>JAINEB010000008.1:6250000-7500000 GCA_022840565.1 Eubasilissa regina | reverse complement strand
GTTCTGGGCCTTCTCGGGGTTGATATCGCTTACAAGAACTTTACAAGAATAAAATATTTTTAAATAATATTTTTTTTTTCTATCATAACTCTGTTATATTTTTATAAAAAATATAAAATTAGCCTAATAAATTCCTACATACATATAACTTGCTTGATCTACTTGATTTTAGCTTATTTTTTTCTCATATCTTCAAGTCATTTTTATGGCGCCCATACCAACTAAAATATGTTTTGGATATCTCTTATAATATTGTGTGAACATACATTTAAAGTTTAAAGTGGATTAAAGTAAGTGTGGTTTAAGGTAGTATTCAAATTATATATTTAGATAACATCATCTTTGAAAACTTCTTGAGGTTACCATAACAGAATGTTTAAGTTTAAGTGTCATACTACTAAATAGTACATAGGTAAATGTATATAAATTATACAGTAGACTTGATTATCTGGGATAGATGGTGAAAAAATCTCAGATAATTGAATTTCCCGGTTGATAAGGTGTTAAAAAAATATTAAAAAATCACACATATGCGCGCTTACTGTCCAAAAATCGCGCACATGTGTTTGTGCAAACGTAAATGCCTACAGGGATGTTGTGAGGTTATCAAATAACATTCACTATAAATATTTCTCTAAACCATTTTTTTCAGCGAGAGTGCTGCCATCCTACTGCTCAAGGTAGTTAAGAAATGATTCTGTGGTATAAATTTCGCAGACAGCGTTGATTTTTACTGAAGAAATCAACTTATTTATCCTCTTTATCATCATTAGGATGAACGGTATCATTCATCACGCAATGTAAAATATTTTTGTCATTTAATTCTTCGTGAAGTATGGTCTGAATGAAACCAATCATGTGTCGATTGTTCATCAGCAAATTTCGTGACACTTATTCTTCACGATTTTCATTAAAATCAAGAAAATCTTGATCACGTCCAATCTGGTTTAATCAGGGATTTAAATTTGCTTTGGCTTATTAATGCTCTTAAAGGTGAATTCTCACACAGCCAGACCATCACTGATAAATTTTTTGCCTTGAACGGTAATTTGTTATAAGCTTTGTCTCTATTTAAACCATGTTAATCATCTAGAAGACGCGTTAAAATCGCCCTGCAACTTTAATTTGTCATAAAAAATATTTTGCTTTGACTGCAAATAAAAATAAACTCTGGCACCCCTGACAGCGATCCCCGCAGCCGTCATAATTTACAAAGCTGCAATTGTACACAAGTAACAATGACAATTTAATGGATACAGCTGATCTTTATAAAACACTAAATAAAAAAACTAATGTTTTGAGAGATCACTCTTCAGACACCACGGACAGCTGACAAACACGTGTTTAGTAGCCATTATGAAAATTCTTTTTTTTTAAATTTTTTTGGAAATAAGCCCTGGTTAATCCGCATCTCGGTTGGTCCGATCCCGGATAATCGGGAGTCTACTGTATAATTGAACATGTTATGGGTTTTAGCAAATGTAATTCACCTACAATGTAATTAAATAAATATTGAAATGTTTAAAAAGTTACACGCTTACCTACTGATTGTGCAATGGAAATGTTGTAGTTGCGCTGGAGTTGCAGAGGCTCCTCCGTTTTGGGGAAGTTTTTTCAAAGCATTTTCTATCCAGAGGACTGTTTGAGATCGATTCAATAGCAGCAGTTCCAATAGCACCTCAGCGACATCCGACAGCATATAAGAATGTATACAGAAAATGCTGGCATGGATCAAATTAGCAACTAAAGATTCACCATGCTCCGAAAGGAGGTGCATGACAGGAACAATACAGTCTTGGCGAGCAGACTTTGGCTGTCCAATATGTACTAAATCACAAAAAAATTTCATAACAGAGGAGTTTGCATCTCTGTGGTCTAGGGAACATGCAAGAAGACCACACTGTATAACTGGGTCAATAGCAGAACTTTTTAAAAAGTCATAAGGAAGCTTTTGCAAAAATCGTAAGCATAGACGAAACAAGTCATCCACTGTATCTGGATTCTGATTGAGTCCAAAGGGATGTTGGAGTAGGTCAAAAGAAGGAATAATGAGGGCTTGCAGCATTTCCATAAGCCCAATATTACACATTGGTTCGCCAGCAAATTCATCAACTAAAATACTAGCCAGGTAAAGGAAACAGCTATGTCTGTGTGAATTGTATGTCATGACCATTTGCTTTGATAGAGGTTCTAAAAGGATAGAGGCTTGTCTTCCCAGTGATCGAATGGCAAAACGAAGACATCGACACAATCTTTCCATGATACGCAAATCCCCACAATATCTAAAAAAAAAACATAAAAAGAATGCTAAGTACAGAAAAAATTTTGATTTAAAAAAATATTTGATTTATAAAACATCACAATTTATTTACCTTTCCATGGCAGCGGAAAGGATTGGCCATGCCTCAGTGAACACTGACAAACAAGGATGAGTATCAACAATGTCGTGATTCAATTTGCAGTATCGAAACAGGGCTGCCAACCTATCAAGCCAAAGTGTCGGGTCGGATGTTGTTTCTTTATTAATTGCAACATTGTGAGTACTTAATGTCGCTAAAGCAGTTAGTTGTACTGCACAAGCCTCGTGCATCGCTATTGTGACCTAAAATATTTAAGATATATCTATAAAAAATTTAATTATTTCTAAAATATATTATGGAATGTGATTTAAAAAATAAGTATTAACCAGTGGCATGCAGAAAGACTTAGGTTATGTTGTACAAAACTATATATATATTATATGCTTGGTTTATAGGTTTACATAGGTTTATGAACTTTCGTTTAACCAACGTCTTTAGGCAAAATTAATCCATCGTATATGACCCTTTCATTTATTAATTTTTGAGTAATATTTATGGCGTTTTATCCATAAATTTAATACAAAAATTTTAGACATTTTTAAAATACTGCTCGTGATTAAACATGATTCTTTAACTGTTTGAAAACCCTTCACGTAATAACTGAAGCAGACAACTATTTTTATTGAAGGTTAACATTGGAAATAGTTCCGCAGGTTTTCTTTATCTTTTTAAAAAAGTGAAAAACTTTATGTTTTAAATAAATTCATTCATCACAATAAAAATGCATTGCTCAAACAAAGAACGATCATGAAAACAACACATTTAGTAAGAAAGTAAAATTGGTTAAATAGTAAGAGGAAGTAAATACTTCGATGATTTGCGTGCAGCTTTAAGCCAAGTTGAAAATCTTTCAAATGTTCTTCTGTTAGGAAATAGCATGTAATGGGTCCGTACAATGTGGATCAGCCGATGCATCTCTGACTCTGTCGATTGGAATTTTCAATTCAGCAGATAGCAATTGTATGGCTTGAGTAGAATAATCCAGTAGACGACTGCAACGCTCCGGTGGCGGAAGCGGGATAGTGGCGGTTGCATTCAGAACGAAACAACTAGATTCTACTGGTACACGGCGGTACTACCGTAATTATAATCATCTGTTCATAACATATTTATCATTTAATTTATATTTATTTCCCAGAAATTTTAATAATGCAGAGCTTTTTTGCTAGTATATATTGCATGCCCCTGGTATTAACATCCTCGCTGTTTGCAGATTTTTTACTTTCAGTTTAGTTTTCATATAATTTAAAAAAGTAATATCACAATTTAATTGCCGTGATTTATTCTCCCAAACCAAAGTGTAAGGGTAATTGCATTACAGTGAAACCCTCTTAATACGATCACCTTTAATACGTTTTCACGCCTAATAGGATTACACTTTTCGGTCCCGAAAAAGTCCCATACAAATTACGTATTTTTTTAATGCTTAATACGTTTTCCAAATAATAAGTTTCCCGCCTAATAAATTAAAATATTTCTGGCAGAACTCAGTTTATCCCTACAAAATGTCCCTTGTAATACGTTTTTCGAAGAATTTTTTTTGTTTAACATTTATAAAAATAAATGTGATATTCTTTCAATGGGTGCAATAAAATGAACTCTTTTTAAATGGGTTTTTCCATGGGTCATAAAAGTTTATCCATTTACAAAGACAGTAATATTTGAATAGGCTAATAAAACATAGTGCCCAAGCAAAATAAATCCCAAAAATCAACAAAACAAAACCCCAGCTGTCATAAACAATACATTCAGTATGTACAATACCAGAGCCCCATTGGTAATTTTGCTTTATTTCCAATAATATCTACCTTTAAATATTCTTAATTGCTTTGGAGGCAGAAAAACCCTTAGAATAAATTCTAGGAAAACACAACAATTTACTTTACTCTTGCGATAATCCGCATTGAATTAGGCCTCATTTTAGGACAAGCTTGTCTTTTCAAACAACATATAGACAAAATATGTAATACATTGACATTTTTATTTTCATCTGTTTGCCCATATTACCCTAATTATGTTTGGCCTGAACCTTTAATTTATTTCGGGAATTCCAAGTATCGAATTGCTTCGTCAAATTTTGAGTTTATAATTGAATGAATAAATTTTGTGTAATCTTATTACGTATACTGAGTGGAACGCTATATTTTAGGGGTAAATACATATGGATTAAAAATACAAGTTGAAAATGTTGAAGCTGCGTACGTATCTAATCTCAATCGTGCCAGAGATGTTTAAAAAAATCCTAGTTATGCGATTATTTCGATTAATTGAAATATTTTATTGATTCGAAATTATATATTGAATACAAAAAATAACTAATGGGAACTTATCAACCGAGGCCGCACAATGAAGTCCCGGTACCGACACCGATGTACGGAAGTGAGGTCGGTAGTTGGCAGAAGAGGAACGAAAGTAGACTGAATGCAGTGAAAATGAGATAGCTTAGGCGTATATGCAGCAGATCTATTTATGACAAAGTAAAGAATGAAGAAATAAGGAAAGAATGTAAAGCTGATCTTGAAAGGAGCATTTATTCACGTTTAATTTCTCATTCTTGTTATGCTAAGAAAGTAGGAATTTACTGAGTTAATTATTCAATTTTGAAAAAAAATTTTAACTGCGTATTTTGAATTTCCGAGAAGTACATGCGAAATGTAATATGTGCTCAAGGATATACACATCAGGTAAAAATATTATGCGATAAAATTAACCATTAATACTATTCTGGATAATATACTCTTCCTAACACTTCAAACAATGTAAAGCAGATCTTAATACAGTAAGTAAGATTAAGAAAGGATCACTTAGGTGGTTTGGTCATATGGAACGGATGAATGAGAAGATAATGGTTAGAAAGATATATGATGCAAGTATTAATAGCACCATAAATAGAGGACGTCTGCGGAAAACTTGGCATGACTAGATACTGGATAATAGTTATGTTAGAAGCCTCAATAATCAACGAGCTTGTATGAGAATATGTATGTATGTGGACGAGGCGATAATTGTTTCAGGGCAGAAGAATGTGGCGCTCTATCCTCTCTGCCTACTCCCGCGGCGAAACGGCGTGATGGTAAATTAGTTAGTTACAAAAAAAATAAAGGTCATTGAGCTTTGATCAGCCAGACTATTTTTTATTAGATGATTTATGACCTGAAGCAATGATAATGGAATAATAATAATAATGGATCAATTTCGCAAATATTTATTTCGAAGTAAATTTATTTGAAGCTTAACATAATTTTGTAAAAATTTCCTAATAATGTTTTCTGTAACGGTACAGAATTTGTACACACTCCTTGAACATGTTCGACTACAACAATTTTAATACAACTGCTTATATTTCTTCGTATTATTGTTACTTAGTCGCAATCTCAGCTACCTCCATATTTTTTATTTGGAGAAATCGTGAAATCTGATAGAAGCATAAAAAGCATAAAGAACAATATATTTATTAATGCATTTCTTATTATAAATAATAATCCCCATAATCTGGTTTGAAATACATAATAAATACAACATATTTTTCCAAAAATAATCTAGTTTCCATACTAGCGGCCCTTTAAATTTCTGAGTAATGAAGACTGCTATTGATTCAATTCTAATATAAATGGCAGCGGCAAAAGCGACTGATTTTGCAACTAACACCGATTTTGAATGACCAATAAATATTAAAATGAGTTAAGTTTGAAAAGACAACTGCATTAAAAGTTAGAACAAATAATAATGGAGGTTGCTGACTTTGCAACTAGTACCCTCACTTGTAGTTCACGAAATTATTTAAACATATATTATTTATAATTTTGTTTTAAACCACTTTTATGAGTTAAATTCAATACGCCAACCGGTTTCGGAAAATATCTTTTCCTTCATCAGAATGTCAAATAAATGAATTAAAATCATATTTTTGCAGGAAAGAAAAGGAACTTTTCGAAAGCGGTTTATGTATTAATTTAACTCGTAAAAATATATATTTTTATTATTATGTTCAAAATCTGATAACATCTGTTTTCGGAGAAATCACAGGGAACTGCTTTCATTGGGAGCTGTTTCATTTTAACTACTTCTGATTCAGCTTTGATTAATATTTTTTGACAACTAAAATAACCAAATTATTTATTTTCGCAACCGATACGTATTTGAAAATGTATTAACAAATAAACAAAACAGAGCAAACCACAGGGCACTGACAACTAAATTAACATAACCGGCTGATCTGTTTGTTTGTTTGGTTTGTTGTCAGCATGAAATAAATAAACAAAGCAGAAATAATGTAATCATATTTGTGATTAAAAAATTTAAATCGTAAAATTAAGGACAAAAATATTATTAACGTATTTTTGTAAGTTTGGGCCTGCCATCGTCGATGCCAATGCTGACAATAATTTCCCTGAACTGAGATTCAGTAAGGGCGAGTATTCCATGTCTCAATTACACTGATCGAGGCAATATGTCGAGTGTACAGGTAAATTATGTAAAACTCATCAAAAGGAATAAATTTTAGATATGCAGTCCAACAGGTTTTCATTTACAAACAGTACTTTTTTAAATGTGCATTAGTCAAGTTGGCCAGGAAAAGATATGAACATCTTGTCGTGCAAACAATTTTACATTTCGTAAAAAGTATGAACTTTCATCGGTCTTACAGGTGGCGTATTTTATCTCCGAATAACTTTACTATATTACTATAAAACTAATTACTATAATTTGAATTTGAAATCATTTCGTATTTTGATCTTGTTGTCAGTGGTTCTTTTACTCTTTGCTACGTCGATTTGCTTTATTTAGGTAGATACTTTAAGGGTTTAATTTTAATTTCATTTTATATTCTCTTTTGTTATGTCGATTTATTTTATTTAGGTAGTTAGATATTTTATGTGAATTTAATTTAAATTTCTTTTTGTGTATTTTTTTTATAATCACTTTTAAGTAGTAATTTTTTTATAGGTTTATTTAGATAGTTCAAATTTTATACTTCATTTAGTTCCCTTATAATATTATTTAGTTTCATATAAGTAGTATTTAATATATTTTAAGGGTACATTAGGAGATTAGTTGTATTTTATTAGATAGTCATCACCATTTTATAAGTTTGTTTTTAGTCATTTTATTTTCATCTAGGTTTTTTATTAGCATTTTTATAGTTACATTTTATTATCATTCATTTAATCTTCTTCATTATTATTAATTTGTTGCATTTTTGTTACTCGTTTAGGTATGCCTATTTATGGTCGTGATTTTCAAATACATATGCATATAAGTAAAATTGTTTTTTAATAATTTTTTTATAAATAAAATATTTTAATTATTCTAATGTTAGTTAAAATACAATATTAGATGTTATGGTCAAATAAAGCATGGAAATATTGAAATCACTGTTAATAAGTTTTCCTGCTTAATAAAATTTTATTTGACGGTCCCTTGGTAAACGTATTAAGAGGGTTTCACTGTATTTTTGTCTTATCTTTTGAAAACTTTATTTGGCATAACTTATAATATCCAGTAATAGTATATTTCATCAGAATTTTGATAACTAACTGATAATTTTTAAAATTACAACTTTTATCATTGAAATAAAAAAAAAAACAATGTTCTGTTACTTCAATGTAATTTTTTTTCATCATCAAGTCTTATTTCATCACATTTTATGATTTCAAGCATCTAATTTAGGTACAAATATTTTTTCTTATGTCTCAGTAATGGAGTAGACTAAATTTTTATATAAAATTTTATGTTAAACATATAATCAAAGTTATAGATGTTTAATTAAAAAAACCTGTATCATAATTTAGCAAAATGTATCTATAAAGAAAGACCTGTGTTCTCTATACATGAATTAATTAATATGTTAAGAAATTATTTTGACAAGGATGTTCTGTAGGTTATCCTGAAATAATTACCAATCATACGATCATAGTACAAAAAAATTACCTGGTCATGTGGCAGACGACCAATGATGGCAGCAACACCTCTTAGTAAGTCGATTGACGCCTCAGAAGACAGACACAATGAATCAAGACTGCGTATAATTTGTAGTAATCCAGTTAAATGCACGCTCATGTGTTCTCTGCAGGCACTGCATATACTCTAAAATAAACAAGTAACGATATCAGGTAAGACAATGTTGTTAATATACAATTCTATTCTTATAGTTTTGCGTATCCTTCAGAGTGATAGGATTGGGATGAGTGCTCCATTCCAATCCAATCATATTACCGACCTAATCTTTAAATTCATTAGCCACATATTAATTGGCTATGAAGCCTCAAGTTTTTTATCTTTCATCATATACTGAACACTTCTATGGACAACAGTTTGATTTTTAAAAACAAGCAAGTGGTCATCTATACAAAAACTGGCCTCTCACAATCGGATGTCGCTTAACGCTAGCACTTATGCATGTCCATACCCGCTGTTGAATTCATCAACAACGTTAGCCATGAAATGATCAAAAGGTGGGGAAAACCTTCTTGCACCTTATCAGATAAAAACCAGCCGAAAGTATATTTTTATCTGCTAATTCCCGCAACTAGCTATTGCTGGTTGTTAAGGCAACATGCATTACGAAAATATTTTATTTTTTAGAATATAAAATTGATCTACGTTAATGTATTAAATCAGCCATACTCCACCTTTTTTTCTCGGGTCACATACATGTTTACTATGTTACGCAGGCCGCAATATGGTATACTACACCATACCCCATAATATAATAATGTAAAAAAGAAAACTCTAAACCTAAATGTAACAAAGCATTTATTTAATTTTTTTTGTGATTTTTGATGTTGAGACAAACTTGAATATTTTAAACATATCAAGTTTATAATTGCTGCTTTCTACTTTCATCGTTCTTCACCTTTTCTATTTTAGCATAGGTTATCCACACAGATATGTTGATGTGAACAACATGAGAAGAAGGTGGACACATCTTGGTTTTTTTTTTATCGTGTGCTCAATACTGAACGTCATGGTCCCCTGAAATATCTAGGACTTGGTACACAATATGTTTCCATTCATCCCAGTCTTGAGCCATGTTAATTGCAGTGTTTAAAGAGGACCTGGTTAACTCCTTTATTTGGTCTATGCATCTTGCTGGAGACTGCCCTCTTACTCTACTCTCTGTAATTACAGTTTTTTCTGGCAACGTGTCCAAAGTATGTAAGGTAACATGTCCTCTTCCTGCATGTTGTCAAAAGTCTTTCTGTAATCGTGCTCGATGGTGTAGTGATTAAGTTACACGCCTAGTGATCCAGTGGTCGGCGATCGAGCCTCATTCCAGGAGACCAGCAAGTTAGTTCTATTTACATTGCACAAGTGTTTAGCTTAGTTTGAAAATAGTAAGAATATTGATGTGGCACATATTCCATGTATGCATTTCTATTTTTCAAAAAAATCCAGGAGGTTAAGCATTTGTACGCTTTGCGGTCTACAGGATACGCAGCATCTGCTTCCAACACTACATCTAGAGGGCATTCAACACATTCTTTTCTTTCTCTCTTAATTCCTGTGTGTCTTTATTGTTCTTTATAAGAATTTTGAGTTGATCAATAATGAGGTTTTTATTTATTTTTAATCCTATTGTATGTATGTGTATTTACTGCTCTTTACTTTTACTCTACGGAGTAGATTAACCTTTTCATCCTCATCTTAGTGTTGTATCAGCTACAATTGTTTTAATGTTGAAGATTGATGTACATTTTGGTATGTATTTTTCTTTAAAAAATATGTTCCAGAAACGTATTGTATTTGAGCTCAATGAATTCATCAAATAGCTTTGCATAATCATATCTCAATAATTGCTGTTTCTAAGTACTAAGGATTTTATACAAGTTATTAATATTATTTAAATCCTGAAATCAGTTCTTAAATTCCTTGAATAAAATAGAAAAATAATATGAAATCGTATAGTTTTGTGGAGAAATGTTGATTAGTAATTGTTTCAGTTGGAAAATTATGCAATGCTTTGTATGGTTTTGTATTTCTTTGTAATATATGTTTAATTTCAATTGAGAATACTGCATGTGGGTGCCGTAAATCAACTACGATTTATGATTACATGGCTGCACATTTCAAGGTTTTAAAAACTTACATTGCCGCAGGTTGAGTATGGCTGGATTAGATTTTATTAAAGGGAGAATATACTAAAGTTGTGTTATAGTATTAAAACCGACTATACCCCCTCCTAAATTCATACAGTTCACTATCCCTACAAAACAAATTACTCTATAAAGCAATCATCCATTGTATACTCACATATGCGAGCCCCACCTGGGGTTCAAGTGACACAAAAATTTTAGAATCCAAACAAAACTACATCCTTAGGAGAATCACAAACTCACTTTAGTTTGTCAGAAACACAATCATTCACAGAGACTCAAACATACCCTAACTCAAATGACACATACACGATTTATCGTCAAAATTTTATTCTAAATTAATTTCCATCCCAAACCCTTCCATAAACTCCCTCGGTCTGGATGATCCCTCATCTGATCCCTATCATCGTCATCCCATTTCACTTCTTTACCCTGTTCTTAACCCTATTGAACAAAATTTGTAAAAAATTTAACAAAATCAAACATAAAAAGAATTAACAAAATAAAAAATGTATTATATAAAAAAACTTTACTCATTTTTGTTACTACTTTATACAACTATATACAATGTTAAAATTACCTGATATTAAAAAAAAAAAAAAACAATTTCACCATGTTCCCCGAATAGGGTCCCCCAAAAAATCTTACACCATTGTTGTTACCTCATATGTTGGAGACAAGAGGGCTCAGCCTTTATCCGTCCCCTCCTTAACAATCAAATCAGAGTGCTGTAGTATGTATATTACATGTGGTGTGCCTGCTAGGAAAATGCTACCCGATGTATGTAAGTACATAAATTGCGGAACTTTCTGGGGTTTAGGTAAATAATGCAAATTAATTATTTCTGATGGTACACAACTCTGTTGTCCTAAGTGGTGTATTTTATAGTGCTCTGGTGAGGGATCTACTATTTTTTTGATGCCCGATCTGAATAGCTAAGATTTATTTCCCACTGTCGCCAACCTCTTATTACATTATACAGTATATTTACATGTTAATGTAAGTTGCCAGCTCTAAATAATATATATTTGTCACTGTTATCATGTAAACTTGGTGTTTATTATAATTATTTATTTATTTTGTAAATTGAGTTAAAACACTGTTTTATTCCACTATATTTTATTGTATTAAACATTAGAACATTTTCGGGAACGTCTTCCCACTATCAATAATATAATTCAACTAAAGTTAAAAGCATTTTCAGGCATTAGTTACGGGTGTGTTTGGAGTTAACGGAGGTGGGGATGGGGGTGGAGTTAAAATATATAAGAGAGGGAATTATTATTTATTATTACTCTAATTTTTGGATCACTGTGAGTAAAAAAGTCTATTGTGCAATTTGAAAGTCCAATGCTATACTTACATGTTATAACGCTATTTATTAAAAATTTTATCTGTACAAAGTATTAATAACATACTATTGTTGCATAAATATAAGGCTATTGTTGTTCAAAGATGATAAACGTTCATTTAAATAAAATCAAATTGTAAAATACAATAAGATTTCTGTTGATTAAATTTTGAGAAGTGTTTCTTGAAAGTTTTTTAGTTCATTATTGAAATAATATATTTGATAAAATTATAACTACCTGAAGTGCGTGGGCTGCTGCAGAAGCCAACGAAGCATGCTGCAAGGCTTGCAATATACATTCTAATGTAGCTTGTAAGCACTCTGGATGCTGATCGATCCACTCGCACAATTCCCCCAATAATAATACCGATGTATATCTGACTGCAATGTGTGCAGTATTAGGCATGCTCAAAATGGCCTCTACCACTTTAGGGACAACTTCATATTCTTCGCTAAAATACAATACATAATAGTGATTGCAAACAATATGTTGAAAAAGCTTAACATATTATTTTACATATATACAAACATCCAATAGCATAAACGGGTACTTGGTTTTATATAGAAAGTTTAATGTATTATATGTAAGGCTATTTATCAACATTAAATGCTTATTAATTATACAGTAAAACCAGGGTAATTTAAACCCCGTTTATTCGAAATTCTACATAATTCAAAAATTTTCTAACACATAATGTCAATATAGTTAATTACAATGTTATTTCGAAAACCCTGGTAATTTATAGTGCAAGATAATTTTGGGACCCTTGCACTATAAATCAATATCTTTTTACATCATATAAATTTTTATATAATTTACAATGAGCACAGAGGACGTGGAGTTTCTTTTGTGTGCTGTGGTACTTGCCGACACACCGCGTGTCTGAGCCAGCTCGTGGCTGCTTTTTTCATGATGTGCAATTTTTACACGATCATATTGCAAAATTAGTCAAATAATTTTTTTTTGGTCTCTTGAATTTCTTATTAACGGGGTTCTGTATAATACGAATTCAATTTTTTTTGGTCCCTTGAACTTCCAATTAATGGGGCTCTACTGTATATCTAATTAATTATTCTTTGTGGTTCCACTTTAAAAAAATTATTGTAAAAACTGATATGTTTACAATAAATAATTATTGAATAAATGTAAACATTACGAGCATATATTTGACAGATGATTGACTATTGCCGTGACATGAGTGGACGCGAGATGATAGATGGTCAATATACTTGCCAGTCAGAAAGATTCATATGATTTCACTACTATATGTTTTTTTTTACTTGTAATAAAGACAATGTACATTTCATTTCAAGTTGAATATATATTTGTTATTGAATATATAAAAGAGAAAAGTAATCTTAACCTAGAAATATTAAAAACACATTTGACATTTGTTACTTTAGTATTTTTTCTTACTAGCAATGACACTAACAGTGATGAAGGATGCGACGTAGAGCAAAGATATATAATCAAATACTAATAGTGTTTATGTTTCGTTTTGTTGCCCTGGAATACGACAAAAAAATATAAAAAATATTAACGAAATTGGCGCCATTGTTTACAATTTTTTTTACTAATTTTGCAAATTTCGAAATCATAAATTTGACTGACTCAATCGGTTCCGGGCAATAAATTTTTTTTTTGATCTCTTGAATTTAGAGTTAATGAGGTTTTGCATAACTCAAATTTTTTTTTTGGTACTTGAATTTAAAATTAACGAGGTTTACTGTATTTGGTTTAGTAATGAGTTTTTAATTTTTTGAATTGTCTAATTGATTATTTACATGTAAAATTTAACACACATTCACACAGAGACAGTTGCATTGTAACATGCTTTAAAAATATTTTTTTTGATTGAAATAATACTAGTAGTATCTTGTATCAGTTTAAAAATCCGGTACTTAGATACTTCATTAAATTATTTGATTTTCGATTGATTAACTTGAATGACAGCACACATATTATTTCTTTCCGTAATATTATTATGATAAAACATGGATAGAATTCTAGAAATGAGTTTTATTCCAACAGCTTGTCTTGAAAGCGAGAAAATTAACAATTTTACTGTCGTCTGTTTCTATCAACATTTTCCCCTCTGGCATGATTATGTAACCAATAATATCTTTTAGTATTTAGATGACATTAGAAGTAGTTTTAACTATTAGTCTTGGCTTGAAAGAGTACGTAATTTGCGTAGAATTTATAGAATTTTAAACTAGAAAAATTAAAGGTCCTCCCCCCCTTAATGTGACCCCAGGTAATCAAGAGCATATAATTATAAGTTTTTGGTGAAAAAAGGACTTATATATTTTTTTTAAATGCTACTTCGGAATGAATGAAATGTAATACTAAAAATGTACCAGAAATAAAATAAAGATTTAATTAATTTTAAAATAAATTAATACTTTTATTTTTTGT
Source organism: Eubasilissa regina (assembly GCA_022840565.1). Lineage (NCBI taxonomy): Eukaryota > Metazoa > Arthropoda > Insecta > Trichoptera > Phryganeidae > Eubasilissa > Eubasilissa regina. The sequence continues at coordinate 7,485,774 of JAINEB010000008.1, read as the reverse complement.
TACCGAATTCGACTGTAGTCATAGGGATTTATAAATATTACAAATTTACACATAAATATAACAAATATTTTATACACACAATACTGTATCATTGTATTTTGCATATATATAATATCATATTTTGTAGAAGTCTGCAGTCTGTGCATATAACAATAATCAAAAGAACCAATGATAACATTTAAAAAAAATGAAAAATACAGTAATATCCCGTTTATTCGAAATTTGCCGCAAGTCGAAGTTCTGGAGTAGAATGTGGTCCCTCTGGAAGGTTTTCATACTAAATTGTACTTGTAAATCAAAATCGTTATTCAAAGCTATTTTTGGACCTTATCAGATGAATTTGTCAATCTATTTTTCATCTAATTCGTTTTTTCCGTCAAATGTCCGTAATCTGGAAAATACATGTACGCTACACAATGTGCTTGTCAAATATCAAAGTCCATCTAAATGGGTAGTAACCGCTCCTATGCCGATTCACGGCACATAAAGTTAATTCGCATTGTTTGTTTTCTCATTCATTTTGAGTATACTAAAAAAAGATAACAAATATTTCTTGTGCGTTTTCGATTTTTAAATTTTTATCTTCCTTACCGCGACGCATTTACTTAGCTCGCATGCTTTTTTTTCTCAATCGTTTTCTTTACAATAGAAAAAGAATAACAAATATTATCTCTGTGCCCTTATAGGTAATGTGATTCTCCCAGTTGCTGGCTGTGAATGTCAGTGCTTGCCAATCTTTTGTTCCGTATTATTACCATCATTATCTTTGTTCGTGTAGCGTTTGTATATTTTGTTGTACAAACGCTAGTACGCGACTGAGTTCCTCAGACTTTTCTGTGTTCTATAAATTATTTAATTTATATTCATTTTAATAGTCAATTCTTTTTATTTAAGTTTAGTGTCAAGGCATATTGAAGAATGTGTGGTTGGCATTTCTCAGATTTTCTCATATCTTGTTAATTATTTTATTGTCATTGTTTTATATGTAAAGATAGTTATTTATATTTCTCTAATATTTACATGTTAGACATTTTGATATTCGCGAATGCGTGGTTTGCATTCCTCAGACTTTTCCGTATTTCATTAAATTAAAACATTTTTATTATTTTGACTGATAATTTTATAGCCTTGAAAATGCAAAACTGGTATTGAACGCCAACAGTTGGTAAAAAATCGAATTAATACAAGAGTTAAACAAAAAATATTATCCAAAACAAAATTAATAGAAGAATACGCGATTCCATTAATGACGTTGTTGACAATATTAACATAATGACAGATAGAACTCTAGCGTTGAAAGGCGAGAAATGTCACGGAGGGAAGAGGAGTAAGGAAGTGGAGAGTGAAGAAGAAAAACAAGACATCAACAAGACAGACAGGACAAAAATGACAGTGTTGACAAATTCGACGATTATGTCATTATTAAAAATGGCGCAAATAGTCCATTATAATCCTTTTTTTTTTTTTTTAAATAATGTGATTTGTTTAAGTTATATTTTGAAAATTTGTTTATTTTTAAACGTATGGATAATAGGCATATATAATTACGTCAAGTTGTAATGAAAAAAGTTAGTATGTAAAAAAAAATTGAATTTTTGAAAATTTTATTTTCATTACCTAAGTCGTTATTTGAACTTTTTTCTTAATTTTCGGTCTCCTCAACTTCAAATAAACAGGATTTTACTGTAACTCATCTTCTAAAAAAGTGTGCATTGTTGTTTAACATTAATAAAATTTGTAATATTTTATATTATAATTGAATTGTAAATTGTAATATATATATGTGTACTATGTTAAAAAGAAATAAATCCATTAAAAAAAATTTACTCACGGTAATATATTTTTGGCAATGGCCTGCATAATAAACAAAACAGCTTCTGTTTGCTCCCAGCTGACATGAGGAACTTGTAACGAAATAAACATTTGCTTGAAACAATGGCCGGATCCAATTATAAATACCACATCCTTAGTCAATTCTAAAACTTTTTGTCTAAAATCCTAAAAAAGAGGAAGGTTAAAATTTTGGCTTATTTAAAATAATTTATGACAATTATAAATTGAATACATAATATGGATATCAAAAAAGAATTTACATTATTTACGTTTACCGTTTTCAACGCTTAGTTGCGCTTTTACTGCCGCCCTTATACAATGTGTTTTGTGTTATTCTGGTAACTTACCGATAGTGAATTGTAATTTATAAAACTGAAATTTAACAACCCTATTTACAATGCACCAATTTGTACTAAACAAAGAATTAATTCAAAATTTGATGTTATACTTGAAGAAAGAGATAGCAACAAGTGCCACTAAAAATATTTGTGACGTGATATACTTATTTCTCATCTCAGATATTGTAAAAATGGCATTTCTGATTCCATTTTCAAAAGTTGTTCACATGCGACTATTCGGTCGCCAAGGTGTTTGAGTTCGTACTGTATCCAGATTCCCTTGTCTCCACACCTTGCCGATTTTTTAAAGATGCAATTGAACGCCTGACCACAAGTATCCAAATTTTTCTGAGATTTTTTCAATAGATAATGTTGGATTGTTTTCGATTTCGGCAGCCAGTATGACGTCCAGGGCTATTTTTTCTATCATGGCTGTCAAAATTTATCGAAATTTTGTGAACCATCTTTGACACTTACGAACATCCAAAACATCTCTCAATACATCACAAATATTTTTATTGGCACTTGTTGCTGTCTTTTTCTTCAAGAAAACATCAAATTTCTAATAAATTCTTTGATTGGTACAAATTGGTCCATTGTAAATAGGGTTCTAAATTTCAGTTTTATGAATTACAATTCACTCTTGATATGTATAGTCACCAGAATAACACAAAACACGTCGCGCAAGGGCGGCGGTCAAAGCACAACTAACCGTTGAAAACGGTAAACGAATAAAACAATATTCTTTTATGGTATCCTTATTACATTCAATGGTGGATCATTCATGAGAATATTCTATTCATTTACTTGTCCACTGTACTAATGACACAAGGTTTTTAACCCTTGCTTTGATTGATGCTGGGTATAGGCAGTTCTCGATTTACAAACATTCACTATAACGAACATCATAATTTAAAGATTTTTTTATTTACATAATGCACAAAGCACAAATATGTATGGAAAAACTTGTGTCCCCAATTTTTTAATAGTGCAAGTGATTTTGAGAAGCCATTAAAATCTGTGACTGCAGAAAATGTTGAACTGGGTAATTAAATGGATTTCAAACTTGACTCGGCTGATGTAAAAGAGTTGCTGGACTCATATTCTGAGGAATTTGACCACTGATGAGTTAATAGATATAGAAGCAAATTTAAAGCACAGAAGTACAAAAAACTTAAAATTTCACATTCCAGAACATTTACGACACAAAAAATGGCTGCAGCTTTTAAGTTAATTTCTGAGGGATTGTTTGATATATTTGAACAGGACTCGAATATGGACAGAATCGTGAAAGTGAAAAGAGATATTTATGATTCACTGACATGTTATAACGAGATTTTTAATGTAAAAAAAGAAATTCCATCAAGTCATATTTTAAAAGAGTGGATGAACCAGTCATCGGAAATTCAACCATCTACCTCGAGTCTGCAAAGTGACACACACATGAAAATAACGAACACTGATGAAAATTTAAATAAATCCATAATAATATTTAATAGTTGAATGTACAATATATGTAAATGTGTATGCACATATATAATAAATAAAATTTTGTTCATGCTTTAAATTAAAATTAACTATATATATATATATATATAGATATATATATGTATTGTATTCTCTTAGTATTTTTTACAATTTATTTTACGTTTGTAACGTATCATTATAATAAAATATGCACATTCCATGTTTAATACAATACTTTTCATATGCAAAAAATGACAATTAATTTATACGATTGCATTGTATACACAAAAAATTAATTTTAAGTGTTTTGACCCATAACAAACAGAACTCATTCATAAATCGAGAACTGCCTGTATTTGAGTTGGACTGTTTTCATCATACAGAACATTGCAAAAGTTATTTGTTTGAGAGAATGTTGTGTTAAAGGACATGAATTATTACATTTCTATTTAGTGAAAAAGGACACGCAGGTGTGCTTAGCAAATATGGCAGGTTACTATCCAGACAACCACCGTAATAACCATGAATCATGAAGTGAATTACAGAGTTTGTTATCATTTGCCATAAGGCAATTTGCTATTAAGGTCTTTACCATTTTTCATATAAAAACCTACAAACAGTTTCTGACTTAAAGTAAGGGCCGGACATGTGATTAGTAGTAAATTTTTACCATGGTAAGTTTTTACAATAGTAATTTTTAACCATTGCTCGTGGTTAAAAACATTTACCAATTATTGATATGTCAAATTTACTATTGCCAAAGCATCGATATGAAATCTCATCTCACAGTGTGGCAAGACAAATAATCATGAAATATACTTTATCTATGTCTTTATTTGCCTCTGTGTTCAACACCTGTCACTTTAGTGGCAAATTTTTTTCAGATTATGCGCTAATGTATATTAAACTACGAGATCATCATTCGACGAGCTCTCATCACTAAAATAGCGAGATATTGAATGATTAATTGTCGTACACTGCAACTTATCAAAGTATCAGCGTGACAGATTACTTTTGAAATAGCTGTGAAGAGTCCGCCATATTTGATATATATGAACGATTTTTGGTTTTCATCATCCGATATTCGAGATTACAATTAGTTAACCATTGCATTCTTTACCAACAATCAAATAATCCGTTTTCTCAATTTGTTTTCACCATAGCAAAAGTTACTACTGATCACACAACCGGCCCTATAAGGCTTGCAACTTTTATTTTCACCAGCAGTACACTTAGAAGCCATTGTATGTAATTAATAACAACAATAACATAAAAATGAATACATTTGAAAATTGCCAAATATCTAAAATGATACAATAAGACATGAGGTCCGCAAATGCTGTATATATTGTATATAAATTGACTGAGCATAGGGTATGACAATGCTGAACAATTGCGCAATAGCCTTGATGCGCACATCAGCTGACTTCAATTGAGTTGAGATATATTATATGCGGAAAAACTGAATTTAGTCACTAATCAAAACTGTACATGTGTAAACTAGTCCCAAACACTAACCCAACCAAACTGCTATTTTAAAGAGAACACATTATTATTGTGAAGTTGCACTTTTTCAGAAAATAGTTCTGTGCTATTTTAATACAAATTAAACGTTTCAATTAGAAAGATATACGGGAAAAAGAAAAAGAAATTGATTTAATTTCTGGCATCTCTAGCGAATATTACTCAAAGATATTTGATATTTTCGCAATAAAAGGGGATAACTTTTAAATTTAGAATAATAGATGTATCAGTTTGAAAGAACCACAGCATATAAGTTGGAAAATTTGTCATCAACTTACTAAGTTGGTATAGTGTAATCGGTTAACGTATTTCCCCAGATAGGAAAGGATCCAGATTCGAATTTCGGTAGCGACAAAAATATTTTTTCGACAAATTGAATTTTCCTGTATATTTTTCTAATTGATACATTTAATTTGTATTAAACTACTATTTATTATATTTTGACTTACATAAAACTCATCATCTTTGTCTAATAATCCCTGGTGATCTGGCTCCATCTGACAATGTCTACAGAGTGCACTGACCAAGCGTTCAGCAAATGGTTTAAAAACAGCCGTCAAAGCTTCATCTTCTTTTTTATACAGTTCCTCTGATAGCCTGTACCACAGATTAAATGAAATTTCTGCAACTTCATAATCATGGTGACCGACACAGACAAGAACCAAATCAAGTGATTTGATCGCAAAATGTCCGTCATCTTTCTTAGTGGGTGCAAAGTTTACAATTTTCTCTAGAAATGACTCCCCCAGTTCAGTAAATATTCTGCTGTAATTTACCGCCTTTTCCTGATCTTCGTGTGCTACTGCAAGGTGGTATGATGGTTCCAGAGACAGAACACTATTAAACATTATTAGTTCTATAGCTTCATCTTCTGTTTTTTCTTCTAAATTTTTTAGTAAAACACAAATGCAATCTGAAGCTGCTTCATGGAGTCCGAGAGAAGTTGTGCGTTCCCGTAATACGTGAAATGTGTGAGATACGACAGAACTCTTAATAATCTCATTTGAAGCTATTGCATTTATGGAGAGCCAGGTTGTTAAACATTTAACAATTTTTACAGTAACGTGTGTATTGTCAAGCGCCTTATCTAAAGTTCGTCTCAGAAATTCACAGATAATAACGGAATTCGTCATTAAGTATTGTTTGATCTCATTTCTTCTGTTGGCACCCAACCTTAAAGATCTCGACATTACCTCTTCAGGTATTACAGTCATAATTTCTAACAGCGCCCAAACATTACTTGTTGAAAATCTTTCTACTAGATCTGAAATAGGACTGCTCCAAAGGGTCATTTGTAGAGCAAGATCAGCGAGTGCAAGACAAAGTTGGGTCACAATGACAGTGTTTGTAGCTGGTGTTATTTGACTGATATGCTCTAGCAGTGAATCTCTTAATGACAAATGAGCTTCCATTGGTAATTCATGGAAAGAATGTTGGATTTTAGATCTCATTGTTTGAGCTCCAAAATAACAAGACTCTACACTTCTTTTCTGTTGCAAAAGTTCATCAGAAATCTGCCAGGAGTGTATCTGAAAAAATAGAGCATCCATACTGAAGCATTGTATAACTATAATCAATAATATTTCTTTTCTTTAGAACAAAACATGTAGTTGAAATTATATATATTTAGATAAGATCAAATCAAGAATTTTGTTAAGGGTTAGGTTTTCTTAATAATGTATTTGAAGATAGCATATCAAATCTACAGCTGTGTTAAATTATTTTCACTGGTATTATTAAAACCACCAAACAACAATATATATGTACGTTATGTTTTAAAACCTTACCGATTTCTGCAATTTACCCAGCCAAGCCGATGCTTTTTCTTTTTCTTGGGGATTGGGGTCATTGTATAAAGCATGCACCGCCTGAAATACTTCTTCGATTGGTGGAGGATCCATCTTATGGAGTTAAATAAGAAAAATGAAAGTACTTTGATACAAAATATACAATGAGAATATACTCATTGAAAATATTAGATTTACTCCGCATGCAACTGACTGTCACAACAGTTTTCCATGGAAAAATTGACAAACAGAAGTCTGGACACTTTTAATATATTTTATGTCTATGAGCCTACGACTGAAATTCCAAGATATTTCACCGTTAGTATATAATAAATTACCGTATTTCCTCGATTATAAGACGCATGTTTTTTCCTATTTTGGTGTCTGAATTCGGGGTGCGTCCTATAATCGAGGAAATATGGTAATATGATCATTATGTAAGATACTTATCTAATTTAGAAACTCATCTAAAATAAATATAAAAAAAGTAAAATCAAAAACAAGTGTTTTTATTTTTCTGTAATTATGCAGGAGAGTCTAACTAGACATTGTGTCAGGTATAACCTAGCAGTGTTCTCAAATCCATTTCCAATTGGCGGAATATTTAATCTTTCACGGAATTACAGTTATGTTTTATCACTCTAGTTATATTTAAACCACCTTAAATATAACCTTTGTTTATTATGTAGTTAACAAATATGTAATAAATACTCTAAATTTAAAATCGAAATGAAGGCATTAAAAATAACTCGATACTTTCTATAAACTAGTGATGGAAATAGTTTTGCGATTGTGACGATGATTAGTAACTGAGATTTAACGATGATTAGTGCCTAAGATTTAACAGTTAGGGGCTTATTTTCTAGTGTAACAGTCATTCTGGAAGAATTACAACAATTACAGGAACTTGGAACACAATAACGGTTTAAACAACTATTTAATCTTCACTATTATAAATGTTGATACGTGTAGATTTAGTATAAGAAATACTACCCCCACTGCTGTCTTGAATTTAACAGTTAGCAGCTAACCTCGGAATCTGGAGCTAAGTCTTGCCTGTAGAGTCTCAGTGAAATCGCTGCTTCACATCGTCGTAGAGAGAACATCGCTTCCTCACATTTGTAGTCGCAATTCGTCCGGCGGAGCGGAGTACGAGTCAATTACTCAACTGCCTCTCGCCGCCCGCAAGCCTCCACCGTTCAAGGCGTGGAGTACCCTGCTACATCTTGCCGCTTGTCAGTCTTCGTCAGTCATGGTGTCGAGCGTGGCCCTCGTCATCTGTCAATCTCCGCCCTCAGGGTGTTGAGCGTGGCTGCCACTGCTTCATGCATTTTACTGCCATCCCTACAAGAAACGGTATTCACAGCTCCCAACCATCTAGACGAAGAGGGCATTTTTAGGTCCACCATTCACCACTCCACGATCCGAGCCCTCCAGATGAAAGAGCCAGTTTCACGGCCACTCGAGCGCGGCTTACGAGTTCGCCGCTGACTACCTGTCATCGTGTCGTACTCTGCGGCTTGCTTCGCTGCTCTCGCCCGCCGTTGGCTCCGCCGGTCGCCGCCAGTACTTCTATGTACTCAATTGGTTGAGCCTTGCTCCCACCCATAGTGGGGCGCCGCCAGTGTAACCAGTGCCCGTGTGTTCAGAGGTTAGATTCATCAGTGCAGGAGTTGCAGAGATTATTATGCCTGATGCTGCTTTTTGTCACCTATAAATATAATTTCTTGTGTTTTCTTCGTTGAATATTTTTTAATATACTTTATTTTACTATTCTGGATGTCTTTCGCTGAGTTTTATAAATATCATTTCTTGTGTTTTCTTCGTTGAATATTTTTTAATATACTTTATTTTACTATTCTGGATGTCTTTCGCTGAGTTTTTCCGATACCCTCGTATCATTGTTTTCTTTTTTAAAAATTTAACAATATTAAAATTTGGGTTTATTAGTAATTTTCGGGTATATGTTTATTATATTAAATTACGGAGTTAGTTTACAAAGTGAAAGTTGAAAAAATCACTCAGTATGAGTAATGACGGCAAAAAATATATGAAAAACAAAATTACAAATATCATTTAAATTAAATATTACCTACTACAAATTTTAATTTCAGACATTATTGTACTACATATGTACTACATCAACTGTATCTATGATCCACGCTTTAACTCAGATAAAATTTGTTAAACCAACCTGATATTAGGCATGCTTTGGACGATGAAATGTTTCATTTGTCATTTGTTATAACTTGAATCTTGAATAACAATAAAAATGGCGAGCAGTGAAGACGGCGGTGGACGCGCCGGCAAAAATGTAGATAGTACTGTTAACCAAGACGAACTTATTATGAAACAACAGAGGCAAATTGAACAAGAGGTTAGCCTTGTACACTTTTGATTGTTATTTTCTTTTCATATTCGAATATATTGGTACATACATATACACATAATGTGTACCTACAAGATATTGGTGATTTGACGACTTTATTAGATTTCAGAAAACATACCTTTAGTCGGAGAACGGGAGTCCTTATCGACCTTAGAAGTAGAATATTCAGATGATCCTGTATACATTTTAAAGACAAGATATCTGTCCTCTAAATACAGATGTATTCGTAGAACTCGACCGGACGGAAATTGCTTTTTTCGAGCATTTTCATATGCATATCTTGAACACCTGCTGACAGATAAAAATGAATATGAAAAGTTCTACAACTACGCGGAAAAATCGAAGGATGAGCTTGTGGCATTAGGATTCTCACAATTCACTGTTGAAGATTTTTATGATACTGTAAGTAGTTACCATTGGTTTTTGGAGGCAAACAAATGTACTACTGTATTTTAAGTATTTTCTTATTTACATGCACGTTTGATCTATCTCACTCTTTTTCTGTTGTATTCATAATTTTCTGATCCACTGTGCCAGTTACAGAAAGGTGTTTAGTTTCCTTAATATATGAGTGAAAACTACTGTGCTCTGTAAAATTGTTTGTAACTAGAATCCTCGAGAATTCTAAATATATTCTAATTAGTGATAATATATGTAATAGTAATAAGTTTGAGTAAGGACACTCTTTTTCTCCACAAAACACTTCCTATATGCTGATTATTTATAATGACAATAAGCGCATAGTGAAACTTTACAGAAAGTAGATAAAGAAACCTTTGAGAAAGAAAAAGATCCTGGGAGAATATTATGAGGACAACCACCTAAATTCAAATCCGTATTCAAATAGCTTTTCATCTACGAAATAAAAATGCTGGGAGAAAGCATAATATCAAATAGCAAGGAGAGGAATTCGCGTCAATCCAAAATATCTCAGTGTAAAACTTGATTACACTCCTGGTTATAAAAAAGTTAGTATCAGAAATAATCTAATTACCAGGATGACTGTGTAGGCACTGTACTATTTTGCAGCGGAATATAATATAATTTGGCGGTAATAATCACCCCCTGCCAGGAAAGTGGTTGTTGCTCTAAATGAGACATAATAGTGATGGGATGCTTGAAATCGACACCAATAAAAGACATAGATGGGTTGACCGGAATAGTGCCTCTACTCGTAAAAATAGCGGTGACAGTGATGACTGAAAAGAAGACAGAGAAAGAAACAGATATGCGTTGGCCGACAAGTTGAGAAAAAGTTTCTTAAAAGTCATTGTGCCACTGATGATGCGGATACAACATGATGGATGTCAACATGTGGAGTAAGTCGGTTGATGACTGCAGCTGGTAAATATGAAGAGAACCAAATGGAGCGCTACCATCGGATACAGTCTACTATGGGGAATATAGAAAACTCTTCCACACAACAGGTTGTATGTATGGAGCCATACAGATGTGAACCTTCTCTGTGTGCCCATTGATACCAATCTAGTGCATCCGAAAGCAAATAATGGGTGGGACTGTTTTTGATCTGAAAATGTTCGCAAAACTGCTGGAACGCACAAAGTATTTAAAGGGTGGACAGACAAGAAAAGAACAAGTCCTTTTCTCTTATTTTTTGGAACTGATTATAATAGGGTAGTTTCTCTCGGTTTTTACTATTTACAAAAAAGGTAATATATGAAAAAAAACTTCTAATGAAAACCTTGCATAAATGTTATGTTGATTATTGTTTGCTTGTGGAAAAATAATTTAACTTATAATTGAGATTCCGATGACACTATTTTTATTATCATAAACCCACACAATGTTCTCTTGTGACCTTGGATAGTGTATCACGGGTGAATCACACTGCGTAGTTTTAACGTTACTGAATGATCGTGTTCAGTTCGCAGTTCATTGCTGCGCGTGTAAGACGTGTTGGAAAGTCGGGTTTTGTATATTTTATTTTTTAAAAATTAACCCATATCAAGATGCCAAGAAAAGAGTCAACGCTTTCAAGTAAAATCTATTTGCTGTATAAAATTAATAGACAGCCAAATAACACAAGTCTTCATCGGCTCGCTGAGTTAACTGGTGCACTAAAATCTACCATATTGTGTCTTACACAACAAGAAAATCAGCTGTGTGACAAATGGATGTTACATGAAGAAAAAGCAGAGACAAAAGAAAATGTAGAGGAAGGATCCAGATGTCGAGGAGACACTAAATCAATGGTTTTCTATAGTTACTGGTCAAGGTGCGAATATTAGCGGTTCTGTGTTGAAGGCAAAGTCAGAGGAGATAGCTAAAAAGCTGGGCCATGATGATTTCAAAGCAACTGATGGTTGGTTATCTCGATGGAAAAAAGACACAACATAAAATTTTAAAAAGCGCACGGTGAAAAGAGCAGTGCTGATGTAGTAAGTGTAGAGCACTGAAAAATACGAAAATACCTATTTTCCTGGAATCATTTAGTGTAGATGATATCTACAATACAGATGAAACCGGCTTGTATTATCATGCTACGCCAAACGGTTCTTTTTGTTATAAACGCATTGCACTGTTCGGATACAAGAAAGGAATGGACCGCATTACTGTGTTATGCTGTGCAAATATGCCAGGTACTGAAAATAAAAGAAGCTGTTGGTCATTGGAAATAGTGCTAAACCTCGATGTTTTAAGGGACTAAAAAAGGGAGGTTTACTGGTGGAATACCGAGCCAACAAAAATGCGTGGATAATTTCTGAAATACAGTAAAAACACGTTAATTCGAAATTCGCCTCAAGTCGAAGTTTTAGAGCAGAATGTGGTCCCTCTAGAAAGTTTTCATACTAAATTGTACTAATAAATCGAATATCGTTATTCGAAGCTATTTTTGGACCCTATAAGATGAATTTGTCGATTTATTTTTCGCCTAATTCGATTTTTTTTGTCAGATGTCAGCAATCTGGAAAATACACATGCGCTACGCGATGTGCCTGTCCAAAGTCCAAGACCATCAAAAAGGGTAGTTCCTCCCCTATACCGATTCACGACGCATAAAATTAATTCTAATTGTTTGTTTTCTCACTCACTCTCAGTATACTAGAAAAGAACAAATATATCTTGTGCGTCCTCGATTTGAAATATTTATTTTTTACCGCGACGCTTTAACTTAAGGTCGCATGCCTTTTTTCCTCTTGCTCGTTTTCTTTACATTAGGAAAAGATAGCAAATATTATCTTTGCGCCCTTATATGTAACGCAGTTCTCTAGTTCTCCCAGCTGCAAGTTGCGATGTCAGTGCTTGCCGATCTTCTGTTCCGTATTATTACCATCATTATTTTTGTTTACGTAGCGTTTGTATATTTTGTTGTACAAACGTTAGTACGCGGTTGAGTTCCTCAGACTTTTCCGTGTTTTATAAATTATTTAATTTGTATTAATTTTAATACTGACATTTCTCTTTCTATTTAAGTTTAGTATCAAGGCATTTTAAAGAATGTGTAGTTAACATTTCTCAGATTTTCTCTATCTTGTTAATTATTTTATTGCCATTGTTTTATATGTAAAAAACATTATTTGTTTTTCTCTTATATTTACGTGTTAGGTTAGGTTAGGTTAGGTATTCTTATATTTACGTGTTAGACATTTTGAAATTCGCGAAAGCGTAGTTTTCGTTCCTTAGACTTTTCCGTATTTCATTAAATTTAAATTAAAACATTTTTATAATTTTGACTGATAATTTTATATTCTCGGTAATAGCATAATGCGAAGCTCGTACAAAACGCCGAAAGTTGCTAAAAATCGAATTAATACAAGAGATTGACAAAAAATATTATCCAAAACAAAATTAACAGAAAAATACGCGACCCCATTAATGAGGTTGTCGACAATATTAAACATGATGACAAAAAGAACTTTAGCGCTGAAAGGAGAGTGCCAAATGTCGCCGTGACACTTTTGTCGCTAACTTCAGCGGAGAAATGGCGGGTTGACAAGTTCGACTATTATGCCGTTATTAAAAATAGCGCGAAAAGATAGTCCATTATAATAGTGTTTTTTAAAAAAAATAATATTGTGATTTGTTTACGCTGTATTTTGACAACTTGTTTGTTAATTTTAAATGTGTGGATATAGGTGTATATAATTACTTCGAGTTGTTATTGAAAAAGTATGTAAAAAAGAATCGAATTTTTGAAATTTTTATATTCATTATCCTAATTCGTTATTCAAACTTTTTTTATAATTTTCGGTCCCCTCAACTTCGAATAAACAGGATTTTACTGTATTTCAGAATTTGGTTACAATTTGGGATGTAGAACTATAACACAAGAAAAGAAAATTTTTATTGCTCGTTGATAATTGTGCAGCACATCCTCATTTAGACAACTTAACAAATATAAATCTGGAATTTCTTCCTCCAAACACCACATCGTTAGTGCAACGAAGTAATAAAAAATTTGAAGACGTATTGAGAAAAATGAGTTTTTACATACAGTAAAACCGCGATATAACGAAATCCAAGGGATCAAAAAATAAAAATTCGTAATAACGAACTCCCACATATAACGAAAAAAAATAAAAAAACCTACTATATGTTACGCGCCGTCGCAAAAAAATGTTGCGCGGCTTCAAAAAAGATCGCAAATTCTGCAAACAAAGGAGAAAAAAAGCCATAGGGAACTGAATACCTACATATTTTTAGTAGTTTTGTTATTAAAACAGATAAGCAAATGGATAATCAAAGGAATTAAATTAAGAACAGAATCTATTCAACACCAATTGGACGATATTTTTGTAAATTCCAGAATATTGCAAACACAAAACAATATTTTAATTGTGTTTAAATGTAGAGCCGCTTCAAAGATAGTTTTGGGCATGAAACATACAAAATAATTCAAAAATAACAATTTTACAGTTGAATCGCGGCATTTTTATAAAATGAGTCGTACATAAATTACGAAGGTACTTACCGGTAACGGCGGCAACCACTTCAAAACATATTTATAATCATTAAAATTGTTCATTTAAAAATTATCGTTAACATTGTTCACTTAAAACACACGAAAACAATAGTTAATAGAAATACAAAATGCCGTACAAAAATAGTCCATAAAATATTTTAACGAATTATTTATATTATTGACGAGTTCACACGAAAACAATTGTCAAACGAAAATGAATTTATGTAAATATTCAGTTCGGTCATGCAATAATCGCGTTAAAAGCTGAACAAACTTAACTCTACAGACGTTACATTGAGACTGACATTTCCAATAAGTACATATTGCAACTTTCGGGGGGTTCCTGTTAATTTTTGTATTTTACAGCTGTTTGGGTCTGGGATTGCAATCATATTAAAGGCGTATGCGTACGTAAAACGTGTCTAAGAGAACGCCGCAAGAATCATGTCAAATGGTTTTATGGGCCTACTATGAACCCAAGAAGAAGTTTGAATTGTTTTACTACCTTGTCGGCCGACCGCCGCGCACCGCCGAAAAGGCCATAAAACCGTTCGCATACGGCAGATGCATCGGCGCGGCTTTGTAAGTGCGAAATAATTTCATCTTTTAACATTTTTTTATTTCGTTATAAATTTACGTAAATGTATTGGCATTTTTTCGTACGGGACAAAAATGATTTTGTTATAAATATTAACGAGATTTCGTTATATAAATGCATTTTTGTATGAAAAATTGGTTTTAGGGACTAAATTTCGATTTTTTTTTTCGATATACGTCATTTTTCGCTATATCGGGTTTCGTTATATCGCGGTTTTACTGTATTGGAATCGATTGAAGACAATTTACTCAGCCTCCTCATCAGCCAAAGATGTTAGCGCTAAAATTACCCTTCTACAAGCGATAGTAGTCACTGATAGTTAGCGAGCCACAAAAACCAACACCATATATTTAGATGGTCGCTTAAATCAATGTTCTAAATTAAAAATTATTATGACAGCTTCAATTTATTATTTTGTTTAATATTATTGATTTAAAACGCCACACTGGCGTTTTGGTGATATGTCTGTTTCATAATTATGTACTATTTATGAAACAGACAGCTTGTGTTTAAAATATAACAGCGTTATATATATAAACAAAATATTGTGACATACATAAAAATAATGTACATAAAATGTTTATTTTGTTCAAGAAAACATTGTTTTCCTTTAAAATCAGTAAAAAAACATCTAATTTATGAAATTTGCTACTAATGTTGTGAATAAGTTTAATATTAATTCATACCATTGGTAAAATATGTGTGAAAACATATTTTAGGCATTTTCAAACAAAAATAATGACAGCGCGCATTAGACAACCGTTATGGCCGGATTGAGCGGCGTATTGAAGTTCAGTTCGGTGGACAATTAAAATTATTGTATTTTATAAGACTGAATATATATTATTTAAAAACGTATGTTTTCACTAAAACAAAGTATTTTAAAATGTTGAAAATTGATAGTATGTTCTGCAAATTGAATGGTTTATAACATCATTAATTTTTAACATTTTGTTAATTTGTCTCTGTAATCTTGGCTTCAAGATTATAAGAAAATACATTTCGTTTATGCAATAATTTACCAAAATTGAGATAGTTTTGTAGCACGCGGAAAATGCATCTAATGGTCGCGGTCTTTCTTATAATGTTTGTATTGTCTTAATTATGGCAAATTACATTCACTTTATTTGTTTTAAATCAGTATAAAGGTCCTATCTATCTAATAGTTTTAAAAAATGTCAAATCTAGTGTATAACTTCTGATATAAATGAATAATAAAAACCCACATTTTCGTAAAAAACTCGCAAATTGGAATTATTATTGAAGGTGCCGCTTTAATATCACTCATACTTGCTATCAGTTGGAATATCAGCGAGATATTTCAAGTATTGAAGTAAGAATTAATGAAACAAAATTAGAATTCGCCATTAATAAAAGTATTGGAGACTGTTTTTTTGAAAAAGAATATATCATTCGAATATGAATAAATTAGAGGGAAATATTTAGAATTGGCACACCAAGGCAAACAAGAGATCTTTCCTTGTCACAGGTAAGATTGGCCCAAAAATTTGTTAATGGCTCAGCAATGAGACTTCATTTTTGGCGCATTTTGTTTTTCATTAGTATATTTTCGATAAGTTTTTGTCATTTTTCATTGCCTAGTGATTTTTTCCCAGGATAAATTAACCTTTTTTTTCTTCTAACTTTTACATTTCTTATAGTTTATGGAAGTCTTACAAAAAGTGGGTGCAGATATTGGAAAAGAGGAGTCTACTAATTCCAGGGAAGAGCTACATAAAATATTCAACGAACAGAGTTACTCAGATTACGTTGTGGTGTACTTGAGACTGATCACTTCAGGACAACTTCAGACTGATCGCGAATTTTATCAAAACTTTATAGAAGGCGATCGAACCATCTCGGAGTTCTGCCATCAGGTACTGTTATTTTAATATGTACTTTAAACGGGTTTTTCAAATATTTTTATCTACCGTTGTAACTCAAACTTCAAAATGTTTAAACTTTAACCATCGGAATGATGATATGAATAGACACTTGGATGCATTTTTTAAAAATAATATAATCACTTTACTTTTTTTAATGATTCTGTTAAAGCACTTTTAAACAGGTTTAGGTTTTTTTAATTATTGAGAGTAATAATTATAGCTTTACATTACATACCCCACATTCTCGCTAATCCTATAAGAAGTAATTTATTATCCAATTAAATATTTGTATGTTCATAGCAAAGTACATCATTTATTTGCAAAATATTTCAATTACATTTATGCCCAAAAAAGTGACATGGAATTAATTTGTACCTTTGCATTAATTTTAAGCTTGATTTAAAAAACTTATTTTTCCAATGTGAGCCATTATCTCCACAATTAGAACTATAACAAAAATAAATTAACATTTGATGTAACTTTTTTGATTCAAAATTGAACTCCAAAATAACTCCTTTCAGCAAGCCTGTACATACTATGAGTTTAGTGGTATCATGTCAATGTATAATGAGTTTTTGTGTAACACTATTAACATTGGATAATTTTTATAATGCCATTTTTGTAAAAAATTTCACATTAAGATTAATCCAGAATTTTTAATTGCAGGAAGTGGAACCAATGTACAAAGAATCAGATCACATACATATTATAGCTTTGTGTTCTGCATTGAAAGTAGGTGTTACTGTTCGTTACATGGATCGTGGCGAAGGAGGACAGGTCTGTTGTTATCATACACTTTTTTTTTAGTTTTTTTAAAATCTCAGTGGAAGAAATGTGTAATAAAAACGTACTAGAATAATAAAATTGTGAACTTATTTGTGCCTTTTTTATTTTATAGGTTATTGGTCACGACTTCCCAGATGGAACATCTCCATTGGTCCACCTTCTGTACCGGCCTGGGCATTATGATATTCTTTATTTGTGATGATTTGTGTTAGTGTGTGTGCTCAAACATGCCAAGGAAATAGAGAAAGGAACTAAGAGAGGCGGGGAGAGTGCCAGTTATTTAGGTTTCGGTCTTTTATTTAATTGTAAACTTAAAATCAATTTTACTAAAACATTGTTGCAACATAGCAAACAAAATCAGGTTAAGCATTTGCTGGAAACATTGTAATGTTATTAATAATTAGGGAATGGCATATCTAAAATAACTTTTTATACTTGTGTGGAGAGTGATAAAAATATAGACTTCATTTTCATTTAGTACTTTTGCTTTTGTTAAAAAGTAATCTTGGATAACCTCCATGATTGGATAAAATATAAATAAACCAAGATATGTAACATTAACCAAATTAAACACATGCTGTGTTACATTTACCCGTGTTAGACTAGTTATTTAATAATAATGGAACCGTGCTTATGGTGAAATGCTACACTGAACAACTGAAGAAAGATTATGTTATTAAGGACTTGTATTATATATTTAATTATCTACTGTAAAACAGCTGTAATTAAAATTTGTATACATTTTATTTCCAATTAAAATCAATATTTTTCTCATCACTTTTATAAATATCATCTTTCTATAGAATTTTTTCTGAATAATTAAATTTTTTTAGATAAAACATATTTATAATAAAATGTATGTGCTGTGCTAAAAGTAATACTATTAATATTCACTATACTGAAAATTATAAACTGTACTAAAAAAACTCGTGTAATGCAATATTTAAGATTTTTTAAATCTGGATCAAAACCACAATTTTTATTTTATTAATTCTTTAATTTTGCACATTGTTGCATCAAAATAATATATATCAAGTTGTATATAAAAAATGTTTCAAGAGGCACTTTTAAAATATCAAAATGGTAATATTTTAAGTACCGGTGTTAATTATGTATTAAGTTATTTGAGTGCCAAAAATCAGTACCGAAATTTTACTTTTTATTTAAAATGGTTCAATCACATTAAATATTATTTCTATAATTCAATAAATATAATATATACGCGAGTAAATACTTAAAAAAATAAAAATCATTTTGCTAGTAGATATAAAAATAACATTAGAAAGATTACTGAATGTGAAAAAAATGTCATTTGTAAAATTTGTCTCTTAAGACTAATACAAAAGCATGTACAAACAGTAGTCATATCTGAAAATGTACATTTTTTAAATTGCAAAACAGGTTAGCAACAGCAATTGATAAATCTACAAATTTTATCTAAGGTGGGTTTAGCCGGTTCAGAAGCTTTCAAATTACCTTATTTTTTTGATTTGTTAATAACAGATATTATGGATTCCGAACTATGATTCAGTGAAATTATTTCCTAACCTTTTGATATATAAAACTGTTGTTTCCACATTGTTAGTCATTCGTTAAATACAGGTGACCCAAAAGTCACTAGACCTTTTTAAAATGAATCATATTTTTAATTGTATTGCATTAATGACAACAAAATTACTAGCAAAACGTATTGATGTTGAGGTGTATGTTTTTGCAGCCCGAAGATTGTTCTAAGACTCAATTATTCGGGATCGGATTAATCTTGTTAGTAAAAATTTCAGAAATTTTTTAATGACATTCAAAATAATATACATCACAAAATAAAGCTGGCGAAATTGCAAATATGTCATCATCTAGAAATCACAAAGCTATAAATCCTGCAAATTACTATTTGGGTGTGCTTAAAGTTCAGTGTTTACTTGATGCAAGTAGGGGGACATATATTGTAAATAATAGTGGTTGATTTATTATTTACTTCTTTATATTTATTTTATATCCTCAATTTTCTTAGGTGGAGATTGCAGCATTTTTTATTCAGGTCAATTTTTTCCTTACCGCTCCAGATAATCACTGTATTTCTTCAGGTATTACGTTAAGATGTTTTTGAAGTTATCTTCAACTCTATTCGTTCAGCAATATTCAGCCATTGATACAGGTGACTAGAACGCAATATCTTGTGATCTTTTAAATTAATTTGATCAATTTTGTAACATTATAATTTGTGTTGGTACATTCGTCTTCAGGTAGAAGGTTTAGAATACATATATATTTTTATACATTCCCACATCTTCAGAACTGTTGTCTAAAACTATAAATCCTATTGGGATATGGGTTTATTAGTTTGTTTCAGGTTTACACCAAATAAGTTATTTATAAAAATAGAAAAAAAATCAGATCTGGATTATTTGAATTTAAGTAATTGGGAGTTTGCTTCAATTAATATTGGTTATGATAATATGCCAGAGTGGGTGTTATAAACCAATTATCCAAGATAGTCTTTGAAATCTTGTCTAGTTTTGTGATAGTAATTATTTATATACATGTATTACTTTTTTGGTTGCTACAAAACTATTTATGAGATATAAAACTTGACAGAAATCGACGTGTCAAAAATGTTTATTTTGAACCGAAATAGTAAAATCTTTAAAAGTCCGTCTAAGCATCTTAAAAATTGAAATTTAACTGTGATAAATATTCAAAAACTCTCCCCCGTGTTTGGCTGTCAAATATAAATACTATTTATTGTAACTTTCAATTCCAATAAATTATTTCAAAATTAGAGTTTTTATTTATTATATTATTTTTAAAATATAAAACATATTTATAATTTAAGCGCATCATCAAAATTTTCACAAAAGGAATCTGTCAAAAAGTAATTTATTTATTTACTAAGCTAAGAAAGTCAAATTTTGTGGTTTAAGCAAAAGGGTGGTTTATCTGGAACTTATTTTAGGATAAACATTTAAGTATATAACTTATTAATATGAAAAAAAATTCTCTACAGAAGTTCAGAAATATTATGGGCGAGCTTTTATTTTCCAGTTTGAAATTATATACGAATTAGATATGCTTTTAAGACGAGGTTAATAGTTAAATTCTTATAAGTTTCAGAGAAATAATAAAAATGCGAAAATTTGAATGGAAAATTTTTAAAATCACTTCTGTATAATTTTTTAGTTATTCAGTTTTGGCTGTACAGTGAAGATAATATTGGCTAATAAAAAAACAATAACCATTAATACATATTTTATTATGAAGACATGACAGTATGCTAAAATAGTATGTGTTAAAATCAAGAAAACAAAAAAAATCAACACTTTGAATATTTAGAAAAAAGCTGACAATTGAATTTAAATTTGGAACTCTACTTTGACTGGTAAGTGAGCGTTTAACACAGTTGCTGTTTTGGCGATAGCAAATACAAAACAAATATATTCAAATTTTGAATTGCATATAATGTAATAAAGAATTTGGAAAATGACTAATAAAGATGGATTGAAGTGATAGGAATGTAAATTAAAGGAAAAAACCATCCAACTTCGTTACTATAAAAATCAGAAAATAAAAAAATATCTCACTTTTACGCATCTTTGTAGAAAACTCAAATATTATGTTTCTTCCTATAAGAATGATGTCAAAATATATGCCTAGTGCTAAATCTTCATAACTACTACACTAACAAAAAGATGAGGTCTTGAATGCAAAAATTACAACTTTATTTTCATAACTTGCAAACTGGGTCAGATGTTTTTGGAGGAATTAAATTAATTTTTGTGAAATGACAATTATGAATATAATATTATTAAAATAAAATATCAACTTCACTGTCAATGATGAAGTAGACGTTCTTTGCTTATATTTTTGAGAAATATAAACAAATACTTTTAAAAATGATAATACGAATAGTAAAACGTATAAAATAAGCTTATTGGCAAAAATAGACACCATCCGGTTCTCTTTTGGGTTTCATTCCAGCAAAAAATCCTTTAATATCCTCTTCTTTTACCACCTCTTTCTTATCTTTAAATGTTTTAAGAAATTCTAGCAATTTCTCTTTCATTTTGTTGTACTCAGTAATAGCGTTGATTTGTTGGACATGGCCTAAAGACGACAAAGCTTCCATTCCCTTCTCGTACTGAGACGACGAGGCTTCAGTTTTTATCTTCCCCAAATCTTCATAAGCACTTACTGTGTCTTCCATGTCTAATAAGAATGATACTTGTTTCTCATTATAAATATCTAAACAGCATGAACAGGAGCATAGTTTTGAACGCCAATCAGAAGGCCAGAACACTGCACCTTTACGCTTGGATTTTTGACAAGTTACAGGTTTAATGCACACCTGCAGAGATACTTCTTCCTTTATTTTTATTTTCTTCAATATAATGTTAGAACTTGAACTGTCCACATCGTGTTTTCTTTTTTTATTATCAAATGTGTCACACGCAGTTTCATTGGTGGATACTTGTGAAGTTGTTTCTCCAGTCGTTATATTTTCTGAATCAGTGTTAGAATCTGTCTGAAGTTCTTTGATAGATAATGCATTTTGTTCATTAGTATATATTGCACATTCTGATGGAGATTTTTCATGATCATGAATTGTCTCATTGGGAGATTTCTCAACTGTGCCGGATGTAAGATCTTTAAATTTTGATTCCAAATTCACACCTGAGGCTTGATCTAAAGATTCCTCCGCTATACCAGTATTTATAGCATTATTTTCCTGCTCAGTAGATTCTTTTGAATAACTAGCATCAATTATTTTACTATCTTCAGATGTTGTGACCAAACTGTCTTCAGATGGTGTAACCAAACTGTCTTCGGATGGTGTAACCAGACTGCTTTTTAAACATTTTGATGTATTATTAATACTGCCTCCACTAGATTGCTCAGGGTTTGCAAGACTCTGAGAAGTATTTTCCAAATAGCATGTATCCATAGATTCAATGTTTTCAGAATTTGGTTTTGCAGATTCTTCGGGTGTTGCCGATTCACTTTTATTAGTATTGTCACATTTCAGGTATTCACTGAAATCTCCCGCTTTGATGGATTCTTCTGCGATCAATTGATTCCTAACACATTCATCGACTACCATAGATTCATCAAAAACGCTTTTCGTAAGATCGTAATTCGTAATTGGGATTTTAGAATCATCAGTTTCTAAATTCGCAATTGGGGTTGTAATTTCAGAATCTACTTTCATTTTGTCTTGTTCTTTGATTTCGAGTTCCATCTCCATGACTTCATCTTTCGACTCTTTAAAATTGGCATTATCATTTAATTCATCTGCATGATTATTAGTTATCATGCATTCCTGTTCCTTTGAATCACTACTTGATGTATTTTTAGAATTCATATCTGCAACTCCGTCAGAGGTGTTACCAATTTCAGATATATTATCAACAATAATTTTATTAGCAGCCGCAATATCTACTTCACTTACACTATCAATGTCTTTTCTATTTGCACTATCTGGAGTGTTTTCGGATGAATTATTAACATCTTCAGTTATGCCATCTATGATCTTTTCAGATGGATTATCTGGTTCAGTTACATTATCAACTTTTTCAATAACATTATCAATATCTATTTTAATCAGACTACTAATATAATTTTCGTTTAAATTATTAACAACATTCTCCACACATTTCGTATGCGTGTTATAAACATCTGTTTTGGTTTCATTACCAACATCTTCAGCCATATCAACAATATTTTCAGTAGTATTATCAACAATTTCAAGTTTTTCAGTTGCACCGTCAATAGCTTCATCAGTAGCATTATCAATAACCTCTTTAATAACAATTTCAACTTTTTCAGTTGCACTGTCAACAGCTTCATCAGTAGCATTTTCAACTTTTTCAGTTGCATTAATAACAATTTCAACTTTATTGGTTGCACTGTCATCAGTAGCATTTTCACTCTTTTCAATACCATTATCAACAACTTCATCACTGATATTTCCAACTTTTTCTGTTGCATTATCAACAACTTCATCACTGGCATTTTTAACTTTTTCAGTTGCATTATCAACAACTTCATCAGTAGTATTACTAATTTTTTCAGTTGTATTATCAACAACTTCGTCAGTGGAATTTTTAATTTTTTCCAATGCATTATCAATTTTTTCCAATGTGTTATCAAGTAATTTTTCTAGCGATTTCTCAATGTGTACATTAGGTAATTTCTCAACGTCTTTTTCAGTCAAAGCATTTTTTTCAGGCGCATTATCTATGCATTCTTTAATGATATTATCAACATCTCTCTCAGTGGCAATATCTTTTTGGATTACACCAACACATTTCTCATTCACATCAACACTTTTTTCAATTGCATTTTCTTCAGATTCAATTACCCTAACATTATCAGGAGAGTTATCAACAGCAATTTTAGCTTCATCATCAATACCTATTTCCATGTCCACATCTTGTTTAATGTTATCAAAATTCATATTATCTTCGGCAGGTTTCTGTGTCTGAATATTACTTATATTAGAAACCTTCTGAATATCTATAGAGTGGAGTTCTTGACATTTTTCCAATGATTCTGTTTTCTGATCTGGTTCTAATTTTTCATCAACTTCCATTACTTTATCTCCAGAGTTTTGCAATTGATAGTGCATTTTATCACCTGATTCACTAATAATGTTCTGAATTGAATTTATTCCTCCTCCATAAAGATCCTTGCTAGTGATTTCCTGTGATTTTTCAAATATTTCTTTCACACGAGATTCGTCATCATCATTGTTTGTAGCTAACGAATTATCTACTTCCATTAATTCATCTGCCTTGGAGTGAGACACCATTGAGATTTTTTCCCTTGCCATTTCACATTCTTGTAATTGATCATTCAGTGTAACTTCTGTAGATGAATTTTTGATCTTTGAGTTTATTTCAGATATATTTGAAGTCTCTTCAACTTTTGAATTATCACTGACATTATTATTCAAAACTGGCACTGCTTCATCATCAATAATATCTTTGTTTACACATTGAATTTTACTTTCAGATAACGCCGATTGATTAGTTGATATCTCAGAAATTACATTTTCATCTTTCAAATCATCTTTTCCATTTTCAGACTTCTCAAGTGGCACACTGGGATGAGAAACGGATGATGTTGTTGAGTTGTCAGTCTCCACCACTAAAAGTTTTGTCACTTGTTCCAGAGCAGAATCATTTTGCTCAATCTGTTCAGTGTTCTCTGATATTTCTATTTGAGTATTGCCATTTTGACTGGAATCTGTAATGATATCTCCCGAATGAAGACTTCCAATAACCGAGTGCAGTGATTTAACATGTTCATTGCCTTGAATGTTTTCTGAAATATTCTCAGATACATTTAGTTCATTACTGGCGTCTTGGTCAATTTCTTTTCCATTCAATACCTCGTAGCATAAGTAATCATTCAAGAAATCATTTTTGTCCATACATGTTTGGCATATCATCTCTGAATATTGATCAGGCGGTGGTAACTTGGTTTCCAAGTGCCGAGAATGAAACCAGTCCTCGCAAACAATACACTGAATCATTTCATCTTCAATAGTTTCATCAGGATCTGGATATGGTCTGTGGCAGATGCAATACAATCCAGAGAAATTTTGATTATATTGGTTTTGAGTGTTTGAGTCAGATTTTTGACCATTAAAAGTGCACGGTTTCGATTTAAATTTTGGACCTCCACAATCACATCTGAAGTTTCTTTTTGTGTATAGCTCTATGAGAGTGTGATTTTCGTGACAAGCGAGGCTGCAGGCCAAACACAATCCTGAGCGACAGCTCGGGTCATCCACTGATTCTGGACAACATGTTAAACAGGCGTACAATGCCTGTCTTTTCACATAACCCTGAAACAAATTAAGAAATACTTTAGTAAAATTTAAATTGTACATTTCTAAGTTCAGATAAAAAAATAATTTTAATAGGGTGCATGAAATAAATTTATAAATGAGGTAAGTATCATTAATAATATTAATAAGTATTAATATTGAAATAGTCCTTAATGTTTTTAGCACCTGCTATAAGGAATTTAATCTTTTGATTACTTCCTTACTGAATTTACTTTTTAAAAGAAGTGAATATTTCTTAATAAAAAAAAAGTGTACTGTCTTAAGTGCTGGGAGCAGAGCTATGGCATATTTATCTATCTTACATAGGAACTGGAGTAACTAATAACACTAGCACCTTTTAGTGAAAGATTGGTAGGGAATGCACCTATGTCGAAAACTTGTGAGATGGCACTATAATTGTCAGAATTTTACATTGGCTATCGTGAGTATGGCCCACGTGACAGTCTGCGGTGTCTATTTTTCACGGCAAATAATGCAAGATATCACCGGCGGCGCAGATCGGATCTTTAACCGAATTATTATTTCCAGCAGTGACATCGTACGGCGCCCCATAGAAATCTGTTTCAACTCAAGAACACCACAAATTACGTCTGAAATTGAGTGTAAAAATTGTCATTTTTCTTCCATATAAAATTGACAGTTGGCGTGCACTTTTGCGTTGCCAGATTTATTTTATACCATAGATAAAAGTGATTTATATGAAAATTATCGCAATTTCATTAAATTTGACAATTTAACACACACACTCTCGCGTCGACGTCGAAGTGCCGATATTTTTATATTTATCAAATTTTCGAAAACTTTTTTGATTTTATTTTTACTTTAAAAATGGAGGAGGGTGACTTATTTCGTTAGTGAAGATTGCAAACTTTTTAGACATTCCTAATATGCTCGTTTCTAACGCAGAGTCCGATGATGAGAAGGACGCAATAAGTTGGAAAGTATCTGGAACGTTCCAATTTGAGTAAATTGTCAGTTAAATTTTGACGTATGAGAAATATCACATTTCTCGTTTTCGTTGCCAAATAATTCAAGTGAATAAGGTATTATTTTTTAGTTATGAATTAAAATTAATATACAAGCATTTTACTATAAATACAGTGAGTGCGCTGCTAGGCAGCATTGGCCATTGCCGCGGCATCATTTTGTACGTGTTGTCAGTGCTATATAAATGCGTTGTGTAATGTGTATGTAGTTGTGATGTTAAGTGCTAATATTTTTAGTTTTAAGCATCACATTAAACGCAATAATATGAATAAAATCTGATGTTGTCTTTCCAAAAAACAAATATAAAATAAATAACAACACTAACAACTTTAACTTTTTCACCTCAAAAACGTACGAAATGGCGGTCGATGGATGCTTTTATGAAATAGTACCCATATTTTTTTTTAGTTATACCAACGTTTTCATGGTTTTTTCGTAAAACTAAAATTAGGAAAAAGCTAGCCTGTCAATTTTGAATTTTGGCACCAATATGGTGGGTGGTATGATGCTGTTCCACCTAGGATTTTTTTGGGCATCTAACAGGTTAAGGGTTCCCTCAAAAGTAATTTGAATTCTTTCATTCATTGAATGTCTAACCTTTTGAAAGTCTATGGACTCTTATATTTATAACTCATGATTTTGTTTAAACAAAAATAGGATCTACACGGGCCACTGTGTACAATGCCCAACAGTTGTGCAAATAAAACAAATACATTGTAATTTATGTTCACTACCAGTTTACCAAGTTTACAAGTGCATTGCTCTCTGTTTATTAACCGGTTGAGCACCCAAGAATGTAAATATATAGTAGAACATGAATATCTCGAACTTTGTTAATTCAAAATTATCAATTATTCAAACTTTTTTGTTGGTCCCGTAAATTTAGTTTCAGAACAGTACAAAAGAAACATTGATATTTTGTTTAATTCAAAGTTAGTATCGATAAGGGTGAAAACAAAAAAAATTCATGAAAATTTTGTCATTTGCAGAATATTATCCTCGATTCTGAAGCGATAAAACTAGATATTCTTCAAGCATTGTCGATGTGTTACATTGCATGGCAACAAGTTAAAGAACCAACTTTGTCAAAACCGCTTTCGCCATGCAGGGTTTTTTATGGGTGAATCTGAGATGGTTGCGACAACAGAGGATGTCTCAGGCGTGGATAATATTTGGGGTGATGTGCACACTGACATTCCTTTCAAATGTCGACTGCAACGTGCAGCATGTGGAGAATTGACTGACAATGAGATAGTGAGCAATGTGTTATATGAGAAAAATAGAGAAGACAGTGGATCATGAGATGAAGAAGCAGAGATTCCCAAAATTAACAAGCTTCTGAATTCTGGCCAAGCTTTGATTCACATCAGGGAAGTGAGGCGATTTATAGAGATAAAATGATGTGGATGAAGATTTGTTCCAGTCTCTAAATAAGTTGGAAAGGTATATAAAAGCCCAAATAATTTGTGCAAAAAAACAGACAAAAATATTTTCCTATTTTCAACGCATTTAAAATTATATCGTTCAAAAACTTAATCTAAGTGCAAAACCTGTTTTGTTTATATTTTTATTTCTGTGCACTGTGCACTGACTAACGTGCATAACATTTTATATAATTTAAATTAAAAAAACAATTGGTGCAGTAATTTCCAATACTGATTGTAATTAATCATTACATCACAAGTATTTCACTATTCATCTCCACTGTGTTATGCAACCTTGTTGACAAACATCAATGGATTCTGTGAATGTATCCGTAAAGCCTTACTTTAATGGTGCACGATGCAGATAAGACTTCTCTCGAAACTCAGTCTCATATAAAAAACAGTACAGAACTGACACACACCGACAAATCTCGAGACAAAAGTCTGCTCCATGTATACGCACCATTAAAGTTATTAACATTTCTTTTGTATTTATTCAATTTAACACAGAGTTTGGAAGTGTTAAGTTAATTTATAATCTCATTGAGTTTGACCCATATTGAAACAAGCAATTTGTTATTTTAATCTATGTATGGTACATTTAAATATATACACAAATATTAATGTTTTGAAAATTTGGTGTACGCATAACAATGTGTGAAATAAAGAATGAAGAGATACACATCAAATCTTTAGAGTTCAGAATGATAACAAATTAAAATCTTTTTCCTGAGCTACTATGAATGAGGCAAACAATAAGACAATGATAGACAACGCATAAAATAAAATGTAAATAACCATCTACTAAAATAGAATGAAGTAACTATCCAAAAAATATTCTTACCATCGTATAAGTACAGTTTTTATCGTCGCTGGCTCCTAACACAGCTTTAGCATTTTCTTCAAAAGCTTCCTGTTCTTTCAGAACATCGACCATGGTCACGCTATTGTCATCTTCCTCCATATTTAATTTATAACTTTAATGACTTTGATTATATTTATAAATTATTTAGAACTAAAAATTTACAATGCGAACTGAGCAAGTAGCGCAGATCTTCGAAAAAATACAAACGATGAAAACAGCAAAGGCAAAAACACAAAATATGCCGGACAGACGCCGACAGCTTGAAATTTTCTATGGGCCGAAACGTCAATCCCGCCAAAAGAAGTGTTACTAACCATAGATATAATTGGACATAATGATCAACATAATAAAATTGTTTTGTGAAAATTGTAATGTTGTTTTTGATAAACCTGATAAAATAGTGGGTTATTATATATAATATTAATTAATTATGCTCTTGATTATTTTTTGCTAGAGCAATCTCCGTACTCTGGTAAAATATCCTGCTATGCGTTTCATTCTCTAGGATCACACATTCACATGATATGCTACGATTATCGAGTTTTGGACAAGTGGAGAACAGAGAAAACATGGAACACACATTAACTGGATATTTATTTATCAATATGGGTGGACAGATATACATTATTGTTAACTATAAGTTGAACTAAAAATTATTCTGCCTTGTATTAATTCTCGGCGGTATTCGAAATCTGTGACGGCCGGCCTTTTTGGCCGGGCGGTGGTGCGGTATATGGCTGCTCTCGCTGATGTCGGACTGCTTTCCCCAAGCTGATACTGCAGCGGTCAGGGGGGTCGACTGACGACTGATGCTCGGGGCCACTTCGACAGTTGGCTGGGCTCCTGGCTGGAGGGCTGCTTTTGAGCTGGCTTGGCGTTCTGAATGGGTGGCTGTTTCCGAGCTGGTTTGGCGTCTGGCTTTTTTTTTCTTACGGCTAGTTTTACAGACATCTGGATCAACTCTTGAATATATTTATTTTATTTTAATTTTATTAGTAACTATATAATACTATGTAAAAATCTGTTTGGACTGTGCCCGTCTCACTAGAGAAATTCTGTGTCGATTCTGTGACTGGTTAACTGTGCCGGTTGTCATTTTTCGACTCCCGGGACTGTTCGTCAGTTCCCTCTTCTCCGACTTCCGTTGTTTCTGCTTTTTGACTTCCGAGGTTGAGGTTTAACTTTCTTCCTCCTCAGACTCAGGAAATCGATTTTTAACGGGTTTCTCCTCCAACTCTGGAGATAGATTTTCAACTGTTCACTTTCAACTGGTCTCAGGCCGTGTGTACTCTTTTTATCTCTTGAAAATGGGGTGTTTCTCATCTATCAACCTGCCCTCTCCCCGTCATGGGACGAGGTACGCGCTGTCGGGAGGCCACGCCCTTTCCGGGAACCAACTTGATACCTCCTCTGTCTTATAACTAATTACAATCAATCTTCTGTCTAATTATTTACACCTATTACATTACTTATGTCTAGTTACATATCATTCCGTCACATGAGTTTCTTTTTTATTCGGGTGGGTCATTTTTTTTTGTTTAGGTTCCTTCATGTTATAAAATACTTAACACTAAAGAAAATATTTCAAGGTGCAAACATTATTTTTAGTCTGAGATAGCTTATGGATAGCTTTATCTCGTTGACCTATTTCTATATATTTTTATATTACAATTAAATTCGCACTAATTTTTCTACACATCCTTACTGCCATGAATTAATTTATATTTATCTTAAAAGAATCTGGCCACTCATTATTGTACCTACATTATCAAATAATTTTCTTTCCGCATGTTTCAATTATTTCTGCGCGTGCGTATTTACTTACGAGACACGGTTTCCCAGAAAACAGGCTTGTACATACCTATGCCTTACTCTTAACAAAATCGAAACCTTTGTTTTTCTTATTTCATCGTTGAGTGAACTATCCGTTCGTAATAATTCTTTCTTAAGGCGCGACTTGCAATAATAATTCATATTTTCGCGTTTTTTACGAAAATGTGGGTTTTAATTATTAATTTATATCAGAAGTTATTCAATAGATTAGACTTTTTTTTCAACTACTACTTAGATTGGACCTTTACATTAATATAACATTAATAAACTGAATGTTATTTGTCATGATTAAGACGATTATATATTTGTTATGATTAAGATATTATAAGAAAGACCGCGACCATTAGATGTATTTAAGGCATGGTACGAAATTGAGTCAATGCGCTGAATTAATAAATAAAGGAAATATATTTTCTTATAATCTTGAAGCCAAGATTACGGAGACAAATCTGTAGGAAACCAAATTAGCGAAATGTTAAAAATGAATATAGTTATAAATCATTCAATTTGTAGTACATTTGATGAATTTTTGACGTTTTTAAAATACTTTTTTTTAGTAAACATACGTTTTTAAATAATATACTATATTTACTCACATGCTTTGAAGCTTCAACTACTATTTAAAACTAAGTTTAATATCAGAAACACAATAATCATTTTTTAAATAATATATTTTCCGTCTTATGAAATACGATATTATTAATTATATCTCACACTATCAGTATGCCATTCAAATATGGGGATGGCGGTCCTAATATCTGCACTCCGAAATTTTTTAATTAAATTTGCCCATAAAACACATTTTAATACAAATTTTGACTACAATATGAATGAATATTATGCTTATTCTTGATACCAATTGCTTATTTTTGTAAATTGTGTGGTTTTGGGCTGTTTTTATACGAAAACAGATTATAATTTTGATATTTCAAGATTAAACATTCGTCATCTGCCCAATTTTAGAATCTGACAGCTCATGCATGGCTAACGAATGCGTGGCCAGCGCATGATAGCTAACGAATGCGTGGCCAGCGCATGATAGCTAACGAATTCGCGGCCAGTGCACGGTGGCTAACGAATTAGCGGTCAGTGCGTGGCAGCCAGCGCATGCGCGTGAATCAATCAATAATGAAATGAAAAGTCAATAATATATTATTATATACATTATTGTTCTGAAATTACTACCTCCTGTGACTCAAAAAGTGTTCATTGACACGCTCTAGGAAATGTTCCAATAACATTTTAAATGGTTATAAACTTCTTGAAAAAAAATCGCGACGTAAGTTAATAATTTTTACCATTTCTATAACAATTATCTA
This sequence comes from Eubasilissa regina, assembly GCA_022840565.1. Taxonomy (NCBI): domain Eukaryota; kingdom Metazoa; phylum Arthropoda; class Insecta; order Trichoptera; family Phryganeidae; genus Eubasilissa; species Eubasilissa regina. The sequence continues at coordinate 7,453,965 of JAINEB010000008.1, read as the reverse complement.
TTTGATTTAACAATATAAATTACATAGTTCAATATACATATATTATGTAGTGCAGATAAATTATTTTTATTGGAAATATATATTCTTAAAGATAAATTATTTTATCAAAAAAATTATATATGACAGACCTGTCTCATTGATACAAATGTATTTGTTATAGTCATATAAATGAATAAACACGCATTTTAATATTTTAGACATAAAAATACTGATAACTAAATAACAATATTAATAATATTATAAATTATTTTCAGGATGTTCCCGAACTGAGCATTGAATGTGTCGACTCGTGTAAACTTCGTAAATTGGATGGCAAAAGAGTGGTTTTACACCAATTCTTTTCTCAAATTAATCAAATTTACTCCTACAAATCGATGTTTGGGTGCACATCAATGAATATTGAATATGTGAAAGAATAAAGTTTTATTTCTAAATTCAGTTTAAAATGTAATACCTGTGTGGACCAAATTTTGTTTTGAATACGTGTAAAGAAAAAAACGAAATTCTGAAGAACGATAATGTGCTCGATGAACAATTAATTATTTAACAGTGAATAATAATACTTTTGTCATATTTTCATTTATGCTTTAATGTTAAATATATATGTAATTTATTAAAACAATAAATAAATATTAAAAAAAAAACAGTTTTTTTTTATTACAACCGGAGTATGATTATTATATAATATTATCATAAATAGTTTTCTCTTCACAAATACAGCTGCTTCAAAAGTTATCGATATTATTTATCAGTATGAATTTACGTCAATTTTTTCCTTATAAATCGGGGCAAAACTGTAGTATTTTATAATCGTATGTTTATCGACACAAACAATGGTTTTTATCATAAACATAACAAATTCTTAGGTGAGAACTTTAACAAATTATTTAATTTTCGCTTGATAATTTCAAATGGCAACACATATATATTATGAACATAGATAAGATTATGAATGTTGAAGAAATGCCTATTTTCTGATAGCTTTATTACCTAGGAATTTAAGAAAACCAACAATTATATACTCGTCCTTTTCTATTGATACCTTTCACTCTAGCAATATTTACGTAAAAAATAACGCACTTTTATGTTTACTTGATATTGTAAAAGAATTAACTATTAGTCTCATCTTGAAAGGGTATGCAAAATGCAAAAATATCTCGAAATTCAAACTGGAAAAATGAAAGTAGCCTCTTAATGACTCTGTGGTCGTTGTTCTCAAGTAATTTTGTCCCGTTCAATGTTATCATCTTGCTGACCATCGATTTGCATTTCTTGTAGAGATCCCTACTGACCGTTATACTTGTCTTATTTGATTTATTGTTTTCTGCCATAGAACAATACGTCCAGAATCACAAAAAAATTATGTATCTTTCTGCGACAAACTAAATGGCTTCCTCGGCCTGTTAACTGCCGTTATTCTTTTGATACCTTTTTCTGCAAAGGAAAAAAAAGCTGTCCGGTTCACACTGGAGTGCTCCTTTTATAATTGTTTCTCGAGAAACACCCCATCATCCCGCCTATAGTGTATCTCCGCCTTAATGTATATTGCGCAACCCTTGAACTGGAGGTCATTAGGGCTGTTATCAATTTTGTGCGGCTTACCCCGGTATTTTGTTGAGACTTCAGTCTTCTCCATATGGATCCGCCATCGGCGGTTTGTGATTACTGGCAAAAATGAGATTCTATTCATCATTATTTTGTTTATCATATAATTATTACGATAGCGTCGCGTCATCCCACGTCGATACATAACTGAATTATTTCAACAAATTACGTCGTGATCACATTGCTCACTACTTGTTACGCCCCGGCATCGATTGTGCCACGAGCGTATTAGATTCAGTCAGATTATTTATTAATTAATGGTAAGGGAGTAAGCAGAGTATAATAATTGTCAGTCCAGGTACTCGATTTCACCTCTTCCACATTCATGCACATCATGTTATGCGTGATTCATTCGTTCCGTAAGACCAAACCACCTGAGTTGGTCTTTAAGTAACGTAATCGTCGAAATCTTTTAATCTTTAATTGATCGCGATTAGGTCTGTCTCAAGCGTGCCGGGGTTGTTTAACTTCCGCCGTATTCAGTATGTATTCGTTCCTACTCTACCAGCTCTGGGCCTAGAATAATATACCGACAACCAAAACAAATAAGTCTGAATGAAGGCAGGCAAAAAAAATAAATGTAATAGACATAAGTATACGCGAATATCGTTCATGTAAACAATATAATTTAAACTTGCAATAAAGAAATGATCAAATGAGACTCCATATGCACCTGGTTATAATTTATTTTTATTTTTAAGGAGAACACACTCTTATTGCGAAGTTACAATTTTTCAGAATATAGAGTCTGTGATATGTTTAATACAAATTAAATGTATTAAGAAAAATAAACATATAAAATTAATTTTATCCAAAAATATTGTTGTTGCTACCGGGGTTCGAACCTGGATCTCTTCATCCGGATCCGGGGAAATGTATTAAGCGATTATGCTACACCAACACAGTTAGTTGACAACAAATTTTTGAACTTATATGTTGCACTTTCAAATTGATACATCTGTCGTTCCATTATTTGAAAGCGATATTCCTTAAATTTACGGAATCTCAAACACCTTTGAGTAAAATCCGATAGGAGACGTCAGAATTAATTGATAAATCATTTTTATTAAATTTTGGAAACATTAATAATTATAATTATGTATATCTTTCTAATTAATACATTTGAAATATCAGACTTATGTTCTAAAAAATTCTAATTTCATAATACGTATGTTGTCCAGTAGTCTGAGCCGCCACTAGCAGCCGCTGAGCCAGCTTGGAAGCGGTTAGCAGATAGCCGCCCACGCCGGGTGCTAACGGTACCACCATAGATAAGAGATACCACTTTGCCGCCCTGAAACCATAAGGAAATCCCAGAGGAACATCGCAAGTGACCCGAGGTAGAATTAATAATAGATTAAGTTATAAATATTTCCATCTGCTCATAAGTGTATACGTATAATCAATAAATGTATAATTTGTGTGTCTTTCGTGTATTTATGTTCACTTGTCTCCTCCTATAACCTCGGTACTAATAAATACGTGATACCTGATGGATGGGTCGCGAAGCGAAACATGTCATGCATGGCGTCGTCCTAACGAGCGACCAGGAGTATAACAATGTTTGATTAATCTAATAATAACTCGACCCACCTCCATTTATCAACTTTGATACGCTTATCACGTTTTTCGGACTTTTTCTTACAATCAAGATCTTCGAATAGTCACCATCTAAACTTTCAAAAGAGCGTCATCAATTCCAATTCCTAAGGGATTGTCATCGCCATCGCGTCTTTGACATGAGGCTGGTGAACTGATACGTATCAAACCTTTGTAAAAGCTTCATCCAGCACTTGAGGGAGGTTATCAATTTCATTGCAGATCACCTGAGATCTTGGCCAGACTTCTTTCCAGGTGCAGATCTATAGAACTTGCTCTATATGAATAACCCTCTGACTCGATATATTTTAGTTGACCATTTTTGACCAGATCTGATGCTTCGTTTATCTAGGAGAAGCTGAGAAGGACGACTAGAAACGAGTATTTCACGTGATTGACGATCGTAAGGATACGAGGCTAGAAGCCATGCAGTAGAGTGTGCATCTGTGACCTGATCTAAAAGAGGGCTCCACGACACGATATAATTTTGAATTGCTTTCACAATATTCATTTATAACATTTTAAGACGATGGATTACCTCAGAATCTCGTCCACTGAATATATAACTTAAATACTGCATTGTTTAACCATTCTGACTATTGTTAAAACTTTAAAAAGATTATCTCAAGAAATCTTGACATCTTAAAGATGTGCTTTTTCAACAAGATCAATTGCGTTATGTGTAACCGAAATAAATCATGTTGCCGGTTCGTCGCATAACATGAGTATGTAAATTCAATTATTCTATATTCCTGTATTGTTATCATTGGTACATAACAACATTAATACATAACATTAACATCATGTATGGAAAGTTTTAGATATCCAATAGTGAGCATAGTGAAACCTTGCTTTACCACATCTTTTCTATGATTTGCCCATAGATAAAAAGACATACCATCATTTGCCATCATCATAAACCATAAAAATCTGATATATTTCTGTATGTTTTTGACCATGGAAAAGTGTTTTTGACACCGAAATTCCGAATTCTGACGCTTTTGCACACGTTTGTGTTTGTTTTGATTCGTGTTTCGATAACTTTTATTTTATTCAATATTTAGATGGATTGACATCTGAACCACTTTCGTACGTTTGAATATTTTCAAATAAGTATGTATATAAAATATTTATAGACATTAATCGTGTTATACATTTTAGCGATATTTCTTTGACAGCATACCTAAATTCTTTTGAATATTTCTTTACATCTGTATATGTTTTTTTTATTTATAAGCAATAGTTGCATTCACGTCGTAGAAAACTTATTAATACCGAAAGAATACACTAATCATACCCCCCATCCCTAGATCTTGAGGTATCGTGTTCCTAAGTTGTGGTTAAAACATTCTAAAGGCTGCCCATTTCAATAATTTCCTTTGTTCAACTTTGCTGATCTGGTCCTTTCTTTTTCATTATTTAACTGATTAAATAGTATTTATACTTTTTATTTTAAATTAACTGATTTATTTAAAAAAAAAAAATCCTTATGTATAACAAATACTTTTTTTAATGAGAACACATTCTTATTGTGAAGTTGTAATTATTCAGAACATAGGTCTGTGATATTTTAAATACTAATTAATGTGTTCTAATAATAAAGTTGCGTCAATGTGTTCAAAATTTATTAAAAATGAATTGGTAATTTTGGTGTCTGTTATCAGATTACTCAAAGGTATTTCAGATTTCGTAAAAATAAGGTAGATGGCTCTTTCAAATAATGGAACGATTAAATGTATTAATATAAAAAAGGTAACATATAGGTTCGAAAATTTGTCACTAAAAATATTGTTGCTGTAGCATAGTTGGATAATGCACCATCCCTTGTTTGGAAAGAGATCCAGGTTCGAATCCCAGTAGCACAACAACAATATTTTTCGATAAAATTGATTTTATATGTATATCTTTCTAATTAATAAATTTAATTAGTATTTGAAATATCACAGACTTATGTTCTGAATAATTACAACTTCACAACAAGAATGTGTTCCCTTAATAATATATGAGTTGTAACAATGTGTCCAAAATTTAATAAAAATGAATTATTAATTTTGGCGCTATAGGTTTATTCAAAGATATTTGAGATTCCGTAAAAACAAGAAGATGACTTTCAAATAATGGAACGATAGATGTATTAATTTGAAAAGTGTAACATATGGGTTCGAAAATATGTCATCAAAAGTACTGTTGCTGTAGCATAGTTGGATAATGCACCTTCCCCAATTTGGAAAGAGATCTAGGTTCGAATCTCGGTAGCACAAGGACAATATTTTTCGATAAAATTGATTTTATATATATATTTCTAATTAATACATTTAATTAGTATTTAAAATATTTTTCATTTGGATAATAGGGATTTAATTAATTAACACATTATTATTGTGATCTTGCAGTTTTCAGTTCTTTGGTATTTTAATACAAATTAAGTGTATCAATTAGAAAGATATATAGGAAAATTAAATTAATCGAAAAGATATATATATATATATATACATCTAGAAACCATATATATATATATATATATATATATATATACATCTAGAAACCATATATATATATATATATATATATGGTTTCTAGATGTAATTTGAGTGTGGAGAAAAGAGTTTGCATACTTTGTAAATACAAAAAATTTAATCCTCAAAAGAAGTACTTTATGTGCTTAAAATTTGACAAGGAGTTTGAAAAATTGTTAATAAGGAAAAATCAGGGTTACTGGTGGCTGATTTACCCACAAAATGTCAGCCCAAGATGACCAGAGGGATGATATGTTCACTGTTTGTGAATTTCGTAAATATCCCCAACTAATTGTTTAGTGAGTAATTAGAAGAGTAGTCGTCCGTGTAAGCTAGCTCAACAGATGTTCTGTCCTATCTGAAATATTCTGGCCATTACCTTGCGCAATTTCTGACATTTCACAAACAGTTAGTTGGGGATATTTATGAAATTCACAAACAGTGACTACATCATCCCTCTCCTTGGTCATCTTAGGCTGATATTTTCTGATTCTCCAAAAAGCTCCGGGAAGCGAGATTTGCTTTTGAGAAGGAGTACATACAAAATATGTAATAAGACATTTTGGAGAACGGTGATATATAGTGATCAATATCTAGAAATGTTTGGATATCGTAGAAGAACAATCTGTTATTAAAAAGGGAAATATGCATTTAATACAGAATATTATCAGCTTACTGTAAAACATGGTGGAGGAATTATAATAGCGTAGGGGTGTTCTTGGGATGAACTGCTGAAAATCCAAATAATTGCACATATATTTTACGGCCAAACTGTACTATAAAATTAAAAAATAATCTGTTGAAATAATCAAATAATATGGGTTTAGGATGAATGTTTGTGTTCCAGCATGACAATGACCCTAAACATATGGCACGGAAAAGCAAAGGTTCCAAAGAAAATGTATAGAAATGTCTCCAGATTCTAATCCCATTGAGCATTTATGGGATGAAATTGATCTATAAATTTCTAAAACCATAGGAAAAATAAACAAATCATAAAAAAAACAATGGACACTTGGAAGAATGTGCCTTCCGTTGTATAATATATTTAAAAAAATATTACAAATATTGAAAACCTCAATAATTCCTCTGCCTGGTGTGGATTTTCACTTAAAACAGATTGTCATATATCTAATCTATACATCATCAATATCATCTTCAGCCTCTATTGATCCACTGCTGGATGTAGGTATCTCCATGATTCTGCCATTCTCTTCAGTCCTCCACCAATCTTTGCCATGTGACTCTCACAGCTTTGATTGATTAACTTCATCTAACTTGAGACTTGTATCCTCTAGTTTTTTGTCTCTTGGATACAATTCAAGAATATTTTTTGTTCATATCAGTGGTAATATGGCAAAGGGATCCATTGAATTTTTTTTTCAAAAAATAGTATTTATTCACGATTCATAACATGGCAAAAAAGTATCCCGCTGCTGTAATGATAAAGCTGATCTTTATGCGTGTCAAATTTTTATTTATTTATTTGACATACATTTTTTATACATCAGAAGTAAAATAATACACTTATTACAATACAATATACTTATTAATTTACTGCGTGGGATGTAGCAGGTATCCACCTCTGATATAAAGAGTGGGCCAACTTGGACAGACTGATGTAAAATGCATATAACTTTTGTAATTTTAATATTTATTAAAAACATTTATTATTACATGAAAGTGTACTTTGTTAACTTTTTTTAATCTATGTGTGGAAAATAGCACCATTTAAATGACCTCCATTTTTTTGTTGACAAATAATTGCTCTTTCTATTTTGCATTACATTATGCAACGTTTTTGTCTCCAAATTTGTTATTTCTGCACAAATATTTTGTTTAAGGTCTTGAATTGTTGCTGGTTTGTTCATGTAAACTCGGCCTCATAAAAAATAAATCAGGCGCCATCAAATCTAGGGAACGGGGAGGCCAAGCAAACTCAGCATTTTTTTAAATTAGCCGGTCACCGAAAATAGATCGTCACAAAACATAATAAAATTCAATAATTTTAACGCGCTCTTACACTTGGTATGTAGCCATCATAAACTTTCATAGATTCTTTATTATCTGCAAAAAAATATAATTAAAAATAAATATGAATAACAAATATAAAAATATAAACAGTCAGCCAAGTTGGCCCACCCTTTATAAAGTATTGTCTCGGCTACTTTGCTAGACTATCGTCTGTGTTAAAGTAGACAGTTTTTCCGTGTTGTTGCAGTGTTATTTATAATTAAAATAAAAAAAGAGTAAGATTCGACAGAGATAATAAAAAGAAAATAGAGACAATAAAAAAATGTACTGAATGTGTTGTAAATGTAAAGTGAATCATTAGTGTATTGTATTGTGATTAAGCTGGAATATTGAACAGCGATGCTTCTGACTGATCTCTACCCAATTGAATCATGTATTGAGTAATGTAATAGTACGACAATAGAAAGATAATGTTTTTTTTAAATAGATCTCTGATGTTCTACCACTGATATATAAATACGCGTATATCCGTGTTCTTTGTTGAATCTTTCTACTCGACTTGGCGAGTTATATTGTCATGTACTTCAATAAGTAATAATATAATAAGCAGTAATAATATAATAATAAAGACTATGTTGGAGCTACGCGAGTGGTGCCGAAGGAAATATCTAAAAGAGACCGTGCCCGGCGCGTGTCTTCCTTATACTCGTTGGACACCCCCCTCCACCACTCCTGCCGCGCGGGCCATATGCCGGCGGACTGTACACTACATATTAATTACAATATATATTATACAATCATATATATTCATAATTACAAATAAATCACATTTTTTATATTTTTGCAGATGGATACTAAAAATGTTAAAAGAAGGCGAGGGAGAAATAAAAGTAAAGGTGCAAAATTACAAGTGTGTCCAGAAAATGTAAATATTAAAGAAAAATGTAACAAGACTCAGCTACAGGCTATTTATGGATTACAAACAAATAAAATTATTCCTGATATTGATAACCAAATTGCTGGCCAGAAAAGGACATGTGGAAATACTAAATTCTTAGGTATTTATATTTTTATCTGGTATTACTTCAGAATGTTTCATAAGTTTTGTTTTCAGTTCTGTGATGTAGAATATTATTTTGTGTTATTTTCAGAACAAAGAAAAGAAGAAGAACAAAGAAAAGAAGAAGAATCTTCAAGTAAAAGTGCAACCAAGTCACATCAGAATTTAAATAATTATCAACGTAGTGGTGAGACAATTTTCTAATTAGTATTACAGTAAAATCCTGTTAATTCAAAGTTGAGGGGATCGAAAATCAAGAAAAAAGTTTGAATAACGATTTAGGATAATGAATATCGACATCGAATGATTGTCGACAACCTCATTAATGGGGTTGCGTATTTTTCTGTTAATTTTGTTTTGGGTAATATTTTTTGTCAATCTCTTGTATTAATTCGATTTTTAGCAGCTGTCAGCATTTTGTACGAGCTTCGCATTATGCTATTACCGAGAATATAAAATTATCAGTCAAAATTATAAAAATGTTTTAATTTAAATTTAATGAAATACGGAAAAGTCTAAGGAACGAAAACCACGCATTCGCGAATTACAAAATGTCTAACACGTAAATATAAGAGAAAAACAAATAATGTTCTTTACATATAAAACAATGGCAATAAAATAATTAACAAGATAGAGAAAATCTGAGAAATGCTAACTACACATTCTTTAAAATGCCTTGACACTAAACTTAAATAGAAAGAGAAATGTCAGTATTAAAATTAATACAAATTAAATAATTTATAAAACACGGAAAAGTCTGAGGAACTCAACCGCGTACTAACGTTTGTACAACAAAATATACAAACACTACGTAAACAAAAATAATAATGGTAATAATACGGAACAGAAGATCGGCACGCACTGACATCGCAACTTGCAGCTGGGAGAATTAGAGAACTGCGTTACATATAAGGGCGCTAAGATAATATTTGCTATCTTTTTCTAATGTAAAGAAAACGAGCGAGAGGAAAAAAGGCATGCGACCTTAAGTTAAAGCTTCGTGGTAAAAAATAAATATTTCAAATCGAGGACGCACAAGATATATTTGTTATCTTTTCTAATATGCTGAGAGTGAGTGAGAAAACAAACAATTAGAATTAACTTTATGCGTCGTGAATCGGTATAGGGGCGGAACTACCTTTTTGATGGTCTTGGACTTTGGACAGGCACATCGCGTAGCGCATGTGTATTTTCCAGATTGCTGACATCTGACAAAAAAAATCGAATTAGGCGAAAAATAAATCGACAAATTTATCTTATAGGGTCCAAAAATAGCTTCGAATAACGATATTCGATTTATTAGTACAATTTAGTATGAAAACTTTCTAGAGGGACCACATTCTGCTCTAAAACTTCGACTTGAGGCGAATTTCGAATTAACGTTCTTCGAATAAATGGGGTTTTACTGTATATTAATTTGTATTGCATAGATACATTTACATATTCATTAATAGGTATTGGTAGTAATTTTCCAAAATTTTTTGTTTTGTTTGATCAATTAAAATTACCACCAACAGCCATCTATTTAGTTCTACTTTCAAAGGACGTAATTTGAAAATAGTAAAAATAATGTTGTGACTTTTTTTCATATTCACATCTTTATTTAGAAAAAATTATAATAATTAGTTGAAAGCTGCCAATTAGGAAAAATATCATATTTCAATTTTACACAGAATATATAGTCGGTAGGTAACCTACCTTCTGGTATCAAATTAAATTATCATTGAACACATGGGAAGTAAGTACCTACCTAGATTGGACATGCAAAGCTTAGTTGATTCATAAGAAAAAATGAATCCAATTGAATGAAAAAGTGCTAGATGATTATATAATTATTTTATTAGAAATATGCATACTTATGGCTTACATTATTAAAAGTGTGATCAATATATAAACGGCAAGATTTATTTAATGTTGATAATTTATTTCCAGTTATAGAAAGAAGTCTAAAAAAGAATAACAATCATATTAAAACAAATGACTCCAATCAATCAAAGAAAAGTAATTTAAATATTCACCAATTGAAAGGTAAGTGGTGTATTTTTACATGTTAAAAATGTATTATTATATAAGTTATAAAAAGTATTTTGTAAGAGTTGGGAAATTATGAAACACACATTGATGGTTTGAAAAACTATTGCCTTTATTTTCATCTGCCACAATGGGACACTGAGTATTCCCAATGTTCATTGCTGGCCGCATTTTCAGGAACAAAAAGCATGTCTCATCTGGTTCATCCAAATTTTGATCAACTTCGACACTTGGCAAATTTGACCATACCGATTCTTCTACGGACCTCGATGCCGCTTCCTCCATTTCTTGAGATGAGAGATCCCAAGTAGATATATCTGACTGACGTCTTCGTAGTCGTCAAGAATATTACTTCTCGGCATTTGGTGAAAGCGATCTACTCTTGGGTGTTTTTGACTTGCTTCTGTTTATTTCAAGATCCAGTATTGAACTCTCTTTCTCAATCTTATGGATAAGTCCTGCCATTTCATCTTTGCTGGTCGCAATTAGTGTGGTATTATCTGCAAATTGAAAGTTGGAAAGTTTTTTGTCACCTATTGATACACCTTCTTTGTGATGATTTTCGTTAGCCGATGATTCAGTGGCACTCGATTTAACAAAGAACTTGGCCAATGTTGCCTGTTTCTGTCTGTTTTTTAAAACCTTCATGAAGCAGTCAATCATATTATCATTGAATTCATTTATGTTTTGGTTGACTATGGCAACGTTTGGGTGCCATTTTTCGACCATATTCTGCGTTTTGGCCCAGCTAGACAGCATTACCGGGCGGTGGAAATGACAAATATAGAAAATATTAACGAATATGGAAACATTTGTTTATTATTAAAATGTGACTAATATCGAATGAGATGAATATAGGGGCTGACATATATAGAGGTTTCATTGAGTTTGCATTAGGACTATCAGTTGTGAAGGAACTTTTACTTTCTGTAGAACTTGCCAAAGACATCCCCATTTGAGTTGAATGCCTTTTTATAGTCAATGAAACATAATAGCAATAGTACTTGAAATATTGTGTTTTGCTGTCTCATTTATTTTCCTTTTCCTGCCTGCTCTGCTGATATTTGCCAATCAAGGTAATGTTACACTGTTGTCTGTTTAATTATATGTAGACTTTGCTGGAATGTGAGATGACTAATACTGTCCGATAGTTTCCACACTTCCTAGTTGATCATTTTTTATGGATGATAATGAAAACAGACTCTACCCAGTCATTTGGCCATTTTCCTGTTTTCCAGATTTGGTTGCAGATATTAAATTAGGCTTTCTTGCCTTCAAAATTCATTGCCTTTAGGAATTCCTTGTATTCTGTCTTTGCCAAGTGACTTTACTTTGTGAAGTTTTTCAGTTTTTGAATGGCGTTTTCAACCTTAGTCAATAAAATACTCAGTTCCAAGATGGCTTCATCTATGTGTCCATGCACCAGCTGCAAATAAGTAAAAAAAAATTTTTTTGGATTTAAACTTAGGTGTGTGTAGTACAAGTGTGTTTAAAAATACATTTGGTAGAGCTTAGAGCCAGAAAGTAGAGGGTGTCTGACCTCGGTGAGATACTTGACGATAAATATTATTCTAGTCAAAGCGATATCTTTTGCTGTTGAAAGTCATCAAGGTTTCCATAAACGAATAATTGTTTTATCTTTTTTAGTTCTTGAAAAACTTGCTCAGAAAAAAGATGAGTTTAAGTGTAATTCTCAAAAACGAAGGAATAATGAGAGTAATTCAATTGGCTCTCTGAAATCAAGTGATAAAATTAGTGGTAAGTTATGTATATAAGTAAATAGTGATAAATATAAAAAAAATTTAAGTACACGGTACACACATTGAATAAGTTTTCTATAGTAAATTACATTGAATCCATCCAAAACAGAGGTACTATGGACAGTGACACCTAAAAGGCAACACTTAATCCAGGAGTCAATGTCTGCGAATGCTAAATCTGCAGTTAAGTTGTTGGGCAGTTGTTGGGCGTGCACGTTGATTCAGATCTTTCAATGAATACACAAATCAGCAAAACTGTCTGCATGCATCAACTGAGACAGATTAAAATACATCTTTTCTCTGAGGCAGCCCGTCTATTCATAAATGTATTAGTGGTGTCATGTCTCATGTACTGTAACAACATTTGTACTGGTATGCTAATGTTTCAGCTGTATAGATTACAATCCATCCATATTTCAAACACTTCAAAACTCAAATCATCAATTTCATAGTTGATATTTCTCTGTTAAATCAAAAATTCCAGGTACAGTAAAACCGCGATATAACGAAATCCAAGGGACCAAAAAATAAAAATTCATAATAACGAATTCCCACATATAACGAAAAAAATAAAAAAAACCTACTATATGTTACGCGTCGTCGCAAAAAAATGTTGCGCGGCTTCAAAAAAGATCGCAAATTCTGCAAACAAAGGAGAAAGAAGGCCATAGGGAACTGAATACCTACATATTTTTAGTAGTTTTGTTATTAAAACAGATAAGCAAATGGATAATTAAAGGAATTAAATTAAGAACAGAACCTATTCAACACCAATTGGAAGATTTTTTTGTAAATTCCAGAATATTGCAAACACAAAACCATATTTTAATTGTGTTTAAATGTAGAGCCGCTTCAAACATAGTTTTGGGCATGAAACATACAAAATAATTCAAAAATAACAATTTTACAGTTGAATCGCGGCATATTTATAAAATGAGTCGTATATAAATTACGAAGGTACTTACCGGTAACGGCGCCAACCACTTCAAAATATATTTATAATCGTTAAAATTGTTCACTTAAAAATTATCGTCAACATTGTTCACTTAAAATACACGAAAACAATAGTTAATAGAAATACAAAATGCCGTACAAAAATAGTCCATAAAATATTTTAACAAATTATTTATATTATTGACTAGTTCACACGAAAATAATTGTCAAACGAAAATGAATTTATGTAAATATTCAGTTCGGTCATGCAATAATCGCGTTAAAAGCTGAACAAACTTAACTCTACAGACGTTACACTGAGACTGACATTTCCAATAAGTACATACTGCAACTTTCGGGGGGTTCCTGTTAATTTTTGTATTTTACATCTGTCTGGGATTGCAATACATATTAGAGTACGTAAAACGTGTCCAAGTGAACGCCGCAAGAATTATGTCAAATGGTTTTATGGGCCTACTATGAACCCAAGAAAAAGTTCGAATTGTTTTACTACCTTGTCGGCCGACCGCCGCGCACCGCTGAAAAGGCCATAAAACCGTTCGCATACGGCAGATGCATTGGCGCGGCTTTGTAAGTGCGAAATAATATTTTCATCTTTTAACATTTTTTTATTTCGTTATAAATTTACGTAAATGTATTGGCATTTTTTCGTACGGGACAAAAATGATTTTGTTATAAATATTAACGGGATTTCGTTATATAAATGCATTTTTGTATGAAAAATTGGTTTTAGGGACTAAATTTCGATTTTTTTTTTCGATATACGTCATTTTTCGCTATATCGGGTTTCGTTATATCGCGGTTTTACTGTATTTGTAATTCAAAATAATTCTCAGATTCTCGTATTTTTTTTTTAAATCAATACATTTTAACAACACATAAATTGTAATTAAAAAAAAAACACAAAATTATAAAAAATTAACAATGCATGCAGATTTTTAGGTGCTGTGATTTTTGCCTACACACTCTGTCCTCATCGCCTGTAATTGGCAAGTAGATTGATATTAGAAATTCTCAAACTTGTTTATGCTCGTTATTCTATATAATTTTAAGAGACACAATAAATCAATTTTTTAAGTCAAATATTTTTTTTCACAAAATTAGCATCATTGTGTTTTGTGATTTTTTTTTACTAATTTTGCGAATACATCACGAAATTTGTAAAATATAATTTGGTTGACTTAAACAATAATTTTTTTATTAAGAGAACACTTTTTATTGTGAAGTTGTATTCAGGACATAGGTCTGTGATGTTTTTAATACAAATTAAATGTATTAATTAGGAAAGATATACATATAAAATCAATTTTGTTGAGAAATTTTTTGTTGTTACTACCGGGATTCGAACCTGGATCTCTTCCAATCCGGGGAACTTGCATTAATTGATTATGCACCACAGTGTATTGATGAAAAATTTTCAAACCCATATGCACGTTCCCCGGATTGGAAGAGATCCAGGTTCGAATCCTGGTGGTAACAACAATATTTTTCGATAAAATTGATTTTATGTGTATGTCTTTCTAATTAATACATTTAATTTGTATTAAATAATTTTTTCTTTAGTTTTCTGAATTTCAAATTAATGGGATTTTACTGTAATTATTGTAAATACTAGATCATGTCTTAGTACGGGTTAGCACTTCTATCAGCAAGAATTGCTTTTAAACAAATGTTCTAATATATTTTGTTTATTCTAGACACAGTAGAGGGCAAATCGTATATTCATAAAGAGCAGCGTAAGCCACATTCAGAGCCGCAGGCTTCCGCCTCCTGTTCCAGGCCAGCCAGTCATTTTTTAAATTTAACAGCAGATCGTAAGAACACATTATTATTGTGAAGTTGCAGTTTTTCAAAACATATGGTTCTGTAGTATTTTAATAGAAATTAATGAATCAACTAGAAAGATATGCGGAAAAAATCTATTTATTGAAAAAATATAATATTTTAGTTCTACTTGGATTCGAACCTGTTACTACTCAGTTGATGTGGTGAAACTGGATAATGCCGGTAGCAACTAAAATAGTTTTTTGATAAATTGTTTCTGTATTTCTTTCTGGTTGATTAATTTAATTTGTATTAGAATTTATTTGTTACATTTTTTTTCTGAATAGTGTAGGAATAAATAAAATACATTTTTGTTGTTTACAGAAATAAGTCCGTGTTGGACACAAACTTATTGGAAGACAAATTTTCAAGAGACTCCATCGAGTTCTTTACCAACACCAAAAATATACAATGTCAAGAATAATGAACACACCCCTAAGCGTAGTAACTTTGCTACTATTAAAAAAAATAGTACGTACACAAAATGATGTTTTCTATTTCATAATAAGTTGAACATTTTACTTAAAATATTTCACATTTGTTTTGCAAAATTTTTTATAGGTGCTGAAAGACGATTACAAAAGTTGAAAAAGCGATTGTCAGACCCAACTCAGAACGAAGTTCAAGGTACACAAACATTACTAAGAATTGGGACTCCTGTATCGATAACTAGGTCTCCTGTATCAATAACCAGGTCTCCTGTATCGATAACCAAGTCTCCTGCATTGATAACTGGATCTTCTATGCCAGTAACTTCGTCGGGATCTCCTGCATCGATAACAAAGTATAATTTACTAAAACTTACGGACAACCTCGAAGCGAGAGGTTGGTATATCTTTATTTAATACTTGGATTAATGTACAGTATGTGATAAATTTATGGAATCATTTAAATAGACAAATAAATAAATTTAAATTTATTACATACAAATTATATTAAAAATGTTTTTGGCTTGTATAAACCTCTCGACAATTTTAATGCCCTTTGTTATACTGCAGATTTGTTTGTACCTCGGGTTTTTACTGTTCCTCGTGACATTGAGTAAGATTCTGAGAAAAAAAAATATTGCTCCTGCTTTTAAGAATTTTGTGTTTGTATATGCATATCTATGTATTTAACTTTGTTTTATCATTCATTTTCTTTGTAACCTACTGGTGATTGTGGTCACTCTCGACTTAACTATGTGATATAAATATAATATAACACAAAACTTCCCATTAACTATTCACATCATTTCAAATCGGTTTTCTATTGGATCTAAAATTACATTTACACATTTAATGGTGTGAAATTAAATTATTTTCTGGACAATTTAATAATAATTGTAACCTGTTACTACTCAATTGATGTAGCAAATCTGGATAACGCGTTTCCCCAGATAGGAAAAAATTCAGGTTCGAATCCTAGTAGGAACTAAAGTTTTTTTTTTTGATAAATTGATTTTTTCTGTATATATTTCTAGTTGATTTAATTTGTATTAGAATTTTTTTTTCTTAATAGTGTAGGAATAAACAAAATACATTTTTGATATTTTCAGAAATAAATACGCGTGTAATAAGTACAAATTATCATGAGACTGCATCAACTTCTTTACCAACGCCAAAAAGAAACAAAGTCAAGAATAAAGAAGAGAATAATGAACACACCCCTAAACGCAGTAACTTTGCTACTATTAAAAAAAACAGTACGTATACAAGATGATTTTTTCTATTTCATAAGTTGAAAATTTTACTTGAAATATTTCTCATTTGTTTTGTGAAAAATTTTATAGGTGCTGAAAAACGGTTACAAAAATTAAGAGGACGATTGTCAGACCCTACTCGGAAAGAAATTCTATGTACACAAACATTACTAGGAATTGGGACTCCTGTATCGATAACTAGATCTCCCGTATCGATAACCAGACCTCCTGCATTGATAACTGGGTCTTCTGCGCCAGTAACTCCATCAGGATCTCCTGCATCGTTAACAAAGTATAATTTATTACAACTTAAGGATGATCTTAAAGCGAGAGGTTGGTATGTCTTTATTTAATACTTGGATCAATGTACTTATGTAATTTATGGAATCATATAAATAGACAAATAAACAAATTTAAATTTATTATACATATGTAAATTATATTAAAAACGTTTTTGGTTCGTATACTTCTCTCAACAACTATAACACTCTCTGTTATACTGCAGATTTGTATGTACCTCGGGTTTTTTCTGATCCTCGTGACATTGAGTGTATTCTAAGATAAAAATATATACTGCCGCTGTAATTTTTGAATTTTGTGTTTGTATATGCATATCTATGTATTAAACTTTGTTTCATCAGTCATTTTCTTTGTAACCTAATGGTGATTGTGGTCACTCTTGATTTAACTATGTGATGTAAATAACAAATTAATATCAGAAATAACTTCCCATTAACTATTTATTCACATTGGTTTTCTATTACAGTATAACCCCGTTTATTCGAAGTGGAGGGGACCGAAAATAAAGAGAAAAGTTCAAATAACGATTTACAATAATGAAAATAAAAATTACAAAAATTTGATTTTTTTATATACACAATATTATTTTAAAAAACCTGATTATAATAGACTATCTTTTCGCGCCATTTTTAATAACGACATAATTGCCAAACCTGTTAATATCGCCATTTCTCTGATGTATTGAAGTTAACAACAAAAGTTTCCAGTGCTTTTAAAACTTTGTTTTGTGGTGGTCGCGGTGGCATTTCGCACTCGCCTGTGACGTCTTGTTATTTTTGTTCTTCGATCTCCGCTTTCTTACTCTTTTTCCCTCCATGACATTTCTAGTCTTTCAACTCTAATGTTCTATCTGTCATCATGTTTAATATTGTCGACAACATAATTAATAGGGTCGTTAACTGTTGGCGTTTTGTACGAGTTTCGCATTCGTGCTATTGTCAAGATTATAAAATTATCAGTCAAAATCATAAATCTGTTTTAATTTAAATTTAATGAAATACAGAAAAGTCTGAGGAACGCAAACCATGCGTTCGCGAATTTCAAAATATCTAACACGTAAATATTAGAGAAATACAAATAATTGTCTTTACATATGAAATTATGGCAATAAAATAATTTACAAGATATGAGAAAATCTGAGAAATGCCAACCACACATTCTTCAAAATGCCTTGATATATACTAAACTTAAATAGATAGAGAAATGTCTGTATTAAATTGAGTGCAAATTAAATCATTTATAGAACACGGAAAAGTCTGAGGAACAGAAAAATAATGATGGTATTAATACGGAACAGAAGATTGGCAAGCACTGACGTTCGCAGAAACTGGAAGAATTACATTACCTATAAGGGCGCAAAGATAATATTTGCTATCTTTTTCTAATGTAAAAAACGAGCGAGAAAAAAATTATATGCATTAATGTATCCACGGTAAGGAAGATAAAGATTTAAAAATCGGACGCGCTAGATATGTTTGTCATTTTTTTTTAGTATACTGAAAATGAGTGTGGAAACAAACAATGCAAATTAACTTTATGCGTTGTGAATCGGTATAGGGGCGGATACTAATTTGGAAGGCTTTGACATTTGACAGGTACATCGCATAGCGTACATGTATTTTGCAGATTACGGACATTTGACAAAAAAAATCTAATTAGCGAAAAATAGTTTGACAAACTCATTTGATACTATTAAGAAGAACACACTCTTATTGTGTTACACATTCTTATTGTGAAGTTGTAATTATTCAGAACATAGGTCAGTGATGTTTTAAATATATTAATTATAAAGATATACATATAAAATCAATTCTATCGAAAAATATTGTTGTGCTACTGGGATTCAAACCTGGATTTCTTTTCCAATCTGGGGAAGGTGCATTACCAACTATGTTACTGGGACAGTATTTTTGATGACAAATTTTTGAACCTATATGTTACACTTTTTCAAATTAATACATCTATCGTTCCATTATTTGAAAACCATCCACATTGTTTTTATGGAATTTCAAATACCTTTGAGTAAACCGATAACAGATGCCAGAATTAACAATTCATTTTTATTAAATTTTGGACACATTGATACAACTTATATATTGTTAAGGAGATCACATTCTTATCGTGGAGTTATTATTCAGAACATAAGTCTGTGATGTTTTAAATAGACACCTTCCCCGGATTGGAAAAGAGATCCAGGTTCGAATCCCGGTAGCGCAACAACAATATTTTTCGATAGAATTGATTTTATATGTATGTCTTTATAATTAATACATTTAATTAGTATTTAATTATATAAGTTCTATATTACATAATATGAATCTCATAAATGTGTTTTTATTTGATTATTTGTTTGAAGAATCGCAGAGTGCTGAGAAAAGTTTACATGATTTAAAAAAAAGGCAATCAAATGCAAATTGCATGGAAAGTAGGTCCTCTCCAGGACCTAGACAGGAATCTTCTAATTTACAAAATATTCCCACCACAATGACAGTAGATAGTGAGTACATAAATACAGTTTCATTACAAAAATAAATGTCACTAGAAATCTGTACATAAACATTTTATTTATCATACTGAACAAATTGTTATCTTGTTAGTAGTGATGGTAAAATTGTTATTTGAACCCTTATTTTGACTGTTATTGTAACTGTGATCATGTTAGATTGTAACGATGATTGATAACTGATTAATGTAATTCTTCGAGCAATGACTGGTACACTAGAAAGTAAGCCTCCTATAGTAACATAACGGTTTACCATCAGTACGTGTTAGGCATTATATTCTCTCAATAATTAGGTGCTAATTGTTGCATTAGCATTATAAATGCACATTGATGAATAAATATGGCCATAAAGATTTTGATGATATATTCATTAGAAAAAATAAAATAAATTTGATCTTATTTCAATATCTTGATGAACCCGATTCTTAAACATTACAATATCAATTTGTAGTTTATTAATAAGAATAGTTGGTTTAAAATATGAAGTTTGTGAAAGTGGTAGACTGCTAGACTGTCTACATTAAAATCAAGATTAAATAGGCAAACTGAGATTCAATTTTTATGAATCAGTACAAATTTATCTTTATTAAATATAGGGGGAAAAAAATACTTGTTTTATTATTTTTATAATTCTGCATTTTTTTATTTTTTCAGATTATGCTTGCAAAAGAAAAAGTTATGAGACTGAATACAGTTTCAGCAAGCGTACAAAAGTTGAACCATCAGCACAGTTGTTAAATATAGATTCTGAAAATATTCACCCAAATGGTTGTATTGATAATGTCAATAATAGCAATCTTGCAATATTAAATAACACATCAGGAAATTCTTTTATCCACTCATCCTCTGTTGTCAGTCAACGAAACAACTCTTTCGATGAACAGATGGACTGGGAAACAGTTGTAGAACAAATAATACAGGTTAGGTTTTCTTGTTTCTAAACTGGATATATCAATTAAAACATTTAACATAATCAATACTAATACAATTAAAAATTCAAAAAGATATTTGAAGTCATGGTGTATAAAATTTTTATTATTTCTCCACTATATACGAGGTGTGTGAGAAAAGTAATGAGACTGATTTCATACTAACCAAAGTTTTTATTATTTTCAAACAACAATGTTATCCCCTTCAAAGTAGTTCCCTTGGGCAGCTATACACCGGCGGAGTCGTCGTTCCCACTCTTGGTAGCAGCGCTGGAAGTCTTCAATTGGTATGGCTTTTAACTGGTCGGTCACAGTCTTTTGAATGTTCTCCAGAGTTCCAAAATGACGTCCTTTTAGGACATGTTTCAATTTCGGGAAAAGGAAAAAGTCACAAGGACTCAAATCAGGTGAATAGGGGGGTTGAGGAACAACAGTAATGCGTTTTGAGGTCAAAAATTCACGGATGGAAAGGGCCGTGTGACACGGAGCATTGTCATGATGAAGCATCCACTTGTCTGCAATGTCTGGTCTCACACGGATCACTCTTTGCCTCAACTTTTCAAGGACACTTTTATAAAACACTTGGTTGACAGTTTATCCTGGTGGAACAAATTCTCTGTGCACGATACCCTTGATGTCAAAAAAACAAATCAGCATGGTCTTGATCTTTGATTTGCTCATTCGACATTTCTTCGGCCGAGGAGATGACGGAGTGTGCCATTCTTCGCTTTGCCGCTTTGTTTCAGGATCGTACTCAAATATCCAGGATTCATCACCGGTGATCACACAATTGAAGAATTCTTGGTCATTGGCCATCCTCTCAAGAAGATCAACGCACACGTTTTTTCGAATGTCCTTCTGTTCAGTTGTGAGATTTTTCGGCACCATTTTGGCACAAATCTTTCGCATGTTCAAATCATCTGTCAAAATTTGATACACGGTGAAAGTGTTTAAATTTAACTGTTCACTGATCATCCTTATTGTTAAACGACGGTCTGATCTCACAAGAGCCCTCACACGATCAATGTTTTCGTCAGTTTTTGAAGTCGAAGGTCTCCCTGAGCGAGGTTCATCTTCAACGTGTTCTCGGCCTTCCAAAAATGATTTGTGCCAGCGGAAAACTTGTGGTCTCGATAAGCACTGTTCCCCAAAGACCTGTTTCAACTTTTCAAAAGTACAACTCGCGGATTCACCAAGTTTAACACAAAATTTTATTGCACAACGTTGCTCAAAATTCCGATGCTCCATTTCTGTGACGCACAATGAAAACACAACTTTACTAATGGCGCTGTCAAAACTAACGTGTTCACTGTACGGAGTTGTAACTCGGACTGAGGAAGTGGAAGGGATAAACAAACCGATTTAGCATAGCCTGGTAGACACAACGTTACCACATCTCCCGCAGTGTTGCCAATCTCATTACTTTTCTCACACACCTCGTAAGTCAGAGCTATTGATTACTGCTTTTCATCTCGAGCCATGAGTCGTCTATGGTGAAGATTAAACATAATTAATAAATAATGCACATTAATGAGTATGTAAAACAATAACAACAGATTTTCACGTCATTTAGTAGTAGAATAGAAAACAGAAATTCACTTGACTTTTTTTCTTACATTTTTGATATAAATTTTTTTTACATGTACAGTAAATTCCCTTTTATCTGATACTCAAATAACTGGAAATCTCAGGCAACCGAATGGCGGTTAAGTGTTGAGGGTGTACTTTTATTTTTCCAGTTTGAAATTTGAGAAATTCTATGCGGATTACATACTCTTTCAAGCCAGGACTAATAGTTAAACTTCTTGTGTTCTTGTTTAAATGTCACCTAAATACTAAAGCACGTTATTTGTTATGTAAATTTTGCTAGAGAGGAAAGTTATAATAGAAATAGATGACAATAAAATTGTTGATTTTCTCGCATCCAAGACAAGTGTAAAAATTAACTCGTTTTTTAATATTAATATTATGGAATGAAATAAAATGTGTGTTGTCATTTAAATGAATTAATCCATTGAAAATTAAATAATTTATTGAAGTACCTGGTTTATATATATGAAAATATTTTGAAATCAGTCAAAGTACCCTACATGTATTTAGATGGCCGCTTTAATTGATGTTATAAATTTAAGATTATTATGTCAGATGCATTTTGTGGTTTTGTTTGATATTATCGATTTAAAACACCATGTTGCCCTTTTACGAGCTGTTTGTTTCATAATTAAAAGATAATGTTGTTATATATATTCAGAATATTCAATTGCGACTTACATACAAAATTACGTAATAAAATGTTTACTTTGTTCAAGATATTTCCTTTAAATCCCTTAAAATCAGTAAAAAAATCATCTAATTTATTATTATTAAATCAGTAAATTTTTCCCTCAAAATCAGTAAAAAAAAAAATCTAATTTATGAAATTTGCAACTAATGTTGTGCATAAATTCAATATTAATTCATTTGTGGCTAAAATATGCGTGAAAACATATATATTTCGGCATTTTTTAATGAAAATTACGAGAGCGCAAATTTGACATTCATCATGCCGCTCGAATGAACAGAATGAAGCGAAATTGATATAAATATTATTTATTAAGAAATTATTGTGTTTTTGATATAAACCTTTATTTTAAATAGTAGCTGAAGCATGTGAATAGATATAATATATTGTTTTAAATCATTCTCTTTCACTAAAACAAAGTATTTTATAAGCGTCGAAAATTGATAATATGTCCTGCAAATTGAATGGTTTATAACTATTAATTTTTAACATTTTGTTAATTTGTCTTAGTTCAGATTTGTCTCCGAAATCTTGGCTTCAAGATTATATACCAGAATTTTCTTTATTAAGGTAATTTTGTGGCACACGGAAAATGAATTTAATGGTTTCTTATAATATTTGCAAATAATATTCAGTGTATTAGTTTTAAACTAGTCTAATCTATTGTATAGCATCTGATGAATAATAAAAACCCAAATTTTTGGAAAAAATGCTAAAATACTAATTATTATTGAAAGTGAAGCTTAAGTGTTTAAAAATTTAAGTAATTGAGGTAATTTTATTTTCATTTCATTATCAGTTTTTATTTTATATACATATTAGGTTAGTAAAACTTCTTCACTTAAATTACATTTTTATTTCTTCACTAGCAGCAAGTATTGTATAGAGTTTTAATGAAAATTCTGTTTTTCGGCAACACTCTAGAGTCCTAGTGGTGCTGGGTAATAGGGACTTTATATATATATATATATATATATATATATATATAAAGTCCCTATTACGTAATATGTAATATATATATATTACATATTTTGCAAGTATCGATTATTCTTGAAATACCTTTTTTTATCTTACAATCAATGTTAATGTCTTTCTTCTTTATATATACATTTGTTAAGACATAATACAAAAGCTTGCTTGCTTAATAAATCTTCTCAGCGCCAGTGTGATGCATGTACATTTAAAATGTTAGCATCAAACCAATTCCATAATTGCAGTTTTTATTTTTCTTTGTCACCAAATTTCAAATCAGACTTATGGAGAAAAAATGTGTTATTAAAGAAAGAATTATAAATTATGAGATATGTGCGAGTGTATATGTTACAAATCAGAAGGTTAAGTGTGCGAGTGCCTGTGTGCTCATATAAATACACTCAGCCCTCACAGTTCTTTTGCGTAATATTGCACGGTGTGTGTGCGTGTATGTGGCCAGGGCATGTGCATCAAAAAAGACTACTTACAGTTGTCACAAGTTCATTGATGTTTGAACACGGTTACCAATATTAGTATATGCAGTAAGAAGTTTACAACAAAGTGCGTTGAATTGCCAGTGAACTTGTCAGGAAGTCGGCCGTGAGAGAAGTGGCGCGCACGGGCCAGTCTTCGAATTGCTGCCGGGATATATTATTGTTGTCTGTTATCCGATCGTTACCGGCATGTTTTTGCGCTGATGAGAGCCTAGTTTAACACCCAGGTATTTGCAGAAGCGGAAATGTATGTCAAGATAGGGATGTATGTACTTGTATTCTCTCTGCTTATCTTTAAAAAGGACAGCTCGGTGGTAAGTATGCATGCAATTTTTTATTATTGCATATTATTATAGTTTAAATTTTGTTATTTTTTTAGGTACGGGAAGATTCTCAACATTCGTGTTCTAACAGTAATATCAATTTATTTAACAATAAAAACATTGCAAAGCAAGTGAGCAGTCCTTCTGGAACAGTTTTTATAGTCGTTGATACAAATATTTTTATCTCGCATCTCAGTACATTGGAAAAGTTAACCGATAAATCAAAACAAGGTTTGTATAATACAGTCACGCTGTTACGCTTGATGAACCTAGGGTTTCAATTTCTTTAATAATTGTTTGATTAATGTATTTCAGTTGGCAGTTGCAAATATCATATCATGGTACCTTGGGTAGTCCTGTGTGAGCTGGATAAACTTAAATCATACTCAAATGACAGCTTTTCTAATACCCATATGATGGCTCGGAAAGCTATGAGATTTCTACATGAAAATTTATCATCTAATCCGAAAATTTGTGGTATGTCTGTTTTTTATTATATTTTTTTAGAGGTATAGAACTTTTAAATGAAATAAAAAACATAACATTTGTGGTAATAGCCATGGTATTGGCTTTATTGGAAAGATAATTTTATGCCATTGGTGTTTCGTGCTTATGGGTGCTGCGGCTGGGTCGAATAAAGCACAATCTGGAAGTCCAATTTTTGGAGCAGCAGGGGCCGTATATTGGCAATAACGCGACAAATGTTGGCTTCCGAGTCGTCTATCGTCTGGTTTATCGGCATAGACTAGCGACTTCACATATCCCCACAGAAAATAATTCAAAGGTGTTAAATTACACAATATTGGAGGCCAATTCACAAGTCCATTTCGTGAAATTATGGGCTCGTCGAATGTTTTTTTCAATAAATTGATTATGGCGTGTCTTGTTAAAACCATAGCTTTTCCATATTAATCCCATTCAATTGAGGAACGAAAAAGTCAGTAATCATGGATTGATTGCTGTGCACGATGGCAAATCGACTCATTCGGGTCCTCCTCAATACTATGCTCCACTGCAGCAACAGCTTCTTCGGTGCACCGCTATACAATGTATTATCAATTAGAGTATGTGTGGTACGAAAACGATCCATGGTTAATCAAATTACTTGCTCGAATGGATGATTATGTTGACTGTAAAATGGACACAGTGCACAGTGAGTTTCGCGAACTGAACCACAATTTTTGTAATAAATTTGCAAGCATTGTTTTGGCGTAATGGCGTAAGCGTTCATAGTGAAATGGCAAACCAAACTGAGCACAAATCAGCTGTGTTGCCAAAAGTATTGCCAATTCGAAAAACAAACCTCTAAAAGACATCCTTTACTTTCAAACTCTTTCTCATCTTGTTTGTTAATTGTCATTATTTAATTATATGATTGATCTATAGATATCTTATAATGTTTTAAATAAATGTTATGCGAAAGTATCTCTTATTTTAACTTTAAATTGTAAAAAAAACTTAACTATGTAAAATTTAAAATTCTTCAACAAATTATTTTCACATACAGTAGACTCTGGATTATTCGAGATGGAAAATGAAAAAAATGAGAAAAAAAATCTCAGATAATCGAATTACCGGTTAATTCAAAAATGTTAAAAAAAAGTTCAACAATATACAAAAATCACGCACCCGCACGCCTATTGTGTATGTACTTACCAAAAAAGCAAAGGCAAATGGAATATTACAGGGTTGTCAAGTAACTTTCTCTATATATTAGGTAAAGCGAAAGGAAATATCGGTTTTTTTAGTATAAAGAAAAATTTATTTATAAAAAAATAAACACATTATTTATTTATTTAAATAATTTCCATCATTATTTACAATTTCTCTCACAATTTGGGCAACTTTTCTATGCCTCTTTTGTAAAAATCTGGCTCCTTTGATTTAAAAAAGTCATTTAGATGATTTCGGACTCGGTTTTCTGAATTTAAATTTTAGTTTCGAAGCGAATGCTCCATACTTGGAAATAAGTGGTAATCCGATAGAGCAATATCAGGAGAGTAAAGAGGATGTGGCAGTAGTTCCAAGTTGAGTTCTTTCATTTTACCTTGAGTGCGGTTTCGCGTTATCGTGTTGTAAAATTCGCCGTTGATTATTCACTAACATTGACCATTTTTTTTTATTAATTCTGCCTTTAATCTGTTCAATTGCGCATAGTAAACCTCCGCTGTGATTATTTTGCAACGTTTTAGTAATTCATAATAAATCACCCCACCAGATACACAAAATATTTTTTTTTAATGTCATACCTGGTCGAGGGGTTGAAACCGGTGCTTCCCCTGGAGAGAGCCATTGTTTTTTTTATTAAGAGAGTTGTAAAGGATCCATTTCTCGTCTCCAGTTACTGTCCTTCTTAGAAATGGATCGATTTCATACCTGGTCAACAAAGAAAAACAATTGGTCACTTGTTGATCCAAGGCCGACTGCGATAGATCATTTGGTACCCAAACTCAAACTCCTTGTCTATGTTTCTTTCCCAATAGTTTTAAGTGATCTTTTACAGTTGACTAGGGACAGTCGATGTCTTGAGATAATTCTTTGATTGTTTTACGGGGATCGGATTCCACTAACGATTTCAGCACTTCGTCATTGATTTTTTGCGGTCTTCCCGATTTTGGTTAATTTTCTAAATTTCTGTCACCATTTTTAAACTGTTTAAACCACCGTTGACACTTACGAATCTTCAGAATATCTCCATAGGTTTCGCAAATGGTTTCGGTGGCTTCTTTGGCTTTCAACCCCTTGTCAAACAAAACTCTTTGCAACTGCATCTCTTTGATCTCCGGCCGTGACATTTTTTCTATGGGTGAAAATAAAAAAAAATGTATTGAAACCGAAACGGGATAAAAGGAGCTTCAAAATAATATCAATATTGATGTACTTACTCGACGCAACTGCAACCAAGCGCAAACTGATTTCAAAGAGCGCCCTAAAAATGGTAATTTCTTTTCACTTTATCTAATATGTGCATTATTAAATTATTTTTAATTTAAGAGTATTTAAGAGTATCACCATAATTTCAATTAAATTCAAGTCCAGGTCAGCCTTAAAATATAAATTTAAACACAATATTAATAATTTAAAAAATAAGACGAGTCAATAATAGAATATGGAATCATTTAAAGAAATATATAGATTGTTTTTTGACCTTTGATGCTTTTTGATGTATTCTACCTCAAATATTTCTCAATATAATTTTTTCAGAGAATTCTGTCATCTGCTGCTAAGATAGTTAAGAAGTGATTCAGCATGATTTAAACCGACAATATGATTGATTTTCATCTCATCAACTCAATAAACTCATCTTCCTTTTCATCATCATTCAGATTTCACGGTATCTTTCGTTGCACATTGTAAAATATCTTCATCATTTAATACTTCATGACCAGCTACATTTTCATTTGCATTAAGCCAATCATGTACCGATTGCTTTTTAACATCCCTGCATCCATCAATTTGTCGCAAATTTTTTAGCACTTATTTTTCACAATTTTTTTTAAATCCAAGAAATTCTTCATCATTTCCTGGCAAATTTTATGTGAAGACCTTTTTAGAGTAATGCTTCTTATAGATTTTCACACCGTCGAGATTTCATAAATTGCATCCAGTTCTGTCAGTTTTTTCCAAAATATCAATAAGTCAGTTTCATTTCCTGTTGTTAACTTCAGTAGTAAGTTTCTGCGATAGATCGTCTTTAGTTGCTGGATGACACCTTGATCCAACGCTTGTATTAGAGATATCATATTTGGGCGTAAATATTTCCATCGTCTGATTTTATAATTTCCGCATTTGGATAACTCAGTGCGTTGTCTAATAATAGAACAGCTTTCTGTGCCAAATCTAGAAGTTATAAATGTTGGCGAACTGATGGCACAAATTTTATTTTAAATTAGCTGGAAAATATCTCTCTATCCATCCAGATTGACTTGTAGTAATCGATAGGTAAATTTGACATTGATATTTCTGAGAAATCTCATGTATTTTACCGTAACAGTTACACAAGGTTTCAGAAGATAAAATCTGGAGGTATTACCATAGCAAAGAACTGTTAGTCGCCTTTTATTTCAGTCTCATGCCAAAGTTTTCTACGGGAGATATTTCCAGTGTAATATATAATAATATCAGATCTTTGGTTTTAATAAATGTTTGAAACTTAGAGGTGAATTCTTATGCAGCTATTTCATTACAGCTTAATTTTTCACCTTGAACGGCAATTTGTTGGATGCCGTGTTTTTGTTTAAATCAAGTTCACCATCCAGAAAATGTGATAAAATCGCCCTGCAACGTTAATTCATTGTAAAAATATTTTGCTTTGGCTGCGCTAACAGCCCCAGACAGTAATACCTTCTGCCCTTTCTTAGTTGAATCACTAGACCTTGTCAAGTTCCTCGTGTGTTGACAATTTCATCGTTTTTCTGCTGGTCATGCCTATGGCGCTATCTGATGTGTCGGCAAAATCTACCAGTTTTCTCTTTTTATTAAAGATGTCGCGTATGGTTTGGGCACTAACATTATATCATCATATATATTAAAGTTATAGGCCCTATTTCGTGTTGTTTATATGTCACAACCGGCTAGGTAGTCACACCGCGCGATCGCTTTTTAGGGGCTTTCCCGCCAGATATCTGGGTATTTTTTATTTTTGCCAGACGGCCGAAGGCCGACGTAAACTTTTCGCCATAGACACTTTTTCTCCACCGCCGCTCCTCGATTTATCGCGACCGTTTCGGTTTGGCCAAATTCTAGCTATTTTATATTTTTATTTAGCCTAACTTTTACATTTTCGCTCACAACTCTGGGAATTTAAAAGCGATAATTATTTTTAAATATTCGGGCGACGGCTCGCGGCCGACCGCATCGCCGGGCGTACTTTATAAATTTTTCCCGCTTTTAGTTTTTTCGCAAAACTCGAAAAAGTGAATTTCATTTTTTTCACGTTTTCTCCGTAACCTTTGGATGAATTAATTATTTTTATATTTTAGGAGATAGATCGAGACGCTCCAGAATTTATTTCAAAGATAACAAACTCCTATAATTTAACCGACGTCTTTTAAATGTAAAAAACGCGAAAAAAAATGTGAAAATTTTATCAGAGTACCTAAAATTGTAAAATTATTAACACGACTTACCCCAAATACCGGTTGTCGAAATTTTTCTCAAGTCTATGGCCATAACTCGAAGGCCGTAACGAATTTTTATTCGCCGGACAATTTGATTCGTCGACGAAATTCGGCCTTCCATTGGCTGGACAAATTGATTGGTCCTCAAGCTTGCAGTTCATTCGCCGAAAAAATTTATTGGGCGTTGGTATTTTTTTATTGGTTATA
The DNA here is from genome assembly GCA_022840565.1 of Eubasilissa regina. Lineage (NCBI taxonomy): Eukaryota > Metazoa > Arthropoda > Insecta > Trichoptera > Phryganeidae > Eubasilissa > Eubasilissa regina. Next base: position 7,423,832 of record JAINEB010000008.1, on the reverse strand, counting down.
ATAATATTCACGCAAAATGGGCGCTAATTATATTATTGATAACAGCTGTTTATGTCAAATTTTTTTAACCTAAAATATAGTTTGACAGTTGTGTCAAGACGGCCATGCTGACGTTTTGACTTACGAAATGAATTCGATAGAGGGCAGTAATATGTGGAATTGGTATTATAGGTTTTTTGAATATATTAGTTAGTTTAAGAGCGATTTTAATTTTTTTAAATGCTATTGATAGCTAAATTTATATTAATTTATTTAGTAAAAATTAATTTATTATTTAAACACACTACTAAATGTATTGATGATTTTAATTATTTTTTAGAGTTAATTAATTTTTTTACGGAAAAGAATTATACCGAGAAAAATTATATTTTTTCTCTTGGGTTGCCGGCTATGCTGGCTATGCTTGCCGTTAGAAGCATCGCCGATTGTCGAGGCTTCTAACGGAACCATCCTCCGTTAACTGGTTTACCTGATCGTGCCAAGTCTTCTACGGACGTCCTCTATTTCAGGTGCCAACAACACTTACTTACTTACCATCACGCCGTTTCTCCGCAGGGGTAGGCAGAGAGGATAGAGCGCCATACTCTTCTGTCCTGACACAAAATTTTCGCCTCATTCACACTCATACATATTCTCATACAAGCTAACCGATTGTCGAGGCTTCTAACAGAACCATCCTCCGTTAACTGGTTTACCTGATCGTGCCAAGTCTTCCACAGACGTCCTCTATTTCAGGAGTCATAAACACTCGATTAATCCAACAGTATCAACTTCTTACTTACTTACTTACTTACCATCATGCCGTTTCCCCGCAAAGATAGGCAGAGAGGATAGAGCGCCATACTCTTCTCTCCTGACACACAATTTTCGTCTCATTTACATTCATACATCTTCTCATACAAGCTAACCGATTGTCGAGGCTTCTAACAGAACCATCCTCCGTTAACTGGTTTACCTGATCGTGCCAAGTCTTCCACAAAATAAATAAAATATTTATGAATTAATTTTAAATGTTTTTTTTTTATGTAAACATTTTTTTGAAATACAGCGCTTGAAAAGTCGTTGAAATACGTTGAAATTTCTTAAGAATAAGAAAGTCCATTTTAAAATTGAAATTTTTTCGCGATGTTTTTTTTTATGGCCGGCCAATGTTTTGTAAAAATATGTTTTTTAAACTTTTATCGATAAGAGTGGTATTTTCAGTGCCGTTCATTGGACGAGTGATCCGATTCGTCCATAACCCTGGCCGTTTATTGGCGGAAGGCATTGATTGGTTTAAAGATATAGTAATATTCATGCATTGGTTATAATAATATTCATGCAAGATGGCCGCTAATTATATTATTGATAACAGCTGTTTCATATAAAAAAAAATTAAAAATTGGTATTATAGGTGCGTTAAGTGCGATTTTAATTTTTTTAAATGCTATTGATAGCTAAATTTATATTAATTTATTTAATAAAAATTAATTTATTATTTAAACACACTTTATGGTTTTATTAAATATATTGATGATTAAAAATATTATTTTTAACAAAAATATTATTTATAACAAAAGTATAAATACAAACTGTGGCACCCCGGTTATTCCGAACCCGGTTAATCTGATTCTGGTTAATCCGATCCAGGTTAATCTGACCGTGGTTAATCCGACATCGGTTAATCCGACACCGGTTAATCCGTCACCGGTTAATTCGACAATGGTTAATCAGACACCGGTTAATCCGACACCGGTTAATCCGACACCGGTTAATCCGTCACCGGTTAATTCGACAATGGTTAATCCGACACCGGTTAATTCGACAATGGTTAATCCGACACCGGTTAAACCGACACCGGTTAATCCGACACCGGTTAATCCGACGTCGGTTGATCGGACACCGGTTAATCCGTCACCGGTTAATTCGACAATGGTTAATTCGACAATGGTTAATCCGACACCGGTTAATCCGACACCGGTTAATCCGACACCGGTTAATTCGACAATGGTTAATCCGACACCGGTTAATCCGACACCGGTTAATCCGACACCGGTTAATCCGACACCGGTTAATTCGACAATGGTTAATCCGACACCGGTTAATTCGACAATGGTTAATCCGACACCGGTTAATCCGACACCGGTTAATCCGACACCGGTTAATTCGACAATGGTTAATCCAACACCGGTTAAACCGACACCGGTTAATCCGACACCGGTTAATCCGACACCGGTTAATCTAACGTCGGTTGATCGGACACCGGTTAATCCGTCACCGGTTAATTCGACACCGGTTAATCCGTCACCGGTTAATTCGACAATGGTTAATCCGACACCGGTTAATCCGACACCGGTTAATCCGACACCGGTTAATCCGACACCGGTTAAACCGACACCGGTTAATCCGACACCGGTTAATCCGACACCGGTTAATTCGACAATGGTTAATCCGACACCGGTTAATTCGACAATGGTTAATCCGACACCGGTTAATCCGACACCGGTTAATCCGACACCGGTTAATCCGACACCGGTTAATTCGACAATGGTTAATCCGACACCGGTTAAACCGACACCGGTTAATCCGACACCGGTTAATCCGACACCGGTTAATCCGACGTCGGTTGATCGGACACCGGTTAATCCGACACCGGTTAATCCGACACCGGTTAATTCGACAATGGTTAATCCGACACCGGTTAATTCGACAATGGTTAATCCGACACCGGTTAATCCGACACCGGTTAATCCGACACCGGTTAATTCGACAATGGTTAATCCGACACCGGTTAAACCGACACCGGTTAATCCGACACCGGTTAATCCGACACCGGTTAATCCGACGTCGGTTGATCGGACACCGGTTAATCCGTCACCGGTTAATCCGACACCGGTTAATCCGTCACCGGTTAATTCGACAATGGTTAATCCAACACCGGTTAAACCGACACCGGTTAATCCGACACCGGTTAATTCGACAATGGTTAATCCGACACCGGTTAATTCGACAATGGTTAATCCGACACCGGTTAATCCGACACCGGTTAATCCGACACCGGTTAATCCGACGTCGGTTAATCCGACACCGGTTAATCCGACGTCGGTTAATCCGACACCGGTTAATCCGTCACCGGTTAATCCGACACCGGTTAATCCGACACCGGTTAATCCGTCATTATCATCGTTTAAATTACCACCTTCTTCTTTGATTTTCACAAACGTCGTAGAGGATAGTACGCCGCACAGTGCAGATAATTGGAATGCTGCCTATTATTATTTTTAAATTCAAATTAGTATGAATATTTTGAAAAGAGTGTTTTGCGTCATTCAAGTCTTATTAAACATATCGTGTTGGATATAAGTATAATATGCCTGAGAGTTGGCAATTGGTGTAACGCACAGCTAATAATTTGAATTAAAGAGATATGTGTATATATTAAAGAGACGCCTGGTTGACTGCAATCGAAATAGCATTGGCGTTAGTTTTAGTATACAACAGGAGTTTATATATTATTATAGCTCTATTATTGTATTTATATGAACACTTTTTTTTATTATATTGGTTAGTTTAAGTGCGATTTTTTTTTAATTTACTTAATTTTCTCTATTATTATTATGTATGAGTATGTCTATTACTATTTTTAAATTCAAAATAGTATGAATATTGTTTTTAGACGTTCGATACTTATTTATCTTATTATTAATTACCATAACGCCGTTTCTCCGCGGGGGTAGGCAGAGAGGATAGAGCGCCATACTCTTCTGTCTTGACACACAATTCTCGCCTCACTTACATTCATACATCTTCTCATACAAGCTCGCTGATTGTTGAGCCTTCGAACAGAACCATCCTCCGTTAACTGGTTTACCTGATCGTGCCAAGTCTTCCACGGACGTCTTCTATTTCTGGTGCCACAACACTTGATTATATTGGTTAGTTTTTGTACGATTTTAATTTTGAAAAATTCTACAAGTAGGTGAATACGTAATGTATTTAAAAACATGAATTATTCCTTCTTATTCTTCTTATTTTCCTATCAAAACACTTTTTATAGTTTTATTAAGTGTGTTAAGATTTTTTTTTTCTTCTGAAAATTGACAACAGAGTACTGCGTCTCTGATACGTCTGCTGCCGGGCGGCAGCTGTGCGGGTAAGCTAGTCATATATATTAAAGTTATAAGCCCTATTTCGTGTTGTTTATATGTCACAACCGGCTAGGTAGTCACACCGCGCGATCGCTTTTTAGGGGCTTTCCCGCCAGATATCTGGGTATTTTTTATTTTTGCCAGACGGCCGAAGGCCGACGTAAACTTTTCGCCATAGACACTTTTTCTCCACCGCCGCTCCTCGATTTATCGCGACCGTTTCGGTTTGGCCAAATTCTAGCTATTTTATATTTTTATTTAGCCTAACTTTTACATTTTCGCTCACAACTCTGGGAATTTAAAAGCGATAATTATTTTTAAATATTCGGGCGACGGCCCGCGGCCGACCGCATCGCCGGGCGTACTTTATAAATTTTTCCCGCTTTTAGTTTTTTCGCAAAACTCGAAAAAGTGAATTTCATTTTTTTCACGTTTTCTCCGTAACCTTTGGATGAATTAATTATTTTTATATTTTAGGAGATAGATCGAGACGCTCCAGAATTTATTTCAAAGATAACAAACTCCTATAATTTAACCGACGTCTTTTAAATGTAAAAAACGCGAAAAAAAATGTGAAAATTTTATCAGAGTACCTAAAATTGTAAAATTATTAACACGACTTACCCCAAATACCGGTTGTCGAAATTTTTCTCAAGTCTATGGCCATAACTCGAAGGCCGTAACGAATTCTTATTCGCCGGACAATTTGATTCGTCGACGAAATTCGGCCTTCCATTGGCTGGACAAATTGATTGGTCCTCAAGCTTGCAGTTCATTCGCCGAAAAAATTTATTGGGCGTTGGTATTTTTTTATTGGTTATAATAATATTCACGCAAAATGGGCGCTAATTATATTATTGATAACAGCTGTTTATGTCAAATTTTTTTAACCTAAAATATAGTTTGACAGTTGTGTCAAGACGGCCATGCTGACGTTTTGACTTACGAAATGAATTCGATAGAGGGCAGTAATATGTGGAATTGGTATTATAGGTTTTTTGAATATATTAGTTAGTTTAAGAGCGATTTTAATTTTTTTAAATGCTATTGATAGCTAAATTTATATTAATTTATTTAGTAAAAATTAATTTATTATTTAAACACACTACTAAATGTATTGATGATTTTAATTATTTTTTAGAGTTAATTATTTTTTTTACGGAAAAGAATTATACCGAGAAAAATTATATTTTTTCTCTTGGGTTGCCGGCTATGCTGGCTATGCTTGCCGTTAGAAGCATCGCCGATTGTCGAGGCTTCTAACGGAACCATCCTCCGTTAACTGGTTTACCTGATCGTGCCAAGTCTTCTACGGACGTCCTCTATTTCAGGTGCCAACAACACTTACTTACTTACCATCACGCCGTTTCTCCGCAGGGGTAGGCAGAGAGGATAGAGCGCCATACTCTTCTGTCCTGACACAAAATTTTCGCCTCATTCACACTCATACATATTCTCATACAAGCTAACCGATTGTCGAGGCTTCTAACAGAACCATCCTCCGTTAACTGGTTTACCTGATCGTGCCAAGTCTTCCACAGACGTCCTCTATTTCAGGAGTCATAAACACTCGATTAATCCAACAGTATCAACTTCTTACTTACTTACTTACTTACCATCATGCCGTTTCCCCGCAAAGATAGGCAGAGAGGATAGAGCGCCATACTCTTCTCTCCTGACACACAATTTTCGTCTCATTTACATTCATACATCTTCTCATACAAGCTAACCGATTGTCGAGGCTTCTAACAGAACCATCCTCCGTTAACTGGTTTACCTGATCGTGCCAAGTCTTCCACAAAATAAATAAAATATTGATGAATTAATTTTAAATGTTTTTTTTTTATGTAAACATTTTTTTGAAATACAGCGCTTGAAAAGTCGTTGAAATACGTTGAAATTTCTTAAGAATAAGAAAGTCCATTTTAAAATTGAAATTTTTTCGCGATGTTTTTTTTTATGGCCGGCCAATGTTTTGTAAAAATATGTTTTTTAAACTTTTATCGATAAGAGTGGTATTTTCAGTGCCGTTCATTGGACGAGTGATCCGATTCGTCCATAACCCTGGCCGTTTATTGGCGGAAGGCATTGATTGGTTTAAAGATATAGTAATATTCATGCATTGGTTATAATAATATTCATGCAAGATGGCCGCTAATTATATTATTGATAACAGCTGTTTCATATAAAAAAAAATTAAAAATTGGTATTATAGGTGCGTTAAGTGCGATTTTAATTTTTTTAAATGCTATTGATAGCTAAATTTATATTAATTTATTTAATAAAAATTAATTTATTATTTAAACACACTTTATGGTTTTATTAAATATATTGATGATTAAAAATATTATTTTTAACAAAAATATTATTTATAACAAAAGTATAAATACAAACTGTGGCACCCCGGTTATTCCGAACCCGGTTAATCTGATTCTGGTTAATCCGATCCAGGTTAATCTGACCGTGGTTAATCCGACATCGGTTAATCCGACACCGGTTAATCCGTCACCGGTTAATTCGACAATGGTTAATCAGACACCGGTTAATCCGACACCGGTTAATCCGACACCGGTTAATCCGACACCGGTTAATCCGACACCGGTTAATCCGACACCGGTTAATCCGACACCGGTTAATCCGTCACCGGTTAATTCGACAATGGTTAATCCGACACCGGTTAATTCGACAATGGTTAATCCGACACCGGTTAAACCGACACCGGTTAATCCGACACCGGTTAATCCGACGTCGGTTGATCGGACACCGGTTAATCCGTCACCGGTTAATTCGACAATGGTTAATTCGACAATGGTTAATCCGACACCGGTTAATCCGACACCGGTTAATCCGACACCGGTTAATTCGACAATGGTTAATCCGACACCGGTTAAACCGACACCGGTTTATCCGACACCGGTTAATCCGACACCGGTTAATCCGACACCGGTTAATTCGACAATGGTTAATCCGACGTCGGTTGATCGGACACCGGTTAATCCGTCACCGGTTAATCCGACACCGGTTAATCCGACACCGGTTAATCCGACACCGGTTAATTCGACAATGGTTAATCCGACACCGGTTAATTCGACAATGGTTAATCCGACACCGGTTAATCCGACACCGGTTAATTCGACAATGGTTAATCCGACACCGGTTAAACCGACACCGGTTAATCCGACACCGGTTAATCCGACACCGGTTAATCCGACGTCGGTTGATCGGACACCGGTTAATCCGTCACCGGTTAATCCGACACCGGTTAATCCGTCACCGGTTAATTCGACAATGGTTAATCCGACACCGGTTAAACCGACACCGGTTAATCCGACACCGGTTAATTCGACAATGGTTAATCCGACACCGGTTAATTCGACAATGGTTAATCCGACACCGGTTAATCCGACACCGGTTAATCCGTCATTATCATCGTTTAAATTACCACCTTCTTCTTTGATTTTCACAAACGTCGTAGAGGATAGTACGCCGCACAGTGCAGATAATTGGAATGCTGCCTATTATTATTTTTAAATTCAAATTAGTATGAATATTTTGAAAAGAGTGTTTTGCGTCATTCAAGTCTTATTAAACATATCGTGTTGGATATAAGTATAATATGCCTGAGAGTTGGCAATTGGTGTAACGCACAGCTAATAATTTGAATTAAAGAGATATGTGTATATATTAAAGAGACGCCTGGTTGACTGCAATCGAAATAGCATTGGCGTTAGTTTTAGTATACAACAGGAGTTTATATATTATTATAGCTCTATTATTGTATTTATATGAACACTTTTTTTTATTATATTGGTTAGTTTAAGTGCGATTTTTTTTTAATTTACTTAATTTTCTCTATTATTATTATGTATGAGTATGTCTATTATTATTTTTAAATTCAAAATAGTATGAATATTGTTTTTAGACGTTCGATACTTATTTATCTTATTATTAATTACCATAACGCCGTTTCTCCGCGGGGGTAGGCAGAGAGGATAGAGCGCCATACTCTTCTGTCTTGACACACAATTCTCGCCTCACTTACATTCATACATCTTCTCATACAAGCTCGCTGATTGTTGAGCCTTCGAACAGAACCATCCTCCGTTAACTGGTTTACCTGATCGTGCCAAGTCTTCCACGGACGTCTTCTATTTCTGGTGCCACAACACTTGATTATATTGGTTAGTTTTTGTACGATTTTAATTTTGAAAAATTCTACAAGTAGGTGAATACGTAATGTATTTAAAAACATGAATTATTCCTTCTTATTCTTCTTATTTTCCTATCAAAACACTTTTTATAGTTTTATTAAGTGTGTTAAGATTTTTTTTTTCTTCTGAAAATTGACAACAGAGTACTGCGTCTCTGATACGTCTGCTGCCGGGCGGCAGCTGTGCGGGTAAGCTAGTCATATATATTAAAGTTATAAGCCCTATTTCGTGGTGTTTGCAAAAAATCACGCGGCCAACTCCGTCACACCGCGCGATCGCTTTTTAGGGGCTTTCCCGCCAGATATTTGGAAATTTTTTTTTTTTGCCAGACGGCCGAAGGCCGACGTAAACTTTTCGCCATAGACACTTTTCGTCTACCGCCACTCCTCGATTTACGGCGACCGTTTCCGTTCGGCCGATTTCTAGCTGTTTTTCATTTTTATTTAGCCTAAATCGCGCGTTTTCGCTCGCCGCTCCGCCATTTTGAGAGCCAAAATTATTTTTATACATTTCGGCGACGGCCCGCGGCCGACCGCATCGCCGGGCGTACTTTATAAATTTTTCCCGCTTTTAGTTTTTTCGCAAAACTCGAAAAAGTGAATTTCGTTTTTTTCACTTTTCCTCCGCCGCTCGGAGAGATATATTTTTTTTTTACCACTCAATTTGCGGGAAACGATCGCCCGGAATTTATTAGCGAGTATGCAGACTCCCATCTCTTCATTTGGATCTTTAAAATGTAAAAAAACATTTTTTTTTTTTTGAAAAACGCACGGACCTACCTAGATGCGCCGAAAATGCGAAAAAACTGACACTTTATGCCCCGTTAACTGAAATCTCCCGGCCGCGCAAAACAAATGAAACACGGTTTTTTCCAGAATGACAGCGAAACATTGACAAACTTTGCGATTTATAAAAAATGTCGATTTTCACATGAAAAAATGTACATTTTTTTATTAGAAAAGCGTCTCTATACACTATTCGGTACTAGCGGTACATGAGAAAACCCCTTATTTATGTAAAAATCTTTGCGTTTATGCTCCCTGAAGGATAATATATACCCGATACGAATTAAAAATAGTATTTTTAATAAATTATGTTTAAATATTATATCATGTCCATGTAAAAATGTCCATTTTCACGTGAGAAATGAAACATTTGAAAATTATTTCTACACTCTATGTAACATTGAGCTTATTAAATAAATATTGTAATAATACAGGTAACGGTTCATTCGACCACCTTGAAGCGAAATATGTGACGAATCCGAATTAAAAAGAGTATTTTTATTTAAATATGTACATTGACATTTTTTTTCTCTCTTTATCTTTACCGCCGAATAGAACGATTTTTCGGTAGAAATGTATTTATATTATTAAAGAAAACTACTTTTTTAAATTTACGGCGTCTTATAGCCTTTTCAGAATATTAATAAATGTTTTAAATGAAAATCTAATTTAATAATTAATTTGCCGCGGTAAACGTGTGCATTTTTTACAAATTTGACATACAGATGTCGCTATACATGCGGTTTTAGAAAAATAAATATATTAAATAATTTTGGTATGGAAAATATGTTTACAGATTATGAGATTTTCTACTATTAATATTTTTCTAATAAATATAATTTATTTTCCACAAAAGGGTGAGGAATATTTTAAATGTTTTTTTTTTATGTAAACAATTTTTTTTAAGTATTAGATTTTTTTAGTAAAACTTATTTTACATAGATGTCGCCATACATACCGTTTGTTTGCAGATTCTCTACCGTTAATATTTCTTAATAAATATAATTTAGTTTCCTCAAAAAGGTGGAGAATATTTTTTAATGTTAAAAAATACACGATAAAATATTTATGAATTTTAAATGTTTTTTTTTTTTATGTAAACAATTTTTTTAAGTAAAGAGCGCGAGATGCGTTTTAAATATATAGAAATTTAATACGGATAAAAAATTTCATTTACAAATTGAAATTTTTCGCGATGTTTTTTTTGTTTTTTAAACTTTTATCGATAAGAGTGCCATTTAGTAACACCTTCTTCTTTGATTTTCACAAACGACGTAGAGGATAGTGCGCCGCACAGTGCAGATAATTGGAATGCTGCCTATTATTATTTTTAAATTCAAAATAGTATGAATATTCTGAAAAGAGTGTTTTGCGTCATTCAAGTCTTATTAAACATATCGTGTTGGATATAAATATAATATGCCTTTTGGTTGGCAAATGGTGTAACGCGCAGTTAATAATTTGAATTAAAGAGATATGTGTATATATTAAAGAGACGCCTGGTTGACTGCAATTGAAATAGCATTGGCGTTAGTTTTAGTATACAACAGGAATTTATATATTATTATCGCTCGATTAATGTATTTATATGAACACTGGTTTTTTTTTATTATATTGGTTAATTAAGGTGCAATTTTAATTTTTATTAATCTAATTTTCATAGTAAATTAATATAAACTGCTTACTTATTTACCATCACGCCGTTTCCCCGCGGAGGTAGGCAGAAGGATAGAGCGCCATACTCTTCTATCCTGACACAAAATTCTCGCTTCATTCACACTCATACATCTTCTTATACGAGCTAACCGATTGTCGAGGCTTCTAACAGAACCATCCTCCGTTAACTGGTTTACCTGATCGTGCCAAGTCTTCCACGGACGTCCTCTATTTCAGGTGTCATAAACACTCGATTAATCCAACAGTATCAACTGCTTACTTACTTACTTACTTACCATCACGCCGTTTCCCCGCAAGGATAGGCAGAGAGAGGCAATAAACTTTGAAAAACACTATGAATTTGAGGATTACATTCAGGGATTAATATATTCAAACGACGAACAACAATTAATGAATTTTTACAATAAATTATATGTTTTTAAAAATAATGTTAAAAGAAATGTAGCTTTAGATAAATAGTTAATAGTCGTCTTATTCTTTAATAAATTAGGTTCAATAATTATATTTTTTATCTATTTACACGATAAAAATCAACATCATCATCATCATCATCGTTTAAATCGCCACCTTCTTTGATTTTCACAAACGACGTAGAGGATAGTACGCCGCATAGTGCAGATAATTGGAATGCTGCCTATTATTATTTTTAAATTCAAAATAGTATGAATATTCTGAAAAGAGTGTTTTGCGTCATTCAAGTCTTATTAAACATATCGTGTTGGATATAAATATAATATGCCTTTTGGTTGGCAAATGGTGTAACGCGCAGCTAATAATTTGAATTAAAGAGATATGTGTATATATTAAAGAGACGCCTGGTTGACTGCAATTGAAATAGCATTGGCGTTAGTTTTAGTATACAACAGGAATTTATATATTATTATCGCTCGATTAATGTATTTATATGAACACTGGTTTTTTTTTATTATATTGGTTAATTAAGGTGCAATTTTAATTTTTATTAATCTAATTTTCATAGTAAATTAATATAAACTGCTTACTTATTTACCATCACGCCGTTTCCCCGCGGAGGTAGGCAGAAGGATAGAGCGCCATACTCTTCTATCCTGACACAAAATTCTCGCTTCATTCACACTCATACATCTTCTTATACGAGCTAACCGATTGTCGAGGCTTCTAACAGAACCATCCTCCGTTAACTGGTTTACCTGATCGTGCCAAGTCTTCCACGGACGTCCTCTATTTCAGGTGTCATAAACACTCGATTAATCCAACAGTATCAACTGCTTACTTACTTACTTACTTACCATCACGCCGTTTCACCGCAAGGATAGGCAGAGAGAGGCAATAAACTTTGAAAAACACTATGAATTTGAGGATTACATTCAGGGATTAATATATTCAAACGACGAACAACAATTAATGAATTTTTACAATAAATTATATGTTTTTAAAAATAATGTTAAAAGAAATGTAGCTTTAGATAAATAGTTAATAGTCGTCTTATTCTTTAATAAATTAGGTTCAATAATTATATTTTTTATCTATTTACACGATAAAAATCAACATCATCATCATCATCATCATCGTTTAAATCGCCACCTTCTTTGATTTTCACAAACGACGTAGAGGATAGTACGCCGCATAGTGCAGATAATTGGAATGCTGCCTATTATTATTTTTAAATTCAAAATAGTATGAATATTCTGAAAAGAGTGTTTTGCGTCATTCAAGTCTTATTAAACATATCGTGTTGGATATAAATATAATATGCCTTTTGGTTGGCAAATGGTGTAACGCGCAGCTAATAATTTGAATTAAAGAGATATGTGTATATATTAAAGAGACGCCTGGTTGACTGCAATTGAAATAGCATTGGCGTTAGTTTTAGTATACAACAGGAATTTATATATTATTATCGCTCGATTAATGTATTTATATGAACACTGGTTTTTTTTTATTATATTGGTTAATTAAGGTGCAATTTTAATTTTTATTAATCTAATTTTCATAGTAAATTAATATAAACTGCTTACTTATTTACCATCACGCCGTTTCCCCGCGGAGGTAGGCAGAAGGATAGAGCGCCATACTCTTCTATCCTGACACAAAATTCTCGCTTCATTCACACTCATACATCTTCTTATACGAGCTAACCGATTGTCGAGGCTTCTAACAGAACCATCCTCCGTTAACTGGTTTACCTGATCGTGCCAAGTCTTCCACGGACGTCCTCTATTTCAGGTGTCATAAACACTCGATTAATCCAACAGTATCAACTGCTTACTTACTTACTTACTTACCATCACGCCGTTTCCCCGCAAGGATAGGCAGAGAGAGGCAATAAACTTTGAAAAACACTATGAATTTGAGGATTACATTCAGGGATTAATATATTCAAACGACGAACAACAATTAATGAATTTTTACAATAAATTATATGTTTTTAAAAATAATGTTAAAAGAAATGTAGCTTTAGATAAATAGTTAATAGTCGTCTTATTCTTTAATAAATTAGGTTCAATAATTATATTTTTTATCTATTTACACGATAAAAATCAACATCATCATCATCATCATCATCGTTTAAATCGCCACCTTCTTTGATTTTCACAAACGACGTAGAGGATAGTACGCCGCATAGTGCAGATAATTGGAATGCTGCCTATTATTATTTTTAAATTCAAATTAGTATGAATATTTTGAAAAGAGTGTTTTGCGTCATTCAAGTCTTATTTAACATATCATGTTGGATATAAGTATAATATGCCTGAGAGTTGGCAATTGGTGTAACGCACAGCTAATAATTTGAATTAAAGAGATATGTGTATATATTAAAGAGACGCCTGGTTGACTGCAATCGAAATAGCATTGGCGTTAGTTTTAGTATACAACAGGAGTTTATATATTATTATAGCTCTATTAATGTATTTATATGAACACTTTTTTTTATTATATTGGTTAGTTTAAGTGCGATTTTTTTTTAATTTACTTAATTTTCTCTATTATTATTATGTATGAGTATGTCTATTATTATTTTTAAATTCAAAATAGTATGAATATTGTTTTTAGACGTTCGATACTTATTTATCTTATTATTAATTACCATAACGCCGTTTCTCCGCGGGGGTAGGCAGAGAGGATAGAGCGCCATACTCTTCTGTCTTGACACACAATTCTCGCCTCACTTACATTCATACATCTTCTCATACAAGCTCGCTGATTCTTGAGCCTTCGAACAGAACCATCCTCCGTTAACTGGTTTACCTGATCGTGCCAAGTCTTCCACGGACGTCTTCTATTTCTGGTGCCACAACACTTGATTATATTAGTTAGTTTTTGTACGATTTTAATTTTGAAAAATTCTACAAATAGGTGAATACGTAATGTATTTAAAAACATGAATTATTCCTTCTTATTCTTCTTATTTTCCTATCAAAACACTTTTTATAGTTTTATTAAGTGTGTTAAGATTTTTTTTTCCTTCTGAAAATTGACAACAGAGTACTGCGTCTCTGATACGTCTGCTGCCGGGCGGCAGCTGAGCGGGTAAGCTAGTCATATATATTAAAGTTATAAGCCCTATTTCGTGGTGTTTGCAAAAAATCACGCGGCCAACTCCGTCACACCGCGCGATCGCTTTTTAGGGGCTTTCCCGCCAGATATTTGGAATTTTTTTTTTTTTGCCAGACGGCCGAAGGCCGACGTAAACTTTTCGCCATAGACACTTTTCGTCTACCGCCACTCCTCGATTTACGGCGACCGTTTCCGTTCGGCCGATTTCTAGCTGTTTTTCATTTTTATTTAGCCTAAATCGCGCGTTTTCGCTCGCCGCTCCGCCATTTTGAGAGCCAAAATTATTTTTATACATTTCGGCGACGGCCCGCGGCCGACCGCATCGCCGGGCGTACTTTATAAATTTTTCCCGCTTTTAGTTTTTTCGCAAAACTCGAAAAAGTGAATTTCGTTTTTTTCACTTTTCCTACGCCGCTCGGAGAGATATATTTTTTTTTTACCACTCAATTTGCGGGAAACGATCGCCCGGAATTTATTAGCGAGTATGCAGACTCCCATCTCTTCATTTGGATCTTTAAAATGTAAAAAAACATTTTTTTTTTTTTGAAAAACGCACGGACCTACCTAGATGCGCCGAAAATGCGAAAAAACTGACACTTTATGCCCCGTTAACTGAAATCTCCCGGCCGCGCAAAACAAATGAAACACGGTTTTTTCCAGAATGACAGCGAAACATTGACAAACTTTGCGATTTATAAAAAATGTCGATTTTCACATGAAAAAATGTACATTTTTTTATTAGAAAAGCGTCTCTATACACTATTCGGTACTAGCGGTACATGAGAAAACCCCTTATTTATGTAACAATCTTTGCGTTTATGCTCCCTGAAGGATAATATATACCCGATACGAATTAAAAATAGTATTTTTAATAAATAATGTTTAAATATTATATCATGTCCATGTAAAAATGTCCATTTTCACGTGAGAAATGAAACATTTGAAAATTATTTCTACACTCTATGTAACATTGAGCTTATTAAATAAATATTGTAATAATACAGGTAACGGTTCATTCGACCACCTTGAGGCGAAATATGTGACGAATCCGAATTAAAAAGAGTATTTTTATTTAAATATGTACATTGACATTTTTTTTCTCTCTTTATCTTTACCGCCGAATAGAACGATTTTTCGGTAGAAATGTATTTATATTATTAAAGAAAACTACTTTTTTAAATTTACGGCGTCTTATAGCCTTTTCAGAATATTAATAAATGTTTTAAATGAAAATCTAATTTAATAATTAATTTGCCGCGGTAAACGTGTGCATTTTTTACAAATTTGACATACAGATGTCGCTATACATGCGGTTTTAGAAAAATAAATATATTAAATAATTTTGGTATGGAAAATATGTTTACAGATTATGAGATTTTCTACTATTAATATTTTTCTAATAAATATAATTTATTTTCCACAAAAGGGTGAGGAATATTTTAAATGTTTTTTTTTTATGTAAACAATTTTTTTTAAGTATTAGATTTTTTTAGTAAAACTTATTTTACATAGATGTCGCCATACATACCGTTTGTTTGCAGATTCTCTACCGTTAATATTTCTTAATAAATATAATTTAGTTTCCTCAAAAAGGTGGAGAATATTTTTTAATGTTAAAAAATACACGATAAAATATTTATGAATTTTAAATGTTTTTTTTTTTTATGTAAACAATTTTTTTAAGTAAAGAGCGCGAGATGCGTTTTAAATATATAGAAATTTAATACGGATAAAAAATTTCATTTACAAATTGAAATTTTTCGCGATGTTTTTTTTGTTTTTTAAACTTTTATCGATAAGAGTGCCATTTAGTAACACCTTCTTCTTTGATTTTCACAAACGACGTAGAGGATAGTGCGCCGCACAGTGCAGATAATTGGAATGCTGCCTATTATTATTTTTAAATTCAAATTAGTATGAATATTTTGAAAAGAGTGTTTTGCGTCATTCAAGTCTTATTAAACATATCGTGTTGGATATAAGTATAATATGCCTGAGAGTTGGCAATTGGTGTAACGCACAGCTAATAATTTGAATTAAAGAGATATGTGTATATATTAAAGAGACGCCTGGTTGACTGCAATCGAAATAGCATTGGCGTTAGTTTAAGTATACAACAGGAGTTTATATATTATTATAGCTCTAATAATGTATTTATATGAACCCTTTTTTTTATTATATTGGTTAGTTTAAGTGCAATTATATTATAATATACTTAATTTTCTCTATTATTATTATGTATGAGTATGTCTATTATTATTTTTAAATTCAAAATAGTATGAATATTGTTTTTAGACGTTCAATACTTAGTTATCTTATTATTAATTACCATCACGCCGTTTCTCCGCGGGGGTAAGCAGAGAAGATAGAGCGCCGTACTCTTCTGTCCTGACACAATTCTCGCCTCATTCACACTCATACGTCTTCTCATACAAGCTAACCGATTGTCGAGGCTTCTAAAAGAACCATCCTCCGTTAACTGGTTTACCTGATCGTGCCAAGTCTTCCACTGACGTCTTCTATTTCTGGTGCCACAACCCTTGATTATATTGGTTAGTTTTTGTGCGATTTTAATTTTGAAAAATTCTACAAGTAGGTGAAAACGTAATGTATTTAAAAACATGAATTATTCATTCTTCTTCTTCTTATTTTCCTATCAAAACACTTTTTATAATATTATTAAGTGTGCTAAGATTTTTTTTCTGCAAATTGACAACAGAGTACTGCGTCTCTGATACGTCTGCTGCCGGGCGGCAGCTGTGCGGGTAAGCTAGTCATATATATTAAAGTTATAAGCCCTATTTCGTGGTGTTTGCAAAAAATCACGCGGCCAACTCCGTCACACCGCGCGATCGCTTTTTAGGGGCTTTCCCGCCAGATATTTGGAAATTTTTTTTTTTTGCCAGACGGCCGAAGGCCGACGTAAACTTTTCGCCATAGACACTTTTCGTCTACCGCCACTCCTCGATTTACGGCGACCGTTTCCGTTCGGCCGATTTCTAGCTGTTTTTCATTTTTATTTAGCCTAAATCGCGCGTTTTCGCTCGCCGCTCCGCCATTTTGAGAGCCAAAATTATTTTTATACATTTCGGCGACGGCCCGCGGCCGACCGCATCGCCGGGCGTACTTTATAAATTTTTCCCGCTTTTAGTTTTTTCGCAAAACTCGAAAAAGTGAATTTCGTTTTTTTCACTTTTACTCCGCCGCTCGGAGAGATATATTTTTTTTTTACCACTCAATTTGCGGGAAACGATCGCCCGGAATTTATTAGCGAGTATGCAGACTCCCATCTCTTCATTTGGATCTTTAAAATGTAAAAAAACATTTTTTTTTTTTTGAAAAACGCACGGACCTACCTAGATGCGCCGAAAATGCGAAAAAACTGACACTTTATGCCCCGTTAACTGAAATCTCCCGGCCGCGCAAAACAAATGAAACACGGTTTTTTCCAGAATGACAGCGAAACATTGACAAACTTTGCGATTTATAAAAAATGTCGATTTTCACATGAAAAAATGTACATTTTTTTATTAGAAAAGCGTCTCTATACACTATTCGGTACTAGCGGTACATAAGAAAACCCCTTATTTATGTAAAAATCTTTGCGTTTATGCTCCCTGAAGGATAATATATACCCGATACGAATTAAAAATAGTATTTTTAATAAATTATGTTTAAATATTATATCATGTCCATGTAAAAATGTCCATTTTCACGTGAGAAATGAAACATTTGAAAATTATTTCTACACTCTATGTAACATTGAGCTTATTAAATAAATATTGTAATAATACAGGTAACGGTTCATTCGACCACCTTGAAGCGAAATATGTGACGAATCCGAATTAAAAAGAGTATTTTTATTTAAATATGTACATTGACATTTTTTTTCTCTCTTTATCTTTACCGCCGAATAGAACGATTTTTCGGTAGAAATGTATTTATATTATTAAAGAAAACTACTTTTTTAAATTTACGGCGTCTTATAGCCTTTTCAGAATATTAATAAATGTTTTAAATGAAAATCTAATTTAATAATTAATTTGCCGCGGTAAACGTGTGCATTTTTTACAAATTTGACATACAGATGTCGCTATACATGCGGTTTTAGAAAAATAAATATATTAAATAATTTTGGTATGGAAAATATGTTTACAGATTATGAGATTTTCTACTATTAATATTTTTCTAATAAATATAATTTATTTTCCACAAAAGGGTGAGGAATATTTTAAATGTTTTTTTTTTATGTAAACAATTTTTTTTAAGTATTAGATTTTTTTAGTAAAACTTATTTTACATAGATGTCGCCATACATACCGTTTGTTTGCAGATTCTCTACCGTTAATATTTCTTAATAAATATAATTTAGTTTCCTCAAAAAGGTGGAGAATATTTTTTAATGTTAAAAAATACACGATAAAATATTTATGAATTTTAAATGTTTTTTTTTTTTATGTAAACAATTTTTTTAAGTAAAGAGCGCGAGATGCGTTTTAAATATATAGAAATTTAATACGGATAAAAAATTTCATTTACAAATTGAAATTTTTCGCGATGTTTTTTTTGTTTTTTAAACTTTTATCGATAAGAGTGCCATTTAGTAACACCTTCTTCTTTGATTTTCACAAACGACGTAGAGGATAGTGCGCCGCACAGTGCAGATAATTGGAATGCTGCCTATTATTATTTTTAAATTCAAAATAGTATGAATATTCTGAAAAGAGTGTTTTGCGTCATTCAAGTCTTATTAAACATATCGTGTTGGATATAAATATAATATGCCTTTTGGTTGGCAAATGGTGTAACGCGCAGTTAATAATTTGAATTAAAGAGATATGTGTATATATTAAAGAGACGCCTGGTTGACTGCAATTGAAATAGCATTGGCGTTAGTTTTAGTATACAACAGGAATTTATATATTATTATCGCTCGATTAATGTATTTATATGAACACTGTTTTTTTTTTATTATATTGGTTAATTAAGGTGCAATTTTAATTTTTATTAATCTAATTTTCATAGTAAATTAATATAAACTGCTTACTTATTTACCATCACGCCGTTTCCCCGCGGAGGTAGGCAGAAGGATAGAGCGCCATACTCTTCTATCCTGACACAAAATTCTCGCTTCATTCACACTCATACATCTTCTTATACGAGCTAACCGATTGTCGAGGCTTCTAACAGAACCATCCTCCGTTAACTGGTTTACCTGATCGTGCCAAGTCTTCCACGGACGTCCTCTATTTCAGGTGTCATAAACACTCGATTAATCCAACAGTATCAACTGCTTACTTACTTACTTACTTACCATCACGCCGTTTCCCCGCAAGGATAGGCAGAGAGAGGCAATAAACTTTGAAAAACACTATGAATTTGAGGATTACATTCAGGGATTAATATATTCAAACGACGAACAACAATTAATGAATTTTTACAATAAATTATATGTTTTTAAAAATAATGTTAAAAGAAATGTAGCTTTAGATAAATAGTTAATAGTCGTCTTATTCTTTAATAAATTAGGTTCAATAATTATATTTTTTATCTATTTACACGATAAAAATCAACATCATCATCATCATCATCATCGTTTAAATCGCCACCTTCTTTGATTTTCACAAACGACGTAGAGGATAGTACGCCGCATAGTGCAGATAATTGGAATGCTGCCTATTATTATTTTTAAATTCAAAATAGTATGAATATTCTGAAAAGAGTGTTTTGCGTCATTCAAGTCTTATTAAACATATCGTGTTGGATATAAATATAATATGCCTTTTGGTTGGCAAATGGTGTAACGCGCAGCTAATAATTTGAATTAAAGAGATGTGTGTATATATTAAAGAGACGCCTGGTTGACTGCAATTGAAATAGCATTGGCGTTAGTTTTAGTATACAACAGGAATTTATGCTAGGACACCATGCAGTAAAATATAATTATAAGCATTAGTTTTGTTTAATTATGTATTAATATTATTTAACGACATGGAATGAATAAAAATTTTATGTCAATTTTAGAATAGACATAAAAATACATTTTTTCTTTATAACAAACTATGTTAGAGCATAATCCGGACTGTGAATTTCTGTCAAATATTAAAACGAAATGGATTGGCAGAATTTTCATACATTAAAAAATTACTTTTTCAATCGATCTTTTTATGTTAAAAAAATTTGGTCAGCTTTAATTTAAACTTCATAAAAACAACGATAGATGGCAATTACATTAGTTATCCAATTTGTAAGCCATCTTCACTTTGCCTCTATCTCGGTATTTTACAAATATTATTTAATTATGGCGTCCAATTATTGTAAAACGATTTTTTTTATGAAACTTAACGTAAACAAGTAACAATTTAAAACAATTACGAGTAAATTAATAAGTATATGTAGTAGGTACTTTACCATAACATTAGTTCCATTCGCATTGTAATTCATTATAATGTTTGGAAATGTCCATCATGTTTGATTTTTCGTTATTATTTTTAATATGATTATATATTTTTACTTAATTTTAACAATATTGTTCGTATGCATTTGCTTTTTATTAGTTTGATAGTGATTATCATTTTCATTTAAATAAAATAAAACTTAGATTATTTATCGACAATCCGGTGTTTATGTAACTTTAAATAAGTACTATGGTCCATGTGTGTATATATTATTATACAGAGATATTAATAGTACTTTCTGAAAGGGGATGACGTCAGCGTCTCTAAATGTTCATTCTATATCATGTGTCTATTAATTTGAATATATACTCTTTCTATTTTGTTTTATTTGTATATAGGTATATTTACTACAGTGCAATCTGAATAATATTGTCAATCGGTTATCGTTATTTTAATCAGTCGGTCCCAAAACACTGTATATAAAATTTATTAAAAATAATCTGCTTATTATAATCAAACTTCAGTTATTGATGTAAAAGATGAAGGAAATTCCTACAAAATGACCCTTACTGATGATGACAAAAGAGAGTGAATGTAACACGCACACGGAAGATATTTCAGCAGCTTCTCCAACGTATGTCCAGATGCAAGATTCGCAACAAATTCTTTGACGTGGTGTTTATACAGAGCAATAAACTTTGAAAAACACTATGAATTTGAGGATTACATTCAGGGATTAATATATTCAAACGACGAACAACAATTAATGAATTTTTACAATAAATTATATGTTTTTAAAAATAATGTTAAAAGAAATGTAGCTTTAGATAAATAGTTAATAGTCGTCTTATTCTTTAATAAATTAGGTTCAATAATTATATTTTTTATCTATTTACACGATAAAAATCAACATCATCATCATCATCATCATCATCGTTTAAATCGCCACCTTCTTTAATTTTCACAAACGACGTAGAGGATAGTACGCCGCATAGTGCAGATAATTGGAATGCTGCCTATTATTATTTTTAAATTCAAAATAGTATGAATATTTTGAAAAGAGTGTTTTGCGTCTTTCAAGTCTTAATAAACATATCGTGTTTGTAATATTTTTTAAGTAACGTCGATTTTAAGATTATTATTTATTTAAATGGGTATAAATATAATACGCCAGTGAGTCGGCAATAGGAGTAACGCACAGCTAATAATTTGAATTAAAGAGATACCCCGTGGACACATAATGATTTTGTCTGTGAGTTTTAGTTGAGTACTCATGTTTTTAAACCTTCTGGAGAATGACAAAAGTGTACTGTTTATATCTCACATGTGTTTGTCAAATCGTTTTTATATAGAAATTACAGTTTTAATAATAAAATTTTCGAGTATAAATGAGTAACGCCTGGTTGACTGCAATTGAAATAGCATTGGCGTTAGTTTTAGTATACAACAGGAATTTATATATTTTAATAGTTCTATTACTGTATTTATATGAACACTGGTTTTTTTGATTATATTGGTTAGTTTAAGTGCGATATTAATTTACTTAGTTTTCT
This sequence comes from Eubasilissa regina, assembly GCA_022840565.1. Lineage (NCBI taxonomy): Eukaryota > Metazoa > Arthropoda > Insecta > Trichoptera > Phryganeidae > Eubasilissa > Eubasilissa regina. Next base: position 7,401,544 of record JAINEB010000008.1, on the reverse strand, counting down.
TAGTAAATAAGTATAAACTGCTACTTACTTACTTACCATCACGCCGTTTCTTCGCGGGGGTAAGCAGAGAAGATAGAGCGTCGTACTCTTCTGTCCTGACACAATTCTCGCCTCATTCACACTCATACGTCTTCTCATACAAGCTAACCGATTGTCGAGGCTTCTAACAGAACCATCCTCCGTTAACTGATTTACCTGATCGTGCCAAGTCTTCCACAAAATAAATAAAATATTTATGAATTAATTTTAAATGTTTTTTTTTATGTAAACATTTTTTTGAAATACAGCGCACGAGATGTCGTTGAAATACGTTGAAATTTCTTAAGAATAAGAAAGTCCATTTTAAGATTGAAATTTTTACGCGATGTTTTAAAGGCCGGCCGGCGGTGAAATTTTTTTTTTTAAACTTTTATCGATAAGAATGCTATTTTTATTATCATTTACACCAAAAAAATCATCATCATTTAAATCACCACCTTCTTCTTTGATTTTCACAAACGACGTACAGGATAGTACGCCGCGCAGTGCAGATAATTGGAATGCTGCCTATTATTATTTTTAAATTCAAAATAGTATGAATATTCTGAAAAGAGTGTTTTGCGTCATTCAAGTCTTATTAAACATATCGTGTTGGATATAAATATAATACGCCTGTGCATTGGCAAACCGTGTAACGCACAGCTAATAATTTGAATTAAAGAGATATGTGTATATATTAAAGAGACGCCTGGTTGACTGCAATTGAAATAGCATTGGCGTTAGTTTTAGTATACAACAGGAATTTATATATTTTTATAGCTCTATGTATTTATATGAACACTGGTTTTTTTGATTATATTGGTTAGTTTAAGTGCGATATTAATTTACTTAGTTTTCTTAGTAAATAAGTATAAACTGCTACTTACTTACTTACCATCACGCCGTTTCTTCGCGGGGGTAAGCAGAGAAGATAGAGCGCCGTACTCTTCTGTCCTGACACAATTCTCGCCTCATTCACACTCATACGTCTTCTCATACAAGCTAACCGATTGTCGAGGCTTCTAACAGAACCATCCTCCGTTAACTGGTTTACCTGATCGTGCCAAGTCTTCCACGGATGTCTTCTATTTCTGGTGCCAAAACACTTGATTATATTGGTTAGATTAAGTGCGATTTTAATTTTGAAAAATTCTACAAGTAGGTGAATACGTAATGTATTTATAAACATGAATTATTCATTCTTCTTCTTCTTATTTTCCTACCAAAACACTTATTATAGTTTTATTAAGTGTGTTAGGATTTTTTTTTCTGCAAATTGACAACAGAGTACTGCGTCTCTGATACGTCTGCTGCCGGGCGGCAGCTGTGCGGGTAAGCTAGTCATATATATTAAAGTCGTAACGGGTATTTCGTGGTGTTTGCAAAAAATCACGCGGCCAACTCCGTCACACCGCGCGATCGCTTTTTAGGGGCTTTCCCGCCAGATATTTGGAATTTTTTTTTTTTTGCCAGACGGCCGAAGGCCGACGTAAACTTTTCGCCATAGACACTTTTCGTCTACCGCCACTCCTCGATTTACGGCGACCGTTTCCGTTCGGCCGATTTCTAGCTGTTTTTCATTTTTATTTAGCCTAAATCGCGCGTTTTCGCTCGCCGCTCCGCCATTTTGAGAGCCAAAATTATTTTTATACATTTCGGCGACGGCCCGCGGCCGACCGCATCGCCGGGCGTACTTTATAAATTTTTCCCGCTTTTAGTTTTTTCGCAAAACTCGAAAAAGTGAATTTCGTTTTTTTCACTTTTCCTCCGCCGCTCGGAGAGATATATTTTTTTTTTACCACTCAATTTGCGGGAAACGATCGCCCGGAATTTATTAGCGAGTATGCAGACTCCCATCTCTTCATTTGGATCTTTAAAATGTAAAAAAACATTTTTTTTTTTTTGAAAAACGCACGGACCTACTTAGATGCGCCGAAAATGCGAAAAAACTGACACTTTATGCCCCGTTAACTGAAATATCACGACCGCGCAAAACAAATGAAACACGGTTTTTTCCATATTGACAGCGAACGAATGACAAACTTTGCGATTTATAAAAAATGTCGATTTTCACATGAAAAAATGTACATTTTTTTATTAGAAAAGCGTCTCTATACACTATTCGGTACTAGCGGTACATGAGAAAACCCCTTATTTATGTAAAAATCTTTGCGTTTATGCTCCCTGAAGGATAATATATACCCGATACGAATTAAAAATAGTATTTTTAATAAATAATGTTTAAATATTATATCATGTCCATGTAAAAATGTCCATTTTCACGTGAGAAATGAAACATTTGAAAATTATTTCTACACTCTATGTAACATTGAGCTTATTAAATAAATATTGTAATAATACAGGTAACGGTTCATTCGACCACCTTGAAGCGAAATATGTGACGAATCCGAATTAAAAAGAGTATTTTTATTTAAATATGTACATTAACATTTTTTTTCTCTCTTTATCTTTACCGCCGAATAGAACGATTTTTCGGTAGAAATGTATTTATATTATTAAAGAAAACTACTTTTTTAAATTTACGGCGTCTTATAGCCTTTTCAGAATATTAATAAATGTTTTAAATGAAAATCTAATTTAATAATTAATTTGCCGCGGTAAACGTGTGCATTTTTTACAAATTTGACATACAGATGTCGCTATACATGCGGTTTTAGAAAAATAAATATATTAAATAATTTTGGTATGGAAAATATGTTTACAGATTATGAGATTTTCTACTATTAATATTTTTCTAATAAATATAATTTATTTTCCACAAAAGGGTGAGGAATATTTTAAATGTTTTTTTTTTATGTAAACAATTTTTTTTAAGTATTAGATTTTTTTAGTAAAACTTATTTTACATAGATGTCGCCATTACATACCGTTTGTTTGCAGATTCTCTACCGTTAATATTTCTTAATAAATATAATTTAGTTTCCTCAAAAAGGTGGAGAATATTTTTTAATGTTAAAAAATACACGATAAAATATTTATGAATTTTAAATGTTTTTTTTTTTTATGTAAACAATTTTTTTAAGTAAAGAGCGCGAGATGCGTTTTAAATATATAGAAATTTAATACGGATAAAAAATTTCATTAACAAATTGAAATTTTTCGCGATGTTTTTTTTGTTTTTTAAACTTTTATCGATAAGAGTGCCATTTAGTAACACCTTCTTCTTTGATTTTCACAAACGACGTAGAGGATAGTGCGCCGCACAGTGCAGATAATTGGAATGCTGCCTATTATTATTTTTAAATTCAAAATAGTATGAATATTCTGAAAAGAGTGTTTTGCGTCATTCAAGTCTTATTAAACATATCGTGTTGGATATAAATATAATATGCCTTTTGGTTGGCAAATGGTGTAACGCGCAGTTAATAATTTGAATTAAAGAGATATGTGTATATATTAAAGAGACGCCTGGTTGACTGCAATTGAAATAGCATTGGCGTTAGTTTTAGTATACAACAGGAATTTATATATTATTATCGCTCGATTAATGTATTTATATGAACACTGGTTTTTTTTTATTATATTGGTTAATTAAGGTGCAATTTTAATTTTTATTAATCTAATTTTCATAGTAAATTAATATAAACTGCTTACTTATTTACCATCACGCCGTTTCCCCGCGGAGGTAGGCAGAAGGATAGAGCGCCATACTCTTCTATCCTGACACAAAATTCTCGCTTCATTCACACTCATACATCTTCTTATACGAGCTAACCGATTGTCGAGGCTTCTAACAGAACCATCCTCCGTTAACTGGTTTACCTGATCGTGCCAAGTCTTCCACGGACGTCCTCTATTTCAGGTGTCATAAACACTCGATTAATCCAACAGTATCAACTGCTTACTTACTTACTTACTTACCATCACGCCGTTTCCCCGCAAGGATAGGCAGAGAGAGGCAATAAACTTTGAAAAACACTATGAATTTGAGGATTACATTCAGGGATTAATATATTCAAACGACGAACAACAATTAATGAATTTTTACAATAAATTATATGTTTTTAAAAATAATGTTAAAAGAAATGTAGCTTTAGATAAATAGTTAATAGTCGTCTTATTCTTTAATAAATTAGGTTCAATAATTATATTTTTTATCTATTTACACGATAAAAATCAACATCATCATCATCATCATCGTTTAAATCGCCACCTTCTTTGATTTTCACAAACGACGTAGAGGATAGTACGCCGCATAGTGCAGATAATTGGAATGCTGCCTATTATTATTTTTAAATTCAAAATAGTATGAATATTCTGAAAAGAGTGTTTTGCGTCATTCAAGTCTTATTAAACATATCGTGTTGGATATAAATATAATATGCCTTTTGGTTGGCAAATGGTGTAACGCGCAGCTAATAATTTGAATTAAAGAGATATGTGTATATATTAAAGAGACGCCTGGTTGACTGCAATTGAAATAGCATTGGCGTTAGTTTTAGTATACAACAGGAATTTATATATTATTATCGCTCGATTAATGTATTTATATGAACACTGGTTTTTTTTTATTATATTGGTTAATTAAGGTGCAATTTTAATTTTTATTAATCTAATTTTCATAGTAAATTAATATAAACTGCTTACTTATTTACCATCACGCCGTTTCCCCGCGGAGGTAGGCAGAAGGATAGAGCGCCATACTCTTCTATCCTGACACAAAATTCTCGCTTCATTCACACTCATACATCTTCTTATACGAGCTAACCGATTGTCGAGGCTTCTAACAGAACCATCCTCCGTTAACTGGTTTACCTGATCGTGCCAAGTCTTCCACGGACGTCCTCTATTTCAGGTGTCATAAACACTCGATTAATCCAACAGTATCAACTGCTTACTTACTTACTTACTTACCATCACGCCGTTTCACCGCAAGGATAGGCAGAGAGAGGCAATAAACTTTGAAAAACACTATGAATTTGAGGATTACATTCAGGGATTAATATATTCAAACGACGAACAACAATTAATGAATTTTTACAATAAATTATATGTTTTTAAAAATAATGTTAAAAGAAATGTAGCTTTAGATAAATAGTTAATAGTCGTCTTATTCTTTAATAAATTAGGTTCAATAATTATATTTTTTATCTATTTACACGATAAAAATCAACATCATCATCATCATCATCATCGTTTAAATCGCCACCTTCTTTGATTTTCACAAACGACGTAGAGGATAGTACGCCGCATAGTGCAGATAATTGGAATGCTGCCTATTATTATTTTTAAATTCAAAATAGTATGAATATTCTGAAAAGAGTGTTTTGCGTCATTCAAGTCTTATTAAACATATCGTGTTGGATATAAATATAATATGCCTTTTGGTTGGCAAATGGTGTAACGCGCAGCTAATAATTTGAATTAAAGAGATATGTGTATATATTAAAGAGACGCCTGGTTGACTGCAATTGAAATAGCATTGGCGTTAGTTTTAGTATACAACAGGAATTTATGCTAGGACACCATGCAGTAAAATATAATTATAAGCATTAGTTTTGTTTAATTATGTATTAATATTATTTAACGACATGGAATTTTCAATCGATCTTTTTATGTTAAAAATATTTGGTAAGGCTTAATTTCAACTTCCAAAAAACAACGAAAGATGGCAATATGCGTCGTTTAAGAGGAAAGTATTCATTACTGTGGATACTAATACGAATAACATTAAAATATCTAAATAGAACAATAAGAGTTTGAAGATTAATTATTTAAATATACATTATTATATTACATACGTTATTATATTTTATTTTAAATAATCATTTATATTAGTTATCCAATTTGTAAGCCATCATCACTTTGCTTCTATCTCGGTATTTTACAAATACTATTTAATTACGGCGTCCAAGTATTTGTAAAACGATTTTTTTATGAAACTTAACGTAAACAAGTAACAATTTAAAACAATTACGAGTAAATTAATAAGTATATGTAGTAGGTACTTTACCATAACATTAATTTCGTTCGCATTGTAATTAATTATATATAATATTATTTTTAATATGATTATATATTTTTACTTAATTATAACAACATTGTTCGTTTGCATTTGCTTTTTATCAGTTTGATAGTGATTATCAGTTTCATTTAAATGAAATAAAACTTAAATTATTAATCGACAACCCGGTGTTTATGTAACTTTAAATAAGTACTATGGTCCAAAAGTATTATTTTTAACAAAAGTATAAATACAAACTGTGGCACCCCGGTTATTCCGAACCCGGTTAATCTGATTCTGGTTTATCCGATCCAGGTTAATCTGACCGTGGTTAATCCGACATCGGTTAATCAGACACCGGTTAATCCGTCACCGGTTAATTTGACAATGGTTAATCTGACACCGGTTAATTCACACCGGTTAATCTGACATCGGTTAATCCGACACCGGTTAATCCGCCATTATCATCATTTAAATTACCACCTTCTTCTTTGATTTTCACAAACGTCGTAGAGGATAGTACGCCGCACAGTGCAGATAATTGGAATGCTGCCTATTATTATTTTTAAATTCAAATTAGTATGAATATTTTGAAAAGAGTGTTTTGCGTCATTCAAGTCTTATTAAACATATCATGTTGGATATAAGTATAATATGCCTGAGAGTTGGCAATTGGTGTAACGCACAGCTAATAATTTGAATTAAAGAGATATGTGTATATATTAAAGAGACGCCTGGTTGACTGCAATCGAAATAGCATTGGCGTTAGTTTTAGTATACAACAGGAGTTTATATATTATTATAGCTCTATTAATGTATTTATATGAACACTTTTTTTTATTATATTGGTTAGTTTAAGTGCGATTTTTTTTTAATTTACTTAATTTTCTCTATTATTATTATGTATGAGTATGTCTATTATTATTTTTAAATTCAAAATAGTATGAATATTGTTTTTAGACGTTCGATACTTATTTATCTTATTATTAATTACCATAACGCCGTTTCTCCGCGGGGGTAGGCAGAGAGGATAGAGCGCCATACTCTTCTGTCTTGACACACAATTCTCGCCTCACTTACATTCATACATCTTCTCATACAAGCTCGCTGATTCTTGAGCCTTCGAACAGAACCATCCTCCGTTAACTGGTTTACCTGATCGTGCCAAGTCTTCCACGGACGTCTTCTATTTCTGGTGCCACAACACTTGATTATATTAGTTAGTTTTTGTACGATTTTAATTTTGAAAAATTCTACAAATAGGTGAATACGTAATGTATTTAAAAACATGAATTATTCCTTCTTATTCTTCTTATTTTCCTATCAAAACACTTTTTATAGTTTTATTAAGTGTGTTAAGATTTTTTTTTCCTTCTGAAAATTGACAACAGAGTACTGCGTCTCTGATACGTCTGCTGCCGGGCGGCAGCTGAGCGGGTAAGCTAGTCATATATATTAAAGTTATAAGCCCTATTTCGTGGTGTTTGCAAAAAATCACGCGGCCAACTCCGTCACACCGCGCGATCGCTTTTTAGGGGCTTTCCCGCCAGATATTTGGAATTTTTTTTTTTTTGCCAGACGGCCGAAGGCCGACGTAAACTTTTCGCCATAGACACTTTTCGTCTACCGCCACTCCTCGATTTACGGCGACCGTTTCCGTTCGGCCGATTTCTAGCTGTTTTTCATTTTTATTTAGCCTAAATCGCGCGTTTTCGCTCGCCGCTCCGCCATTTTGAGAGCCAAAATTATTTTTATACATTTCGGCGACGGCCCGCGGCCGACCGCATCGCCGGGCGTACTTTATAAATTTTTCCCGCTTTTAGTTTTTTCGCAAAACTCGAAAAAGTGAATTTCGTTTTTTTCACTTTTCCTCCGCCGCTCGGAGAGATATATTTTTTTTTTACCACTCAATTTGCGGGAAACGATCGCCCGGAATTTATTAGCGAGTATGCAGACTCCCATCTCTTCATTTGGATCTTTAAAATGTAAAAAAACATTTTTTTTTTTTTGAAAAACGCACGGACCTACCTAGATGCGCCGAAAATGCGAAAAAACTGACACTTTATGCCCCGTTAACTGAAATCTCCCGGCCGCGCAAAACAAATGAAACACGGTTTTTTCCAGAATGACAGCGAAACATTGACAAACTTTGCGATTTATAAAAAATGTCGATTTTCACATGAAAAAATGTACATTTTTTTATTAGAAAAGCGTCTCTATACACTATTCGGTACTAGCGGTACATGAGAAAACCCCTTATTTATGTAAAAATCTTTGCGTTTATGCTCCCTGAAGGATAATATATACCCGATACGAATTAAAAATAGTATTTTTAATAAATAATGTTTAAATATTATATCATGTCCATGTAAAAATGTCCATTTTCACGTGAGAAATGAAACATTTGAAAATTATTTCTACACTCTATGTAACATTGAGCTTATTAAATAAATATTGTAATAATACAGGTAACGGTTCATTCGACCACCTTGAAGCGAAATATGTGACGAATCCGAATTAAAAAGAGTATTTTTATTTAAATATGTACATTGACATTTTTTTTCTCTCTTTATCTTTACCGCCGAATAGAACGATTTTTCGGTAGAAATGTATTTATATTATTAAAGAAAACTACTTTTTTAAATTTACGGCGTCTTATAGCCTTTTCAGAATATTAATAAATGTTTTAAATGAAAATCTAATTTAATAATTAATTTGCCGCGGTAAACGTGTGCATTTTTTACAAATTTGACATACAGATGTCGCTATGCATGCGGTTTTAGAAAAATAAATATATTAAATAATTTTGGTATGGAAAATATGTTTACAGATTATGAGATTTTCTACTATTAATATTTTTCTAATAAATATAATTTATTTTCCACAAAAGGGTGAGGAATATTTTAAATGTTTTTTTTTTATGTAAACAATTTTTTTTAAGTATTAGATTTTTTTAGTAAAACTTATTTTACATAGATGTCGCCATACATACCGTTTGTTTGCAGATTCTCTACCGTTAATATTTCTTAATAAATATAATTTAGTTTCCTCAAAAAGGTGGAGAATATTTTTTAATGTTAAAAAATACACGATAAAATATTTATGAATTTTAAATGTTTTTTTTTTTTATGTAAACAATTTTTTTAAGTAAAGAGCGCGAGATGCGTTTTAAATATATAGAAATTTAATACGGATAAAAAATTTCATTTACAAATTGAAATTTTTCGCGATGTTTTTTTTGTTTTTTAAACTTTTATCGATAAGAGTGCCATTTAGTAACACCTTCTTCTTTGATTTTCACAAACGACGTAGAGGATAGTGCGCCGCACAGTGCAGATAATTGGAATGCTGCCTATTATTATTTTTAAATTCAAAATAGTATGAATATTCTGAAAAGAGTGTTTTGCGTCATTCAAGTCTTATTAAACATATCGTGTTGGATATAAATATAATATGCCTTTTGGTTGGCAAATGGTGTAACGCGCAGTTAATAATTTGAATTAAAGAGATATGTGTATATATTAAAGAGACGCCTGGTTGACTGCAATTGAAATAGCATTGGCGTTAGTTTTAGTATACAACAGGAATTTATATATTATTATCGCTCGATTAATGTATTTATATGAACACTGGTTTTTTTTTATTATATTGGTTAATTAAGGTGCAATTTTAATTTTTATTAATCTAATTTTCATAGTAAATTAATATAAACTGCTTACTTATTTACCATCACGCCGTTTCCCCGCGGAGGTAGGCAGAAGGATAGAGCGCCATACTCTTCTATCCTGACACAAAATTCTCGCTTCATTCACACTCATACATCTTCTTATACGAGCTAACCGATTGTCGAGGCTTCTAACAGAACCATCCTCCGTTAACTGGTTTACCTGATCGTGCCAAGTCTTCCACGGACGTCCTCTATTTCAGGTGTCATAAACACTCGATTAATCCAACAGTATCAACTGCTTACTTACTTACTTACTTACCATCACGCCGTTTCCCCGCAAGGATAGGCAGAGAGAGGCAATAAACTTTGAAAAACACTATGAATTTGAGGATTACATTCAGGGATTAATATATTCAAACGACGAACAACAATTAATGAATTTTTACAATAAATTATATGTTTTTAAAAATAATGTTAAAAGAAATGTAGCTTTAGATAAATAGTTAATAGTCGTCTTATTCTTTAATAAATTAGGTTCAATAATTATATTTTTTATCTATTTACACGATAAAAATCAACATCATCATCATCATCATCATCGTTTAAATCGCCACCTTCTTTGATTTTCACAAACGACGTAGAGGATAGTACGCCGCATAGTGCAGATAATTGGAATGCTGCCTATTATTATTTTTAAATTCAAAATAGTATGAATATTCTGAAAAGAGTGTTTTGCGTCATTCAAGTCTTATTAAACATATCGTGTTGGATATAAATATAATATGCCTTTTGGTTGGCAAATGGTGTAACGCGCAGCTAATAATTTGAATTAAAGAGATATGTGTATATATTAAAGAGACGCCTGGTTGACTGCAATTGAAATAGCATTGGCGTTAGTTTTAGTATACAACAGGAATTTATGCTAGGACACCATGCAGTAAAATATAATTATAAGCATTAGTTTTGTTTAATTATGTATTAATATTATTTAACGACATGGAATTTTCAATCGATCTTTTTATGTTAAAAATATTTGGTAAGGCTTAATTTCAACTTCCAAAAAACAACGAAAGATGGCAATATGCGTCGTTTAAGAGGAAAGTATTCATTACTGTGGATACTAATACGAATAACATTAAAATATCTAAATAGAACAATAAGAGTTTGAAGATTAATTATTTAAATATACATTATTATATTACATACGTTATTATATTTTATTTTAAATAATCATTTATATTAGTTATCCAATTTGTAAGCCATCATCACTTTGCTTCTATCTCGGTATTTTACAAATACTATTTAATTACGGCGTCCAAGTATTTGTAAAACGATTTTTTTATGAAACTTAACGTAAACAAGTAACAATTTAAAACAATTACGAGTAAATTAATAAGTATATGTAGTAGGTACTTTACCATAACATTAATTTCGTTCGCATTGTAATTAATTATATATAATATTATTTTTAATATGATTATATATTTTTACTTAATTATAACAACATTGTTCGTTTGCATTTGCTTTTTATCAGTTTGATAGTGATTATCAGTTTCATTTAAATGAAATAAAACTTAAATTATTAATCGACAACCCGGTGTTTATGTAACTTTAAATAAGTACTATGGTCCAAAAGTATTATTTTTAACAAAAGTATAAATACAAACTGTGGCACCCCGGTTATTCCGAACCCGGTTAATCTGATTCTGGTTTATCCGATCCAGGTTAATCTGACCGTGGTTAATCCGACATCGGTTAATCAGACACCGGTTAATCCGTCACCGGTTAATTCGACAATGGTTAATCTGACACCGGTTAATTCACACCGGTTAATCTGACATCGGTTAATCCGACACCGGTTAATCCGCCATTATCATCATTTAAATTACCACCTTCTTCTTTGATTTTCACAAACGTCGTAGAGGATAGTACGCCGCACAGTGCAGATAATTGGAATGCTGCCTATTATTATTTTTAAATTCAAATTAGTATGAATATTTTGAAAAGAGTGTTTTGCGTCATTCAAGTCTTATTAAACATATCATGTTGGATATAAGTATAATATGCCTGAGAGTTGGCAATTGGTGTAACGCACAGCTAATAATTTGAATTAAAGAGATATGTGTATATATTAAAGAGACGCCTGGTTGACTGCAATCGAAATAGCATTGGCGTTAGTTTTAGTATACAACAGGAGTTTATATATTATTATAGCTCTATTAATGTATTTATATGAACACTTTTTTTTATTATATTGGTTAGTTTAAGTGCGATTTTTTTTTAATTTACTTAATTTTCTCTATTATTATTATGTATGAGTATGTCTATTATTATTTTTAAATTCAAAATAGTATGAATATTGTTTTTAGACGTTCGATACTTATTTATCTTATTATTAATTACCATAACGCCGTTTCTCCGCGGGGGTAGGCAGAGAGGATAGAGCGCCATACTCTTCTGTCTTGACACACAATTCTCGCCTCACTTACATTCATACATCTTCTCATACAAGCTCGCTGATTCTTGAGCCTTCGAACAGAACCATCCTCCGTTAACTGGTTTACCTGATCGTGCCAAGTCTTCCACGGACGTCTTCTATTTCTGGTGCCACAACACTTGATTATATTAGTTAGTTTTTGTACGATTTTAATTTTGAAAAATTCTACAAATAGGGGAATACGTAATGTATTTAAAAACATGAATTATTCCTTCTTATTCTTCTTATTTTCCTATCAAAACACTTTTTATAGTTTTATTAAGTGTGTTAAGATTTTTTTTTCCTTCTGAAAATTGACAACAGAGTACTGCGTCTCTGATACGTCTGCTGCCGGGCGGCAGCTGAGCGGGTAAGCTAGTCATATATATTAAAGTTATAAGCCCTATTTCGTGGTGTTTGCAAAAAATCACGCGGCCAACTCCGTCACACCGCGCGATCGCTTTTTAGGGGCTTTCCCGCCAGATATTTGGAAATTTTTTTTTTTTGCCAGACGGCCGAAGGCCGACGTAAACTTTTCGCCATAGACACTTTTCGTCTACCGCCACTCCTCGATTTACGGCGACCGTTTCCGTTCGGCCGATTTCTAGCTGTTTTTCATTTTTATTTAGCCTAAATCGCGCGTTTTCGCTCGCCGCTCCGCCATTTTGAGAGCCAAAATTATTTTTATACATTTCGGCGACGGCCCGCGGCCGACCGCATCGCCGGGCGTACTTTATAAATTTTTCCCGCTTTTAGTTTTTTCGCAAAACTCGAAAAAGTGAATTTCGTTTTTTTCACTATTTCTCCGCCGTTCAGAGAGATATATTTTTTTTTTACCACTCTATTTGCGGAAAACGATCGCCCGGAATTTATTAGCGAGTATGCAGACTCCCATCTCTTCATTTGAATCTTTAAAATGTAAAAAAACATTTTTTTTTTTTGAAAAACGCACGGACCTACCTAGATGCGCCGAAAATGCGAAAAAACTGACACTTTATGCCCCGTTAACTGAAATATCACGACCGCGCAAAACAAATGAAATACGTTTTTTTCCAGAATGACAGCGAAACATTGACAAACTTTGCGATTTATAAAAAATGTCGATTTTCACATGAAAAAATGTACATTTTTTTATTAGAAAAGCGTCTCTATACACTATTCGGTACTAGCGGTACATGAGAAAACCCCTTATTTATGTAAAAATCTTTGCGTTTATGCTCCCTGAAGGATAATATATACCCGATACGAATTAAAAATAGTATTTTTAATAAATTATGTTTAAATATTATATCATGTCCATGTAAAAATGTCCATTTTCACGTGAGAAATGAAACATTTGAAAATTATTTCTACACTCTATGTAACATTGAGCTTATTAAATAAATATTGTAATAATACAGGTAACGGTTCATTCGACCACCTTGAAGCGAAATATGTGACGAATCCGAATTAAAAAGAGTATTTTTATTTAAATATGTACATTGACATTTTGCTTTTTTCTCTGTTTATTTTTACCGCCGAATAAAACGATTTTTTGGTAAAAATTCAATTATTTTATTTACAAAGACTACTTTTTTTAATTTATGGCATCTTATAGCCTTTTCAGAATATTAATAAATGTTTTAAATGAAAATCTAATTTAATAATTAATTTGCCGCGGTAAACGTGTGCATTTTTTACAAATTTGACATACAGATGTCGCTATACATGCATTTTCAGAAAAATAAATATATTAAATAATTTTGGTATGGAAAATATGTTTACAGATTATGAGATTTTCTACTATTAATATTTTTCTAATAAATATAATTTATTTTCCACAAAAGGGTGAGGAATATTTTAAATGTTTTTTATTTCATTTTAATCAAAAATGTCAATTTTCACGTGAGAAATGAAACATTTGAAAATTGTCTCTACACTCTATTGTACATTAGGCTTATTAAATAAATATTGAAATAATACAGGTAACGGTTCATTCGACCACCTTGAAGCGAAATATGTGACGAATCCGAATTAAAAAGAGTATTTTTATTTAAATATGTACATTGACATTTTGCTTTTTTCTCTGTTTATTTTTACCGCCGAATAAAACGATTTTTTGGTAAAAATTCAATTATTTTATTTACAAAGAATACTTTTTTTAATTTATGGCATCTTATAGCCTTTTCAGAATATTAATAAATGTTATAGATAATAAACGAAATTTAATAATTAATTTGCCGCGTATCCATGTGCATTTTTTACAAATTTGACAACAGATGTCACTAACCATGCCTTTTCAGAAAAATAAATATATTAAATAATTTTGGTATGGAAAATATGTTTACAGATTATGAGATTTTCTACTATTAATATTTTTCTAATAAATATAATTTATTTTCCACAAAAGGGTGAGGAATATTTTAAATGTTTTTTTTTTATGTAAACAATTTTTTTAAGTAATAGATTTTTTTAGTACAACTTATTTTACAGAGATGTCACTAAACATCCCGTTTCAGAAAAAAAAATATATTAAATAATTTTGGTAAGGAAAATATGTTTACAGATTATGAGATTTTCTACTATTAATATTTTTCTAATAAATATAATTTATTTTCCACAAAAGGGTGAGGAATATTTTAAATGTTTTTTTTTTTATGTAAACAATTTTTTTAAGTATAAGATTTTTTTAGTACAACTTATTTTACAGAGATGTCGCCATACATACCGTTTGAGCCAATATTTAAAATAAATAGTAAGGCAAACATGTTTTTACAATATACTGAACAAAAAACTTAATAAATATAATTTAGTTTCCTCAAAAAGGTGGAGAATATTTTTTAATGTTAAAAAATACACGATAAAATATTTACGAATTTTAAATGTTTTTTTTTATGTAAACAATTTTTTTTAAGTGAAGAGCGCGAGATGCGTTTTAAATATATAGAAATTTAATACGGATAAAAAATTTCATTTACAAATTGAAATTTTTCGCGATGTTTTTTTTGTTATTTAAACTTTTATCGATAAGAGGTGGAGGTAGGCAGAAGGATAGAGCGCCATACTCTTCTATCCTGACACACAATTCTCGCTTCATTCACACTCATACATCTTCTTATACGAGCTAACCGATTGTCGAGGCTTCTAACAGAACCATCCTCCGTTAACTGGTTTACCTGATCGTGCCAAGTCTTCCACGGACGTCCTCTATTTCAGGTGTCATAAACACTCGATTAATCCAACAGTATCAACTGCTTACTTACTTACTTACCATCACGCCGTTTCCCCGCAAGGATAGGCAGAGAGAGGCAATAAACTTTGAAAAACACTATGAATTTGAGGATTACACTCAGGGATTAATATATTCAAACGACGAACAACAATTAATGAATTTTAACAATAAATTATATGTTTTTAAAAATAATGTTAAAAGAAATGTAGCTTTAGATAAATAGTTAATAGTCGTCTTATTCTTTAATAAATTAGGTTCAATAATTATATTTTTTATCTATTTACACGATAAAAATCAACATCATCATCATCATCATCATCGTTTAAATCGCCACCTTTTTTGATTTTCACAAACGACGTAGAGGATAGTACGCCGCACAGTGCAGATAATTGGAATGCTGCCTATTATTATTTTTAAATTCAAAATAGTATGAATATTTTGAAAACAGTGTTTTGCGTCTTTCAAGTCTTAATAAACATATCGTGTTTGTAATATTTTTTAAGTAACGTCGATTTTAAGATTATTATTTATTTAAATGGGTATAAATATAATACGCCAGTGAGTCGGCAATAGGAGTAACGCACAGCTAATAATTTGAATTAAAGAGATATGTGTATATATTAAAGAGACGCCTGGTTGACTGCAATTGAAATAGCATTGGCGTTAGTTTTAGTATACAACAGGAATTTATATATTTTTATAGCTCTATGTATTTATATGAACACTGGTTTTTTTGATTATATTGGTTAGTTTAAGTGCGATATTAATTTACTTAGTTTTCTTAGTAAATAAGTATAAACTGCTACTTACTTACTTACCATCACGCCGTTTCTTCGCGGGGGTAAGCAGAGAAGATAGAGCGCCGTACTCTTCTGTCCTGACACAATTCTCGCCTCATTCACACTCATACGTCTTCTCATACAAGCTAACCGATTGTCGAGGCTTCTAACAGAACCATCCTCCGTTAACTGGTTTACCTGATCGTGCCAAGTCTTCCACGGATGTCTTCTATTTCTGGTGCCAAAACACTTGATTATATTGGTTAGATTAAGTGCGATTTTAATTTTGAAAAATTCTACAAGTAGGTGAATACGTAATGTATTTATAAACATGAATTATTCATTCTTCTTCTTCTTATTTTCCTACCAAAACACTTATTATAGTTTTATTAAGTGTGTTAGGATTTTTTTTTCTGCAAATTGACAACAGAGTACTGCGTCTCTGATACGTCTGCTGCCGGGCGGCAGCTGTGCGGGTAAGCTAGTCATATATATTAAAGTTATAGGCCCTATTTCGTGTTGTTTATATGTCACAACCGGCTAGGTAGTCACACCGCGCGATCGCTTTTTAGGGGCTTTCCCGCCAGATATCTGGGTATTTTTTATTTTTGCCAGACGGCCGAAGGCCGACGTAAACTTTTCGCCATATACACTTTTCGTCTACCGCCACTCCTCGATTTACGGCGACCGTTTCGGTTTGGCCGATTTCTAGCTGTTTTTCATTTTTATTTAGCCTAACTCGCGCTTTATCGCTCGCCGCTCCGCGAGTTTGAGAGCCAAAATTATTTTTATACATTTCGGCGACGGCCCGCGGCCGACCGCATCGCCGGGCGTACTTTTTAAATTTGTTCCGCTTTTAGTTTTTTCGCAAAACTCGAAAAGGTGAATTTCGTTTTTTTCACTTTTTCTCCGTAACCTTACGACGAATTAATTATTTTTTTATTTTAGGAGATAGATCGAGACGCTCCAGAATTTATTTCAAAAATAACAAACTCCTATAATTTAACCGACGTCTTTTATAAGTAAAAAACGAGAAAAAAAATGTGAAAATTTTTTCCGAGTACCTAAAATTGTAAAATTATTAAAACAACAGACCCCCAAAATATCGATTCGAGAATTTTTTCTCTAATCTATGGCCATAACCTAAGGCCGCAAATTAACCTGATTGGACAATCCGTTTCATTGGTCCGCACTGTAACCTCTTTCATTGGACGAGTGATCCGATTCGCCCATAACCCTGGCCGTTTATTGGCGGAAGGCATTTATTGGTCTAAAGATATAGTAATATTAATGCATTGGTTAGATTAATGTTCATGCAAAATGGGCGCTAATTATATTATTGATAACAGCTGTTTATGTCAAATTTTTTTAACCTAAAATATAGTTTGACAGTTGTGTCAAGACGGCCATGCTGACGTTTTGACTTACGAAATGAATTCGATAGAGGGCAGTAATATGTGGAATTGGTATTATAGGTTTTTTGAATATATTAGTTAGTTTAAGAGCGATTTTAATTTTTTTAAATGCTATTGATAGCTAAATTTATATTAATTTATTTAGTAAAAATTAATTTATTATTTAAACACACTACTAAATGTATTGATGATTTTAATTATTTTTTAGAGTTAATTAATTTTTTTACGGAAAAGAATTATACCGAGAAAAATTATATTTTTTCTCTTGGGTTGCCGGCTATGCTGGCTATGCTTGCCGTTAGAAGCATCGCCGATTGTCGAGGCTTCTAACGGAACCATCCTCCGTTAACTGGTTTACCTGATCGTGCCAAGTCTTCTACGGACGTCCTCTATTTCAGGTGCCAACAACACTTACTTACTTACCATCACGCCGTTACTCCGCAGGGGTAGGCAGAGAGGATAGAGCGCCATACTCTTCTGTCCTGACACAAAATTTTCGCCTCATTCACACTCATACATATTCTCATACAAGCTAACCGATTGTCGAGGCTTCTAACAGAACCATCCTCCGTTAACTGGTTTACCTGATCGTGCCAAGTCTTCCACAGACGTCCTCTATTTCAGGAGTCATAAACACTCGATTAATCCAACAGTATCAACTTCTTACTTACTTACTTACTTACCATCATGCCGTTTCCCCGCAAAGATAGGCAGAGAGGATAGAGCGCCATACTCTTCTCTCCTGACACACAATTTTCGTCTCATTTACATTCATACATCTTCTCATACAAGCTAACCGATTGTCGAGGCTTCTAACAGAACCATCCTCCGTTAACTGGTTTACCTGATCGTGCCAAGTCTTCCACAAAATAAATAAAATATTTATGAATTAATTTTAAATGTTTTTTTTTTATGTAAACATTTTTTTGAAATACAGCGCTTGAATAGTCGTTGAAATACGTTGAAATTTCTTAAGAATAAGAAAGTCCATTTTAAAATTGAAATTTTTTCGCGATGTTTTTTTTTATGGCCGGCCAATGTTTTGTAAAAATATGTTTTTTAAACTTTTATCAATAAGAGTGCTATTTTCAGTGCCGTTCATTGGACGAGTGATCCGATTCGCCCATAACCCTGGCCGTTTATTGGCGGAAGGCATTTATTGGTTTAAAGATATAGTAATATTCATGCATTGGTTATAATAATATTCATGCAAGATGGCCGCTAATTATATTATTGATAACAGCTGTTTCATATAAAAAAAAATTAAAAATTGGTATTATAGGTGCGTTAAGTGCGATTTTAATTTTTTTAAATGCTATTGATAGCTAAATTTATATTAATTTATTTAATAAAAATTAATTTATTATTTAAACACACTTTATGGTTTTATTAAATATATTGATAATTAAAAATATTATTTTTAACAAAAATATTATTTATAACAAAAGTATTATTTTTAACAAAAGTATAAATACAAACTGTGGCACCCCGGTTATTCCGAACCCGGTTAATCTGATTCTGGTTAATCCGATCCAGGTTAATCTGACCGTAGTTAATCCGACATCGGTTAATCCGACACCGGTTAATCCGTCACCGGTTAATTCGACAATGGTTAATCCGACACCGGTTAATCCGACACCGGTTAATCCGACACCGGTTAATCCGACACCGGTTAATCCGACACCGGTTAATCCGATACCGGTTAATCCGACACCGGTTAATCCGACACCGGTTAATCCGACGTCGGTTAATCCGACACCGGTTAATCCGTCACCGGTTTATCCGACACCGGTTAATTCGACAATGGTTAATCCGACACCGGTTAAACCGACACCGGTTAATCCGACACCGGTTAATCCGACGTCGGTTGATCGGACACCGGTTAATCCGTCACCGGTTAATTCGACAATGGTTAATCCGACACTGGTTAATCCGACACCGGTTAATCCGACACCGGTTAATCCGACACCGGTTAATCCGACAATGGTTAATCCGACACCGGTTAATCTGACACCGGTTAATCCGACACCGGTTAATCCGACGTCGGTTAATCCGACACCGGTTAATCCGTCACCGGTTAATCCGACACCGGTTAATCCGACACCGGTTAATCCGACACCGGTTAATCCGACACCGGTTAATCCGTCATTATCATCGTTTAAATTACCACCTTCTTCTTTGATTTTCACAAACGTCGTAGAGGATAGTACGCCGCACAGTGCAGATAATTGGAATGCTGCCTATTATTATTTTTAAATTCAAATTAGTATGAATATTTTGAAAATAGTGTTTTGCGTCATTCAAGTCTTATTAAACATATCGTGTTGGATATAAGTATAATATGCCTGAGAGTTGGCAATTGGTGTAACGCACAGCTAATAATTTGAATTAAAGAGATATGTGTATATATTAAAGAGACGCCTGGTTGACTGCAATCGAAATAGCATTGGCGTTAGTTTAAGTATACAACAGGAGTTTATATTAATGTATTTATATGAACACTTTTTTTTATTATATTGGTTAGTTTAAGTGCAATTATATTATAATTTACTTAATTTTCTCTACTATTATTATGTATGAGTATGTCTATTATTATTTTTAAATTCAAAATAGTATGAATATTGTTTTTAGACGTTCAATACTTAGTTATCTTATTATTAATTACCATCATGCCGTTTCTCCGCGGGGGTAGGCAGAGAGGATAGAGCGCCATACTCTTCTGCCTTGACACACAATTCTCGCCTCACTCACATTCATACATCTTCTCATACAAGCTCGCTGATTGTTGAGCCTTCGAACAGAACCATTCTCCGTTAACTGGTTTACCTGATCGTGCCAAGTCTTCCACTGACGTCTTCTATTTCTGGTGCCACAACCCTTGATTATATTGGTTAGTTTTTGTGCGATTTTAATTTTGAAAAATTCTACAAGTAGGTGAAAACGTAATGTATTTAAAAACATGAATTATTCATTCTTCTTCTTCTTATTTTCCTATCAAAACACTTTTTATAATATTATTAAGTGTGTTAAGATTTTTTTTCTGCAAATTGACAACAGAGTACTGCGTCTCTGATACGTCTGCTGCCGGGCGGCAGCTGTGCGGGTAAGCTAGTATATATTAAAGTTATAAGCCCTATTTCGTGGTGTTTGCAAAAAATCACGCGGCCAACTCCGTCACACCGCGCGATCGCTTTTTAGGGGCTTTCCCGCCAGATATTTGGAAATTTTTTTTTTTTGCCAGACGGCCGAAGGCCGACGTAAACTTTTCGCCATAGACACTTTTCGTCTACCGCCACTCCTCGATTTACGGCGACCGTTTCCGTTCGGCCGATTTCTAGCTGTTTTTCATTTTTATTTAGCCTAAATCGCGCGTTTTCGCTCGCCGCTCCGCCATTTTGAGAGCCAAAATTATTTTTATACATTTCGGCGACGGCCCGCGGCCGACCGCATCGCCGGGCGTACTTTATAAATTTTTCCCGCTTTTAGTTTTTTCGCAAAACTCGAAAAAGTGAATTTCGTTTTTTTCACTTTTCCCCCGCCGCTCGGAGAGATATATTTTTTTTTTACCACTCAATTTGCGGGAAACGATCGCCCGGAATTTATTAGCGAGTATGCAGACTCCCATCTCTTCATTTGGATCTTTAAAATGTAAAAAAACATTTTTTTTTTTTTGAAAAACGCACGGACCTACCTAGATGCGCCGAAAATGCGAAAAAACTGACACTTTATGCCCCGTTAACTGAAATCTCCCGGCCGCGCAAAACAAATGAAACACGGTTTTTTCCAGAATGACAGCGAAACATTGACAAACTTTGCGATTTATAAAAAATGTCGATTTTCACATGAAAAAATGTACATTTTTTTATTAGAAAAGCGTCTCTATACACTATTCGGTACTAGCGGTACATGAGAAAACCCCTTATTTATGTAAAAATCTTTGCGTTTATGCTCCCTGAAGGATAATATATACCCGATACGAATTAAAAATAGTATTTTTAATAAATTATGTTTAAATATTATATCATGTCCATGTTAAAAATGTCCATTTTCACGTGAGAAATGAAACATTTGAAAATTATTTCTACACTCTATGTAACATTGAGCTTATTAAATAAATATTGTAATAATACAGGTAACGGTTCATTCGACCACCTTGAAGCGAAATATGTGACGAATCCGAATTAAAAAGAGTATTTTTATTTAAACATGTACATTGACATTTTTTTTCTCTCTTTATCTTTACCGCCGAATAGAACGATTTTTCGGTAGAAATGTATTTATATTATTAAAGAAAACTACTTTTTTAAATTTACGGCGTCTTATAGCCTTTTCAGAATATTAATAAATGTTTTAAATGAAAATCTAATTTAATAATTAATTTGCCGCGGTAAACGTGTGCATTTTTTACAAATTTGACATACAGATGTCGCTATACATGCGGTTTTAGAAAAATAAATATATTAAATAATTTTGGTATGGAAAATATGTTTACAGATTATGAGATTTTCTACTATTAATATTTTTCTAATAAATATAATTTATTTTCCACAAAAGGGTGAGGAATATTTTAAATGTTTTTTTTTTATGTAAACAATTTTTTTTAAGTATTAGATTTTTTTAGTAAAACTTATTTTACATAGATGTCGCCATACATACCGTTTGTTTGCAGATTCTCTACCGTTAATATTTCTTAATAAATATAATTTAGTTTCCTCAAAAAGGTGGAGAATATTTTTTAATGTTAAAAAATACACGATAAAATATTTATGAATTTTAAATGTTTTTTTTTTTTTAAGTAAACAATTTTTTTAAGTAAAGAGCGCGAGATGCGTTTTAAATATATAGAAATTTAATACGGATAAAAAATTTCATTTACAAATTGAAATTTTTCGCGATGTTTTTTTTGTTTTTTAAACTTTTATCGATAAGAGTGCCATTTAGTAACACCTTCTTCTTTGATTTTCACAAACGACGTAGAGGATAGTGCGCCGCACAGTGCAGATAATTGGAATGCTGCCTATTATTATTTTTAAATTCAAAATAGTATGAATATTCTGAAAAGAGTGTTTTGCGTCATTCAAGTCTTATTAAACATATCGTGTTGGATATAAATATAATATGCCTTTTGGTTGGCAAATGGTGTAACGCGCAGTTAATAATTTGAATTAAAGAGATATGTGTATATATTAAAGAGACGCCTGGTTGACTGCAATTGAAATAGCATTGGCGTTAGTTTTAGTATACAACAGGAATTTATATATTATTATCGCTCGATTAATGTATTTATATGAACACTGGTTTTTTTTTATTATATTGGTTAATTAAGGTGCAATTTTAATTTTTATTAATCTAATTTTCATAGTAAATTAATATAAACTGCTTACTTATTTACCATCACGCCGTTTCCCCGCGGAGGTAGGCAGAAGGATAGAGCGCCATACTCTTCTATCCTGACACAAAATTCTCGCTTCATTCACACTCATACATCTTCTTATACGAGCTAACCGATTGTCGAGGCTTCTAACAGAACCATCCTCCGTTAACTGGTTTACCTGATCGTGCCAAGTCTTCCACGGACGTCCTCTATTTCAGGTGTCATAAACACTCGATTAATCCAACAGTATCAACTGCTTACTTACTTACTTACTTACCATCACGCCGTTTCCCCGCAAGGATAGGCAGAGAGAGGCAATAAACTTTGAAAAACACTATGAATTTGAGGATTACATTCAGGGATTAATATATTCAAACGACGAACAACAATTAATGAATTTTTACAATAAATTATATGTTTTTAAAAATAATGTTAAAAGAAATGTAGCTTTAGATAAATAGTTAATAGTCGTCTTATTCTTTAATAAATTAGGTTCAATAATTATATTTTTTATCTATTTACACGATAAAAATCAACATCATCATCATCATCATCATCGTTTAAATCGCCACCTTCTTTGATTTTCACAAACGACGTAGAGGATAGTACGCCGCATAGTGCAGATAATTGGAATGCTGCCTATTATTATTTTTAAATTCAAAATAGTATGAATATTCTGAAAAGAGTGTTTTGCGTCATTCAAGTCTTATTAAACATATCGTGTTGGATATAAATATAATATGCCTTTTGGTTGGCAAATGGTGTAACGCGCAGCTAATAATTTGAATTAAAGAGATATGTGTATATATTAAAGAGACGCCTGGTTGACTGCAATTGAAATAGCATTGGCGTTAGTTTTAGTATACAACAGGAATTTATGCTAGGACACCATGCAGTAAAATATAATTATAAGCATTAGTTTTGTTTAATTATGTATTAATATTATTTAACGACATGGAATGAATAAAAATTTTATGTCAATTTTAGAATAGACATAAAAATACATTTTTTCTTTATAACAAACTATGTTGGAGCGTAATCCGGACTGTGAATTTCTGTCAAATATTAAAACGAAATGGATTGGCAAAATTTTCTTACATTAAAAAAATACTTTTTCAATCGATCTTTTTATGTTAAAAACATTTGGTAAGGCTTAATTTCAACTTCCAAAAAACAACGAAAGATGGCAATATGCGCTGTTTAAGAGGAAAGTATTCATTACTGTGGATACTAATACGAATAACATTAAAATATCTAAATAGAACAATAAGAGTTTGAAGATTAATTATTTAAATATACATTATTATATTACATACGTTATTATATTTTATTTTAAATAATCATTTATATTAGTTATCCAATTTGTAAGCCATCATCACTTTGCTTCTATCTCGGTATTTTACAAATACTATTTAATTATGGCGTCCAAGTATTGTAAAACGATTTTTTTATGAAACTTAACGTAAACAAGTAACAATTTAAAACAATTACGAGTAAATTAATAAGTATATGTAGTAGGTACTTTACCATAACATTAGTTCCGTTCGCATTGTAATTAATTATATATAATATTATTTTTAATATGATTATATATTTTTACTTAATTATAACAACATTGTTCGTTTGCATTTGCTTTTTATCAGTTTGATAGTGATTATCAGTTTCATTTAAATGAAATAAAACTTAAATTATTAATCGACAACCCGGTGTTTATGTAACTTTAAATAAGTACTATGGTCCAAAAGTATTATTTTTAACAAAAGTATAAATACAAACTGTGGCACCCCAGTTATTCCGAACCCGGTTAATCTGATTCTGGTTTATCCGATCCAGGTTAATCTGACCGTGGTTAATCCGACATCGGTTAATCCGACACCGGTTAATCCGTCACCGGTTAATTCGACAATGTTTAATCCGACACCGGTTAAT
This sequence comes from Eubasilissa regina, assembly GCA_022840565.1. Lineage (NCBI taxonomy): Eukaryota > Metazoa > Arthropoda > Insecta > Trichoptera > Phryganeidae > Eubasilissa > Eubasilissa regina. Next base: position 7,376,710 of record JAINEB010000008.1, on the reverse strand, counting down.
CTGACACCGGTTAATTCACACCGGTTAATCTGACATCGGTTAATCCGACACCGGTTAATCCGACACCGGTTAATCCGACACCGGTTAATCCGTCATTATCATCGTTTAAATTACCACCTTCTTCTTTGATTTTCACAAACGTCGTAGAGGATAGTACGCCGCACAGTGCAGATAATTGGAATGCTGCCTATTATTATTTTTAAATTCAAATTAGTATGAATATTGTTTTTAGACGTTCGATACTTATTTATCTGATTATTAACTACCATAACGCCGTTTCTCCGCGGGGGTAGGCAGAGAGGATAGAGCGCCATACTCTTCTGTCTTGACACACAATTCTCGCCTCACTTACATTCATACATCTTCTCATACAAGCTCGCTGATTGTTGAGCCTTCGAACAGAACCATTCTCCGTTAACTGGTTTACCTGATCGTGCCAAGTCTTCCACTGACGTCTTCTATTTCTGGTGCCACAACCCTTGATTATATTGGTTAGTTTTTGTGCGATTTTAATTTTGAAAAATTCTACAAGTAGGTGAAAACGTAATGTATTTAAAAACATGAATTATTCCTTCTTATTCTTCTTATTTTCCTATCAAAACACTTTTTATAGTTTTATTAAGTGTGTTAAGATTTTTTTTTTCTTCTGAAAATTGACAACAGAGTACTGCGTCTCTGATACGTCTGCTGCCGGGCGGCAGCTGTGCGGGTAAGCTAGTCATATATATTAAAGTTATAGGCCCTATTTCGCGATGTTTATATGTTTATATGTTTATATGTAACCGATTTTGTCACACACGTTTTGGTTAATATCTCGCTTATTAGGCGTTCTATCCGCATTCTGATATTTTTCCCAGACGTCCGAAGGTTGACTGAGTCTTTACATCTTTTTCTTTTCATTCTTCTTCTTCTCCTCTATTTGTTACAACTCTTTTAGTTTGGTGATTTTTGGAAAATTTAACTTTTTATTTAGCCTAACTTTTTTTTCATTCGCTTATAAGTCTGCGAGTTTAAGAGCTAAAATCATTTTAATATTTTTTAGCAATTGCCACCGATGAGTAGTATCGTTGCACACTTTAAAAAATAATCTTCTTCTTCTAATTTATTTGTGAAGCTTGATTAAGTAAAATTTCGTGTTTTTGAGCTTTTCGCTGCGAGTTTACGACCAAAATATAATTTTATTACATCTGTGCATACATCACAATGGAATATAATTTATTTTCGTATTTGTAAGCTTCTATCGTTTAAAATTCACCTTAAAAATCTAAAAAACGCGTATTTTTTTTTTTGAAAAACGTACGGACCTACCTAGATGCGCCGAAAATGCGAAAAAACTGATACAAATAACCCCGGAAAAGTGAAATCTCACGACCGCCGGAGAAAACAAATGAATGCGGTTTTTTCCATATTTGACAGGCGAAACAGTGACAAACTTTGCGATTTATGAAAAATGTCGATTTTCACATGGGAAAATGTACATTTTTTGATTTGAAAACGTTCTCTGTACACTATTCGGTATGAAGCAGTCTATTAAAAAGATCATATTCATGGAGGTATCTTCGCGTCCATGCACCCTGAAGGATAATATATACCCGATACGAATTAAAAATAGTATTTTTAATAAATAATGTTTAAATATTATATCATGTCCATGTAAAAATGTCCATTTTCACGTGAGAAATGAAACATTTGAAAATTATTTCTACACTCTATGTAACATTGAGCTTATTAAATAAATATTGTAATAATACAGGTAACGGTTCATTCGACCACCTTGAAGCGAAATATGTGACGAATCCGAATTAAAAAGAGTATTTTTATTTAAATATGTACATTGACATTTTTTGACATGTCCATTTTCTCTATCTTTATTATTATCTTTACCGCCGAATAAAACGATTTTTTGGTAGAAATGTATTTATTTTATTTACAGACTACTTTTTTTAATTTATGGCATCTTATAGCCTTTTCAGAATATTAATAAATGTTATAGATAATAAACGAAATTTAATAATTAATTTGCCGCGTATCCATATGCATTTTTTACAAATTTGACAACAGATGTCACTAAACACGCCGGATCAGAAAAATAAATATATTAAATAATTTTGGTATGGAAAATATGTTTACAGATTATGAGATTTTCTACTATTAATATTTTTCTAATAAATATAATTTATTTTCCACAAAAGGGTGAGGAATATTTTAAATGTTTTTTTTTTTATGTAAACAATTTTTTTAAGTATTAGATTTTTTTAGTACAACTTATTTTACAGAGATGTCACTAAACATCCCGTTTCAGAAAAAAAAATATATTAAATAATTTTGGTAAGGAAAATATGTTTACAGATTATGAGATTTTCTACTATTAATATTTTTCTAATAAATATAATTTATTTTCCACAAAAGGGTGAGGAATATTTTAAATGTTTTTTTTTTATGTAAACAATTTTTTTTAAGTATAAGATTTTTTTAGTACAACTTATTTTACAGAGATGTCGCCATACATACCGTTTGAGCCAATAATCGATTAATATTTAAAATAAATAGTAAGGCAAACATGTTTTTACAATATACTGAACAAAAAACTTAATAAATATAATAGACCCTATTTCGCGATGTTTATATGTTTATATGTAACCGTTTTTGTCACACACGTTTTGGTTAATATCTCGCTTATTAGGCGTTCTATCCGCATTCTGATATTTTTCCCAGACGTCCGAAGGTTGACTGAGTCTTTACATTTTTTTCTTTTCATTCTTCTTCTTCTCCTCTATTTGTTACAACTCTTTTAGTTTGGTGATTTTTGGAAAATTTAACTTTTTAATTAGCCTAACTTTTTTTTCATTCGCTTATAACTCTGCGAGTTTAAGAGCTAAAATCATTTTAATATTTTTTGGCAATTGCCACCGATGAGTAGTATCGTTGCACACTTTAAAAAAAAAACTTCTTCTTCTAATTTATTTGTGAAGCTTGATTAAGTGAAATTTCGTGTTTTTGAGCTTTTCTCTGCGAGTTTACGACCAAAATATAATTTTATTACATCTGTGCATACATCACAATGGAATATAATTTATTTTCGTATTTGTAAGCTTCTATCGTTTAAAATTCGCCTTTAAAATCTAAAAAACGCGTAATTTTTATTTGAAAAATCGACGTACCTACCTACATACAAATGAATTGAAGAAAATGCTTGATATTTTTTCTTAATAAACGCAACACTTCATATTTTCAAGCAGCAACCGTGGGCTGTAATTGGTCAATACCCTCATTGGTTACATTTCATACATGGCTGCCTGAAAATTAAATAAACAGCTGTTTTACCTGTCATTATTGCAGTGCGTAATTTTCGCGCAATTTTTTTTTTGACGTTTCAAATGTATGACTTTATTTCGACTCGGCATTGTAATAAACAGCTGTTGATTTTCGCGCGTTTTTTATGTCATGTATCGAGATTCAGATTTCACAGCTTGCAATAGTCATAGATATTTTATATTTTCCCGCACAAGATAAAATTGATGATTTCACTCCGGAATTTGGTTAATTAAGGTAAAATCATATATTATACTTAGAAAAATTTTCTGTACGTTTTTTTGGATTTTTATAGGTTTTGTCTAGAACGACACAATGATGATTTTTTAAAAGCGTAATTGAATTAATTATTATTTCGCAGTTGTACACGTGACTTAAATACGCCCGTCTTACTACAGACCGGTCGAAGGAGTTTGTTCTTTTACGCGTCTGTTATTCAATATTTAGATTGAACAGTTCTGGTGATAGATAAACCTGTAACTTACTTACCATCACGCCGTTTCCGGGGTAGACAGAGAGGATAGAGCGCCACACTCTTCTGTCCTGACACATAATTCTCGCCTCAACCACATTCATACATCTTCTCATACAAGCTCGATGAGTGATGGATTATTATTCTTTTCCTTTATTTTTCTTCTTCTTTTCCTGTCAAATCACTTTTCATGGTTTTATCAATGAGTATTAACAAAATGTTTGTTTTTATTAAAACCTGGAGAGATGGGTTGATGGTTGTATATGTCAGCTCTGTTTTTTACAATTTTAGGATGCCGAGAATAGTGGTGTTTTTTTTTACGTGGTTAGTAATCTAACCTAACGCTTCTCAAAGATCATCAGGCCTTTGACCCTTTTGGGTTGTTAGTTGTATACGTCGGGTCTATTTTTTACAATTCTGGGATACCGAGAAAAGTGGTATTTTTTTTAGGTGCGCGGGGTGAGTCTGTGTAGCTCCTGCACAATTTCTCCACCACACCTTAGGTTGTTGGCTATGTACGTCGGCTCTGTTTCTTCCAATTCTGAGATACCGAGAAAAGTGTTTTTTTTTTTTTTGTTGGGTGAGATTGAAAACAGAGTACTGCGTCTCTGCAGGATACGTCTGCTACCGTGCGGTAGCTGTGCGGGCATGCTAGTTCATTTATTAAAAATTTAATCAGTGCACTGTTTTCGAACTTTCGAATTTCTAGCTTTTGTTCAATTGAAAGTACAACTCGTTTATCCAGTTTATCCATTATTGAAAATAAAACATCTTTTCATAATAAAAATAAAAATGTGACACCTTCATAGTATGTGGAGTAGAAGCAATGCCGCTTTTGTAATTTACCCACACTATTGAAAACTTTTGACTCAATGATACAACCGGGTACAACCATTCCCAATAAAGTATTAACCCTTTCCCTGCCGTAAGCGAATATATTCGCGCTAGCTCGCCAGTCCCGCCACGCCGTGAGCGAATATATTCGCGTCGATCTTTATGTCGTCATGAGAGCGTAAATAAACACGAATTTTAACTGTCACATATTGCATCTCCTACTGCCATCTGTGGGGATAATCCTTAAGACCTTATAATCAACTCATTGTGCATTTAAAATGTCGAAATCTGTATTTTTGTAAAGTGCTCCATTTGACAGCCGGCAGAACGCGCTAGGGTCATGACTTTGACAGTTTCTATAGGGATTCCCACAGGCGTCAGTGTTCGTTTCCTTTGTTCGGAGATCGCGAGGTTTTTTATCTCACATTTGTTTTATTTTCGCGTATAGTATTGAGATATTTGTGTAGTAAATTATTATTATTAACTTTTCAAGATTCATAGTGAGCTGTTTAACGATTATTGTGTAGTGATTTTATTGTCTTGGAGTTGCTTCGTTTGTTTGTTGCATTTTGTCAGATTTTACATACAATGACTACGAACTCATTTTAACTGCCGAATCTGATAAAAGTGATGTGGAATTTGAATTGCCAGAGATTTATGAGCCCAATGAAGACAATACTGAATCGGCACATGTCGACGAAGATAATATTGAATCGGCAAATTTGAGGAAGATAATATTGGTTCAACTATTGGTATTGAAAGAAGTCCTGTATTTCATTGGGACAGTGATCCATTTTTACCACAAGTGCACAATTTCGATTCTTCTTTTTCCGGCGCTAGATTGTGCACCGATGAAAGTATGCAAGAGGTAGATTTCTTTAAAAATTTTATTCACCAAAAATTAGTTGAGCTAATCGTTACTGAAAATAACCGGTAATATAAACGTATAAAAAACAAAAGTTCCTCAATAAGCTACAGAATGCAACAATGGGTCGATACAACTGTTGATGAAATTTACATTTTTCTTGGTCTTGCATACTGATGGCAAAAAATTCTAGGAACACCATTGAAGAGCATTGGTCGACAGATATTTTATTACATTCGCCAATTTTTTCCGATATATTGCCAAGAAACCGATTTTATTAGGAATGCTCCACTTCTTCAAGATGTGTTGTGTGCTTAGCAAAAAAGAAAAGCGGTATATGTGTAAACAATGTAACTTAGCTCTATGTGTTGAACCATGTTTTGAACAATACCATTCTCCGGAAAATTATAATAAGTAATAATAAGTATAATAAGTAAAAAAAAGTTTTACAACATTTGCAATATGGATTAAAAATAAATACATTATGTGTTATTTTGTGAACTTGTGACAACCCTGTTTATAAATTTTGTTCAAACAATTTTAGTGATTTTAGTGAAGAAAACATTGTTATTTTTTCGAAAAACATCGTGATTTGGTGAGTTTTCACATTTTTAAATCATGACTGTTTATAATTAATTCATTTTTATTAAAAATTATTAATGGTAAAATGCCCGGCGTATGGGTACTATCTAAGTTTTATATGGCCGGCAGGGAAAAGGTTAAAACAAAATTAAAGCTAGATAATAAAAATAAACTTTTTCGGACACAATCAATAGCTACTTGACTCCTAAACACATGTTTTGTTGTTATGAGCATGTGGAACATTCTAGTTTTTATTAAAAAACATTCAATGACTTTCGAAATTCGAAACATCCCGGATAATTGAGTCTATGGTATATGCGTGCACACAGAGAAGTGTGAGCAAAAACTACCTGGAAGTGCGAATATGGTGGTCCATCTTTATTATTTAATGTTTTTTTTTTGCATAAATGTATGATTCTGATACAGATTTATAACAAACGCTTGGTAACGTTTTATAAAAGATCATAATATTAATTATTAGTTTCAAATTAAGTCAAACCACTTATGCTTTGGCTTTCTTTAATTTATATAACTAAATTATATATAATTATTTTTTAATTTAATTTAATTAATTTAACTAAACTTAAAATAATATTTTTACATTAATAAATATTTTTAGGTCAGTCGGTAAAAGTTGCTAATGATCACATATTTCCTTGTCCTCTACCTGACGATCAAATCTTAAATTGTTGTTTACAAATTTCTGGCTCTGGAGATACTGTGGTAAGCCAATATTCCTAGATTTTATGTTTTTTCTTTTTTCTCATTTATATACCATAATAGGTCCAATTGAACATCAAAGGTCCACCGTAAGTAGGTGGAGCAATCCCATCTACAGCTTTTTATGCATCAACTCCAACTTAGGCTATTATTTGATTGCCATTTATGCTCATGGGCGTTATTACGTTGTCTTACTAGGTGCCGCCAGCACCAAAGGTGGACTATTTCCATACATGTTTATTCACACCGGTATGTTGCTGGCTTCCCCCCTGCGATCTATTATTTTTGTGGTGGATGTGTGCCTGAGCAAAATATATAATCAACATTTGTCAATGTTTCAGTCAAAAGCCGGCAGCCACTGACCTTTTTCTTTTCTTTACAGATGTTGTTAACGAATGATATAAATTTGTGCAATAAAGCAGCTGTTAGTGGTATTAAAATGTTCACACACAAGCAATTCATTGCAGATTATTTTGACTTGTTGTATAACCAGCCATCAAGTACAAGTACCAACCTTATTAACAGTAAATCAACTCCAAAAATGGATGAATATGATAATGCAAAAGCTGATAATGACAAAGAAACTCTTTTACAAGTACCCAAAGTGATGTGTTCGAATAGAGATAGATTGAAATCTTTGGAAATGCTGTTACAAAATTTTTTATCTGTTGTATTAGAGGTATGAATACTATAATAACATGGTTAAGATTTAAATAATAACTTAAATGTTTAATTATTTAATTGTGTTAAATATATTTTTTTTTATAGAATGAAATGAAAGAGAGATTTAATGAATTGTGGACAAAAGTGGTTTTGGTAGAACCACCTTGGTCATTGTCTGATATTCTTAAGTGTTTGGTAAAACATTGGATTGCGGTATTTAAAGAAATTCTACCCACTGAAGCTCAAAGTATAGTAGCGGACTTACAACACTTTTTTCCACCCAGAAAGAAGGGTAAATTCATTTTGAAATTTTCACAATTAATATTAATATTACACAACTAGTATTACTGTATTGAAAATTTAAGTAATTTAAAGAAAAGTAATTTCATATTAAGGGTATACTTTCATTTTTCCAGTTTGAAATTCAAGAAATTTTACACGAATTTGATATGCTTTCAAGATGACGCTAATAGTTAAATTATTTTATTGTTAATTGTTACGTAAATCATGCGAGAGAGGAAGGTTTGAATAGAAAGAGACGGCAATAAAATTGTTGATTTTCTCGCATTCGATACAAGTTTTGAACATAACTCGTGTTGGGAGTATTTTCCACCTTTTTTCATATTGTTATATTGGAATCATATGAAATGAAACAAAAATGTGTGTTGTCAGTTGAATTAATCATTCGAAAATTAAATCATGTTTTAGGTACCTAATTCACATGTATGAATATGTTTTGAAATCAGCCAAAGTACCTACATGTATTTGATGGTTGCTTAAATCAATGTTCTAAATTTAAAATTTTTATGACAGCTTCAATTTATTATTTTGTTTAATATTATCGATTTAAAACGTTGCCGTTTTGGTGATATGTCTGTTTCATAATTATATACTATTTATGAAACACATAGCTTTGTTTAAATTGCAACAGTGTTATATATAAACTAAATATTTAATTCCGACTTACATAAAAAATAATGTATTTAAAATGTTTACTTTGTTCAAGAAAACGTTGTTTTCCCTTAAAATTAGTAAAAAGATGTCTAATTTATGAAATTTGCTACTAATGTTGTGAATAAGTTCAATATTAATTCATACCGTGGGTAAAATATGCGTGAAAATATATATTTTCGACATTTTTTAAGAGAGCGTGGGTCATTACGGCCGCTGTCGATCAGCGATCTGTAGTTAATAATGAATATAAAAAATACACATTATTAGGATCGATATAAATATTATGTAGTAAGAAATTATTGTGTTTTGGATATCAAACTTGATTTTAAATAGTAACTGAAGCCTCAAAGCATGTAAGTAAATACAATATATTATTTTAAAATGTATGTTTTCACTAAAACAAAGTATTTTAAAAACGTCGAAAATTGATAATATATACTGCAAATTGAATGGTTTATAACTCCATTAATTTTAATATTTTGCTAATTTGGTTTCCAACAGATTTGTTTCCATAATCTTGGCTTCGAGTTTATAATAAAATATATTTCATTTCTGCAATAATTAAGCACATTCACACAATTTTGTAGCACCCGGAAAATACGTCTAATGGTCGCAGTCTTTCTTATAATGCTTCTATTGTCTTAATAATTATGGCAAATAACATGCAGTTTATTAGTTTTAAATGAGTATAAAGGTCATATGTAAGTAATAGTTTTAAAAAAAGTCAAATCTAGTGTATAACTTCTGATATAAATGAATAATATAAACCCACATTTTCGTAAAAAATGCGAAAATTTGAATTATCATTGAAAGTAGCGGCTTAAGAATTTATTAACTATATAAAGTAATTGATTTTCGATCAAAAATTAATCTAGTCTTTTTCAAATAATTTACATTATTTTTGTTAATTTATTATTAACATGTCCAAATTTGCATGTTACGCCGACCTATAAGCATTATTAAACACACTTTTTGACTTTCCAGGTACAAGCTTAATTAGATTTTCAATATATGTATTTTAAATTATTCTGCCGCTTGTGGATGACAGTTCCTAACTTTTAAAACAAACACTATAAGTCAACACACTTAAAGGTCTACCTCCTCTACCTTAACGTGGTGTTCCTTATGTCAAATAAGGTTGGCCATGTCAAATAAAGATTTAAAAAAGGTAATACAGTAAAACTCCGTTAATTCGTAACTCACAGGACTGAAATTTAAAAAAGAAATCCGAATTACGAATAACGAGAACAAAATTTTTTAAAGGCAAAGTTAGAAATAATTTAAATGCGTTAGTTTACTGCGTCCGTGATTTAGTGCACTTTGCCGTTGTTGACATCGCGATTTTCATACTGAAACATGATGACTCCATTATTTCAGCTTCTTATGTGTCGAAATATTTACCAAATAACGTATTTCTCCTGAATAAGAAAAGTGTGTGTGGTGAGTGGTGACGTGGATATCTCTCAAGGCAACAAAATTATGCACATTAATTTGATTGGCGGTCGAAGTCACCTTTTCCATCCGAATTAGAATATTTAAAATGCGCGTGAAAATAATTTAAAACTTTTAAATCTTCATGTCTCGCTGGCATTGTTGGTTGGAGCTTATTATTTTCCTGCAATTTTTCAAGTTCGAACCCAGAGAAGTATTCGGGATTCGATTTTTTCTGCCAATTTTATCTTTGATATCAATTTTTTGTCAGTTTTATTATTTATTTGAATTACAAGATGTTGGTGCCATTTTAGAGAACGAAACGTGAAAAAAAATGAATGAAATATGTCAACGTATTTAAATATGAAAGATTTATGTAGTTTCTTTAGTACCCTACATATGCAAATCGCAATGTTTCATAAACATAGAAACTAGATCAAGTGATTCAATGAAAACATTATTTTAACGACAACAAATATTATAAAATGCACTATGGAATTTGATATACATATCATATTACGTACATGAGTTTTGTCATATGTCTCAGTTCGGCACCTATCACGCCAGCGCGTGACTCGTGATTGGCCGGTAGGCGGGGCTAGTTGCAGATGAAGGTCAAATGCCTTTGCGCGAGTTTAGAGATTTAAAAACATTTGCAAATATGCAAATTATGTGAACAAATGATTTATTTCGGGTGTCAAAAACGCATACAAACTGCGAATAATCAGATTTTAGAAATTTTCAGTAGAAATTAGTATGAAATGTTATTTTCGGGGAAATTTTTTTTGAAAAAAGTGCGAATTCTGTAAAAATACGAAATATAGGGAATTAACGGAGTTTTACTGTACTTAGATAGCAATTTAAATAAAATTAATTTGTATTTGTTTTTAGCAACATTCAATGCTATTTCGGAATCTAATTTTAAAGTGATTTCTTCACTGGGGATGAAGTTAGTAGAATGTTTTCAAATCAATTCCAAATACTCAATATCGGCCACTGAATGTCTTCGAGAGATCTTAAAACTTTTCAATGATTTTAATAAACAAAAAACAAGCAGTACTGATGAAAATTTGATTTCTACTCATCACACTGAAGAAAGCCCATCAAACAATTATCAAAATTCTAATTATTCTCTACAAAAAATAATTCAAGAAACAAAATCTAAAGAAATTTCATCTGAAGTAACAGATAATCAAATCAGTACATCGTCAGAGCATATTATTGGAATATTGAAAATAATTTGGGAAGGATTATGTAAATTTTGGTGAGTACTAAATTGAAATTTAATTTTCCACTTGCCTTTATATAGGTATTACATAAGTTATGTAATAGTAATTATAAACTAAAATATGAACTAGAAAAAAAAATTGTTTTACATCATTTTCTTTAAAATTTTAATTTTTTTCACGAGGGAAGAATAATTGTATAAGAAAACACTGTTTCATATTAGATTATTTATCTATGTTCTTATTAATAGTGGTATAGGAATATCAGAAATGAATCAATAACTTATTTCTCAATGTATACATAATTATAATTTATTACAGCACTGATTTGGCAAATGCTTTGGATGTTTCCCACAACTTAAGTAACAGTAACGATAAAGTAGCACCGCTCGACGACTTAGTTTCCCAAGCGAGTAGTGTTGGAAACCAATTGCAGTTAATTGTTAACTGTACTTCGAGGTATAATTAATCAAATGCTCAATAGTTTATCATCTGTATATAAATGTAGATTTTTTATATAAAATTAATAAAAAATTATTGTTTTCTTTCAGAATGATAACAAGTTTTTTGGAACATGTGCCTCTTGATCAAAGACAAAAAGAGGCCACTTTGGCATCTGAGGCTTTGACAAATATCTTGTACGATACCATTTGTGGAATGGGCCACAAATCTACATTATTGGATTCCAAAAATGTATTGGAATTTTGTACATTGCACAGGTAAAGCTGGTCTTTGTTTATTTAATTTACTCTAGTTCTAAGCATAATTACTTCCTTAATTAATATTTTTTTATAATAAAATGTTTCATAGGCAAAGCGCCTTCAGTTCAGACGAATACAACTTTTAGTAGCAATATAGCCCACTATACTTTTACAGCATCGTAATCAGTGGCATAACTTAATGTACACCACTTCTGTCTACAGACAGCTCTGATGGCCTAGTGATATTGAACAATTAATTGTTTCCTCATTTTAGAATAATGATTTGTACATATTTAATTAAAAATATTTCCAGACTGTATCTGAAAGAAAAATATGTTTATATTATTTGTACAAAAAAAATATTCTTGTAAAATGTATAGTAAGCAGTTGCATAAATAAATAATCTATTATATTTTCTTAATCGGAAAAATTAACTAAAATAATTCCCAACGCGTTCAGATGTGGAGCTTTAGAGTAACAATTTTACATTCATAATTTTTTATTTTACAGTTCTTACTTATCTTCTTCCTAAATATACCGAATCTATTGTATTTATATAGACAGTTTTTGATTTATGAACATTCGATTTACGAATTTTCACTATAGTGAATATCACAATTAATTTTTTTTTATTCACATACTGTACGAAGTTGAACTGGGTAATCAAATGGAACTTGAATTCGACTCGGTTGAAGTAAAATACTTGTTGGACTCATATTATGAGGAATTGTCAAATTAGTAACTGATGAGTTAATAATAGAAGTTAATATAGAGTTAATAATAAATGAGAAATAGGAAAATGGGAGCAAATTTAAACACAAAAGTACAAGAAAGAATTTCATATTCCATAACATTTACTATGCAGAAAATTGCTGCAGCTTTTAAGTTAATTTCTGAGGGATCGGCAATGTTTGAAGAACAGGACTCTAATATGGAGAGAATTGCAAAAGTGAAAAGAGGCATTAATATTAAATAGTAAAATAAACTAATTGTGTTGTTTTCCATCAAGTCATATTTTAAAAGAGTAGACAAACCAGTCGCAGTCTTTTCATTGGAAGTTCAACTATCTACCTTGAGTGTGCAAAGTGACATGCATGTGAAAATAATGAACACTGATGAAAATTTGAATGAATAAAAGTTAAATGTATAATATATGTACAAGGCGCGTTTTTAAATTAAGTACCATTGCTGGATATTCCCAGTGTAATGCTGCGGTTGCGATGTTGCGAATGGTTTCCTTCATCTGTTAACTCACTACATGCAACGTTAGAGACATTCACATGGTGTGGCCATTTGTAGTGAGTGGTTGAAATGTTCAAGACAATAGATCAGCACACCGACTGTGAGATACGGTCCGTGATTTGTTTCTTGAATGCACGAAACATGAAACCAGCTGATATTCATTGTCAAGTGTGTCCTGTATTGTCCTGATTTGGCACCAAGTAATTTCCATCTTTTCCTCCATCTGAAGCGGTTCCTTGGTGGCAAGCGTTTTAATGAAGATGAATAACTCAAAGACTGAGTACAGACATAGTTTTCATCCCAGGCAGCGTTCTATGACAAAGGTATACAAAAATTGGTGCCCTGTTATGACAAGTGTTAATAATGGTGGCGACTATGTTGAGAAGTAGTTTAAGCTGTGTAGCGTCCGAAGAAAGTAAAGTGTTGTAAAAATTATGTTGTGTTTCTTTAGAAAAAAATTCAGGTACTTAAAAAAAGCGCCTCGCACATATGTACATATATACATATATATCGTTATAATAAAAGGTACACATTCAAACTTATACAGTTGCATTGTATATGCAAAATTGAATATTTAGGTGTTTTGATGCATTATTAACAAAAACATATAACAAACAACCTCAAGGAATGGAACTCGTTTGTAAATCGAGAAGTGCCTGTAAATTGAATTTTGATTCTTTTGTGATTCTGTGAACTGAGATTCTAATATCTGATAATAATTGTGTAATCAGCGCCATGCAGTACTTTGAATTCTTATCACAATTATTATCATTTTATTCGGATTTTAATGTATCATAATATTCTGTCAGATAAATATTTAATTTTACTTTATCTCCCAAAATATATAGTTACGTATAGCTTTCAATATACTGACTGCACCCGACTGATTATTACTTATATTTATTTATTATTTTTCAGAAATCTTTTGGAAGAAGCATATAATAAATTTATTGTGCTACATAATCTTATAATGGAATGCAGTCAAAAGTATGCTGCTTTACAAACAAAAGAAATAATGTGAATGTAAAGAAAACTAATGATAATATTTTGTATAAATTAACATTGTATAAAACAACTTACGTTTTATTATTTAATGCCAACTGATTTCGGTTCAACATCAATTTTATCACAGAATAAAACTAAAACATGGTGTTTTTTGAAATTAACATTTATTCAATACATATGACACGAGTGTTAATGGCACCAGAAATAGAAAAACACATCTGACATGACCACACAAACTAAATACTGGAAGTCCTGTTAGAAACATTAACAATCGATGAGGATGCATGTCCGGCATCTTCCAGAATTTCTTAAGAGTTACCACACTAAATACATGCATTAAATATGTAACTTTTAATTTATTAGCTATATATTTTGTAATTTCTACTTAAAATATGATAAAAAATGTTTATATGAAAACATTTTTGTAGCAACATTTTTAGGGTTAGTTGTGTGATCAGTTTTTACTTTAATAAAAAAAGTTATTAAAGTAAAATTTTTTGCAAAAATGGATTGTTCGATCGTTGGTGAAAAAATATTCACTTCTCGTAAGTGCATCCCATAGTAAACTCATTTTACTCTCCGATATCCGATAGTAAAAATGAAAATCGATAGTAACCTGTTAGCTGCCCAGAAAACTCATAGGTGAAACAGCATCATGCCACCATATTGGTGTCAAAATTCTTAAAATTAAAAATTCACAGGCTAGCTTTTTTGAATTTTATTTTTAAGAAAAAACCATGAAAACATTAGTATAACTAAAAAAAATACCATAAGCGTCCATCGACTGCGTTTTCGAACATTTTTCAATGAAAAAAAGTTGAAAAAAAGGAAAAAATAAAAGTTTATGGTGTTGTCAGGCCATTATTATTTATTTTATATTTGTTTTTTGGAAAGACGACATCGATTTTATTAATATTATTGTGTTTAATGTGATGCTATAACAAAAAAATTTTGCACTTCACAACTACGTACACATTACATATCACACTTATGTAGCACTAACAATACGCATAAAATGATGCTGCCGGCCGCTAATGCTAATGCTGCCTAACAGCGCATTTACTGTATTTATAGTAAAACACTCATATATTAATTTTAATTAATAACTAAAAGATAATATCCTATTCACTTGAATTACTTGGCAACAAAAATGAAAAATATCGCGAACATATGTCAAAATCTAGCTGGCAATTTACTCAAATTGGAATGTTCCGGATACTTTCCAACTTATTGCGTCCTTTACGTCATCGGATTTTGCAGTAGTAATGAGCATATCAGGAATGTCTAAAAAGTCGGCAGTCTCCACTAACGAAATAAGTCACCCTCCGCCATTTTGTAAAGTAAAAATAAAATCAAAGAAGTTTTCGAAAATTCGATAACTGTTAAAGTATCAGCACTTTGTGTCGACATGTGTTAAATTTTCAAATTTAATAAAATTGCGATCCGGCAAAGCAAAAGTAAACGCCAATTGCCAATTTTGTATGGAGGAAAAATGTAAATTTTTACACTCGATTTCAGACATAATTCATTGTGTTCTTGAGTTGAAACAGATTTCTATGGGGCGCTGTACAATATTACTACTGGAAATAATAATTTGATTAAAGATTCGATCCGCGGCGCCGGTGATATCATGCGTTATTTGTTGGTTATTTTCCGTGAGAAATAGATGCCGCTGAATGTCACATGGTTGTCCGCTATACTCACGATAGCCAACTTAAATTCTGACAGTTCTCATTCCATCTCTGTCTCTGTTGGAAACTTATGACGTCGGTGACCAAGGAGTTAAATATGGTAGACTTTTCACAGCTTTCCAAAAGTCTTCTGATACTTTGAAAGTTGCAATATACGATAATTAATCATTCAATATCCTGTTATTTTAGTGATGAGAGTTCGTCCAATGACGATTTCGTTGTTTAATATACATTAGCACATAATCTGAAAAAATTTCATCACCAAAGTGACATATTTCAAACGTGGAGGTGATAAAATCCATAGATAGAGTATGTTTCATGATTATTTGTCACTCCTACAGACATCTCATCTATGCTTTGACAATAGTAATTTTGACGTTCAAACAACCCGCAAAAGATTTTAACCATAGGCGTTAGTAAAAAGTTACCAAAGTAAAAAGTTACCATAGTAAAAGTTTACTACCGATTACACAACTGGCCCTTAATGTTCAGTTTGTTGAAAAAAACTATTTTATGATTTTAACAATATTTGAATATGTCCAATTTTTTGTAAGAATACACAATTACTGGATTTTTACCTCCAAAGGCATTGTTATTAAACAGATTATAAATATTTCATAGTGATATAATATAATATGTAATGTATAGCTTCGTCTCTATGAGATATCTATAATTTGTTTATTTTACGATCAAATCAATACCCAACTTATGTTTGTTTAAAAAATGTTTCATTTTAGATAGTTTACATAATTTTCAGTTGATGAATACAAATGTTTAATTTTCTGTACAAAATTATTGAATCAAATTAATATTCAAGAATATGATATAGCATTAGAATTTTGTCTTATCACATCATAATTGGATTATTGAATTCCGATCAACATTTTCTCAATATGCAAATATGAGGTAATTTTTTTCTGTAAATAAAAATGATTTTTTTTAAACTTTAGGAAGACATGAGACATGATGATTTTGAAAAACTGTGGAAGTGATTGAAATAGGTGGTAGTCAGAAGGTGTAATGTCTGTTAAACATTTTCCACTGTATCCAATCCAGTCTTCTTAGCTAATTCTTGAATTGACATGGATCGTCCTGGATTGACCTCAATTTTAACAGCAATTCGATCTTTATTGACAATTTTAGGTATTCCACTTTATCCATTTACTAAAATCTCCCGATTTAAATTACCTAAACCATTTAAAAAAAAAAGAAAAAAGAATGGTGTCACCCAGTAAATAGGGTGTTATTGCTAACCACTAGTTAAGCTCAACAAAGCAGACACAGACAAAGGAATCCACCGATGAGGATTTCTCCATCTGGACCAATTTAATACATAGTCTAGTGCAACACTGCCACTTTCAGCTTTGACAAAAATTCAATTCATTGCCATAAACAGCACAAATGTTTCTAGTTGCTGTGACTTTCAAATTTATTTGTTGAAACTCGTATAACATACGACTGCGTAAAAAAATTTTTTAAGGAAAAAATCCCTCCATTGTAAATGCACTTTTTTTTCTAAAGTTTTAAGAATGAAAAAAACTTCCAACAAAAAGATGCGCAGTTAACCTGACAAGCAAGTTACAACTGACTGACAAAGTTACCTAGGTATAAAAATGACCTTTATTAAGTGAATTTTGTGCTGAAATTCTTCAAATTTCATTTATTTCTCTTCAAATTGTTTTCTGCTAACACTGTCTAGTTTCCTTAATGTGTAATGTTTTTCTAGATTGACATGTTTCAGATGATTTTTTAAATTAACTTTCAAATGGAATTTCTATAAAGTGGTCCTTACTGGATGGTACTTGCTTCTGACATATTCACTTCGCCCAGACCCTCCTATCCATTATATGAATTGAACTAAATGTGTATAATTCTTTGAAAGATAAACACAGGCAGGAAATATTGTATCTGGTTTGTCCAACAACTTTAGTGTTCTATGAGTGCTATCTACATATAATGTATAATACTTTATGTTGTTAACATTTTTAAAGCCCCACACCATTTTCTTCTTTTCATGTTTTAGAAGCTCTTTTTCAATTCACCAAAGTTCCCATACATCAATGTCTAAACCCCGATTGTGCCATACCGTGCAAAATTAATGTTTAGGTGATATTTAATTGTTTGTAAATAAATAATATATCAGAATATGGCTGTGAAGTTAAATAGTTGGATTTGGCAACTAAGGTTTAATTTCTAATTCTAATTTTCATAGCATTAATTAAGGCTTAGTTTGATAAAAATATGTGAGATGTCTTCCATGTGCACTCTTTATGTAATGATTTTTTAAAATATATGTACGTATTAGGTGGTTTTATAAGTCCTGATGCGTAATAGGTATTTTGAAAATAAAAAGATTAATAATCCAAGTTGTATGTGCTCTTCTATCAATTTACTAATATTGCACATGTTTTTTTGATGTACCCATGATAATCGATCGTTGATTTCGAGTGTATGAATGTTTGTGTATCCTTTTCAATATCCTCTTTTTGCGAATATTAATTACACTTTAAAATTGGTAAAGTGACTAAAATTTTTGCTGCAATTTTTTTGTAGTCATTTTTACATCATGCGCCTGAGCATTGTTATGGCGCAGTATGATATCTTTCGTACTATTATGATCTATTGAAAATAGTCAGGCCCTGAATTAAAAATAGATATCTCAAAACATCCCAGTGCTGGTTTCGGTGTTTGTTTTGCATCCAGCCACTATCTTTTTTTTAAATTTCATGTTCTCATAGGATTTATTTTTTGTCCATTGTTACAAGGCAATGCAAAATAAAGTATTGTACTGCTGATTTAACAAAGATGTACATATATGTGTATAATGGTTGTTGTATTTTATCTTTTTATTGTTGATTTGCAATAGTTCAGCAGGATTTTCATGCCACCGTAATTAGCTTTTCAATTTTTCCATGTATATAAACATCTGTTCAACTACAAATGTTCATCTGACTATTTTTGGAGTAGTGCAATTTATGATGTGAATATAAACATCTGGATTTGATTAAACTTTTAATATTTTCAAATTTTGTTTCTAATGGCTATTTGGAATGTTCACCCTTCAAGAGGTTAAAATTTCCAGTACAAAACATTTTGAACCATCTTTGGTATTTTCTATGCAATCACCAAACACTTTTTGCTTCAAGTTTTGCATTATGTCCCGTTTGGAATTCATATATGTAAATAGTACGTATATAGTTATGAACATGTTTTTCACTTCTATCCCATTTTAAATAACATTTACGAAAATGTTTTACTTTTTTATTTATAATTTGGTCACAAGAACATGTGCGGACCAAATGATAAGTGTGAAAAGGAATCAACATATAGCATTTCTAGCAAAACTGTAAAAAATGGAACAGTACTTATTGGGCAACCTAATATAATATTGATAATTTTATTATTATCTCGCATTGTATAGTTCTTTGAACATCCTGATCTTTTATATATTGCTAATATTCCAGTGATGCAGAATAGCAGAGAAAATTTACAGTCATATTGTGTTTTGTTAAACCCGATCCCATATCGCCATCTGATGAGAATTCGAGGGACGTATGCTGGACAAGGATTTACAATAAATAGTATTATTGTATGTAAACTTCCTTTATATGTACAAATGTTTTCATTCTTTCAATGATTTTTATTTGGTTGTAAATGTATCCACATGCACAATAAATGTATGAATTTCTAAGAGACTGATGGAATTAAAATAGTACAAATTTAATTTACAATAAATACTTAAACTGTGAGAATAAATTTTTTATATATTACCATTATTGTACAAAATGTATCCAAAAAACTTCCCAGATTTTAAAGGTGTAGTAAATGCTATTTTATAAAGGCATGGTAAATGCTATTTTATTTCATAATCTAAAAATGCATGAAATACTGTTTATTTTCACTCAATTTGAAAATAATATTGTGCAGACGGTGGCTGCATTTCTGGCAGTATTGCTACAATTTCTTGGCATATAGCAGCCTTCAGTTCATCAATGGTTTTTAGCCAATGTTTGTACACTTCAGCTTTCAGATAGCTCCAGAAAAAAAACAAGAGGCGAATGTGTATGTCATCTAATGTTAACACGTAACGAGATTAAGTTTCATGGTTTGCCATCGATCTTCTCGCTGTGTGAGCAATGGCCCCATTCTATTAAAGACACACATTCGGATTTCCAAGTTCGATCAGTTTTGGTTCCAGAAAGTTCTGTAGCATCTCCACATCACAATCAAGGGCCACAAACACCAAAATCTGATATTCTCATAACTTGGCATGCAGTTTTCCCATTTATTAATTCAAATATATGAGCTCAATCGATTACCTGGAACCGGTTTCTATGATATCAAGTAATTCAATGTCCCGGTGACTTGATAGTAACTGGTATCAACTATTGCCACATCCATGTCGTTTTCTTTTTACCGCTGAACGTGTGGCCCAAAACCTAACCTAACCCAACCCGTAATATGAAAGTTCCTCTGTATTGTTTTTCAAACATCAAAATGGGTTCGTTTTTAGATTATCGCATCTTTTCGATATCTGCACTACTTTTTATGAGTTCTATAGCATTATTTTCAAATTCACATATAACTAATATTGTAGGGATTTATTGTTATAGGCAATTGCGTAACTACAGCGTGTAAGGCCAAATGCATTTGTAAGAATACGCCTTCCACAGGTCGGCTTAGTTTCCTAGAACTCTCTTGTTTAAGAAAAAGTAGTTATCAAGAAGGACAAAAGGGCGTAACGAATACAATAGTTGGAAGGTTATTGCAGGTTTAGGTTCTGCCTTTGGTAGCTGAGTTGCCAAAGGACATGTGTGGGCTGCTGTGCCCCCAGATACCAAGAAGCGCGCCTATATGTATGCGCAGAAATAATCCAGATATTAAATTAAAATAAAATTGATAATTAGAATCAAAGTAGGCTCTGTACTATCAAACACCAAGTAATAATTAATGGGCAGGTAAGGTAATATGTAATAGTGTAAGTATGTGCGAATTTTTGATTGTAAAACAAAAAAAAGATAATTATTTAATAAACGATCAACCTACATGATAAAAACCCTTATATTTAGTTGCACATATATGACAATAATTAATTAATATGTACAGAGATAAGTTTAATCACAAATAATTATAGGAAAAGATGTGTACAGGGTTATTTGTATGTAACTGCAGTAGTTGTAGGTTTTTTTATTATTATTGTAAAGTGATTATTAAAATAAGACAGACAAATACTAAAAGTGATTATTTTATTTGGGAATGGGACTGTGAATGAACAATGGAAAGTGGATGGAGTCCGAAATTAAACCTATAGCAGGAGCGTAGCACCGCTGTCAATGATGGACCTATGGAATGCCAGTCCTAAGGGGGTAGAAAACCAGCTAGCGAAGGTGAAAACACACCCTTGCCGCAAGCAATAAATACGAGACCTAACGCCATTTTGAAGGCAGTTCGTGTCAGAAATTTTACAGTCATAGTCCGACAAGGTCCCTCGAGGATAGTCTGCCGAAAATGGCTCATTACGAGTGTAACAGAGTTTGCCGGAGATAGCTGGAGTGAAAGATTTATCAGTTGGCCTCGGACAGCAGTTTCCAGCCATACAGAGGAAACCAAAGATATGAAGAACTGAGTGAAGTCGAGTGCAATTAATCGCACCTGTAGTCGCGAAACAGGCCGAGCGAACAGAAGGAGTAAAACCGAGTAAGCGAAGGAAGTAATAATGAAGAAAACCCCAAAGGGTCCCACCCTATCCCGGAATCGTTTTGATAGTTGTTTATTCTCATTTTGATTTCACTCAATAAAGCAACAAATGCAATATTTCACAAAATCTTAAAAGATTTTTTTTTTAAATTCTATTTTAAAGTTAGATCAGTTAAGTTCTGGCAGTTGTACTAAAACCTTATGGCTTTCCTTCATATTTACTTATTTTTATTTTTTATTATATGGCATAATTATTACAGTTTGTCATTATTATATTTTTAAAATTATATTTAGCCATTAACATAATAATACCATCCTATCATTGTACCAGAGCCATATCTGTACAATTTGACGTGTCGTTATATTAAATACAGAAGGCAGCCAGAGAAGCAATAGAAGTCTTGCACCCCAAAAGGGGAGGGTAAATGTCACATTTATGTGTTGAAGTCGCAGAACTCTGTCACAGTTCGGTAGAAATCCACCGTGTCAAGGTCGCAAGAGGTACGAGGGAGAGCTAGTGCTCTGTTAGGTCTCCCTAGCATCCCAGCAACCCCCAGCGGGAGACCCACACCCTAATAAACTCCGGAGAAGTCCAAGATTTATTTAAATTTTTTAATAGGCGAAAGAAGTAGCCTAGCAGATCATTGGATGAGCTGAACAAGGAGGGTCAGCCAGCACTACGACCTGGGAATTCACAAGTGCGCCGAGAGAAATGGTCGCGTGGATGTTTAACCAAGCGGACACCAGGGTGGCAGAAAAACACGGATGTCGAGCCAAGCGGACAGCAGGACGGCAAAGGAAGACGGAAAGATACGGATGACGACATTGCTCTTCATCCGGTTAAGGACCGGATGAGGTATTATAGACTAGGTCTGTTATCTCCTGTATACATGTATTGACAGAGAGAAAGTTTCTTGGTTATCTCGCGTCTGTTGGTCTTGAGAAGGACCATAATTGTTCCAACGTTTCGGGTAAATCATTATTATCAATCTTCATTGGTGCCTTATCGGTGAAGTGTCTCTAAAATAATCGTGAGACATTTTTTTACATCGGCAGTTAAGGGCTAAAATAAAGTTAAATAGTAAATTTAAAAATCTTTTTAATTTTAATTACGTAATCACTAAGCGATGCTTAGCCATAAGACAGCAATATTACAGCTCATTTTGATCCCGAAATAATTGAAATATAATGAGCAGCCTTTGGACGATTTTCCGAACGTATGTTGATATACCTGAACGGTAATCTGTGTCGCGAGCTGATTTTGATTCGGACCGACCTATCATTATTTGCCATCTGCAGACACATTGTTTTCTTGGAAGTGCATTTCGCGAGAACCCACGTCACACAAGGACCTTTTTTCCCGTCATTGGAAAGCTGTCCTTTGTTTCCTAGGCCATTCATCGGGAATATTTATCTCTTCCGCAACTGCGAGGGATGATCACACGTGTGACGCAATATGTTAGGGAGTCAATCGGTTGCCTTTTGTCCGAGGAGAAATCGTTCCGAGAAATATCGCGCTCAGGAGCAGCCTAAGAGCAATATACCGTCAGTAAATTAGGGGGTCGACAATAAAACAATGACCGCGCAGAAAAAAAGGGAACCATTAAGAAGCGGGTGCGTTTTTTCTGCCTGAGGATAATTGACTCCGGGGTGATAAAGCATCTTTTGTTGCATGCGGGCCAGCACCCACGTGTGGAAGGGCCACCGTGAGCGATGACTGACCATCGCGTCTTTTCTCCGTAGGAGTAGGCAGATAAAATAGGACATGTGCAAATAAGTCTGCGCACGCGGATTCAGATCTTCCATATTCATGCAGCTCATGTGGTGCGTAGATCGGACTATTCCGTCGTCAATTATTCATTTAATACGGACAAACCATGTGAGCAAGTCTCAGATCGACCGCGATGCGATCTAATCCAAGTGTGCCGGTGTAGTAGCACCTCCGCAGTATTCAGTCGCCGTTCGTTCTTGAATCTACTAGCTATAATGAAGTCGACTAATACAAATAAGAAATGTAAATTAATATAATAATAAGGTAATTGTGACTGGGCAGGTGAGAAAATTATGTAATAGATATAAGTGTATGTAATGCTAAAACCACTTACGAAACGATGTAATAAAGCTGAAATAAAGAAATCCCATATGTGCTAATTATAAAAGTCTCAAGAGCCAATAAAAAAGGAATAAAATGCTTAGCTCTTAATTAGGATCTTGAATGTGAAATGTTTTTATACTGATTGATGTACTTAGAGGTAATTAGAGATAGTGATAATTCTGGTAAGCTTAATGTGGAAAATGTATAGAATATAAGTTAGTAATAGTTTATATATGTTTGTGGACAATTTGAATGAACAGTGTATTATTGAATTTTATGTGATAAGTCAGGACTGTAATTAATTACAAAGAATGTGGGTGGGGCCGAAATTAGGCCTACAAGCGAGGGTGTAGCGAAGATGTCAACGGATGGACCAATGAGGCATCGCCAATCCTGTGAGGACGGACCGATCCCGAGCGAGAAATACGCCCTCACCGCAGTTTCTTTAAAAGGGCCAGAAAGCAGTTGAAATCGACAGTTGAAGTGGAGAGTTGACAGTTGAAATCGAGAGTTGGAATCGAGGAGTTACAGCCAGACAGTTGAGGTCGAAGAGTCAAAGAGAGGGGTTGAAGTTGTGAACCCGGGAGTGGAGAGTCGGAGGGATGGAGTTAAAGTGGAGAGTTGAAGTTGTACAGTTGAAGTCGAGGAATCAAAGTGATAGTTGAAGTCGAAGAGTCGTAGAGAGGGGGTGAAGTTGGGAACCCGGAGTAGACGGTCGACGGGATGAGTTATAAGAGAAAACAGTGGAAGTTGTAAACCCAGAGTGGTGAGTCGGACATGAGGTTCGGGAGGACGAGAGAAACGAGGTCAAAGAGAAGTCGGAAACACGCAGTTATTAAACAAGGTCCGGAGGAGTGAATCGTCAAGGAGACGTCAAGGCAATCACAGTTGGGATTGAAATCGACGGAGGAAGCAGCCACGGTTCATCGCAACCCACCCAGGAGCAGCCGCCTAGACCGGTTCGCAGTCCTACAGAGCAGACAGCGGATAGCCGCCCACGCCGGATGCCAGCAGCATCACTCCGCCGGCCGGAAACAAGATTCCGGAGGGATATCGCCGAGAAACCCGAGGTAGAATAAGCTTTAGATTAAGTTAGTTATAAGTATTTCCACCTGCCCGTAAATGTAAACATGTGTCTAATAAATGTATAATGTGCATCTTCGTGTATTCATATTCACCTGTTTCCTTATCTATAACCATGGTGATAATAATGAAAGCATGATATCCGATGGATGGTTCGCGAAGCGAATATTACATTAGAGTGCGCGGTATCGTTCTGACGAGCGATCAGGAGCATGGTATGAATCATGACTCCTAGATGAACCCCGACTCGAACCGAATGGCGCACGAAGTCGTGGCCCCGGTTGTATCAATGTGTTGACATATCAGGACTGGCGAGCAATTCTGAAATCGGCAGACCACAGCCTCCCCGCAGTAATCAACAATACACAAACTACTACTAATACACGAACCAGATGTGTGGATTTATCGGTTATTCCTAAGGAATCCCTAGATCTACCACTAAAATCCGTTCGTATATGGCCAACTAATAGTTTGGGAAGGTAGTTCAATAATTTCGAAGTACTTACCGCAAATGAAATAGTGAGCGTTAATGTTTGATAGCCGGATAAACACTAGAATAAGAAGAAATTAATTTTGTCTATTGCTCATAGATAAAAGATATACCTATTGCTGTCGAATGTCAAACTCAAAATACAATACAGTTGATATAATGTGAGTTGAGTTTTAAGGTTATATTTTACTAATAAATTAGTTTCGTAACTAATAATTTTGATATAGATAAAAAAAATATCGCTCTTTTCTAGAAATGATTTCTAAAACATACATTAAATGTTTTAAGAACTTGTTTTATATAAGCGTAAAGTCGTATTCTACTAAAAATGGGCCGATTATTTCCTGCAAGCGTAAAGATTTTGATTTTTATGGCCAGAAATCTAATAAAACCGATGATATAAAACTAGCTTCTGCTGGTTGGAATGATAAAAAATCGAGAGGTGATTACTTCATCATTCACAGGCAACCAAATTCGAGTATGAAGAATGTGATTTCGACTTCTACAAGTTTTTCTGATGTCGGTCTTGAAGATGATATTGTGAATGCTGTTTTGAAACAAAATATTGTCAATCCTACTAACATACAGAGTAAAAGTATTCCAGTACTTTTATCGAGAAAGAATGCCCTGATTACTGCAGAAACTGGATGTGGCAAGACTCTCGCTTACTTGTTACCTATTATACAACAAATGAAACATCTAAAGAATTTTGAAAGGAGTTACAACAGTCCCTTAGCAGTGGTCTTAACTCCTAGCCGGGAGCTGGGTAAGTTAACACAATATTTTTTTTAGTAATAGTACACATTTTTAATTTCCCCCATTGAATTTCTATTCTAGCATTTTTTCGAGGTTAGTGCTAAGGTGGGTAACTATTTTTGATAAAAAGAGAGTATGTTGGGTACTTCAGAGGGTCTGAAAATTATTAAAAAAACAGTATAGTAACAGATTTTGTAATTAGAAACCGGTGTCCAGTTGAATAATTTATAATGATTATATTGAATTAATTTGAGACTAAATTAGAGCTGAGACCCGAAAGGAGTACGCTGGTATTTATTTAATTCTTAACATGGTGCATACATAAGCACTCCTATATATGTTCTAATATAAACAAGATTAAGGTCTTTTCTTTTACTGATTACATATCTAGGCATTTTCACTTTAAATCTATTCAATTTCTCCTCCTTGTTTTCTGGATTTCATTAAAAATCTTCATCGCACTATACATCATCGATTTCTGAGATTTGGCCTTCTTCCTGAATGGCAGTCTCAGTATATCCCTTCCTCTTGTACAATGCTTGTGCTCATGTTGATTTGCATCAATTTTTCATATAAATTCTGTTGATATTTTCTTATTGAGGATTTTATAAATAAATACACTGACAATTGTTGCATTTCTTCGTCATTAGTCAAGAACAAAATGCTGCTGCAGTAGTTGATGTGAGGAATAACAACAGAGTTGTATATTATTTTACAAGACTCAGTCAGTACTAATGAATCTTCTGATCTTTCCTAGAAGTGAGATTTTCTTAGTAATCTTTTTAGTCATGTATTTTATATTTTGCAATAAATTCAATGACTCTGAAATATTTTATTTCAGTCACTTCCTTCAGACTTTTACCATCAATGATAATTGTCGGTGTTCTTTTATTTCTAATGTTCATAAATTCAATTTTATTTACATTTAGTTTTAATTTAGTTTTCTTCAACCACATTGCTACATTATTAGTCATAGTTTAATTCATTCAGTATAGTTGCTTAATTGTCTCCCGGGATGTATATGATTGCATCGTCTGCAAATATGTAATCTTATTTTGCAATGTTTTACCATTTTTACGATGTCGTTTATATAGATAATGGGAAGGATATGTCCAAAAACTGACCCTTATGGTACTCCTAATGATATAAGGAGGGGATCAGATATTAAGTCACCTACTTTAGTGGTTTGGTGTCTATTACTTAGGGTATAAAGGAGCATATTTGGAGTGCGCTTTTAAAATGAGTTGTTTTGTGCTTTATTTATCATTGTGCATAATATGGAGACTCTGTATAGTTTGGGTGTTGTCGCCTTTTAGCTATGGAACGTGGAGGACGTGTGTCGCCACTGGAACAGTTTACTGGCGGACCTCGACTTTCGCACGTAATTGGTTCCTGAAAATGTGTGCGAATGTTGAATGTTCGAAAGTAGAGGGAAGTAAAAAAAAATAAAGTTGTGTGTATTTAAAATATTTATTTATCAAGTAAATACAAAATATATAAGATGCGTTAAAGAGATATGTTTAAGTGGGTTTTGTGGGTGTTTCCCTTAAAAAGTTATCAAGAGTTAACTGTTTGCCAGTCTTCTTTTTCTTTTCTTCATATAGTATTTTATAACATGCTATGTCTTTATTGATCGCCCTGCGCACTTGAGATATGCGTTCTCCATTAAGATCACAATCTTCCATCATATTTAAAAATTTGTCAAGATGCATGAAGGGTTAATTCATATTTTTCATTGTTAAAGTCTTGGTGATTTTATCAGCTTCTTCTTCCTCACTTCCATTATATATTTCATTTTCGCACTCCTGTTGCTCAATTAAATATTCATTTGTAAGGGGTTCTGAGTGAGACTCTATAATCTCATTAACATCTTCATTGTTAACATTTAAGTTTAATTCATTCATTAGGCGGACTATATCAGTTGTGATAGTTTCTGGAGTTTTGTCATCATTTATAAAATCACACATCATTTACGGGCATAATTGTTTCCATGAACCTTTCATGGTTGACTCTTTTATTTCAGCCCACGCATCTCCAATATGGTTTATTGCGTTCCATATATTATAGTTCTTCCAGAAATCTTTTAATGTAGGCCCACCTTCCCTGTCAGTTGCCTTTATAGCCTGAGTCATTATTGACCTCATATAATATTGTATAAACGTAGCTATCACCGTTTGGTCCATAGGCTGTATAAGGCAGGTAGTATTGGGAGGAAGAAACACAACATTTATTTCCGGATATAAATTCTATATAGATTTTGGGTGTCCTGGAGCATTGTCTAAGATTAATAATATTTTAAATGGTAAATTATTAACTTGACAATATGATAATGCACGAAATGTAAAGTGAACCAATCTTTAAATATTAACGCAGTAACCCAGGCTTTCTTATTTGATTTCCAAATGACTGGAAGCAATTCTTTATCTTTCCTTTTCAATGCTTTGGGATTTTCAGCTTGATAAATTAACATTGGCTTCAATTTTAAATCACCAGCTAAGTTTCTACCAAGAAGTAATGTCAATCGGTTTTTAGAAGGTTTATGCCCAGGGGCAACTGATTCTTCGTTAGATAAGAATGTACGATAAAGCATTTTTTTCCAAAATAAACCTCATCTCCATTAAATATTTGGCTAGAGGAATATTCTCCATCTTCAATAATTTTGGATAATGTGGAAATAAATTCTTTTGCAGCATCTTTATTCGCATCAGCCGATTCTCCAGTGAATTTAATATTATGAAAAGAATACCTCATTTTAAAATTGTTAAAATTGTTAAATTGGAAAACTGTGGTAGAATATTCTTTTAATCTAGCCTTCCAATCTTTGTGCAAACTAAGAGCCTTCGCTTGAATAATTGAAATACTCAAAGGGACATCTTTTTTGTCTTGGTCATCAATCCAAAATGACAATGATTTTTCCATTTTTCCATTCCGTGTCTTTTGAAAACAATCTGGAAGATAAATTTCCACAATTTTGAATGTATTCCTTAATTTTATTTTTCAAAATTGAACATATCGTAGATCTGTTTGTATCATACGAACGTCCGATTGAAGCAAAAGATTCACTGTTATCAGAACGTCTAATAATGTCCATCCTTGTCTTGATCGTGAGAAGTTTATGGGTCTTTGATTTCTTTTTGTTCGTATCAACACTGCAATTTTTCCGTTTCTCACTCATGTTTATAAATTTGTAGGGTGAAATATTTCAAATTAATAAAGTTAGCAAAACATAAGACACAACACGCCTATATGCGCTCCTGCGCAAGACTAAAGTGTGGAATACACGTTGCGACGGTCACCCGGACAAACGACAAACGTAGGACGGAGCGCCTCGCGCATGTGCGAAGCACTCCCACCACCACTTGTCGGTCGGTATGTAGAAAATTTCATCGGACCGTTGGCTGCGGGAGTGCATTGCGCATATGCGAGGTACTCCGTCTTAAGTTTGTTAATTGTCCGGGTGACCGTCGCAACGTGTATTCCACCTTTAAACCTGTCCTAGCTAGCTCACAAGCAAAGTGACGGATGCAAGCGGGATGCAAGTGATGCAAGAAATGTGAATGAGCGAGAGATGGATATCTTTACCCTACAGCGCGACGTTTTACATATATATTTTTTTAAATGTGCGAAATAGTGAATTGTGCGAAAGTCGAATGTTTGAAAGTCGAGGTCCGCCTGTATTAAGTATAACATATTTAAATCATTTTAGAAATATGTCTGATTGAGTATTTGTTTGATTAAATTGGTTATGTTAAGTTATATTATGGTAGAGCACTTCCCTTTTTTGATAATAAATGGTGTTTTCAACATTGAAAAATAGAATGCTAACGATGGCAGTTGAGTGCTTTTTGTCAGTACATATATGAATGTGCAATAATTCTAAGAAAGAATTTCGTCAATTTTTCTTATAATTAATTTGAAATTAAATTTCCATTATACGTACTATTGGCAATCAAAACTTCGATACAGAAATACTACTTTGTTATTTATAGACATCTATCCGTTTCAATTTCCCATTGAAGGCTTCAATATAAAAATCTTAGAAACTAATCAGGCTTGGTTGTATCCACTTTATACAATCAGAGCCCCCTCCATTATTTTATGTCCTTTAATTATTATAATATTTTTCTAGCCGAACAGATTTGTAATGTTGCAGAAGAATTGTGTAAAGACCTAAACTTGGATGTTAAATCTTTGGTTGGAGGACGAACAAAGAATAAAATGATGAATCCATCATTTCAAAATGTAGATTTACTTGTGGCGAGTTTCGGAGCATACAGCAAGCTCGTGACAACAGGAATTTATAAACTTCACGAGATCCGTCATGTTGTTTTGGATGAAGCGGACAGTCTACTAGATGACAGTTTTATTGACAAAGTTGCAGTTTTAATGGCTAAAATCAAGGTACAGTATTATTGCTTATTTTTGAAAGAATTACAAATTAATAACCATACTCCCAATTGTGTCACTACTACACTTTCTCTGTGTTTAAATATCTTTTAATTATTTTTTTATTTTTAATATTTTTTTTTGAAATTTTATTTCTATGTATATACACCCGATTCTTTTTTTGCACGGGGGATACGTTTCATAGGTTACATTGTAAAAATAATCTGTATAAAATTGGAAATTGGTTCCACCATATAAATCACCTGTAAGTCTTATATTTGAAAGGTTATATTTTTAATTTTAAAAATGCGGTATTTAATAAATTAAATAATTTTTTTATTTACTTATACAAACATGTAACAAATTATGTTACATAACAACAAATGTTAAATAATAACAAATTATATTCATTCAGTGTCACTACTAGACAATACACATTATCACTTTCGATTGTTTTTCGATGGCGAAAAAAATCACTCTCGTCACTGGAAATATTTAATGGCGATGTATTTACTAGTGTATCGATATACGTATTAACATCTTGTGTTTGTTTTGTTTCACTGATTTTGAATGCAAATTCTGTTATCAGACACATAAAAAAATCATTGTCTTTCAACACTATGATAAAATTGTATCTGTTTATTTTTTTTTAGTTATACCCACGTATTCATGGTTTTTTTATAAAAAAAATCTCAAAAATTGCAGCTATCAAAGCTATCAAATTGCAGCTACACAATATTTTTAAATGCTTTTATTCATCTTCATATGTCCCTCTGTCTGTCAAATATTGCAATTGTAATTTCACCCACTTCCTGACTAGCTATCGCTCTGAAACTTTTAGGATATGTTTTTCTCGATGAGTATATGAACCTACTTTTTAGATTTTTAACCTGTGTTAAATTAAAAAAAAAACGGTTCTTTTTCTTCAACCGTGCAAAAAAAGAATCAAGTGTACATATTATTATTTGAAATAATTAAGCCATTAAAATTCTTGTACTGTGTTATTAAAACAGGGTAAACTTGGATAGTCTCCAAGTATGTTGGTAAAGATGGAAACTCAAACTACTTGACTGCGTTAGCCAGACATTTCATGCATTGTTTTATTTTTTAGTTTCATTTTCATGCTTCGAAATCGACAGGGGCACAACTCACGTTAGTCAGTGCCACAATGCCCCAGGATCTTCCTGACATAGTGTCCAAGTTTATTGACCCTGACTCCATAAAGAAGCTCACATCAGACGGTTTACATAAAACAATGGCACATGTTCCACAAAGGTTGGTAAAACATTATTTTACCTCGGTCATATGTATTGTAACATTTTTATTATTTTAAAATTGATATAAAAATTTTAATATTTATTAATACATATTAAATGAATAAAGTAGAAAAATATAGAGAAAAATCTTTCTATGAGAAAAAATATTTAGTGGCTACCGGGATTCAAATCTGATCCTCTTTCTATCTGTGGAAGCACATTTACTATTTCGCTATAGCAATTAAATACTATTTTTTTCTCGGATAGGATGAAATCCAAGTTTGAATCTCAGTAGCAATTGAATATTTTTTTATAGATAAATTTTTTCTGTATATCTTTCTAGTTCATTAATTTGATTTTTATTAAAATACCACAGAACTGTGTTCTGAAAATGCAACTTCACAAGAAAAATGTGTTCTCATCCAAATCAATATTTATTTATGATTTTCATATACATATATATATATAGAGCCTTTATCATCGGTAATGAATTAGATTTTATCTTAAAAAATAGAGATTCGTTTACAGAATACATGTTGTATCAATATTTTTACTATTTTCAAACTAAGCTAAACGTTTATGCTATGAAAACAGGGCTAACTTGGTGATCTCCTGGAATGAGGCTTGAAACCCTGAACATTGTATCACTAAGTGAGTGTAAGTGAGTGTTAGACCGACAAGCTGCTATTGTACAACAACAACAAGATATTTATTATTAATTATTATTTCATTTTGAATTATTCACTTTTGTTTTGCATAAATAATATTTCAATTTTTAATTTCAGATTCCTCAGATTAGGCTTATCACAGAAACCCGTGGAATTACTTAAACTTATCAGAGCAGATGTAAACAAAAAAAATCCTGTGATGATATTTTCCAATAGAAGTCAGACTTGCGATTGGATTTCAATGTTTTTAAATGAAAATGGAATTAACTGTGTCAATATAAATGGTAATATGCAGTATATGATTAAGGCTGGAAAATTTCATTCGTATTCATCTGGGGAGGTGGATGTTTTATCCTGCACTGATATAGCTTCAAGAGGATTAGATACTATACGAGTAAGACAATTCAAGTTTTATTTATGTATTTAAATGGGAAATAATATATTTTTTAATTAGTTCCCATTATACATGTATAACATTCCTTCAAAATTCATTACATAATAGTAATATATTTTTCTAACCTCAATTTTAATTAATTTTCATAATTCTTCATTTCTTGGAAAATTTGTCAAGATTTATTAAATTATTTATGTTATCTGAATTTCCTTATTAACAAAAAATCGCTAATTTGAAAAAAAAATTTTTTAATGTAAAATTTTTTTTTTTGTATTTTTTCAGACAAAACATATTCTTAATTACGATTTTCCAATGTACTCATCCGACTACATTCATAGGTGTGGACGTACCGGTCGTTTGGGAAGTTCACCAGATAGTCACGTGACAAATTTTGTTGCATCACCTAGAGAAATAGAATTAGTTCAAAAGATCGAAATGTCTGTTCGACAAATGGTAGATTTACCTAATGTCAATGCGAACATAAGAAGAATAATAACTAATCGCATTCAAAAACAACTTGATGCAATGGAAAAGTTAGTAGCTACTCCATAAAGTAAATATGTATATGTATGTGTGCATAGTAAATTTACTGGAATAAATAAATACAACATAAAATATTGTTTGTTATATATTCTCCATGAAGTCAACCTGTTACGGACTTAATTTAAACCTCACGCTGTCGAGAAGATGAAGCTCTGCATGGAATGTCTTCACACATTGATAGGGAGTGTTAATGATAATCATTATTTTACTAAAATAATTGGAAAAGGTTTTTATTTAATGTTAACTAAATGATTTATTAGGTACAATATTTGGTCTACTTATGAATTGAAGAATTCTTTTAAGATAATGATGTTTCACTGTTATCTTTCCGTACATATTTAGCATGTTGCCCTTCTATCTCAACATCAAGCTGGCTTAAAGGAATCCCAAAGTCGGCTGTAGCCCACACATCGCAGGAAGGACTGCTTATAGTCATACTTTGTCTCGGTGAGTGATAAACATTTGATGGAATATACGAAACAGCGAGAAGTCCACTACCTCTTCTGCTGCCTGGGAGTGTCAGGGTAGCATCTTCCATAGATTTCCACCTACCTCCCATTACACAACCGATAGATGGTCTCGACCGCTGTCTGTTGGCTTGCGGTTGATGACTACTGCGACGAGTATTTGGATTTAAATTGGCTACGTTGAGCGGATTAGAAGAGCTGGTTGTGCTCGCTTTTCTTTGATCGTCCAGTGTAGATAAACTGCATGTCGGAACAATTTTATGAGGAAATCTCGGAGAGCCCTTAGCTCGATCCTTAAATGACAGAACTGGTTGTGAAATTTGATGAGTCATCGAGGGTCTTCTTTGATTAGGTGGCAGTTGAAAATTGACTCTTGGTTCAGTTTCTAGATTATTTTTTTGGAATATGTATTTACTTGATGTTGGATGCATAAATGTTTCATCTATTGTTTTACTCGAGCTTTCCCCGTTTTCCTGATCATACATGTCATCTGTGAGTATATTTATAGTCGGACCGCTGTGTGCAAAAGATTCTCTTCGAAGGTTTCTGTTGGATGTGTGGACATCTAATGTATTACACGACACTCCCAAGTTATGCTTTTGAGCCCCGGGAACCAAACCGGCTATCATTCCCATATGCAATTTTAAAGCGGCTGCTATCCCCGCTCCACTGTTACCCGTAATGGATGCTGATGAGGTTTTTCTGCTCGATGGCCTGCTGCCAAATAAGTTTCTAATCCTTGCTAAAAATCCAGTATTTTCTTCATGTCTTTTATTTAACAACCGCAAGTTATATAGGTCTATTGCCGGTTGACTTTTGTTTTCATCTAGTTTAGGCTCAGAACTAAAAGTGACGCTACGTCTCATCGGCAATTGGGTATTTTCTGATGATGGCCAACTAGCTCTAGGGATTACTGGAGGAAGAACAGATAGTAAAAGTAATGGTAATCCACCACCGATACTGGCTGTTCGTGCATATTCTTCCCTGGAAGGTTTTCGTCCAGAATTTTCTTGAATGACTGTGAGTTCCACCTAAAATTATTTATAAAACATTTAATAGGGAGGCAAAATGAGATTCAAACTCTGACATAAAATAGGAAACATTCAGACAGAAATTGTGAATATTATAGTTGTACAGTAGACTCTTGATTATTCAGGGTCGCAACAACTTAATTTTATATTTTCGTGTTACATAGCTGTGTGGCACTAATATAGAATAATTTTTAGTTTTAATTTTTTTGGCGGAGATTATAATTTTTTTCCCTACCACCCTGGATAATCATGTATGTACTGTATTGTTTTTTATTCTTTAAAATGTGTAATAATAAAAATATACCTTTCGGTGTTGAGTGAGTGATGTGTTGGACGAAGTGTTAGAATTAGGGTTTGAATCCAATAGCAATCTCTCAAGTCGGTTAATTTCTTTGTCCAGTGCTGCCATCTCTCTGCGGTACACTTTGTTTTGTATTTCTACTCGGTACTGCAGCTCTCGTTTATCGTCAGTTAAGAATCTTCTGGTATTGCATTCCAACTTCAGGCCCATGCTCTGTATTATTGGATCTGTGTTGTCTTCTGTATTTTATGAACATTTTATATCCAGTTAAGAAATATTTTAGTTTTTTTTGTCATATTTAGGAATAATTATCTTGAATATGTTAATTAATTAATAATTTATATACATTATTAAAATACTGATTATCAATAATTTTTGTCATGCGGTTTTTTATTTAGAGAATGCAAATATTGTCTTTGATACAATACTACTTGATGAATATTAATTTTCAACTGATGATAATTTAAAATTAAAACTTTTAATTATCCTTAATTAAACTTTTAATTTTAATTAATTATTTATGTTTTATTAAAAATATATACAGTAAAACCGCGATATAACGAAATCCAAGGGACCAAAAAATAAAAATTCGTGATAACGAATTCCCACATATAACGAAAAAAATAAAAAAACCTACTATATGTTACGCGCCGTCGCAAAAAAATGTTGCTCGGCTTCAAAAAAGATCGCAAATTCTGCAAACAAAGGAGGAAAAAGGCCATATGGAACTGAATACCTACATATTTTTAGTAATTTTGTTATTAAAACAGATAAGCAAATGGATAATCAAAGGAATTAAATTAAGAACAGAACCTATTCAACACCAATTGGAAGATATTTTTGTAAATTCCAGAATATCGCAAACACAAAACAATATTTTAAGTGTGTTTAAATGTAGAGCCGCTTCAAACATAGTTTTGGGCATGAAACATACAAAATAATTCAAAAATAACAATTTTACAGTTGAATCGCGGCATTTTTATAAAATGAGTCGTATATAAATTACGAAGGTACTTACCGGTAACGGCGGCAACCACTTCAAAATATATTTATAATCGTTAAAATTGTTCACTTAAAAATTATCGTTAACATTGTTCACTTAAAATACACGAAAACAATAATTAATAGAAATACAAAATGCCGTACAAAAATAGTCCATAAAATATTTTAACGAATTATTTATATTATTGACGAGTTCACACGAAAACAATTGTCAAACGAAAATGAATTTATGTAAATATTCAGTTCGGTCATGCAATAATCGCGTTAAAAGCGGAACAAACTTAACTCTACAGAAGTTACACTGAGACTGACATTTCCAATAAGTACATACTGCAACTTTCGGGGGGTTCCTGTTAATTTTTGTATTTTACAGCTGTTGGGTCTGGGATTGCAATCATATTAGAGGCTTATGCGTACGTAAAACGTGTCTAAGAGAACGCCGCAAGAATTATGTCAAATGGTTTTATGGGCCTACTATGAACCCAAGAAGAAGTTTGAATTGTTTTACTACCTTGTCGGCCGACCGCCGCGCACCGCCGAAAAGGCCATAAAACCGTTCGCATACGGCAGATGCATCGGCGCGGCTTTGTAAGTGCGAAATAATATTTTCATCTTTTAACATTTTTTTATTTCGTTATAAATTTACGTAAATGTATTGGCATTTTTTCGTACGGGACAAAAATGATTTTGTTATAAATATTAACGGGATTTCGTTATATAAATGCATTTTTGTATGAAAAATTGGTTTTGGGGACTAAAATTCAATTTTTTTTTCGATATACGTCATTTTTCGCTATATCGGGTTACGTTATATCGCGGTTTTACTGTATTTAGAGATAATATAATATTCACTTGAAATTCCACATAATTTTTTTAATTTTTACAAACATATTCACCAATACCTCGCTTTACGGCCTAGATACGTTGTGGGAAAGTTGGCCGTAAAGCGAAATGCTGTATAATGAATAATATAGGGTCCGTTTTAATTTTATAGAAAAATCAGAAAATTACAAAGTTTTTAAAAAACATTTCTTTAATTTCCTTTATAAATAATTTTTCCATTGCATAATATGTATGTATTAATAAATAAATAAAAATAGAAAATAAAATTTAGAACATTTCTAATCGGAGCCTGAAAATGAACATGCTCGAGATGGTTCAATGTTTATTCCTTGTTCGAAATGAGAAAATGCTGAAAGTCTATTTTTTGGGAAGCGTATTGAAAATTTTTTGGCTGGAAATCGAAACTGAGCTATGATTTAAAAATGTATTGTAGCGAAAAGTCGTATAAAGAGTAGTGGTATTGCGAGGTATTGGTGTAATATTTCTCAAAGACAGTTTGAGTGGCTCGGAGCCAGACTTGTCTAACCTACAAAAATGTAAAAAGTGAATCAGCAGACAGTGACATGCCACTCAGTTTATTTGTAATACCTTAAAGATTATGTTATTTGTTTTATATTAGGATATTTATATCAATTATGCTAGCAAAAGTGGACTGGTCATATTGTAACATCAATTTTGTTGCTCTACAAGAAGTAAATTTTCTTTAAGAAATACTATTTATAAATATAGAAAATATATATATATATATATTTTTATGGAATTTCAAGAGAATACTTTCATATCTGATAGCACACTACAATTTGTATCTTTCTTAAATACATAACAATACTAGTATAATATACGTTGTTAAAAATTGTTTTAATACCTTTTTTAAGTATAGCTAGAAGCTTTGGTATGAACAGCAAACACAAGGTAGCGGTTGTTGAAATAAGAATGAGAGTTGTTATAGTAACATAAGCCAGAGTAGCTCGCTCGGAAATAATGTTGGCCAGCACGACTACTATTCCACTGGTGATGACCACGCTATATACACTTATTCCAATGTATTGAGAGTCATTCAAAGCTGATATCTTTACATGCCTGGTCTCCCAAGCCATGAATACACCGACTATCAAAAGAAGACCTTTGTACACATATAGGGCGCCCAACCATCCAGTTGTGTGTTGCGATCGGCAAACTTCCACCTGCAAAATGATTTTATTTAAATGTTTCAACCTTTTTGTCATTTATAACAAAGTTTTAATTTAATAAATTTTTTAAACTTTAGACAGCATAATTTTAAACATGAATTTCAATTAAACAGTTCACGCCTCGCAATATAATATTTTCATTTATCATAAACCTCATGATTAATTAATATTTATAGTTATCAGAGCACAGTTTTGAAATAGTCTAGTACTAAATTATTTTTATATTTTTTGACTTTTGAATAGTGTGTATTGTGGAATAATTATAATTTTTTTTTAAATGTAGAGAAAATGTAGTCGTCGATTTATATTAACCTGCGGTTGATACACAACTCCTCGATCTACTGCGCTGATTTCAATAGTAAGATTCTTCAAATGCCTTTGCATTGGGTCTATAGCCACCCACAGTGTCACAATAAGCCCATCGATTAGAAGTAATGCACATATTAAGGATATGAGTTGGGTATCTTGTAGCAATTTGTTTTTACATAATCCGCTGCGACTCCTGTAATGAGATATTCCATTAAGTAACACATTCACAGTTTGTAATATAAAATTTCACTTCCACAAACAGATAACAATAGGCTTTACGTAAAGTTATATTTATTCAACATGGCAGTAAATTTGCTATATTTTTATTAATGCCTTATACTTCACATTTCACAATGATGTGAAGCATATGAGTCTGCGAGTAAACACAAATTGTAATTGCAATATTTTGGTCATATTATGAGGCATTCAGAAAAATACCAGATCCTACATCTTATAATTCATGGCAAAATTGCGAGCAGAAAACGCCCTGGAAGAAAGAGGACACTAGCTGAAAAATCTAAAACAATTTTTACACTTTTTATTTTTTTCCTTTTTTCTTATTCTAAATTTACAGTTGATAAACTATGTTATGTATAATATGATTGTTAATTAAAAATGTAAAATGTTTGCCTCAGCACGGGTGAAGCCCAATGAGGCAGGCATTAAAATACTAAATGGTTTGGGAAGTTCATAGTCCAATTATTTATAATAATGATTGCCAATGTTATCACTATTTATGATTGATAATCAGATATACATTAGGAGAAGAAGAAGATACAATGATGTTCATTTTTTAATCTGTAATCAACATCATTTACATTGCGGGGAAGGGGTGGGGCAGTCAAGGGGAGGTGAGATGTAATCTATGTTTAATGCAGAGCCCTAAAGATTAATTATGAAAAATTTACAGATAAATGCTTAAAAATTATAACTCAAGAACACAGTTTTAATAACAAACTAGCACTGGTGTAGGTGTTTTAGCTTGTTATTAGAAATCTAATTCTAAGTGTCTTATAATATGGCATTTAGAAGATAAATTATTTTACCAATTACTGTGGTCTGTTCTAGTTCCTCCATATTCACCGGATCGTCAAATGGAGGTTATATATTTGTTTTTATTATTATTAAAGAATGAATTTTTGTTTTGATGAAAATATAACCAAACTGTATGAATTTTCTGAATGAACTGTATGAATGCCTTCCTGAACAGTTTACCTTAGCTTTTTACCTTTGGTACTTTTATCTAAGTAGCCTAGTAGATGCAAGTTTGCTACATTATCAATATTCGAATTGTAAAAATTCTTACCCAACAAAAATTCTATGAACTCGATAGGTTTTGGCAAACATTGATCCAAATGCCAGGGAAAATCCAGCAGACAAAAGATACACGCGAGCCTGAAAAATAAAAATATCCAGATTTAATCTTTTTGAGTTAAGGTCTTTTTATCCAAATTTTATTATAGAACTTAAATGTTTGTACAAATGTATAATTACCGTGCAGACCACAGAAAAATGAACTGGTGGTGGTAATGTAGCGTGATCCAAACCCAGTAGGGCTACAGCACTGTACACAAACATACATCCGACGATTGTCATATTGTTCAATCTCGGAGATGAAAGCTTAATTGATCTGAAATGAGGAATAAACAGACACATATTTTTATATATTGTGTGTATTATAATTTGGTTGTGGTTTCATTATAATAATAATGAATTATAAAATAAAAATAATTTTTTTAGCGATGCTCACAGTAAATATAGGTACCATTAGCCATTTCATGGAGAAACTGAGTAAAAGCTGAATGAATTTTGAATATTTAAAAAAATGTATGCCCCAAACCTATATATGGTCTTATGCGGGGATGTAACTACGCCAATGCAACAAATGTGGTGTATTGGGGCCCACATTGGAAAGGGGACCATATACTCCGCATCAAACAAGAATATGTTTGGGAGTAATACTTTTCATAGCACTAATGTGAACTAATACTTCTTTAAATCCATCAGTCAGATATTGAATTATATCAAATTAGAAAACATTATCATTACATTATACACCAATATCCCGCTAATATATCAGGTTAGGGACTAGACCTTCACTGTAAAGTGAGTACATATTAATGCATAAAAACACACTTCGTTTTTTAGTCATGAAAGTGTGAATAATAAAAATATTAGATAAAAAAAAATTGTCGGGGGCCAATGTCTTTTCTTCTTTTTATTTTGCACTGGGGCCCATTTTCTGCAGTTACGCCACTGGTCTTACGGTATGGAATGTTAACTTGCTTGACGCTTTCTGCATCAATCACTCTTTTAAAGTTTCACTCTTCACACCGAGCACTCTTTTGGTAAAACTGTTCAACCGTGATTGTTGAAGGAAACTGCACTCCACTAATATTTTTAAAATTTTAAAAGAAATGGTTAGAGTGAAAAAAAACATGCCACCTGAAGATTAGTTAAAAAAAATAATATTAATTATTTGAATTCATGAAAAATCCAGTGCACCAGATTGGAGAAAAGTAGTGATTCACTATTATCATCATCATCATCAAAGCCCGACAGTCACTAGCAAAATTCTTCTCTACCGATTCCTGTTCAATGTTACCGATCGCTAGTTGATTTGTTAGTTAAGTTCGCTACGACATTGCCTGCAACTGCTAATGCAGTTTTGGTATCTCTCTTCTCCTACACATCTGTATCTACTGGTTCCTGGTCTTTTATATGCTGTACATGCAGTGTGTAGAGCTCTCCACTATAACGACTTCACCTGGTATTATTTTCGTCAATTGGAATAAATATTTAGATTTAGGCAATGCAATGATGAGGGTGAGACACAGTGGCGTAACTACGCACTTCAATGCGGTGCATTGGGGCCCGTATCAGGCAGGGATTGAAATAGTTTGCGCCCTACACAACTATTGGCATTGGAATTTTTCTATATGGACTAATAATTTTTAAAATCCACTATAGGAAGAAATGGAACTATAAAATTTAGAAAATCATTTGTATTAGGAAAACGCATAAAACATTATTGATGTATAAAATAGTTCCACGCTAATACATTGGGTTATGAACCAGATCATAAATGTGCATATATTTCATTTACGCTTGGAAAAAAATAATCGCTGAAATAATAAAATTATTTACGGAATCAGTAAATGAACACTACACTACTGTATATATATACACGGAATTAATAATTGGTCATCGTTTTTATAGGACAACCAATATACAGAGTGTAAAAGTACCTAATTTACAATATTTTATGGGTGGATACCTGACTAAATTACGAGTCGCAAATGTTCAAGGAATATGTGCCTAATCTCAACCATGTCAAAAATATAAACATTTAAAAAAAATCGCAATTATGCGATTATTTAGATTAATTGAAATATTTTATTGCTTCTAGATTATATATTGAATACAAAAAAATTAAGGTCATCGAATTTAGAGCGGCTAGACTATTTTTTGTTATATAATTTAGGGCCTGATACAAAGATATAAATTAATAATAGATACATTTTGCAAATAATATTTTCTGTAATGATGCAGAATTTTTACATATTGATTGAACATTTTCGACTCATATCCAGGCGTAAAATATTGTGGAATAAATCTGTTACACTCTGTATTCTATTTCTACTTACATAGGGGGCTCTTTTTCCATTTTTCATTGGGGCCTAATTTTTGTAGTTAGCCACTGGTGAGTGAGATAATTGCGAAGTTTGATAGTGAATGGATTGAAGGAAGACTCTAATGGTTGGAACAGGTTGGCCAGTAAAGAGAACTCGGGTCTAAAATCTACTTTACAAACTTGATCTTCCGGAAGTGCAGGTTGAAAGCGAGGAAGGCGCTGGCCAGTACGAGGCCGACGGCCGCCAGCGCCGTGACGGCGACGAAGGCTGCCGGCGCGATGGTCTCGATGCGGCGCTTGAAGAGACGGCGCGCCACCGGCACCTGCCCGCCCGCCCAGCGCACCGCCCGGCACATGGGGCACGCCAGGTCCAGGCGGGCCGGCCCCGGGGAGAAGAGCGCTACGGGGATGGCTTCTCCCTCTGAAATGCCACAACGGTATCATATTAAACTATCGTGAGTCTGTATGTAAATATTGTGAGATAGGACATTTTTATTGTACAGTTTCGCAACACGAAGTAAAGCTTCGTGAAAAAAAGATTGAGACTTGTAAATTACGATAAAGATTTAATTTTAGACTGGAGGAAACAGAGGTAGGCTCCGTGATAAAATGTATCAGGTTGTCTCATAAACCTTTGCGTTTTATTTATAATATATATTAATATATGCGCTAAATGCTCTCCCCTTCGAAAACTAAATCTATATTATAATTGCGCTTTATCGCTAATGAATCTGGATTTGTAAGTGTAAGAAAAAACACCAAAGTAGTCTTTAAATAATCCGCTAGATGGCTCTATAGATTAGCAGAAAAAAAAACCCATTAATATTAATTTTCTTTATAATTCTGCTAGATGGCAGTATAGATTAGCAAAAAATAATTATTTATGTTGACTATATCATTCATGTTTATGCTTTTAATAACATTCGGAAGATAATCGTATGAACTTAAGATAACTCTAAGTGTACATATGTATTATACATAGCATGCATTATTTTACTAAGGGATTTCCACATTGAAATATAGATTCTACGGAAACCCTGGCCGCTCAGCTGCCATCACCATAGCCGCTCACAAGGCCTAGCAGCAAGCAATCGATCGCTTTTCTGTTAGTACTGTTTAGTGTTCTTTGGGTGTTTTTCAACGTTGATCATAATGGCAATGCTTTTTTAACCCTTCCCAAACCATCCAGTAACACAGGCCTACCGTTCTAATTAAATCTGTAATATTTAGGTAAATATACGCATCATTCACTTCGTATTTTAGTTAATTTGAAGGAAAATATTTAAGCTTAGAAATGACTAATGAAAAATCAATTATGTAAGGTGAATCCTACAAAAATTATTATTTTAATTTGTTCCGTTGTAAAATTAATACGTTGACAAAAATACCATTTGTGGCAAGACAGAAAGAAATCACACATTAATTTCACAGTGAAAACAATAACAAACCTACAAATATAATGATGTCTCTTTCTCACTAATTAAATGAAGATAGATAAAAAAGAAGGTTGTATTATACAATGCAACCTCATATACAGAACATGATGAATGCATCGAATTATATTACATATTTTAAAAATATTTAAGGCTCAATACTTAAAGTAAATTTATGGCATTAACCATTTTTTCACATTTTAAAGGCTAATAGAAGTCTAATTTCTTACGGTGACACGAGTTGACGGCATGGCTGCGTACAAGTATTTTATATCACGGTATGGTAAAGGTTAATAAGGTTTATTGTATTATT
The DNA here is from genome assembly GCA_022840565.1 of Eubasilissa regina. Lineage (NCBI taxonomy): Eukaryota > Metazoa > Arthropoda > Insecta > Trichoptera > Phryganeidae > Eubasilissa > Eubasilissa regina. The sequence goes on along the minus strand of JAINEB010000008.1, from coordinate 7,333,121 downwards.
TTAGTCCTCTGCAAATAAAAAATATAATTATACATATTAGCTCTATTTTGTAAGAGTAGATAAAAAATAATTGTTATATTGAAGTAGAATAAAACTGTCATAAATATACCAGCCGCGTGAAGATTTCAGAATTATATATTTAAAATTTAAGTGATGAAATTTATACTGATTGAATTTACATTTTTATTTGCATCGTCTATTATGTATTGTACTTTGATAAAGTAGAATTTTGAATGAGAAAATAAAGTGGATAACGACTGGTGACATTTTATTTTTACATTTTAATACACCGATAGGATTATTTCTTCATTTTATTTTGATTATCTTAAAATATGTGACAATGTGTATTAAGTTGTTATTAAGAAAATTATCTCGATGGTTTTACTTATACTAAAACTATAACATTTTTTTTTGTCTTGAATCATTAAATAGATCGGTGAATTAAAATTCTGATTAATTCAGGATAACTTGTATCTTTGTTGAAATAAATGTGAAAATTAACAGAGAAACGCTCAAAATAACCACGGGAGAACTGTCAAATCATACCTAACATTGATATACCGTACATTGATAGTTTCTTAAAGAGCCAATATATAACAATAATTAAAAGATATTAATTTTTAAATGAAATTACGATGCGATTTTTTAACATAATCTTTAATAATTAAAACGAATTAGATAAATCGCTTAAAAAGGCACACAGAAAAAATGGATCGATCGAAAAAACGTCGTTACCCCGTTCCGTTCCAAAGAGAATAATACAAGACTTTTTAAATACTAAATTAACATATTAATTATAAATATATACATATAAAATCAATTTTGCCGAAAAATATTGTTTTTGCGTCACCGGGATTCGAACCTGGATCTCTATTTCCAATCCGGGGAAGTACACTACCAATTGTGTTATAACGCCAGTACTTTTCATGAAAAATTTTCGAACCTATATGTTACACTTTTTCAAATGAATACATCTGTCGTTCCATTATTTGAAAGCCATCTACATTATTTTTACAGAATCTCAAATACCTTTGAGTAAACCGACTGCAGACGCCAGAATTATCAATGAATTTTTATTAAATTTTGGACACATTGTTACATTGGATAATTACAGCTTCACGATAAGAATGTGTTCTTAATAATATAAGACTCACTAAAAAGTAAGATAATATCTTACTTTTTTCAAAATCATATCTAATAATATATACGATTACACTAGCGTAATTGGTACAGCAGATTAGGTATTCGGTGGTAACTATATTTATTCGTTAGATTTAAAATTATTTGTCGCCAATGATTACAATATTAAAATTTTCTTCTTTGGATCTTTCTTATTATCAGGGCACGACGTATTAATGTTACAAATGAGGTTTGAGGTTCTATGATGTGAATATTAATAACCTCAGAATCAATCATTGAAGGATTGCCAGAAATGCCTCTGCATCCTAAATCTAAACGTCCTAAATAAATTAATCTAAATCGGCGGCGTGCGGTTGACGATATGTCACGTATATCCTCCGTTCAGTCCACAGTGCTACGTGCGGGATTTCGGTTTACGGCTGTCGTTCGATTCTGAAGTGGCGGCGGCGATGAATCTTGGAACCCGCGACATTTTCTATATACAAAATCGGGACTAAAGAGTAAAATTAACCAGCTTGGCTGCAAATCATAACCAATCACTCGACCAAACGCCATTTTAGAATACAGGCCGATATTGAGTGGAATCTTAAAATAATATTTATTTATCTTTAATAAAAATTATTTCATTAACAACCTAACCTTAGATAATATAATTAGGTAAACACGAAGAACATTCATTTCGTTGTGTCGAGTAAGCGAGTAAAATAGAAGTGAAAGATTTTACTAGTTACCTACTATACAAATTGTTGTGTTTTTGGAGCATTTAATCAGTGTTATTTAGTGAAATTTTCGCGAGGTAAGTACAACTATTGCTCAATTCAATATTGAGTAAGTATCGAAAATAACATCGAGGATTTATGCCGTCTTCCTTCTTTCGTTCGTGTTCGAGATGGTTTTATTTTGTATTAGTTTTCCGAGAAATGCACTTATATTACTGGTATAGATACGAAAATTGATTTTCAAATTCTCCATTCGATTGATTATCGCAGAAAGAGGTAAAGCTGTCTGACATATCAATTAGGTCTGCTTAAAATAGTGCTGTATATAAACGTTAGATAGCTATTATATAACTTTCGAATGATTAAATTATTGGACTGTTTTGTCGGATTTACTTTAATGATATATAATATTTAAAATAAATTGGACAAATCACTTAAAAGACGTACATTAAAATCTATCAAAAAATATTTTTCCCTCTTGCCGGGAGAGTGCGTTACTATTACATAACGTTATCCATTTAATTTTACGACGAATTTGGACTATATATGTAAATCTTTAAGTGAGACGTCTATTATATAATTGAAAGATATGAATACTTTCAACAAAAGGGAAGATGACCATGAATGATAATGAAGTATTGAGGTCTTACCTTGTACCTGATAGAAGGCAGACGTCCCGACGCGATCTGCTCCGCTGAAGGAGACTGGGCCCTGCGAAAAAGTAAAATAACGTAATTACCACGTGCAGAAGGATTTTCATTTTATATACAGGATCTCGTAGACATGTAATACTAAAATTTTTTGTCACTACTATGACTCGAACCCGAAACTATCTGTTGCTTAGAATGGTAGCCTGCATTAGCAATTCGCCACAGTGCTCCCATAGATTATTGCCAGGTTTCATTTACTTATGTTATTTTATCGGCGAGATACCGATTAGTATTTTATTTTAAAACTTTTCTTGCGATGGAATGAAGTACACTTGGGCCTCGTATAACACGGTTTTATATAACACGGATGTATAAATTGTGGCATATTTTTGTACAACACGCTTTTTATAACACGTTTCAGAAAAATAAATAAATTAAATAATATGTTTGATTTGCAGATTGCGTCCATGACAGAACATGCCATGAGTCATGATGATCTCACTCAGCACGTTGAGACTTATCAATTTCGTTTGTTTCGAAACATTTCAGTTACGCTATGGCATTCAATTGTGCAGTGCGTATTTCTTCGTAATCCGTAGATTTTTCTGGCTTATTGTTTGTATGTATGCACTTTACATATTCCATATTATTAATAACGTATATATAACCCTCAGTAGTTCAGAGACACGATGTACATTCCCTAATAGATTCCATCAGCCTTACCAAATCCTGGGTTATTTGAAAAATATTTTAAGTTATATACTCGAAATCATATTATAAATAAAATATGTAGTGCATTTTGTGAAAGTAACATTGCAAGTGACAAAAAAGATCTGCATTTGAGATTTAATATGTACGTGTGTGATTAGTGAAAATAATTTGATTGATGCAGAACATTTACTTATTTAGAAAAATAACGTCTTTATTTGAGAGATATCTCTAAAAAATGTGTACCGTGCAATAAACAGTATAACATCTCGAAAAAGAGTAAAACATATAGAATTATTCTAAGTGATAGCAATGATGAATGAATGCTACATTATATTTATTTATTTATATATAGCTTTTTACATCAATAAACTTAATATGAACATATTAAAAAAGAAGAAAAAAGAGAAGACTATACAAAAAAAGAATAATAAAGAAGACTATACAAATATCCATGTATAAAATACATGATTACGATTAAGAAAAATTATATTATATGTATTATTAAAGTTTTTTTTCAATAAATATGTAAATTTATACATTTTTAAAGTATATAAAGTACATATTCATATAAACTATCTTCGATTTTTTTTGGAACGCAAACCTTAATTTTGTATGAACTTCAAACCTTGTATAACACGGATTTGTATTATACGAGATTTTTGAGGAACCATATAACCGTGTTATACGAGGCCCGAGTGTATTATAGTTTTAATAATAAGTAAAACGCATGATTTTTTTATACTTAACTACGATAAGTATATGTGTTTACTAATTAAAAAAATAAATAATTTCGAATACGGAACAATAATATCTAATATATTTTTTAGAGATAATTTTATACCAAACGAACCATAATTTCATATCTATAGTATGTACATATATGAATGGAATAAACGTATGTAGATTTATCAAAGCCTATTGTAATTTACAATCCATGGTACAGGTATTATAGAGTTTTGTTGTTAATTGAATTCACGAACATTAATAGTTTAACCTAGTACGACAAATCAAATTATCGTAAGTTAATTAATCCTATAAGTAGGCAAATTCAGCCATACGGAATAACAATGGATATCTTGATTAAGTATTGATTATAATATGAGATAGTTTTGCCATCTCATGTAAAAAGCGTGTATAAACTAGGGTCAAATACGCGCTTAGATATCTTCTGAAAATACATTATATGTTATTAAAATACACCTGAAATTGGCAAATTCGAAGCGATAAACATAAGCTCGTGAGTTATTTGGATATTTTTATTAGCCTAGATGATGAACGATAAAATGTGACCTAATACGTCGAATGATCTAATATGTGATGATCGTGTGACCTAATAATATTTATATTTTAATTTTTCAATGGAACAAAACTGAAAAAACATTATTCAAAATCCTTAGGGGTGGCTACACCCCGAGTTGAACATCTTGCGTATTAACAATATTAAATTAAAATACAGATTGTAAATAAAAATGGTTATGTAAAACAGAAAAAAGCATGTAAAGTAATCAAGATTTGATTAGTACAAGTCAATAATATTTCTTTTTATCCAAGTATGTACAAAATAAATATATTAATTACGTATACCTATTTGAATACCTCATAATTCACTCGTATCGATTGCGCACGATGGCTGTTCCAAAGCAAAACAAAGTAACTGACATATTTTTTTACATCTTTTTTTCATTTTTGTATTATGTTCGTATACTCGTATGATATAATAAAAGTGTTCCGTATTCATAATTTTTTTTTTAATAGGTAAACCCACATACTTCCATACTTGAACCAAAATGATTTTTGTTAAATGTAGTATATTGTCATCAGTTTTTAGTTTTGTTTCTACCTCTTAGTCCCATTCCAATCAGTTTACACCTGTTCCTCAGTTTGACTAGCTCGTTTTAGTACGTGTGAAATTCGTCGAGATTTTGAAGAGGAAGTGGTGTTCTGATCCACTGGAATAAGAGAAGATTTGTGTTTGTGGAATTCAGTGAACAGTGTGCGGTGGATTCATTAGAATCGCCGGTCCGAGCCATTCAAGTTGAACTTCAGGATAAGCCAGGAAGCGTCATCATCAGGTGAGTCGAGCTGTACTCCTTATCCCGTAAGCCATCCTGGTCCGCTATCGAAGGATTATTTCATCCCTCGTCATTCCTTCATTTCGAATTCCTTATTTCATTCTCTACTTCATCCATTTACCCATCCACCCGTTTCCTCTTCCCATTCCGTCCCGTCCGATTCCATCATCACTTGTGATCGGCGACTTGCGTCGGTCGCAAAAAGTATAAGTGTATAAAAAAGCCAAAAAAATATTTTTGATGAATTTTAATGACTTGGTTTTGCTTTAGGACTGCCGACGTGTTACGTAGGAAGTAATTGTTTGTAATTTACTTGGTTATGGTTTTCAAAATGGTAAATTTAACGAGTTAAGATAAATTATAGTGGTAAAATGTAAAAAAATACGATTTAATTGAGACAACATATTTTAATGAAGGCGTAATGCTATTCACAAAGTACGCCAAGAAATAGCGTGGCGTTTACGTTTTCATATAATTTTATGTATTATTCAAAAATTATAAATTAAAATATATTTTTTCCTATCGGTACGATGAGTCGGTAGATGACTTACTTTACAAATAATATTCAAAATGAGTGAAGATAACCTATTGGCGCACCTCGAGCTGTGTTTGCAAAAAAGTGTATTACCGACGCAACCACCTATACTAGAGTTGATGCGAAATTAATTATTGATGAGAATGAATCCCGTCGCAGTTGTCTCAACAAATACATCCAACAAACGCAAAACTAATTCCCCCACTTGGCCTCCCCTCGGAGCGTGATTGCGAGTAGCCCGCTCGGCCGGATAATCGCAATCGTGTGTGTATGTAAAGCATTATGACTTGTAGCAGGACCTTCGGATCCGTCACGTGTGACAAAAGGTAGGATAAGTTGGACCAAACCGAGGCAATCAAATCTACCCCTGAGGGGAGGGTTGTTATAGTACAAGAGGAGTCCAGTGGCGCTGACTGACCCTATTTCAGACGATGTTGAATTTGAAGTATTCGTCATTTAATCAAATAAATAAAGAAATTAGTGAAATTAAAACAAATGTTGCATCAAAATTCTCGCTATTTTTAAAGTACGCGCCTGTAATTGATGAAAATAAGTTTAGTTTGGATTGTCTCGACAGGTTTCGAACTCTGAAACTTCGTCAAAAACAATACACATATCAAAATTCAATATATCAAAGTGTTCATAGATCTAAACACAATAAACAAGATATGATTTTTTTATAAAAATGAATTATCAATTAATTCTGGCGTCTCCTATCGGATTACTCAAAGGTATTTGAGATTCAGTAAATATAAAGAAGATGACTTTCAAATAATGAAACGACAGATGTATCAATTTGAAAATGCAACATGTAAGTTCGAAAATTTGTCTTTAACTTACTGTGCTGGTGTAGCATAATCGCTTAATGCATTTCCCCGGATAGGAATAGATCCAGGTTCGAATCCCGGTAGCAATAACAAAATTTATTCGGTAAAATGATTTTATATGTATATCTTTTTAATTAACATTTAATTTGAATTAAAGATATGACATATTTACTCTATGATAATATTAATTGAAAAATAATTTCCGCGGGATTGAAGAGTGCTCAATACTCAATATGCCATTGGAATATAAATTGTCTGTTTAATAAAATAGATTACAATTATAACACATTATATTAATGGTGATTAAGGAAATGGGAGTAATACGATTATAATAATTGAAATGTGATTTCTATTAAAATATAAAAGAATGATGGTTCCGTGGCTAGTGGTAAGGTGATGTCTGACTTATCAAAGGGTATGAGCGTAAAATTAAAAGGAAATTAAATGGAAAAGTTATCCACATCATATCAAGTCATTCACTTATTGTATGTCTCCAGCATGATACAGGAAATTAAAGCCTTTCATCGGAAATATTTTAACTGGTGTTCATAAAGTGTAAATGATTAATTTTAAAATGTTGAAGATCGATAAAACTTCCTTAACCTATCTTCTGACGAAATAAATATTTCTATTATATTTAATTAAAATCAAATTAGCAATGAGTTACCTAATCTAATCTAACCTTAAATTAAGTCTACAATCCCAAATAAAAATGATAACGTGATTAATACCAAAGGTCGTATAGTCACAACACACGTATTCCCTTATTTAAATGTAAATTTTGTATATACAATATAAAGCTTAATATAATTCTGATGAGTTTCTCCATTTTAGGCTTATTGTATTGTTCTAGTAGTCTGTGCGGCCTATTTTAAGATAACAGTAATTATAATTTAAAAGTGAACGAGCTTATGTAAGAATGTGTATAGCCGAGGAAGAAGTAAAATGTGTATGTTGGGATAGGAATGTGCGGGGTTATATTTTTTAAACGTCTTACCACTTGATAGTACGTATATAATGCATACACGAGAGAATAATTATAATTTTTAATTGTGTTTTTAAGTAGCGTTTTATACAGACAGTAACTAATAAATGTGGATCCATCTTATACAACGAGTAAAAACGCATAAATCCGAAATTGTAACGACGCACCTGTAATATTGTGGTTTTCTGTCTAAGGGGCTAAGAAATATCGAGATAATTGGTGACAACATTACAATCAATTAATTTATTTTACACATAAATAAAAAAATACCATGTTCTGTCATAAATAAATAGATTTATTTATTTATTTATATACCTATCTTTGTTTTTCTTACCTCTTTCGTTAAAAGTCGTCGTCGTAGTTCATTATTATAATGACGGATATTTTGAGATTCAATTTTCGCCAAAAATCAACTATTACCGTTTTATTGTATTAATACCAGAATAAACAAATAAATCATTAATTTATCATTAAAAAATCAACAAAAATACTATGAAAAAAATAATTTGCTTTGTTTGACGGATTAAAGAAAATTATACATGTAGGATTAATGTGTTTCGTACGTACAACATTAATACAGAAATTTAAGTTAATTCTGGAAGAAAAGTGGTTAGGTATGTCGAAGCATTAATTTGGTTGTTTTTAAAGTACGACAATTTTTCAATATTACTCGTGAACAGCGACAGAGTAGAGAAAAAAGTAATTTTACTCGGGATTTCAAGCGAAAATATAAAGCGGAATAATTAAAAAAAAGTGTTTTAGTTAAACATAATGAAGTGTAAAATTTTAATGAGGTATATCTAATATATTAGCAGCAATTTCTTGAATAGTTTCTCACAGTATCTACAGGTCTTACGACACTGACGGTGTTGGCGCAGATAGTTTAAACCGGGAAGAAATCATTCATGAATATCGAATTTTACATTAATTTGTTTATTAAACGAAATTGACCCGCGTGGCGCCGTGGGGACTAAAATTATAAGCGCGTACCCAGTGGTGTAACCAAAATGACGTGCTTGCGGTCTAGTGGTTACGATACTCGCCTAGTGATATAGTGGTCGGATGTTCGAGCCTCGTTCCAGGAGGCCATCAAGTTAGTCTTATTTTCACAGTATTAGTCTTTAGTTTAGTTTGAAAAAAGTAAAAATATTGACGTGACACGTATTCTGTGTACGCATGTATTTAAAAAAAAATTGAACTCAAATGCAAAACGGAAGGGCTCCATGTATAGGTATGTATTATGTGTATGTTTAAGGGGTATAGTAATAATTGCGCTGTTTTGTCTACTATGTAGTAAAAATAAATGGTTGTATCTTCCGTAATTTTCACACTTATATGAAAAAAGGTGTGTTTTAAGCAATTATAGGCATTCGCAATTAAAGACATCCTTATCTAGTTTTATGATCTATCCCTAACTTGACATTAACGGAATACTACTGTATACGTAGGTAATATTTTCACACGTTTTCATTTTAAAAAATGTTATAATTCTATTATTTGCTGTGGTGGATATAAAAAAAAATGATAGTCGCAAAAATATCGAACAAAAGTATTGTACCTTTGAACTCCTATGTAAAATATCGAACAAAAGTATTGTACCTTTGAACTCCTATGTAAAATATCGAACAAAAGTATTGTACCTTTGAACTCCTATGTAAAATATCGAACAAAAGTATTGTACCTTTGAACTCCTATGTAAAATATCGAACAAAAGTATTGTACCTTTGAACTCCTATGTAAAATATCGAACAAAAGTATTGTACCTTTGAACTCCTATGTAAAATGCGACGCATTGGCTACATTGGCTCAGTTAGCCATTGAGTATAATATGAAAACGTGTAAAGGTGTGTACTTAAATGTAACTTTTTTTTATAATTACGATATTTTTAGTGGCCCGAGTTTGGTTTTTCGTTTTCTTACTTTTATAAACTTTTGAACCCAACACCAGTTGTAGAAAGATGTCACTCGTATATCAAATTGCTTGAAATAATCGTGGTCTACCCTGATTAGTGTACATACTCGTACATGAATAATGGTGCTGATTTCATGGTCTGCTATTTTAAGGATTCGTGTACATGAATGAAACTTGGCTTTCGAAACTAGCTTAAAGGATTGTACAAAATTAGCGCAGAACATGCTAAGTCGTTTGTTGTCTATTGTATATTGTGGCAGGTAAACCAACTGAGGTATACTTAACACTACCGCCAATTGGTGGAAAATTGTACACGCACCCTTAGGGTGTGTGTCCACGAATGAAATTTTGGATTCGAAATACTGGGAGAGTAGCGGGTAAAGACAGTACAGAATTTGAGTAGTTATTAATTTAAATACTTTCTAAATACAAATTGAATGTATTAATTCGAAAGATATGCACATAAAATCAATTTTATAAAAAAATATTTTTGTTGCTACCGATTTATTTGAGATTCCGTAAAAACAAAGTAGATGGCTTTCAAATAATGGAACGACAGATGTATTAATTTGAAAAGTATAACATATAGGTTCGAAAATTTGTCGTCAATCCACTGTGGTGCTTTAGCATAATCGGTTAATGCACGTTCCCCGAATTGGATGAGATCAAGGTTCGAATCCCGGTAGCAACAATAATATTTTTCGATAAAATTGATTTTATATGAATATCTTTCTAATGAATACATTTAATTAATATTTAAAATATCACAGACCGTCTGCTCTGAATAATTACAGCTTCACAATAAGAACGTGTTCTCTTCTAAATAAATCTATTCTATTACATTTCTATTATTTCTATTACATATGGAAAATAGTTAATCTGTTTTCATCTGCTAACAGTACTCATATATTGAACTTATTCGCTCATGTAAAATAACCAGGGAAACATCTTCGCGCAAAAAATATAAAGAAAATTGTAGCAATTTCTAAATCGGAATAATTTAGTGAGTAAAATATCCAACTTACCGATACACCCAAGAAATTGAGGCTTCCTAACTGCTGAAGAAATTCTTCCGCCATGTCCTTTCTCGTGTAATCAAAATGACCCAGACTGAAAACGGAAGTAGACGGCGTTTGATTCTTAAAGTTCTTCGTTGGGGTAGTGTACTTATTGCCGGTCAAGTTTCTAGCCTTTTCCGGCGGCCCTGTGTTCTCGGGGGCGGGTTTCCTGAGATCTAATAGTTTCCGAAGGGTTTTCCGTCGGGCGGGGTCCGGGCCCCCGGAGCCCCACGTCGCCTCGGCTCCCCGGAGGGCCAGGGCTATGGCCCACACAGCGTCGTAGGTCTGGGGTGCGTAACGAGAAGGGGGCGCTTTCACCGAACTCATTTCCGCAGTGAACATTTCATTAGTCTGAAAACAAAGGCACAGTTTATTCGAAAATTGCATACATTTACATACAAAGAAGAAATTAAAGTAGACAAGGCGGGGTAAAATTATTATGAACACATATTTAGAATAGAAAATCACAGAAAGTGACGACTTTACCTAGGTAAAGTGCCGCCCATAAGCATATTTTAGAATGCCTATCCTATCAATGTGCAGGTATTGTTCAAATTTAGGTTGTTTTTTGAATTTGTATTGTTTTATGATCGGGTGTATTACCTTCTTTCGCCAAATTTTTACGGCATAGTTTTATGAGCATTCTTGCCCTTTGACATTTTCCCACATTTTTTTGTCGGATTGTTTTCTCGCAATTCTGAAAAATGAATCCTTAAAGTGTCTTTTAATATTTAATTATTTGCATTTTTACGTACGGGACGACGATTCTAATATTTTTATTATATCTAATACTTATATTATTGCCTACGCCTATGGGACTTTCTTGATCACAGAGGATAGATGAAACTGTTCAGCCTATTTACCCCTTACTCAGCCTGTTTACACGCACTCATTCAGCCTACCAATACGTTAATTATGATCCACATCGGTCCCAAATAACTGAGGATTGTAATATTCTGGAACTCTCGCCCTTTTATGATCCTCCACTTTTCTCGGTATCCTGCAGATATTAGGGCTGAGAAGCACCTGTTGCCTTTTCCACTTGGTCGGTCCAATGGGTGGGGGGATCTTCTTCTTCCTAAACGTAGCCCACCATAACAAGCTATTTTGGTAATATAGTTGATTCTAGATGTCGTACACACGCTGACAAAAGATTTTTAAAATATTTGTACAATTTATCACACAATTAAAAAGTATATCCAAAATAAATAATTTTTTTTGATTCCGAGATGACTGCATTTAATTCCTTTATTTGCTATAAATCCTTCATTTTTGTAGATTATTTAGATAGTTCTATATCTGTTACATATGCTGACAAAAGATTTTGACGATAGATGCACAATTGTTTTCACAATTTCCAAGTATAGCCAAAATAACTCATTTTCTTTGACTCCGAGATGACCGCATTTAATTGAATTAAATTTAAGGATTTATCTTAGGTAAATGGTTGAGAGTCTGCCATTTATGTTCATCTCATGCAGAATGGAGACATTCGTGCGTCTTACCGTCCACGGAATGCATCTCTAGCACCACATCTCAAAGGCTATCCGTATTCTCTCCCTTGCCTTCAGGGTCCATTGTTCCACACCGCATAGAAATGCATCAGAGACTGTACATGTCTGACCTGTTTGATTCTTCTATCTGATTATTTTATATACCGCAGTCTTTCTTTATTTTGTCAAGTTTTTCCGTTTTTACTGTAAATTATATTGGATAATAAAAATCATACATTGAATTGGATAACATAATATGTATTGCGGTAAACTTCTAAACACTATAAATTAATATTTAAACGTATGAGTTAATTTTGGTTCATTATTGGTAATAGCTAAAATTCATCGAATAAAAAAATCGGTAAAAATAATAGCGTTGCTAAAAATTATCGACCTATAAGTTTATTTAAAAAAATTTTAATTTCGAAAAAAATTTCGAAAAAATAATATAAACAAGACTGCAAAATCCATTAAGAACAAAAAAATAAATCATCGGCGATCAATTGAAGACTTTCCGTTCGACGAATTGCGGGTCGGTGAATTTTCCATTTGACAAATTGACCGGTCGGTGAATTGTTGACAGTGAACTTTCCGTCGGTGAATTGCAGTCGGTGAAATTTTCGGATACCATAATTTTCAGATCAGATAGTTGTAGGAATGTGGTTTTAGGTGATGTTTATGTGCGCATATCGAATCTTGCTATCAAATCGAACGTCGTATATACTGGTTTGACTTTTTATCTCTTTTTACCAATCTCAAGCTGATCTTTAACTTTTTCTTCAGACCAAATCTGCGCACGTGAGATATATCTCAACTAAATTTCTCATCTCGTCTCCTTCCGTCGACGCGGGCCTTTGGAAGGATAAATGAGTCTGGGGGTAGCTGTTTATAATATTTTCTAAAGGACCGTTTCAATTTGGCACCCTTTTAAAAAACAGCATTTTTCTCTCGTTCATTCTTGGCCCGTCACTCATTAATTCCATGACTCACCATTTTAGCAATTTTCCAGGACGAGATCGTTTCTTTTATCCATTCTTCTTTCACTTCTTCACGAAGTAAATCAAAATCGCGAACTCGAGATTGTTGAAATTTTTTGACAGTTTTCCGATACAAGGTATTCAGTCCAAGTTTCCAACGACAATTAAGATTTTCTCTTCCGTTTAGTGCGCAATAATAAAAAAATATTGGCGTATCTTTAATGTCAGAAAAAAACGGTTGTTAAAAATCCACTTGTCTGCGAAGAATATTAACATTTATTTAATTTCAATAATTATTAAATAACAATTTTAATCTTATTAAAATTAGTAAATTGCGTATATGTTGGTACCTATGCGTTTCATTTTACATGAGACAATATTTCCATATTACTAAATCATTTATCTCAAATGACGGTCGAGTTGCCCAGAAATACATTATTGGTCGTGTTATGGATTGTGAAATACGGATAGGTTTAATTTGATTCCTATTCACGATATAACGAATCCCGATATAACGCGAGCAGAACACCGCCACAGTCGGGTGTCGTCATGTCATTGAATTTTTCAAGCGGGCTCGGTCAATCAATCAATATACTAAAATGACATTGCAAAATATAAAAATACTTATCATTATCGAAAATATATAATAAAAAAAAAAAAATACAATGGAAAATCCTTGCGGTGTCCAAAGTATTATTCAAAGGTGTGCATAATAAAAAAATAAAGTGGATTAAATAAAATTTTAGATTTTAAGAAATATTAATTATAATTTTTGTATTTTTATTTCTTTTTCATCTTTTAAATGATACACAACATTTTTTTTAATCATTTATTATATTTTTATTTACCTTTTATATGATATTCACCATAGCATGGAGAATTTTTTTATTTAAATATTAAGCTAGCATTTGTGAATATGAAAATGGTGGTCATTTAAAAGAGATTATTTTTCATGTATATGCAACATTTGGTCCATCCTAAAGATATTTGTGGATTCATCATAAATTAAAAAAAATACAAGTAAAACAAGTGCGATGTCATCACTTGACGTGCTTAATAATTGCCGAACCGGAAAATCTGGATTTGGGAAATCGAATATCTGTTTCTATGTTTATTGTGAAAATAATAACATTATTATTTTTTAACGTATTTACGACTTTATTATTAGAGACATTGTTTAAAAGATATTGTCCTTTAATTAATTAAAAATACATTTCTTGAAAATTATTATATAATAATACGCACAAATAAAAATGAATTATAATTTGATGAAACATAGTGAAAAGTAACAAGTACATGAATCTGGAGGACCCGTTAGATAATGAAGAAAGTAAATAAGTTTGTCAATATTTAAAAATTAAGTATGCACTAACAAAATTGAATCTGATTTTCCTCTAAGCTCCTTGTGCGATTTCTCATCCAATAGGCACGGATACCGTGAAAAACTAATTTTCCACAGCATGCGGTTGATTCAGAATATTGCGCTAATCTACGCAATCTAAATGTTATTGATGTCTGATTTTCCGTCTCGTTGGGCGTATTGAATTGAAGGGTAGATATGCAAGGGAGTGTAAAGGCAGAAAATTAAATTTCTCACAGGCAGAAAAATAAAATTCACTTATTTATTGATTGACCTACTTATAAAATACGTTGATGTTTATCAAAAAATCTGTAATATCAACAATAAAAATATTTTAAGTTAATTAAATGGATGGACCGGAATTGAATAATTGAATAATTGGAGAAACAATTTTTTTTTGCATATCTTGCTATTGATGTTTCAGGTCGTGGACACATGTATGTCGATTATTATGAAAGTGGTCTAAATCGCGTTTCTTTCGTTTCGAGATATTTAAAGGTTTGCCTTTGAATTGATTCAAAAATATTTTCATATTACGCAACACAATGTTTCAAAATTTATTAAGTCTACTAGGTTCATAATTTATTTAGACACGTACATTTTGCATGCAGCTTATTAAAAATATAAAAACTTAAGGTTGGAATGACTTACTCTATTATCAAAATAAACACTAGCGGAATACCGTTGAACGTCGTAATACACTGAATATAACGCCTTAAATTTTTCATAATTACTACAATTTGCATCATATTATATTGATTCAAAACAATGTGACACTAAATGATTGATAAATTTTTTTTTTTCAATTACTTCACTTAGACCACTTTCATAATAATGGGCACATATATGAGGCATTACTCTACTAAATAACAAGACAGCAGCCTTTTGTAAAATCCTATTACTGCAGGAACTACCTTCTTTTATTTGTATGCTTTCATCCCGAAATTCTTCTTTACTTCTTTTTTCTCGTCGTCTCTTTTATGGTTCAGATTGATATAATCCATTACAAAATGAAAAAAAAAGTCAAATTGATTCGCGTTTGGAATTCCCCTTAAGCTCCCTAGTAGAAAATGATCATATTGGATTTGTAACATATACAGTTCCATATATAGTCTTGTATTTTAGATCCAACTATAGACTTACTACACACTCGTACTGTCCAATAACACGACTATCTGAATTTCTGCAATTGACATGTCTATACTTCAATGTTGGTAGGCCGTTTTATTGGGACGAATTAGGATAGAAAAGTAATGCATGTTTCCTGACCAGTCCAGATATGGAGGCCATCTGCTCGCCCACGATGCTGTTGTGACTGGAGACCAGGATGAGGTTGTCCGTGGCGGCCGCCAGGTGGTGCGCCGGGCACGCGGTTGAATCCCGCCACCAGGGCGGCGCAGGGGGCCCCTGCAGGATCCACACATAGTCGGGCCCGAACATGTCGAGGGAGTAGGCCTAAGGAAATGTATCACGCTATGTCAGAGGGCTGCCGAGTGGCGTGAATTGTATGAATGAGGACAATATTCGTCGACAGATGTGTATTTGAACAGAAATCAAATTATCTTTGAGCCGAATAGAGATGGATAAAAATATATTATTTTTAATAGTATTGTAGATAGCCTAGTCAATGAGTTATTATAAATATACGAGTACATTATAATTTATCATTTTGCTACACATTCACGCAGAGAGGTCGACCGCTTTGCGAAATCTGTTTTGTTTCAATAAAAAAATGACGATTTGATTATTATTTTTAAAATTGGCAAAATTAACTAAGCGTCATACTAAAGAAGTGATGCTTTACTGTTATTTATTTAGTGACTTTAAAAGTTTGATAGCATTATAAAATATTTACTATGTTCATGAAGTAATCTCAATTGGAGTAGTTTTAAATTGTTCCTGATCTCCGAATGCTCCAATTCGCAATTGACTAGAGGAGTAAGCATTGACAATGAATGTAGATAGATTTAATGAAGTGATCATGAACCATTATAATTTTCTTCTCGAATGTTACTATCAAAGAAATATTCTAGGTACTTTATTGTGGGTATTCTAAAATCATGCTTCCGTTTGTCTTTTTGCGAAAAAATAAAATC
Source organism: Eubasilissa regina (assembly GCA_022840565.1). Lineage (NCBI taxonomy): Eukaryota > Metazoa > Arthropoda > Insecta > Trichoptera > Phryganeidae > Eubasilissa > Eubasilissa regina. The sequence continues at coordinate 7,316,586 of JAINEB010000008.1, read as the reverse complement.
TACACTTTTATCTTTCATTATTTACCAATTACCATCGAAGAATTTAATATAAAATAATTTATCAAAAATTTTATTATTTCTACTTGACAGACTGGAACTACATAATACAAATAAGGATTTAATAAAATAATTCATACATAGTAAAAAAAATAATAATTATAGTTTTCCAATCATCTTTTCAATATTTTTTACGATACGGATGTATTTATCGAACACAAAATGTATATTTATATATAATCTGAAAATATGAAATGTGAAATGAATATAAAAAGTGCAAAACATTATTATTTTGCGAATACTATCACACTTAGGGCTATCGGTTCACATAGCGTATATTAAATAATTATATAAATTTGTTAACAACTTATTTTTTCCGTAAACCATAGCTAATCTCATGTACAAGTGATTGTATTTGGTTTGAAAAATCTACGTGGAATCTTGTATTTGGCTATTATATATATATAATATTAATGTTGCTGCAAGTTTTCCAACCCAAGAAAAAATAAGTTCTCTCACGGGTCTACATGTAAGCAGCAATTTTATAAACCACCTGTGTAGTGAAGTATAGAGAAAATAAATATTTTCACCTTAAAAGATTCAGTAAATTGCTCCTTTAACCCAAATACTGAAATGACTATTTCTTTTCAGTTCCCACGTTCTAATGGTCGATGTTAATTTTCTTCTTCCAGGTTGTTAAGTTTTATTATCAGACGTTTTAGTCGTGATGATGGATACTAATTCTATTTTCGTTTATATATACATGCTTTAAAAACATAACTTTCTTAATTCACGTCCAATTAAGATTATGTGGATATTCATATATTTTAGAATATTTTCGTATTTTGATTACCTCGCAAAATATTTTTGGCGCCATCTCGTGAGAAAAACTTCCAATTATTATTCTTGTGTCCAATTCCTGAAAATAAATCGAAAATCTTTACATTATATGCATCTAAGTATCGTGCTATATTGGATCGAGGGGATACGCAATAAAGTATAAGTTTATAGTTAAAATTATTAAAATATTAAGAGCGAAACAATTTGTAAAGGAAACAAATTTCTAATTCCTTCCGCCAGTTTTATCGACCTCATTCCACTTCGTGATTACAAAATCTGGCCAAAATCTTTGTTTTAATGCAGTACTTATTTATTTTTCGTGAGATGCTTGGTACTCATTGCAACATTGTTTCGAAATGTCTTCTTTATACTTTTACTTTTGATGCAGTCATGATATAAATATGTAGAATCAAGTATTTAAAAAAGTAGATGGTGGGTCAAAAAATATCTACACATTCGCCATAACATATCAACACCATCTGCGCATCAGCGCTTAGAGTTAGTACGGCTGCGGTCACGTGTACAAAATTTGATCCCGATCGCGTCATTTGCTTTCCGGCTATTACAGTGTAAACATATCCGCTCCGCTAGCAGTTTGCACCAAGGAGGGGCAATGAGCATTGATCTTATTTCTTTGGTCGGAGGGTGTGAAAGGGGCTGAAATTCATCGTAGACTTTTATTACAATAAGGAGACAGTGCTTTATCACGTAAAAGTGTTTTTTTTTGTGGATCGAGAAGTTTAAAAGTGGTCGGACAAAAGTGACGCACGAAGAGAGAGCAGAACGCCCGTCAGCTTCCACGGATGACAAGATTCGGCAAGCTCGAGAGATGGTTCTAGCGAATAGGCGAGTTACCATCGGTGAGGTAGCGTCTTCTTTGAACATCACTCATGGTTCTGCCCATCAAATCATCCACATAGAGCTTGACTTCCGTAAAGTCTGTGTAAATAAATTGTGGAACGAAAAATGTAGATAAATTTTGACTTGCCCTCGCACTATTATCTTTGAGGTTATGGAAACGTGCATATCGTAAGATACTGAATGATCATACCCTGAGAAGTTTCAATTGTTCCTTGAAGTCTGTCTCGGCGAAGGTGATGGTCGCAGCGCAAGTGATATTGGCCTGCTCCAGTTCCGTCACCAGGTCATTCACCGCCAGGCTGTAGACTTCCTCGTTCTGGGAGAGGGCGGTGACCGTGTCCCAGCCAAAACGTCTAAGAATATCACGACTCTCTTCTTTTAAGAACTCGACTACACATTTTATTTACAGTGTCATCAGATATAATGCCATATTATTATACTTTTAAAATTAGTAATATTAACTTGGTGGTTAAAATTCATATTTTTTTATTTATTATCTTAGTTTTATATTATTATTATAATTATATTAATTACTGTCACGGCAAATTTAATAAACTGTGCATTTACAATAAAGTTTAATGAAAATAAATTTTCCACCAAAACATAAAGTGGAAAAGATTATTATGTACAAGTGTTCTCTGTAAGAAAATATTTTTTCTGACTTGATCCTGCATATAGACAAGGATACTTTAGATACAATTAGAAATGTATTTAATTTAGATATGCTGAACAGTGTATATAGGAAAATACTATTAATGTACTTTTATTAAGTATCATCAAAGGTATGAAACGTAAAATTAACGCGTTATTATTTTCATAATTGAAGAAAGTAAAAAACTTACCAATTAGTGTTTTAATATTTATCTTCACAGATTTTAGTAGTAAGTGTTTAAAAACTGTTGATTTTCCTCTTGGAGATGCCAAAAATTATTAATGGATCTGTTCGATGTTTATTATTAACAAAACCATTAAACACTCTAGATCTCACGAAGTGTTTGATGTCTTTAACAATTATTGTAATTGAACGAAAAACAAGGATATCTAAAATTTTAAAGAAAAATATTTTCTCTTCAATAATTTAATAAGCAGAAAAGAGTTTTTTTAAGACAATGAATAGTTATTAAAATCCAAATTATAAAAATGAATATTAATGATATGTCTGATCCTTGAAATTGATTAAAATGTAAGTGAATACAAAAAATGAATGAATGGAAGATATGAGAATGCAAAACAATGAGTGGTAAACAAAGAACAAGAAACGGATCATTAAAGAATTCAATTGACATATCAGTACGAATAATATTGTATTATATTTGACAAAATTTTGGGGTTCCGCAATAAAACTAGTTTTTGAATTAACAATATTTACTATCAATTTAAACGTGTTTGTATTAGTATTTTCATAAATAGTTTTAGATTTTGCGTTCATAATTATGATGATAGAAGCAAGAATCAAAGATACCAATTTTTTATTTTATTAATCAAGATGAAAACAGTTCCGTGATTAAAGGATGTTGGGAACCACTTCTATACACGATATTATAATCTAAACAGAAAATGAAGCGAATAAATACAGGTGGTAATTGGAAAACTCACCTGATGAATGCGATCCTGGCGGGGTTGTGCGAGGAGTCAGGAGCCACTGTTCTGTAGAAGAGAGGGAACTCGCTGCGGTCACTCAGAGCTGGAGAGGTGGAGCCGAATGAGACCTGATTGATATTCAATTATTTAAAGCAAATTCACTTTTTTATTTATTAGTAAATAAAATGTCTGTGGATTGATGATAGAGTAACAGGCGCATGCGCGTTCGGGTTAAACGTATGTATATGTATGTAGACCGACAACCGAGCTCGGCCTCCTTTCGCTCCGCGTCACTTTCCGAATATAGATCTAAGATAATTTGTAATATTGTCAATCTGGAATAAATACTGTAAATTGTCATATTTTACAAACAGCGTATTATCCTCGTCACCACGTCCATATCCAACAAAAAACGCAACTGGTAGATCATCATCAGAGCCGACAAGCCATAACAAATTGGAGCAGACGGTATAGGGTTTTATTAGGAGATAAAAATACAACGATAAAATACATAATGTTTAAAAACAACCAGCTTATGGTTATGGTTGCCACTCTCGTAATTTGAAAAATAATATATATTTTTTTAAATTATTTTTTTTACCTTTGGCCGTCTCCCTAAGTAGGTTTGTAACGAATAAGTCAATATTATTTAAAAAATATATGAAAAAGACAATACCATTTTTCACACGCAAGAGACCAGTGTAATCCACCGAAGGATGATATAAATCTCAGAGATTTAGTGAATTAAATTTCTGTATCATGTACACGAGATTTTAATTAGATCACTCAGGTTGAAAGAAACAACAATTCAAACCCGTATACTCGACGTTCGATTTGATAACGAGACAGAAGACGTGAACACAAACGATATTTAGAACAAAAGATACATATAATTATTTATTCTAAAAGGTTAGACAAACAGAAGGAATTAAATTACAAACATTTATTCCATTTTACCTAGTATTCGACAGATTCAAATTTAACCAACGAATGAACAGAAAATTAATAGCCAATGGATTGACATTTGACGTACAATAGGCGTGAGACGGCGAATATGTTGTATATCTACTGATGAACTACAAAATCTGAGAGTTGTCTTCAAAGAATCTCATGAGAGAAAAATCCCAGTCTCGGAGATTATCTGGACAAAAATCTCATCCACAATAAAGTAATAGTTTACTGAGTTCACTTCACACAAATTTCTACGATGCAATAACTAATAAGAAAAAATATTATACTTTTCTAACACGAACAATATTGGAAATATTTCAATATGTCCAAGTTTACACAAATAATGGATTTTCACCTACAAAGGCATTGTTATTAAACAAATAATAGATATCTCATAGAGACGAACCCGTTTTTTATTAACGAAAAAATATGGAAGTATGAGTAATTACAGGGCTTACGACCTGTCTTCGGCTGGCTTAAGTGATCACTTTACACAATGTACTGTTCACCATTCCACCCATATCTATCATATTTTTGAAAGTTGTGTATATGTTAATATATGGAAACATTTCAAATACTATTATTGCCATGTATGGACTAAATTCGATATTCGTTTCCTGAAACAGCATATATGTCACAATGAGAATCTAATTATAATCATTTTTTGAAATTATTTAATGCAATATTCTTTATCTGTAAAATGTTTTTGACACATTATATTAGAACACGCTTGAAAAATCAATATTTTTCAATTTTTATATACATATTTTCTTATTTTGACCAGTATATTATTAGCAATATTGGGTAGCTGGATTATGTTAGTGAGATAATCCTCATACGTAGTTAAGTAGTCGAAAGTGTTACAACGCTGATCAGCTTTCATACCCTGATTTGATATTGATCAGATTCCTTTCATCATATTAGTTAAAGCGTTTTCTACTTATGTAGCTGTACATTTTGAAACTGAAATTATCCAGACAGGAAAAGGCCTACCTAATAAATCAATATCAGCACATACTTCAAAGAACAATAAATCTCGCAGCGAAGAGCTCTCGAGCACGATTATTGACGGCGTACAGTTTTTCACGAGACTCGCTGCGGAAAACGAGTTGTAATACTTCGCGACTCAAACTTTAAGTTAATTTATAAAGAAAATGGCCTGTACGTGAATATCTATCCGAGAGTAACATTACGGTTAGGAACCGATTTGTCACATTATACAATCGCAGGAGTGGGGCGTGAAGTGTGCGTGCGTTTTTATATATTGGCTTTGAAAGAAATTTTTGTGCTCTCTATTCGTACATCGATTAATATTTATCTGTTTGAAGATGCTCCAGATTATTTCAAAGAAAAGAGTGTATCCATCAAGTATAGTTTTTTTATGAAAATACCTATGTTAATGTGATGTATCCATGGAACGAATGCAAGGTTGGCAAGATTGCCGCGGGTGAAATAGATAAAGGATCGCGCCGCGATCCTCCCAACCGTTGAACTGACAACATATTTATTTATTTAATTCTTAACATAGTGCACTCCTACATATGCTCTAATATAATGCAAGATTAAAGTATTTTCTTTTACTTAAACTTGTCTTTTAAATATTTAGTCAGTTTTATTTTAAATCTATTTAATTTCTCTTCCTTTCTTATGTTCTCTGGTATTTCATTAAAAATCTTCATCACACTATAAATCACCGATTTCTGAGATTTAGCCTTCTTCCCGAATGACTGTCTCAGTTTATCCTTCCATCTCGTAGGATGCTCGTGCTCATGTTGATTTGAATAAATTTTTCGTGTAAATTCCGCTGACATTTTGTTATTGATAATTTTATAAATAAATACCATTATATTAAAATATACCTTCTGCTTAAGTGTCATCATATTCGGATCTTCCAGCATTGTACTGTGCATCTATTCTTTCTGAGTATTATTCTCAAAACTTTATTTTGCAACACTGATAATTGTTGCCTTTCCTCTTCGTTAGCCAAAAACAAAATGCAGCTGCAGTAGTTGATGTGAGGAATAATAACAGAGTTGTATACTATTATATTTTACAAGACTCAGTACTAATATAATAAATCTTCTGATCCTTCCCAGATATTTACTTGACTTGTACTGCATTATATAGAGACATTTCGATTAAATACTATTGTTACAAAGTACGAGTTTTTCCGTCGTTCCAATCCCAAACACAACAAGGAGTATCGTCATCAGCACATAATGATGATATATAACAGTTAAAGTATAACATTTATTAAATATGAATAAAATATATATATCTTAGGAGAACACATTACTATTGTGAAGTTGTAATTATTTAGAACACAGGTCTGTGATATTTTAAATATGAATTAAATATATTAATAAGAAAGATATATATATATATATATATATATATATATATATATATATATATATATATATATATATATATAAGTTAATTTTATAGATATATATATATATATATATATATATAAAATTAACTTTATGGAAAAATATTGTTGTTGCGCCACCGGTATTCGAATCTGGATCTATTTCCAAACCGGGGAAGGTGCAATATCCAACTATGCTACAGCGACAAATTTTCGAACCTCGAAATCGTTCCATTATTTGAAAGAGATTATTAATGATTAAATGTATTAATATCAAAAAGGTAACATATAGATTCGAAAATTAATCTCTAAAAATATTGTCGCTGTAGCATAGTTGGATAATGCACCTTCCACGGTTTGGAAAGAGATCCGGGTTCGATCCATCTGTTTTCCGATAAAATTGATTTTATATGTATATCTTTCTAATTAATATATTTAAAATATCACTGACCTATGTTCTGAATAATTACAACTTGACAATAAGAATGTGTTCTCCAAATACAACATTTTTTCCAAAGTTTGATACATTTCTGGAAACTCGGCTTCACATTTCAATGGGACACAGAAATAAATAAATCATAGTAATGCTAATCACAACAAACTTTACAAATAGCAGAATATGAGGTAGTTTAATAGACAATTTATATGGGCGCGCTGATCACAAACACTGGTGACAATCGGCAGGAAGTTCTAAGACCCACACAACTAGATAAGTTTGCGGTTGACAAATTTACGAGATATAAGAAGACAGTGACACCAAGTAAGCAACTTAAATTATGCCGGATCACACTCTTGTCTTTCTAATATTCATGAATGCAACGGAGACTCGGATAAACGCTTTCGAAATATATTGCTGGCGAAGGATGTTACGTATCCTATGGATAGTATGACGCGAATGCCTCAATCCTGCAACAAATCATATCCACAGCAAGATCTATCAACAGCTGTGAAAATAAGGTTTTCGCAATTCTTTGGTCACATTACGTGTCAAAGTAACAGCCTAGAAAAGGAGATTATCTTGGGCACAAACCTTAGGCCGAAAATGACTTGGAAAACAACGGTGGACAAATGCATAAGGTCTGGTTAGAGAGACACTGGAGGCCACTATATATCAATACCAGTGGCGTGCAGTAGGTATAGATTTATGCTGTTATCAATTATATTATACAATCATGTATAATATATGTACTTTCGTTAAACCAAAGTCTTCAGACAAAATGAATCCGACGTTTATACGACCCTACTATGTATTTATTTATAATTTTACAGTACTATTAATAGTATTTTTAAAGTTTAAGTTTTAACGTAAAATAATACCTTCTTACTCATATAAAAATCAATATAAAAAATGTATGGAAATTTTTAAGTACACTTTTTATGATTGAACGTGATTCTTTTATTGTTTGAAAATCCTTTACGTAATAATTAAACGAAATAATAATCATGTATCAAATGCACCTCGAACGCAAAGAACTGCCATGAAATCAATACATCATAAACAGTAAGATAGTAAAATTCGAGAATTAGTGAAAGAGGAAGTAAACACTTCAATGATTTGCACGCAGTTGTAACCCTTTCTAGTGTTATTCTGTTAAAAATACAGCATAGGTAACGACTCCATACAAAACAGATCAACCGAAAGAAATTTTCGATTCAGTAAATAACCAAGTATGTGACTCCAGTAATTCACTAGCTTGAAGATAAAACAGAGTAATATGAATATCTCAAGGCGGCGAATGCATAAAAGCCCCATGGGTACAGCGGTGAGTTGTCGTGGTAGTTTTAAGAACAAAGTAAAGTCTCTACTGGTACACAGATGGCGCTTATTGTAAAATAATATTTTCATTTATGTTAATCCAATTATTTCATTTATATTTGTTTCCCAGAGTTTTTAGTAATACACAGCTTTTTTGCTTGTATGCACTGCACGTCATATGTATTGACATATTGTCTACATATGTCAATACAGATATAAAGAAGTAAACAAGAAGATCTTCAATATATACAATTAGCCTGGAGAAGATATGTGAGCGATATAGTAAAATAACTTTGTCTCTATGAGATATCTGATGTTTATTTTCTATATAAATATCGATAGCATGTTGGACTGCCCTGAGTTAACACAAATGTTTTCGTATAAAGTAGCAATTTAAACGAGACAACGTGAAATAGTCTCTGTAGGTACACATTGAAATAATTATGCTATTAACTCTTCAATAATACGGATGCATCGGCTTGGTATAACAAGCTGAATTTTGTTGACATTTTTCGTTGCAGGGGCATACCTGAATTGAATAAATATTTGTATGTAAATCATACTTAGTTTTTTATGTTATATTTAAACTGTTGTATTAAATAAAATATATAATTATTCTTGATAGAAATAAATAAATATCTTCAACGTTCATCTTCATGAATGTATCGAAGTAAATTATCTTATCTTAAATATCAAGTACCTAAGAATCATAATAGATAACAAGTTCAAATGGAAAGAACATATTAATAATCTTACAAACAAAATAAGGAAAACTGCCTACATATTTTTAAGACTCGGAAACATCTTATCACTCACAAATCTGAAAATAATATATTACTCTTTTGAATAGTCACATTTGCGATACGATGTTATTGAATGGGGAGGAGCGTATAAAACTTAATTAGAAATCACTCAAAAATGATAATAAAAGTAATTCTAAAAAAAGACTATCCAAGTATACGACTCTTCACGGGTGTCAAAGTACCAAAAATAATAGACATACAAAAAAAATCAATAATTCAAATTTTCAAAATTAAAAATCAATTAAATATTAGAAGCGAATTCCGATCTACAAGATTTAGAGATCAAATTGATATTCCAAAACAAAAATATACCACAACCTAATTATCAAGGCATCACATTTTTTAACAATCTCCCCATCACAATTAGAAAAATTACAGACTACTATAAATTTGTATCTGAAGTAAAATTACACAGACTAACTGAAACATAAATTAACGTACATACTCCTTTTCTATACACGAGTCTTACTCTCATAGAGAAGAAATTATGTTAAAAGAAATGATATGTATTCATATCCTACTAATTATTTAAAAAATGTATTATATTTTCTAATATTAAAATAAAAAAACAATAATTCTTCGGCGGTCCCTCGTTACGAGGATGACGTCTGTTATGGTTTCTTGGGTTGGGCGCGGCAGATGCCTGTACATGGGATTGTTTAAGGCTTTAAGGTATAGGTGATATTGCACTGTACAGTAATAATGTAGAGCTCGGTCCAATGGGAAGGGTGGTCCGAGGCGACTGGAGCTCTCCATTATTTTGCAGCCTTTTCCGTCTATGCACAGGGCTTTACAGTAGGGTCCCAGATGCGACCTCAGGGCAGCACCGGCGCCGATAGCATACGCGGGATAATGCATCAATAATGGAGCTAATTACTCATTATATTTCATTAATGAATTAATCATTCAGTCAATTGTGTTCTGATACCTATCAGCTGTCACTTGTCGTGCTTGTATTAATTACTTAATTAGAATACTAACTAATGAATCAACTAGAAAAATATTTAGAAAAAAAATCTATCTATTGAAAAAATATTAAGTTGCTACCAAGATTTAAACCTCGACCTTTTCCTATCCGGGGAAGAGCGTTCACTATTTCGCTATATTTTTAAATATTTTATTCGATAGATATATTTTTTCTGTACATCTTTCTAGTTGATTTATTAATTTGTATTCAAATACTAGAGAACTATGTTCTGAAAATGCAACTTCACAACAAAAATGTGTACAATTACAATACAATAAAAAGTACAATTATATATCTTAAATTTATAAAATAATTCTAATCGATACGGTATACTTCCTGTCATCTCAGTAGGATTTTGTAACAGCTTGAAATAATTACTTGAAGGTTTAAAAACACTATAAGCGCTATCTATATATATTTTATTTTAATTCAATAAGATTAATTTTTGACTTGAAATATTAGACATAACATTTCCGCGATGAAAACATTTCATAATTCAAAATAATAATAGATTATCCCTGAAAATAAATAAAAATGTAATAATTTTGGTTTAATTCTGAAAAACTAATTTTAAAAACAGGTATGGCCAAAAATGAAATATCTAATATATTAATATGATGAAAGAATCATTTTTAGAAGTGAGCCGTTGATATGTTTTTTTCGTTTTATTGTTAATGAAGTATCGGATACCTGCACGATATTCCAGTAGGGGACAACCTTAGCCAGACTCTCCGTGACCTCTGAGCAGGCGGACCCCAGAAGCATGACCATCCGCGTGGACGTCTGGGTGTAGAGAGCGTGGAAGAACCTGTCCACCCCCACCCCTGGATCGCACTGTAACAAGGGTAGAAGATAAATATTTCTAATGTTAGGTGTGGGTTCGCTAAATAATCTCGGGTTTTCCTTATTTCTTCTCACACTGTACCTATGTATTTTGTAATATATTAGGTACCTAGTATGATTCGTATAACGTAATATAGTACGTAAGTACGTAATATATTACGGCTTTCGATTTCCGATCGTTTTCAATACAAATTCAATCGTGCCTAACTTTACCGAAAGCGCGCTACACGGGAAATTCAATTTTCTTGATTCTTCCTATATCCAAGTTCATTTATAAATAAGCCTATATTTTCCTTGTTCTACTTACATTAGTTTTACCGACATTTCTGAAATATATGTATATGTACGTATATGTGTATGTGTAAATAACATAAATATATATAGTTTAATTTGAGGTCTCCGCGAGCTCTAGTAGTACATGCAACTGGCGTCTCTTCTGGGTTGGATCGCGCTCTATGTGTACGCGTTCCTTGGGGAAACCTAGGCCGACGTTTGACACAAAAATACACTCTGCTTGTAACAATTTCTCTGAATACATAATTCGAAACAGAAAATCCACCAGAAATTGCAATTTTGTCGTATGTTAAAGGCACAACGTACAGAATTGGAAAAGTTCTAAAAGACAACAATATCAAGCTGATCTTCCATGCTGCACGAAAAATCTCCCGTATATTAAGAAATACCAAAGGCCAGATTCCTTTGGAATCATATGGTATTTATGAAATACATCCCATGCAAAACTTGCGAGGTTGCAAAATACATACATCGGGTGTACGAACCGAAAATCACCTACAAGAATTGATGAAAATCGTGTCGATGTAAAACATCTACAAGAATTGATGAATATCGTGTCGATGTAAAACATCTAAAAGAATTGATTAACATCATGTCGATGTAAAACGACGGAACAATAGGTCTACATTAGCCCAAAATATGTTATTCAAAGACATAACATCGATTTTGACAATTTTAAAGTATCGGTTCTACTGAATAAAGACTTATCGAATATACAGGGAAACGATAGAAATCGAAAAAAGGTCATACTGCCTCAATATTCGAGAAGAATCTCGACGACTCACAGTGGCCTGGAAACCGATTTTTAATAAATGAATACACAAGGAAAGTATTGAACATTTCAGATGTCTCCCGTACTAATCCACTATACTTTATTCTCCGCCAAAATTCTGGATGTTCAATCGGTAATACACAGTTCGCCCAGTACAAAAGTATTTTACAGGACTCGACACCAATTTATACCGGTTGAGAAAATTATAACGCACTTATACAAACAAACTGAAAAAGCGCCAGTGTCAGTGCAAGTTAAAAGAGAAGATAATAATGAATTCAATAAATAAAACCATAGATGGCGGTAGTCATTCGCAACCACCATATGAAGTAAGATACAGAATTAGTTAAATAATGGGTGAGAAAATAGGGAAACATTACCACAGCAGATATAAAAGGCTAATTGGTAGGGCTTGGGTTGAGCGCATAATTAATGAAGATGAATTAAAACACATACGTAAGAAAACTAATAACAATTATCAAGGAAATCTACATACTTCGGTCATATTCTCCGCAATTATAGAAGAATGAATTCTCCGCAAGAGGCGTAGAAAGTAATTCAATATATCCAAATTGGTGAACTTTTACAGGATAAATCAACATGCTGCAACGTGGTCGCCAATATTCGATAGAAGGCGGCACGAGAAGAAGTCTTGTTAAAAAATATATTTTATTGTGTGCGTTCTGATGACAAATCGTGTGCGCGTGCACACCCACATATTTCAGAGAGAACACCAATATCACCTCGCATCGGTATCAAACGGCGTCAAAGCAAATTATTTTGCTACTGTTTTTATTATTATGCTATTATATTAATAAAAAAAATAATATTTCCGTTGATTTTTTAAATAAAAGAAGATTGTAAAAATAATTAGTGTCCCGTCATTATACGGATTATTTGTAGTTAGCAGTGGCGTGCAGTAAATATAGATTTAGGTTACGCTGTTACTAATGATATTATGCGATCATATACAATATGTGTTGTACATAGGATTATGAACTTTCGTTTAACCAACGTCTTTAGACAAAATAAATCTGTCGTTTATACGACCCTACCATGTGTTTATTTATAATTTTAGAGTACAATTAATAGTGTTTTTCAAGTTTAAGTTTTAACGTAAAATAATACCCTCTTACCCATATAAAAATCAATATAAAAAATGTATGGACGTTTTTAAGAACATTTTTTATGACTAAGTAAGTAACGACTCCAAACAAAATGGATCAACCAAAAGGAAATTTCAATTCAGTAAATAGTTAATTGTATAACTTGAGTAATTCGCTAGCTTAAAAGTATAAGATAGTAATGAGAATAGCTACAATGTGTCGATTAGATAGGGCTGCAGCTGTAGCGGTGGATTGTCTTGGTAATTTTTAGAACTAAGCCATTAAAGTTTCTACTGACACACAGATGGCGTTATTTGTAATAAATCCGTAAATATACGTTCATGGTCCACATTACGGATTATTTAATTTATGTTTGTTTCCTTAAATTTTTAGTAATGCACGGCTTTTTTGCTTGTATGCACTGCACGCCCCTGTGTACAGTATGTAACAGACCTAGTTCATAATATTTTATGGGTGGCTACCTGACTAAATTACGATATGTTTGCGTGCATCCAATTTGTTTGTTCAATCCGAATAACAATAATAATCTTATTAATCAAATATTTCCTCACTGGAGCAGTGTGAATGTTCTTGAATGAGTATCTTTATCTTTATTAATTTTCTGTAGTTTATTTAAAAAGTAAATTTCATTTTCTGTATTCTGTTTTTTCGAAAGTGATTATCTGAAAACTGCGTGCAATGGCACCTTTTACTAATTGTGTAGACTAAATGTTTTTTTGGTCTATTCCAATATCATTTCGTAGTTCGTATTTACGAACTACGAAACTGTATGGTGTTCGCGTATATGTGATATTAGTGTTCGTCAATTGACTGTCAAGCGAGCGAGTTTGCATTTTTTTTCGAGTTTCATTTTTGGATAGTTTATTCGATTATATTATTAAATGAATTATTTAAATATTACACGGTGAAATATATTTAATAATAAAATAACTTGTCTTTTTGAAATAATAAATTTTTCTCACATTATTTTTGATACCTATAATATATATGTAACCTAGTTAGTATCGTCGGTAACAGCATAACCCAAGTTTGCGCCTACTTACTATACGCCACTGATCTTCAACTGGTTCTCAATCATATGATACCAGCATTTAAAAAAATACGTACACATAAGCACATTGAACGGCATATTTGTTATTATATATTGAAGAAAATACGACTTTAAAATGTTCCAATTTACTGTTACTTTTGAATCTAACATATCGAATAACATGAAATATTTTTTATTCCAAGGTGACTTTAATGTATCTGCAGAGTGATAAAATTACGGAAATATGTGCCCTTAATTCAATGGTCTGATGTAATTACAAAGAGGTTTACATGGTTTTAATGATCTACTTATTGGATTCAAAATCGTCTGAATAAAGCATCTAGTTAAAGGAGTAAGTACTCAGAGGAGTACGTTAATTCAAGTATAGTTTCAAAGGTTTCTTGAACGTGATTACTAAACACATATTCCCAACATTAATCCTATTCCCCTACGTACGGTGCTTACCTTAATACTACAGAAGTTTGGCTTAACACAGCTACCAAAATAATATTATATTCGTTAAGAATCCTGTGCAGTCTTGAATTCATCGATATATATATTCAAAAGTTTAATAAATAGATATCATTTAATATTTAATTATTTTATTCATCGTGTTAAAAGATTTTCACATTATGTTTTGAATTAAAGTAAATAAAAAATACTTTTAAATCTAAACAAATCCAAGTAAATAAATACAGTTTAATTGATTAATGTGATTCAGTTTTAAAAGAGAGCTTTCTCGTGTTTTGAACTGAAGTATCGTTTACGAGAAAGTTAATATAGACAAAATGTATTAAAATAAATATTAAAAATGTAATTTTAAAATTAGCAATATTAACTTTGAACACAACGTCAACTAACTACATTTCTAAATTTCATTAATTCATTTAATAATAAAATACAATTTACATTAGAAATGGAAAATAATTCTACCCTAATTTTTTTGGATCTAACATTGATTAAAAATAATAATAAAATTGAGTTCAAAATTTTTAGAAAACCAACTTTTACAGAAACTATGAATCTAATCATCCATTATCACACAAACATTCAGGGTTCCGCTCCATGATACATAGTTTAGTCAATATTCCTATGTCAACATCCAATTTCAATATTGAATTGAATACAATTAAAAAAAATAGCAGTTAATAACGGGTATAATACAGGTTTGATAGACACTATTTAAAAAAATAAATTAAAAGAATATAATAATCAGTTTTTATATAAATCACAGATAAAACATAATGATAATAATGATAATTGGCGTAGGATTTTATACATAAATAATTTTTCGAAACAAATATCTAAACACCTACCACGAAACATTAGACCGGCATTTTATACAAATAATAGTAAAGGAAATTTCATAAATTCTAAAGACAAAGATAATAAATTTAACAATTCTGGCGTCTATAAACTTAGTTGCAAGGATTGTGCTGTATTTTATATTAGTAAAACGGGTAGAAATTTTAATATAAGAGTAAGGGAGCATTTAAGATGTTTGAACAATAGTGGGTTTTCAGAATTTGCTAATCATTTGATAGAAAATAATCATGGTTTTGATAAAAATTGGGATTGTCAATTTTGCATATAAACGGTGTTGGTCACAAATTAAATAATTTTGAATCATTGGAGATAAATAAAGCATGTAAAACTAATCAGGAAATTGTAAACAGCCAACAAAATTTAACTACGAGTCCTATTCTAAAATTTTTTCCTAAAAATTATTCGACTAAATTTGTATTGAGCAGCAATTTGAGTTAGGTACTAAATTTATTTTTTAAAAAATTGTTTTTTTAAAATTTAAAAAAAAAATTAAAAAATAGATTCTGATGAAGAAACAATGCTATATATTTTTGGTTAGTTATGACATCCTGAAGAAGAAAATGGTATTTTTCGAAACCGGTAGATGTATTTAAACTCAATTCAAGTGGTTAATAAAACAACGATAATAAATAAAAAATATTAAAATTTTGCTATTTTAGTGGTATATAAGTGTTCACGCAAAATAATAAAAATTACAGCAAAGATAAATATTATTTAAAAAAATATTAACTGTAGTTTTAAATAAGTAATAAGTTTTCATTGAAAAACTAACCTATTTCGAAAATATCTTTTCCTTCATCAGGGTAATCAAAAACTAAACATAAACTTCGATTTACATTATTATCATTAGTTTCAATACACAATTAAAATATATACATACAGTTATTAAAAATAAGTTTAGTACCTGACTGGAATTAGAATTATGAATGAATTTATGTGCATGTAACTTAATATATCAGTTTTTATACAGTCAACTTTGACTGATATGGTGTGTGAAATATATAATTCATATTGAATTGCAAGTACTAATTAAATACACTATTTTATTCATACTTATGTATTTCAGAAGCGTGTACTCGATGCGTTAAAAAACAACTATTATTTAAAATGACATATTTATGTGATATTTAAATGTTTTAATCTACGCGTAAAGGAAAAGTTCGCGTGTTTACTAAGTACCGACACTGATGTATGAAGTGTCTTGGAGCTGGCAGAAGAGGAACGAAAGTAGACTGAATGCAACGGAAATTAAATCACTCGGTGTATATGTGGCAGATCCATTTATGACACAGTAAATAATAAAGAAATAAGGAAAGAATGTAAAGCTGATCTTAGTAGGTATAGTGAGTAAGAATAAGCAAAAATCACATAGGTGGTTTGGTCATATGGAACGGATGAATGAGGAGAGAATGGTAAGAAAGATGTATGACGCAAGTGTTGATGGCACCAGAAGTAGAGGACGTCTGCGGAATACTTAGCACAACCGGGTAAACCAGATACTGGAGGACGGTCCTGTTAGAAGCCTCAACATATCCTCTCTGCCTACCTCCGCGGAGAAACAGCGTGATGGTAAGTAAGTAAATTAGATAAATAAAAATAAAAATTAAGTAAATTAAATTTTATCATATGGACTCATATATTCGGTGTCATAAATATTAACTTTATGTAGTGTAATAACGAAAATTGGCTAATTCTTTCGTGCGTTCGATGCGATGAGTTTATTTGGATAATTACGAATATGAAGTACCTCTTCATATATTTCACGAACAACTCAAACTGGGATAACAGATTTTGGTATATTGTAATGACAATATTGTATTATACGATTGGAACTATGGATAATTATGATTGTACTTTGAAAATTTGAAACATAATATAAAAATAAATAAAATTGTGGATTCCGGATAACTATTACTGGTTTTATTCGTAAAAAATAGTGTAATCGAATGATAACTGAAGTACTCAACTTCCCTAATATTTTTTACATAATAAAAATAGTGTAATCGAATGATAACTGAAGTACTCAACTTCCCTAATATTTTTTACATAATAAAAATAGTGTAATCGAATGATAACTGAAGTACTCAACTTCCCTAATATTTTTTACATAATAAAAATAGTGTAATCGAATGATAACTGAAGTACTCAACTTCCCTAATATTTTTTACATTATAGCGTCACTACACTACGGAAATTTCATGAACTATTTAAAAGAACAATTTATTTATTTATTAGAGTTTATTGACATACATATATTTGTCATAATAGAGGTGAATATATTATAATATAACATGATAAACATAAGATACAATTATATTGCAATTAAATACTCGTAGTTTATTGTGTGGGATGGAGTAGACTCCAAGAAAATAGCACGTAAAAATCAAGAAGAGATATAGAGATATATAGATAAAAGATTGAGTACCTATGTATTGTAGAATAATTTTTAAATAACTGTATAAATTTTTTAATGCAATTTTACGCAATAAAACCATGTAATAATTCGACAAGTCAAGAAAGAAATGACATCCATGTGTATTTCATTATGTTAATGTTTTGAAAATAAATAAACGTAAACAAATACATCAACATTTCAGTACACAACATGTCGTTATGTGAAAAAAATATACTGTAAGCTTTGATTTTATGCTATTCAATGAGAAACAATATAATTTTGAAAATTCAGAGAAAATTCTTACAATTAAAAGAAAATTCCGCTGGCAAATCATGCAAGCTTTGCGATCACTCATATCACGAAAAATATAAAAAGAAAATGGACCGAAAAGAAATCATACATGGTAGATATTATGTATATATCATACTTAGTATTTAAAGGATATCTATAAACGTAGTAAATTGTTTTTTATCCCTCTCTCGGGATGCCGAGCCATGTGCAAGGAATTGTACAGTTTTCCATTCGGGGTGTATTAGTATTAAATCCCAGGTCTCCCCGAACAATACTCCCCGTGTAATAACGGACGTGAGATACTTAAGTTATGGTTTTGTATGTCTGTGCCACTTAAGTTTGGTTTCAGGATTCGCGATTTCTGTTTTATTATTTGTCCTGGGAAGTCACTTTATAGTATTTTTTAGCCGAAATCATATTTAATCGTAAAACTTTATTCCACATTAAAAGTGGATGGATAAATCCCCTGAAAATGTGAGTTCCAGCTTCTGGGTACTTTTAAAAAACAGCAATTTATTTTATCTACTATTTTATTTGTATAACATAATATTAGTTACCGATATATAATAACTTGCTTGTTATTATAGTGATAAATGATTTAAAATACTAATTAAATATATTAATTAGAATTATATACATATAAAATCAATTTTATCGAAAAATATTGTTGCGCTACCGAGATTCGAACCTGGATCTCTTTCCAAACCGGGGAAGGTGCGTTATCCAACTATGCTACAGCGACAGTACTTTTAACGACAAAGTTTTGAATCCATGTGTTTCACTTTTTCAAATTAATACATCTATCGTTCCATTAATTGAAAACCATCTACTTTGTTTTTATGGAATCTCAAATACCTTTGAGTAAACCGACAGCAGACACCAGAATTGACAATTCATTTTTATTAAATTTTGAACATATTGATAAAACTTATATATTATTAAGGCGAACACACTCTTATTGCGAAGTAGTAATTATTCAGAACATATGTCTGTGATGTTTTAAATACTAATTAAATGTATTCATTAGAAAAATGTACATATAAAATCAATTTTATGGATAATGCACCTTCGCCGGTTTGGAATTGATTTTATATGTGTATCTTTCTAATGAATACATTTAATTAGTATTTAAAATATCACAGACCTATGTTCTGAATAATTACAACTTCACAATAAGAATGTGTTCTCCTCAATAAGAAATGATTTATTTCACATGTAAATATATTTATAACTACAGATACGCTCTTTTTAATAGTTATAAATTAAAAATATCTTCAAAAGGAAGAAATCCTTTTTAATGTAGTTTTTGAATTTTTGAACAAGATGGCGGATCTAGCTGATCACCTTGGTCGAGATATTTACAAAGGAAATTTTTTAGTAAGGAACCGAATTTACCAATTGAATATATAAATAATATTTTTTTTCCGAAAGTTGCATCACGAGACTTTCTAAAATATTCAGTATGTATTTTAATTTAAAATAACCTAAAACGAATGATTCGCTTTTTTCATAGATTCATTTTGATTTTTATTTAAGAAAAGTACAAGACGTAAATCTTTTGACCACCTTTATTGCAAAGGTTCATGGGATGTATCCGGTGTACGGATATACTCGTACCTTTGTTCGTCGTGTCTTATGTTAGTAGAGTTGTGCGATTAATACCAATATGGTGTTTGTTATTGCTGATAATGTCAGGAATAGCCCGGCTATTATTCCTGCGGCGGACCAGTGCGGCCGGCTCGTAACGTAAAACCTCCCCGCACTCCAACTCTCATACCCATTTGGTTTACGTAGTTTATAGTTTATGCAAAATACACTATAGAATGATATTAAAAATATGTGACTTCCAGTGGCGTATAACAGGTACCTATAGATTTAGATTATGATGTGTGTATATATTGTAATTTATTTATTTATTTATATATATTTTGACATCCATATTTTTGTAGTTACAGAGGTGGATATATAACATACATAATACATAGTTTAATGTGTGGGATGGAGTAGACTTCACCTCTGATATATACAGCGTTGTCCTGGCTACTTTGCTAGACTAAAGTCTGTGTTAAAGTAGCCAGTTTTTTTTTTTTTTTTTTTTTTTTTTTCGTGCTATAATGTTATAATATAATCTATCAAGTTGTAATTTTTTATAACTCGCCACGTTGATACGAGGTGAACACTGAATCACGAATAAGTAGTTCGATCGGCGCCGTCGTGCGGGACCGCTCGGATCACGGCGCCACTTGAGCACGGGGAGACGCGCGAGGCGGTGCTTTGCGCGGCCGCGGTCGAAAATGACATTCGTACACGATCGAAGAAATATCAGGGTAAGACTTAGATCTTGTTGATACTAGTGCATCATCTGTAGAATATTGCGGTATCTAATTTGCATTGTATTCTTTTCCTATGCAGAAACGACAATTACATTTTTTAGAACCGGGTTAAAAGCATCCGGTTCTAATCTGAAATTGGCGTCACGGATAGCTGAGATGTGCGATGTAAGGCAGTCTCCATTTGCGATGGAAGAATCTTCAGCACATCCAGCGTGACGGCCACGATTCTATACAATGGAGGATCAAGTGTGTGTGAAAGAAAGGTCGTAAACTGAAGGTAAGTGCGTAGGACTCAATTCCAGTCGAATCCACATTTCATGTCAACCACTGTGTAGCCGGTGGCGTTGCCCTGGAATTCTATCCACAGGAGCTAGAACGCATCGTAAAAAAATATATACATACTCGGGTCTCTTTATGCGGTAGGTGTGTTCCACAAGAAAACACATAAAAAAGACTAGACACACGTATAAAAATAAAGCATACGTTCCATAATTTTCTAAAATCGCTTATTCGTAGTTTGACGCGTACCGTTGCAAACATGTATTTCGACAGTGATATGAAATTTTATAAGTGAATAACAATGTTAACAATCATTTTATTAACTTAAAATGAAATAATATCTATTTTAAATATGTACTAGGAAAACCCGCACGAAAATTTTTAGGTTATATTTTGTCACTGACAGCTGTAGGAACCATAGACAATTTATCAGTAAACTAACATACGGTTATAGGATGACCGCCGGTAAGATTTACTACCGGACCATCGTGGGTTAGTTTATTGTTGGTAAACTAACCGATATTGTATGTTATTTTATTTCTTTTGTACTTGTGCTTTTTTGATTAGATGCCTTTTTTATAATGAATAACGTCTTTTTATTTATCACCTCCAGGTGTTACTTATAAATTTTTCCCAGTTTAGGATGAAGGCAGAATGTGACAATATATTTTTTTAAAATTATTTTTATTATTATTTTTTTTTTGTATGCTGTATATTAGATTATGAACATTCGTTTAACCTATTTGTAATTTTCGAGTAATTTTCATATTGTTTTTAAAGTTTAAGTATTAACGCGCAATAATACCTCTTTATCCATAAAAGAAATGAACGTTTTTTAGAACACTGTTTATGATTGAACATGATTATTTTGCTGTTTGAGAATACTTCACGTAATAACTAAAGCTAATTATTATTTGATTAAATGATTAACGTCGGAAATAATCGGAAAGAGAAACAAATCCATCATAATAAAAATGCATTGTCCTCGAACGCAAAGAAAGGCAAATTATGAAAATAACATATTTGGTAAGATAGTAAAAATCGCTAAAATGAATGTTAACAAGTCGAAAGTGATGGTATTCGAGAAGGAGGAAAGCAAGACACCGCGCAAAATACTTGTAGGTAATGAATGTTTGGAACAAGTAGATGAGTTTGTATATTTGGGAAGTATGTTTGATAGAAACGGAAAGGCTGAGAATGATATCGAAAAGAGGGTGACTGCAGGAAATAAAGTGAACGGCGCTTTGAATGGAATTATATCTAACGGGAATTTGTCAA
Organism: Eubasilissa regina; assembly: GCA_022840565.1. NCBI lineage: Eukaryota > Metazoa > Arthropoda > Insecta > Trichoptera > Phryganeidae > Eubasilissa > Eubasilissa regina. The sequence goes on along the minus strand of JAINEB010000008.1, from coordinate 7,294,491 downwards.
CCGAGGCAAGACTGGCGGTGCACAATGGAATCCTGGTACCGATACTGATGTATGGAAGTGAGGCCTGGAGCTGGCAGAAAAGAAACGAAAGTAGATTGAATGCAGTGGAAGTGAGATCACTTAGACGTATTTGTGGCAAATCTATTTATGACAGAGTAAAGAATGAAAAAATAAGGAAAGAATGTAAAGCTGATGTTAGTATAGTGAGTAAGATTAAAAAAGGATCACTCAGTTGGTTCGGTCATATGGAACGGATGAACGAGGAGAGAATGGTAAGAAAGATATATAATGCAAGTGTTGATGGCACCAGAAATAGAAGACGTCCGCGGAAGACTTGGCATGACCAGGTAAACCAGATAATGGAGGATGGTTCTGTTAGAAGCCTCAACAATCGGCGAGCTTGTATGAGAAGATGTATGAATGTGGATGAGGCGAGAATTGTGTGTCAGGACTGAAGAGTATGGCGCTCTATCCTCTCTGCCTACCCCCAGGGGGAAACGGCGTGATGGTAAGTAAGTAAGTAAAATTCGCCAATTAGTAAAAGAGTAAGTATGTAGATATTTCAATGATTTACACGTAGCTCTAAACCAAGCTTTTAAATGTCATTCTTTTAAGAAACAGCATAAGTAAGGACTCCGTACAACACGGATTGACTGAATAAAATTTTCAATTCACTAGGTAGCAATATGGCATGAGTAGCACGATAGGTTATATACAGGGGCTAACAATTTTAGTAGCAATAAATGAAGAATAACCCGGTAGATGACTGCAGCGCTTTTGCGGCGGAGGCAAGATAAGAATGGTAGCTTTTAAAACTATGAGTAACCGTCTACTGTTACACGGTAATTATAATAATTGTCTGTTTATGACATATGGATAATTTAATTTATATTTATTTTCCAGAATTTTTAGTAACGCACAGATTTTTTGCTTGTATACAGCGCACGTCTCTGGTAGTTTTCCATTATATCGAGATGTAAAAATTACATTACTGTAACGGATTTTTAAACAACTATCCTGGCGCGCTTCACCAAAAAATTTTGCAGTCGTACCAATCTTTTGATCATAACTCGCATTTCCATCTTTCCTCCGTAAAATCTGCTATCGTATTTCAATCCTTTGACCGTAATTACTCATATATCCATCTTTTCCCTCCATAAATTTGCAATCGTATTTCAATCCTTTGACTGTAATTATTCGAGTTTCCATCCTTTCTCTCCGTAAATCTACAATCGTATTTCAAATTTTTGACCGTTGTTAGTCGTATATCCGTTTTTACTTCCGTGAAATTTGCAATCGTATTTAAATCTTTTGACCGTAATTACAAGCATTTCCATGTTTTCCCTGCGTGAAATTTGCAATCGTATTTCGATCGATCGAGCTTTATTCGTATAGGCGCAGCCGCTCTAGAAAGTTCGGGTTAAATATCAAATCAGAAAAACTTGTACCTGCAGTCAATTTGCGTAAGATTATTGCACAAGCCAACGCCAAAGTAATCCATTTCGTCAAACTGTTGTAAGCAAAAGTTATCGGTCGCTTGCAACAATCTGTCAGAATAAATGAGTCCAATTTGATCGCGATAAATGTTTTATATATTTTGAAATTAAAAGAAAATATTTGTAACAAAATTTTAACTATGAATTAAATATATTAATTAGAAAGATATACATATAAAATCAATTTTATCGAAAAATATTGTTGTTGCGCCACCGGGTTACGAACCTGGATCTCTTTCCAAACCGGGGAAGGTGCATTATCCAACTATGCTACAGCGACGATATTTTTAGCGACAAATTTTCGAACCTATGTGTTATCTTTTTGATATTAATACATTTAATCGTTCCATCATTTGAAAGAGCCATCTACCTATGTTCTGAATAATTACAAATTCACAATAAGAATGTGTTCTCCTAATAAAATTTTAACTTTCAATCTTCAATACCTGCAATAAATATAAGAAATACATTACACCTAAGTATAATTTCATTAAAAAATAGACCATAAACAAAATTACTGTAGTGACAATGAATATACCGTAATTTGGGGTGAATAGCGACCGATTTAAGCGTTTCCATTGCTATAAATCGATACATCGTGTAAGAAATATTAATATTAAATTAATGTTTTTTATTTAGACAGTGGTTCTTCTATGTTTTCGTATTCACCTATATTTGATTCAATCGTGAACTGCAGAGAAAATTCCATAAATGGGTTCTATCCCTATTTAACTTTCGATGGGTAATTAAATATGAGTACTGGGATCAAAAGAGAGTACAATTATTCTTTATGTTTATTACTGTTACATGGAGTTAAATGAAAAAAAAATAATTACTTAATCAGTTCTGATACTTATTGTTCAACAATATATTAAATTCCATTTTTACAAGTTACAAATATCACGTAAAATCAAACTCAAACAGAGAAGAGAGAAACACATTTTAAATCGTCATTTGAAGATGGTTGGTGCATATAAAAAGGTTTTAATTTTCATTGCAGGACCCACAAATTCACTTTAAAATGACTCAGGAGTCTGGTAAGGTCTGTAATAGCCTATTACGACATAACGGCACTTTTCTTGTTTTATTGAAACCTGTATTGCTGTATCACTTTATTGGTTCATTTTAATTTTGGCTAATATTTTTTTATTATAAATAAGAATATGCTTTTAGGGATACAAGCTTCATCTTTGATTTCTTGAACTGATTTCTTAATATCTTTTTCCTTCCACACAAAGTATAAGATGCAGGAAAACGACCACACTGATGTTTTAGAGTAGAAAAAATGCAATCGAAAAATATGTCATTTTTTGAACACAAAAAACAAATAGCGGGAAAACAGATGGCATTTAAATAAAACGTCAAAGATTTATTAGACGACCCGATACTTGGTTGAAATGTACGTGTTCTTAATTATACATTTAATACCGCGAGTCGCGGAAGAGATGAGTTATTTTATTGTGCTTTGCCGAATATTACATTTTATATTTTTTGAGAAGAATTGTGTGGAAGTAATATTTCAAATGTCTGACAGCAAAACCCATCTCTTTTAACGTAATTGAAATTGATGACTGTCAGTTTAATCGTTTTCCACTGGGAGATCAATAATCAGAACACCGAGAGAAAAGAAATGAAAAGATTTTTATATCAATGACAGTGAACATATAAAAATGACAATAATTTAGGTTTATGAGAAAATATTGACCAATTTCAGCCATTTTTAAATGTACCGTATACATTATTTGAGATAGAAAAGTCTATAAAAAAGATTCTTTAAGTAATTTAGATATTTGGGATATTTTTATTTTCATCTTATTTTTTTTTTTTTGTAAATTGATATGCGGCAGTGATGTGCGTTATTTTGATACTAATAATGAATATAAATAGATTATTTCATCGTAAAACGTCGTAGGATTTTGGCACAGGCCTTTTCGTCGCGAGTTGATAAATTATTGTTATTTACATACATATACGTTTATATTTGTTTTTTTTATTTATTTTAATTTTGTTCTTGTTGTACATACAAATCAAATTGAGAGCATCCAGAGAAAGCTCTACAGCACATCAAGATAGTAGGAAACCCAATAAATAATTAAAAAAATATATTATTTAGGTCTTGAATGACTCGAACGACTTGAAATTTTCACGAAGTTGTCTTTTTATAAATAGTATTTATCTAAATAATCAAGAAGTGTGGATGTACAAACTAACTTATTTGATCATATTGGCGCAACCACATCCCATTGTAGGTAGCGCGCAATTATACAAGTAAAATAATCTCAAAACGTTATTAAATAACAAAGATAGCGCTTATGATAGTGCAAAAAAAAAAAGGAATTGAAAACGCAACTTAAATTTAATAATTTACTAAAAAATAACTCCTAATTATTATTTCTTTTAACTTTACTCACTGTTATAACCTAATTTCCTTAAATATAATATGATTATTTTCATTCACATTTATAGCTAAAAAATAAAGCTATTATTTTAGAAATGTCTGCAAACATAGTGTGAGTTAACGTCCAACGGAAATGAACCATTTTAATATAGGCTATCAAAAAAACTCCATTTATTTGATGAATGAATATCTTACCAATAAGTTACACAATTTTATTAATTTAAACATATGACAACATATTTTTTTTCCTATTCTTTATCTCATTATTTTATAGAGGAAACGCTATGTTAGTGATATTGTTCGTTCACACGTCCAACGGTCTCTTTAATGTTATTTAAACGAGGATGTATCTTCGTAATAGCTCACTTTGGAGCGCACGTCACTGCCAACACGGCAAGCAGCCATTTGCGAGCAATTGATATTCATATTCTAGACTCCTTATATATCTATAAAACAGGTGGGTATGTTCATACATGTGATTTTTAAGACATGGACTAAGTATATCCTTTAAAACCATTAGTTAATAATCCCCTCTCCACATGTTGCACGATTTTTCTTGTCCTGTATGAACCTACTTTTAACTACACATTTAACATTTCTACAATACCAAGAATGACGCGGCGCAACATCCAATAGATTAATTGAATACCCAGATAAACATATTCTCAAAACCAAAAACACATACTGGTGTAGAATTTTCAATATATTTTTTTATTATGTTTATTTAAATATATTATCTAATGTGTGAATATACATATTTTATTCTTATATCAATCAAAAAGGACTTGCCCTATTGACTTATTTGTAAAATAATAAATATTTTTTATTAAGCGTAACATTTTGAGCGATGAAAATATATGAGGGTAATAAAAGATAATAATTTATTTTGTTCGAATCAACTTTGCTCACAATTCTCGTGTGTGTGAAATTAGTCGGCGTGGAAAAAATATTACGTTCGTGTGAATGAAAAATCCGACAATTTCGTCGAATTTCGAATCTACGCGGGTTGGCGAATGAGTTTAAAAAAATAGAATGGTCCCTTATGACGAGCATGAAAAATAATACATTTTGCTAATCTCTAGTTCTCATAATTATAGCAGCATCCTTTCCTAAGATACGAAATATTTAAGAAAGATTTTGGGATGCACAATACAGTATTAGGCTACAGTGTTTTTTTTTCTTCTTAATTTCAATCTGTTTAGATATTCTATTTTATGTTTGTATCACAGAATATTAATAGTAAAGTTTATTGTAAATTAGAAAAATAAAATATGTTAATTTTTACCTATTTAATATATATGTTTTTCAAAAAGTATCCAGTATTCGTTTCCGTTCCACTAAACTTCAGAATAATAGTTGATACGATAGTAAATATTTTTCGGTATTGCAATACGTTAGAAAGCCAGTCTTCATCAGATGTACAAAAATCTAACTTTGAAGAATGGATCTACGTAGCGATTGGTATTGTGTGGATCCACATTGCGTCTAGGATTGCGTGGATTCACCTCGCGATGAGAATTGCGAGGATCCACGTTGCGATTAGTTTTGTATAGAATTTTGTCGGTGTGATATTAAGCCGCTCACTGTTGAGATAAGTAAGTATTCATCTGCCTATTGACAGAAGTATTTATTAGACCAGAGTCGTGTGAATTTGTATTCGAATATCAGTCTGTATTGCGAATAAAGTTAGGTGTAATAATAAAGTCGTGTGTGTGCGTGTTGGGATTATGTCACACCTGTGTCGTGATTAGCACCACTCTGTTGAATTTGTCGAGGAGAAGGGGGCCAGGGGTAACAAAAGTGGTGGGCAGCGTTTCTTTAATCCCGGCAAACATCAGTTCCTCACGTACCACATATATATCGTCCATGTTTTATTTTTTATCATAATGCTGTTTATCTCAGTCGCCAGAAAATAACTATGATATATTTGTATTCTTTCAATAACATAAAAAATGTATGTAGCGCAAAAATAAATGTAAGACTTTCATTCAAGATTAATAAAATGAATCATATTATGATTTGAGCTTTAAATATTGACTGAATGAATCCAAAATAAACTAAGCATTTAAAAAGCCCTGAATTGGAGGCATAAACTTTTTCAGATTTTTCAAGCCGATTGTTGTTTTCGAGCAGATTGCTATAAACACAAATATGCTTCCGCACTTAGCAACATTTTACCGCCAGCAAAAATGTTACAAACTCTATCACTGCAAAGTGATATAAAAATTGATAGAATTTTTCATACATAAATTTACGTAAGATTGGAAATATTGTGTATTGGCATGGAAATAAATCGTTCAATCCATTTCCCTTCTGGTTGAATTTCTTCACTTTGATATGTAAATAACGCCCGACGGAAATATTTCTACAGGACCACCCGCGCCACGGTTAACTTGTATTCTGAAATTTACTCTAGCTCTACAGGAATGCAAATTGTGAGCGAGGAACGGATCAAAGTATGCACTTAGCCGACATTTTCTCGAGAGACGGGAGACAAGGTAAGAAATATAAATCCGATTAATAAAACGTCTTTCCCTCAGAAAACAGGTCAATTTGAAGAGGTGCAAGACGCGACGTTGCTAATTTATCGAGCGGTTGTGAGTGTTAGTTAATAACCCTACGCTTTTCGATTTGTCGATGTGATTTAGTAAAACTTTTATTATAACAACACTGCCAGATGTAATCTATTAATAATGACGGAAAATTAATTAAAAGTGATGAGAATAAATGCTACTCTTGACTCACTGTGTGATTGTGATCGGTATTTGATAATATCGGTGATTGAAAACTGTGACTGTGATCACAGTTTCAATACATGAAATAAATAAAAATACACAATTTTGAGCATATTTATTTATATTATTAAAACTTATATTATTCTAGCTTAAGTAATTAATTTACATACACCACAAAGAGAATAAAAACGTTTATAAAAATGTGAGTTTATTTTTCGGGTGAAATTCTAAGCGTTTCGGATCAAATGAGTAAAATGTTTTGGCAGAATCTACTAGATGGCGCTGATCACGAATTATAACGTTATTCTTTAATGAATATTTTCATCTCAAATGTGCAGGCACCGAATCACGGATCACAATAAAATAAAAAAATGATTCACGAACGGTATTCCCAGATATTAAATCACTGATATACCAGTGAATGACTCACGATTCGTGATTTTGAGCTCATCACTATTAATTATGTCCCCAATTTCTGAAAATTTGGAATCCCCATAAATTGAATCACGCGTAAAAAATATAAAGCAACCATTTTCGCCATGGACCAGTAGCCCAAAAAAATGAGACGAAATTAAAAAACACTAGAATTTTATTCCTAAATTAATATCTCAATTTTTTTTTCATGTTTTCTTCTATTTATTAGATTCCTTATGAACCAGTGGTTACATAAGATCAGGTGAATCAGTGGTCGTATACTTTAAAACTCCACATTTTTATCTGTTCAACTCGCCCTCTCCCCCGAGATTAAATCTCGGATGCGCCTCTGTCATGGACAAACCAAAGGCAGACTAAAGCACCATCTACTTTATAAAATTGTTACATTGTTAAGAATGAAGAAGGTGAAATATGCTGAATCCGCTGAAATAATAAAACTTCTGTGCTGAGCTTGCCTCCAAAATATGTTTTGACATCACCTCAGAGCATTTGTTGTCGTCTCCGAAACACTGAAACTAACCCCAGGTAATATTATATAATATTTATGTTGAAAACCAGTCTAAAAATATTTCACGTAAAATGAAAAATGTATTATTAAGGAGAACCCACATGTTACACTTTTCAAATTAATACATCTGTCGTTCTATTATTTGAAAGTCATCTACTTTGTTTTTAATAGTTGGATACAGCACATATTTTTGAACCCATATGTTACATTTTTCAAATAAATATATATTTAATGCACCTTCCCCGGTTTGAAAATAGATCCAGGTTCGAATCCCGGTAGTAACAATAATATTTTTCGACAAATTTGATTTTATATGTATATCTTTCTAATTAATACATTTAATTAATTTTTAAAATATCACAGACCTATATCAGATGTTTTGAATAATTACAACTTCGCAATTAGAATGTGTTCACATTAATAATATATAAGTTGTATCAATGTTTCCAAAATTAAATTATAATGAATTGTTAATTCTGGCGCTTGCTATCGGTTTACTCAAAGGTATTTGAGATTCCGTATAAACAAAGTAGATGGCTTTCAAATATGGAACGATAGATGTATTAATTTGAATATATAGATTTGAAAATTTGTCGTCAAAAGTACTGTCGTTGTAGCATAGCTGGATAATGCACCTTCCCCGGTTTGGAAAGAGATCCAGGTTAGAATTCCGGTAGCGCAACAACAATATTTTTTGATAAAATTGATTTTGTATGTATATATTTCTAATTAATATATTTAATTAGTATTTAAAAAAAATAATTTATACTATAGTTATTATGTTGTTCATATAATACCTATAGCCTAAAAGCAGACTCCAGTTATATTTAACTTTGCGTTTTACTTACTGGATGTTATCTACAACGTTTGAATTTCGAATTAATATTGTCGCTCTCGTTTCTTAATTAGTTTTGAGGTGAAAAACGACTTTACTTGGTATTCATAGACAGACGTAGAACTCGGTAATAAAATGAATTCATCTCGAGGTTGGTTAAAAAAAATCTCAATGAAATATTACTTTAACTTAGTGAAATTTTTAGAGAGGAAAAATATTTTCTAGATTTACATGATTTATTGACTTGCTATTCCAAAATAACATTTCGGTATTTCTCGTAAGCATTATCATTGAAAAATATCTACTGTTGAATTTAGACGAATATGTTCGAATGTGTGCTCGGTATTGTGTGTAATTATTTTCTAGTGATGCTACCTACATAAAAAATTGTTACTTTTCTACTTCGCTACTGTTATTTATTTTTATGTACACTAGAAGAAAGAAGAACCATTAACAAATATTTAAAAAAAATCTTACAGACAAGTATAAAAAATATCAGTGCAATTAAGTATTGTCAGGAAATCATGGATGAGATTTCTCTTCGAGATTCAAATGTGCTTAAAGACCAGTAAAAAGTTCAGCATGAAGCAATCTATGACTCATCATTTTATGTATTTTGGTCGCGTCTTAGAATGACGCGTCCTGTACACACGTACCTTTACAGACTCCCAGAGATCAAAGTCTCATTGCGAGATCATCGTGAACACATGCCATCACGAAAAAATAATTGATGTAATAAAGTACCTATATTTAATATAAGTTTTTATAAACTACTTAAATAAATATAATTAAAAATATTATTAACATAAAACTCTATTCAAATATTAGAAAAAAATGAAAGAAAAGCTGTAAATGTAGATATTACGTATGTTGATATTAAATGTATGTATGTGGAGCTAGTCTTTTTTTTGGAGAGGTACTGCGATATATAAAAGATATTTAACTTTAGTTTGTAATATAATTATATATAAATTGTAAAAATAAAACAAAATCAAATAAATAAATGTGTACAGTAAAATATTAAAAAAAGAGTTTAATAAATAATCAGTAAAACGTTGTTAGCAGTCGAAGTTCGCGTAGAGAATTATTCTACAAAATAATTTACATCTCAAAACTGACTGTGGATGTCTGTTAAAAGTTGATAAGTCTTGATGAAATATGTCAACAAATTCACTGATGCTGACAGAATGTGGTGATTCGTCACTACAATGTTATAATAAAATGAATCATTCAAAAAGTGTTGATGTAGGAACTCGTGCGTACTTCTGCTAAGTTATACGGAAGGATGGGAAGACTAATATGCAAGTTTCGATGATATGTGACTGTATATGTTAATAATTGGAGAATCATAGTCGACTATTCGTTAATAAAATCCAACCATAATTAAGTTCACTATTAAATAGTGTTCCATTTACCTCAAAAGCCTATGGATAATGTGCGATATTTTATTACCAGTTTTTTTTATTAGATTTATTATTTCAACGAATAGAATTAAAATTTAACTAGGCGGAAGGTTAGAATTAAGGAATTAAACTAATGCAGTGTACGTTCTATTACAGGTAATGTAAAATTAATAATTTAGTACGAATTACGGGATAAAAAATAAGGTAGAAAATCAAGTTAAACTACATAATTAACATAGATGGAAATAAAGAACATTAAATAATAAATAAGTATTACATTATGTATGAGAATATATTCTTAAATATATTATGAGAGAAAAAAACGTGTACATTAGTTGTTAAATCAATTTTTTACTTAAGTTAATTATTTTAGAAAAATTAAATGAAGGTGAATAATAGAAAACAAGCACTATACCACCATAATTCAATATTTAAAACATTTTATCTATAGTACCTTTTCATATTGTTGTATTGTGTAAAGGTAATTGGAATAATATCTGATATCAGCGGAGCATAATCGTATTTTTGGAGCTAAAACAGTATTTTTAATCCTTATTTTTTTAAATATTTTCTTTTTTTTTTACTTTCTCTGTTGTTTCTGATTTTACAAAGTCGATTTTACGGAGTCAAAATAAAACAAGAACTGAATCCAAAACAAATCTGTTCTTAAGAACAAGATCGTCACAGTCGACTTCACATTAATATTATACTATACTAACTCTTTATCCGTCCTAATACATGATGGTTGGATAACATTAAACCAATGTAGGGCAAAATTGAAAGCAAAAGGCGAAGAACAGGGATCTGTACTGTAAAGCTGAAAAAAAGTGAGGCCTGTTTCACACTGACAGTAGATCGGCAGAAGAAGTGTACACATTGCACAATAACACAATATTTGTAGCTAAAAAATCTGGATTAGCACAGTTCGCTCATCTTAGGATGGATAAAAGTCTGAATCTTGAGCTTCCACTATAAAAGGCGAAATTCAGAAAGATAGGTGCCCGAAGGTTATTACCTAAAAAAGTGTTTTATACTATTAAAGATCTTTCGGCGCTACACGTTGTGAGATATACTAATCTTGTACGTTCATATTGTTTATACCTATTATTATAATAATCGGTACAGTCGTTGCAATAAATACACAAACAATGATCAATTCACAGTAGGTACTCATACAATAACATAATAATAGTATGAAATTGTAAAATCCAGAATCAAATTCTAATTATGAAATTTTCTAAAGTGGATATTAATATTTGAAAAATGTAACTTCCGAAAAAAAAGGTCACGTATCACTAATACGTATTTCGAATTTCCTCCAATGTATCAGTTTAAAAAAAAAACTAATTACAAAGAAAGGTTAGCAATATCGTTTAATATAAGTGTCTCTTAAGGTTACATGCATGGTTTGAGTGGTCAATGGTAATTTTCGACTCCCGGTTAACTCGTGTTATCTTCTTTCCCTTAACTCCCCACATTTAATCTATATAATAGCAAATTTTTTGAACAACAATGGTAATATAATATTTCCAATTCTATAATATTAGTGTATTTTTTTCTATAAAATAAAGTTTTGATTAATGGCACATATCACTCTTGAAGGGTGGATTGCCTATTTAAAAGAAGACGAAGAAGATTTGAGTGATTTCAAGCCATAAGGTCTTAAAACACTAATGTGACTAGACAATCGCCGGTGGTGGAAAGGGATAGAGAAATGAGTAATGAAAAAATGGAATTCATTTTAGTTATATTTTATATAAAAGTAAAATTAAAACACAAATTTTAAAGCGTAATAATTTTTACTTGGATCCCAAAAACAAGAGTTGTAGCTAAATAAATTTTGTTAGAGTTTTGGGACATTCATATATCAATTGAACTTAATATAATAATATATGTATTTTGTAATTTATTATTCGGTTCTAATAATTCTTGTGTTCTTGTTGATGACATCTCTTAATATTGCTTAATAATACTTTTCATATTGCTATTAATATACTTTGGGAGAGTAAAGGAGGATAGTAGAAATGCACTCGGGTTTGATTAGTTAACATGGAATAACAATTTCAAGTAAAGTCTCTTTCCATCTGGTCGATGTGAGTTTTCCACTTGGGATGACGGATCAATGCCGGCAAAGTTGCATGTTGTTGATCTAGGCACGTGACAATCCATTTAAATGTCTTCCATTTAAATGATGATGCTTGATTGTACGTGCTCAAACTATTGTAACAAATCCACTGTCAATTTTTTTAAAATTTCAAAAATTATTCTTGAATTTACGAGTATTTTTTGGTAAAAGATTACTATTGATTGTATTTGCTTGTATCTTGGCTATTACTGTAAAGATATATTTTTATATTTATTTATCTACAACCACTAGGTATATAGGCATAAGTTAAATTAGAGTAAAATTCAATAAATTATGTGTGTATATACATTTCTTACTTAAAAAAAGTATATGTATGTACTTAGCATGTATATGTCTCGTGTGTGTGTGTGTGTGTGTGTCACCTGCCACCTCAGATGAGATGATAATTGATTCAAGGCAACTCTGCTTTTCACATTACACATTTATTCACAAAATTCAATTAATTCCGACATTAGATGCACGTCAAATGTTCGCTCGTATGCCGTCTCCTTGCTCGTTGTAGCGGAGTCTCTCCTCAACCCGCTGGTGGACCAAGCCCATATATCTCTGAGTCCACTGCGGTGATCCCACTACGTCATCTACGCCAGTGACGTCTTGCTCCGCTGTCCGCCAGAGTCGGATTCTCGTCTCTAATTCGTCCATTTAGACAGCCAATCATCATAAGTCGGCAAAGTAGGCTACCCATACCTCGTCGCGCAAATTCAAACATATAAGAAGAAGAATGTTGTAAAAAGATTTTGGGATAAGAAAGAAAAAAGAGAGTTAATAGATGGTTATCTATGTAGAGTATGAGCTGGTCCAATTTCAACCAGTCAAAATATTCTACCAGTTCTACCAGTCGCCAGTCGTGGAGCTGTAGTGCCATAAAATAGTTGGTTTACATTTAATATTCTAACACGAAGGTCCTAAAGAGCAAGCGAAATATCCTTTACTTAGACTCAAAGAAACGGGAGGTTGAAATAAATTGTGCAAGAATGTCAAGGAGCTAAACATTTAAATATTATGTATGTAAAATAGTAATATACGCCTTTATTATAAAAAAAACATTTGCAAGTCAGTCCCGTTCTGCTTTGTCTGAGGGTATATAAAAGGTCTTTGACTAAACTCCTAACTTTATGTACATATATTAGATCTGTCTCCAAATAATTAAGTCGTATTTAATATTTTGGGACCAGAATTATTATTTTTATAAATAGGCAATATTTTTGATTTCATATCATCTTAAATTATTTTAAAATTTTGAGTGAAAATAATACTTTAAATATAAAATAATAGAAAAAATCATTGGGCATATTATGTCAACATATATGGCACTAATAAATACTATAGAACATATTTAACAAGGGTATTTTTATTATGCAAGATAAAAGTAATTTAATTAGAAAAATAAATTATTTGTCCTAAATTAATTAATTAAATTAAATGATGAATTTCAATAATTCATTAATTTTGATTTAAAAACGTTGTTTTTAAACTAATATGAGAAGATAAGACAAGCTAATCTTTACTAATATATTCATACATTATTTTACATCTGGTTTGAACATACTTTAATTATTTACTTTATGACAAAAAAATTGCTATTAAGTTTACAAATCTATTATTTTTTTGAGTGGGATGCAGTAAATATCACCCACGATAGATTCAACCTTGTTCTGGCTACTTTGCTAGACTTTTGGCTGTGTTAAAGTAGCCAATTTTTTTTTGTGATAATGAGATTTCATTAAAATAAATAAATTTATAATTATTAAACAATAAAATATATAATGTATTTGTTGGTATTGGTTTTTTATAAAGAATATATAACGAAATGAGATAATTAAAAAATATTAATAACTTAATTTAAATGATGTATTTTATTCGACAATAAAATTTAAATTTCGAACCCGTATTGTAAAGGGAAAAATTAAATGTTGTAAATTCATTTATCACTCTTAAAGTTGTAAAAATTAGTGGTATTAAATTTGCATTTTTGTGAGAAAATATTACCTTGGTATCGTTGGTAAGTAGGTGCAGGTAGTAACCGGGTAGGAGTCGTCTCTCGTTGACGTGCCTCACGGCCAGGCGCGCTGCGGCGAGCTCCGCTTGGCCCTCCGGCCGCGCCCCCCAGCGTGTGCTCAGCTCGAACAGCCCCAGGACAGACACCCTTCGCATGCCACCACCACCTGCTGCCACACATATAGGATATATATATATACTTCGTATATTACGCTTGTCCTCTCCAGGTATCGTTGGAGTTTGGAAACAATTTTCACTTAAAAATTGAACGCGTACATTATATGTAAATATTTTATTGGTTTATGGGTAGATTTGAAGAATTTAACTATTTATTTTATCGCTAGCCATTATATGGCATAATTATTTTCCAATTTATAATTAATAAAAAAAGAAATATTCAAATTAATTAGGTAGAATTTAAAAGAAAAAACAGAAAAATTTATTATATCTATCAAATAATATGTTGTTACTATCAACGGAACTCAAACCCAGATCATTATCTAACCAGAAGTATGAGTTACCAATTATACCACTCGATGAATTTTTGATCTTAATATATATATATATATATATATATTTAGATGTTTCACTATTATATAAGGAATACCGAAAAACATACGGTTATTTTTAAATTCATTTTATCTAATTTGTTTTAAGTATGTATCAATGAACTATGTTCTGAAAACATAACTTCACAATGAAAGTGTTAACATTAATTTGATATATTGTTAAGGTGCGTGTCCACGTTTTAGAAGATTCGTTGAAAGTGTTGGGGAAAATCTGTCAGATGTAAACATAGTCAGCGCTCTGTATTTAAATGTCGAGAAAATATATTGAACCGAGTGAAGAAAATCTGTTTTTCACGTTATATTTTTTACTATTTTCAAACAAAATCAAAAGCATTTTGCGATTATGAATGCCGGATGTGGGAGTAAAATTTTCGACTTTTTAATTTATAGATAAGTTGCGTTTAGCTGCGGAATCACTCAAATGTTTTAGAAGAATTATTTTATTTGCATTATCGTTAGAAATTTCAAAGGACTGTAAACCCAAAAAAAAACCAACAGCAATCTAAAATGACTTAGATGTTCATTACCAATCTCTACAAACGAGGAGAACTTTAATCATTAATTCTTTACGACGTACGATAATTTGAGAATATTCATGACACTTTAAAGCGATAATTGTTGTTACTTAATCCATCATCGGTACTATCTGATGGTTATATAAAAATATTATATTATGATTTAATAACTCCCAGAAACTGAAAGATACTGAAAAATCAATTTATAATCAAATATGATGCTAAGATAAATATTTCAAAACGAAAAAATTTCGTTCTCGCAACAGTTCGCGAAGTGTGTGAGCTGGACATAAAATACTCCCATACATCAATGTCCAACTAAATTAAAAGACTCACCTTCTTTTTGTCCTTTCCTTTTTGATGTTTTTTTGTCTTCTTCCTGAGGTACCTTCGTGTCAGTCGAGATGTCTCGGCCGGTCAGGGCGACACTCGGAGATGTGCCGCTGAGTGCGTCATTATTATTTCCGATAATCAATTGTCCCTTAAGACGCTCGAACACGCTGGAGATGGCAGGGTTGGTGACGGTTCCATTAAAGGGTCCACGATTTCTCTTCATCTTCGATAGATGAAACGATTCATCTTCATTTGTACCTTTATTCAGTAAAATGTCCTGTTTGGTGTATATTCGTCGAATTTTTATTTTATTATGTTTTATGGTAGCCGCGAATGATTTGTTTTGCTTTGGCAACATTTTTGTTTTTGCTAAGTCAACAAATGGGTGAATTTTATTTATCGTTGTAATATCCGATAATTTTGATTGTTCTTTGCGTATTGTTTTGATATTTTCAGTCCATTTAATAGAATCATTCGGCGCGTTATAGGCCTCCGTCGGTTGGGCATCATCACCAGTCATCGTCAGTCGGATTAAATTAACATCATTAAAGAACTTTTCATGTAAATTGAAATTAATTCGGGTGACATTCCGCGATCCGGGCGAGTTATGATTCACAATATCCGAACAGTTATTTGGCACAGTACACATTATCGTTAGATTATTAAATATATATACAGGCGGAGGGCTTCCAGTATTGCTTTCAGCCGAGTTCGGCATCGAATTCGAAAAATACTTTTTTGCTAAATCATTATTTACATTTGGCACAAAATCTTCGCCTCTCGTTAAAGTAATATCTACACTTTCCGTCGGTTCGGTGAAACTGCCATTCGAATATTTATTTGCCGGCGTGCGGAGCTCGTCACCGAGTTCGTGATTGCCGGCCATGTTTGTGTCACCATTTTGGAGAAGGGCTTTGGCGGGAGATACGACGTGGAGGGACACTAAAATAACAAAAATGAAAGTCCGCAGAGTTCTCGGGGAAGGAATAAATAAACAGCTTTCCGATACCCCTTCATCCGGAGATAAGCCGCTTAGTTTATCATAATTGCTTTCCGTGAGGCTTCTCCGTTTTTTCAGGCCGGAGAGACGGGAGTAGAGACAGCTGAAGGTGGTAGAAGAGGACAAGAATGCAGACAAGAGGGAGCTGGGGGGCGGGGGGTCCCTCATGCCAGGGGGAGGCTCCACCACCAGAAGCACCGACCAACCTGAAACAAATGATTTATGAATACTTAATTAAGAAACATCTAAATTCTAAATTACTTCAATTAAATGATTAATTTTTTTAGCAATACTTGAATATGCCTAAGAACACGCAATTACTGGATTTTTACCTACAAAGGCACTGTTATTAAACAAATATCAGATATCTCGTAGAGACAAAGCTACTTTTTATTATATTTAATGGAAAATATATAGAAGTATGTGTTAATTACCAAATTTGGTCCATATATGGCGATGGTGTAGTGGTACTCGAAGCGAGTCTATATATTAACATATATACTATTTTAAAAAAAATTGATAAATGTGGAGATGGAGGGCTGAGAATTGGTGAACGTTATATTTATATAAAGTGATCACTTAAACCAGCTGAAGACAGGTCGTAAACCCTTTAATCACCCCATACTTCCATATATTTTCCATTAAATATAATAAAAAATAACTTTGTCTCTATGAGATATCAGATACGTGTTTATTATTTTTTTTGACTTGAACGTTGTCAATCTGTTATATTTAGTGTTTGTAACAACTACCTTCGGATCTTCAATAGAATCAATCTACAAAAAAATTTATTTAAATGATTTTATGTGTCACCATCAATCAGTCACTCAGATGGGCATCAGGCACAAAGGGGCAATGAAGGGAGAGCTTTATTCTTCATTTTGACAATTTAGTTCCCATATTTACCGATAATGCAGATATTCTAGTTGGACCACGACTATGTATTATGAAATATCCATGCAATTAATTTTGCGCGATTGTTTTATATTGAAAACGTGTCCGATAAAGAGTTAGTTTTTGCAAATTTACAAAGTTACAAAGTTACATTACAAAAAGCACCTAAAGGCACTGTTGTTTTTTCCCGTTAACTTTTTTCCACGTTAACGGGAGCGACGTTTTTTTGTCAGCATATTGTTAAAGCAAAGCTGTTTAATGGAACGGCCACCAGAGTTGGTCGGAACAAAGTTTTCCTACAGACCTTTTACGGGTTGACCCAATAAATTGAATGCAATTGAACTTAACAATAAAATTCAACGATTTTTTATATCGAAATCGAAAAACCGTACCATTAAAATTTTTATTACTAATTTCCGTTAGTGATAAAGACATATAATACAAGTATTTCAGTTGAATTGATGTATGCTAGGTTCGAAAAAGCCTATGAAGTAGTAAATAAGCAAAAAATTAATATATAAATAATAATTTTCTTGAAATAATCCTTGCGTGATTTGATTTGATTTTCATCTTGCAACTACGTATTAACTGTATGTAATGAAATAATATAATAGATCAATGCATATTTTTTTATGTCAAAATATTTGTTTTGGATTCTCACTATGATAGTTAAAGGGTGACCAGCGGAAAAATTTCGAGATTGACTGCTGACGTGTATTGTCGAATGATCGACGAGTTTTTGGCACCGCAACTGTAGCTGTTTCCCGGGTTCATCAACAGAACACAATTTCAGCAAGACGGGGCCACTCCACACACAGCTAGAGTTTTAATGGAGAAGCTGAGGGGAATTTTTGTTTGATTTGAAAAAGGGTTCGAAATTAAACCACTTTTGTTACGTATTGCTATTCAATATCTTATTAAATATCAACATTTTCATGCTTAATCTGTTTATAAGCAAATTTTTCTGTGTCGGCAATATCACCACAAAATATGCGGCAAACGCAATATTGGATTTCTCTCGAAACATGAGATGGCACTCGGCTCTCCGGTCCACTCAATACTGCTGATTCTTCTCGGCCGTGAAGAGGATCCATGAAAGGAGATTCGTCTGCTTGAAATTGTGAGAGGCTGTAAGTAGCCAGCTCATGAGCTTTACATATCTATACTGAAGATCTCTTGTCTTTTCATTGTTAATCTGTTAAACTTCGGATATTTTATCTTTATTTATTAACAACGTTCTTTCGAATAACTTTTATTAGTAACTACACAAAAGATCCATTATAATAATACAAATTTAAAATATTTTTTAAATCAAGATTTTGTGAATAACAAATTTAATTGATAAAGGAAGATATAAAAGAAGACTAACAAGTCACATGACAGTAAAGTTTTTATTTATATAATTGTTTTTAAAACCTCTTTTAGGGCAGACGTACGTAGGATAGCTATTCAGGAACGTGCTGTGCATACAAGCAAAAAATCTGTGCATTACTAAAATTTTTGAAAAACAAATATTAATGAAATAATTGGATTAACATAAACGAAAACGTTATTTTAAAATTAGCGCCATCTGTGTACCAGTAGAGTCTTTAATTTCTTAGTTCTAAAAACTACCACGACAACTCACTGCTGTACCCTTAGGTCTCTTATGCATTCGCCACCTTGAGCTATTCATATTACTCTGTTTTATCTTTAACCTAGTGAATTACTCGAGTCACATAATTGGTTATTTATTGAATTGAAAATTTCTTTAAGTTGATTCGTTTTCTATGGAGTAGTTACCTATGGTGTATTTTTAACAGAATAACACTAGAAAGGGTTACAACTGCGTGCAAATCATTGAAGTGTTTACTTCCTCTTTCACTAATTCTCGAATTTTACTATCTTACTGTTTTTAAAGTGTTGATTTCATGGCCGTTCTTTGCGTTCGAGGTGCATTTGGTACATGATCATTATTTCGTTTAATTATTACGTAAAGGATTTTCAAACAATAAAAGAATCATGTTCAGTCATAAAAAGTGTTCTTAAAAACGTCCATACATTTTTTATATTGATGTTTATATTAGGTAAGACGGTATTATTTCACGTTAAAACTTAAACATTAAAAACACTATTAATAGTACTCTAAAAAAGACGTTGGTTAAACGAACGTTCATAATACTATGTACAACATATATTATAGTACATATATTACATCATAACCTAAATCTATCACGCTACTGGATAGCATATATGTACGTATTCGTGGATACAATACCTTAATGATTCTATAGGGTATTCATCGGAAAAATTTCAAGATAAAATTGTAATTGCTCGTAAACCATCAGGGTGAGGTAAGTGTGAGGAGTATTGTTCGACGCGCGTGATTTACGGGATTGCCAGTTGCAGTGAGTCACTGGTCGAAAGCGCGCCGCGTGTTCGCGGTTGAGCAATATTTAAAGTGCGGTGATTCATTGGATCGTCCGCGTCGCGCTTTTTGTACTCACTTTAATATTCGACGAGTAAGTAATGAGCTGAGCACGCAACTTATCTGGTATAGGGTTCAAAAGTTCAGACAAGAAGGAACAATGGTTAGCCAAACTCCTCCGGGACCATTAACATCAGCAGCGACGCCAGAACACGTGGCTCAAGTTCGATGTGTAATTATGCGCAATCCGCGTAAATCGATAAGGAAGATTGCAGCTTGTACAGGAATAAAAAATCAACAGTGGACGTTATTTTGAAAAAAAAACTACAGTTTCACACATACAAACTGCAAATCATGCAGTTTCTCAACGAAAATGACTATTCTTTACGTGAAACCTTAGTGAGAACGATGCTGGAACGTTTTGGACGTATTTTTTACCGACGAAGTACATTTTCATATCAATGGCTATAATGTTAGTATATAGAACATGAGATACTGGAGCCCCCACAGCCCAAGGAAACGCCATCAAAAACGTTTGCATTGTCCAAAAACAACAGTGTGGTGTGTGATTTCTGCCCTAGGTATAAATAGCCCTTATTTTTTTAACCAGCGAGAGACAGTCACTGCTGACGTGTATTGCCGAATGATCGACGATTTTCTGGTACCGCAACTGCAGCTGTTTCCGGGGTTCATCAACAAAACACAATTTCAGCATGACGGGGCCACTCCACACACAGCTAGAGTTTCAATGGAGCAGCTGAGGGAAATTTTTCCCAATAAATTAATCAGCAAGTACGGAGACATACTCTGGGCACCTCGGTCACCGGACCTTACACCGTGCGACTTTTTTTTGTGAGGATACCTTAAATCGAGAGTTTACAGCAACAATCCTTGAACAATTCAGGCTCCACAAGAAAATATGCGCCGTAAAGTTGCTGCCATTGAACCGACGCCTTGCTCTCGCATGTTCGATTACGAGAGTGTCTTGAGAGAAATGGACGGCATTTAGACGATATTGTTTATAAAATGTAAAATCCGCATCGTTAAACTCCATTTCGCAAAAATAAAATATGAGAATAACATTGTAGTTTAAAAAAAATTTAATATTAAACTTGAAAATTTTCCGCCGGACACCCTTATAATTATGATGCTTATACTTTTTCCTTTATACGAGGATCATAATAGAGCATCAAAACTTTTTTGATTGTTTAAAGTATCATCGTGCCTCTAGAACATATTGAAACGTTATGAAAAGTAGTTTAACGTTTCACCTTTGAAAACAGTCGTTATGAACTGAAGCACATTTCTAACGAAATCGTGTACAACAGGTAGATAATTATTTAATAAAATAGCCTACCTACATACTATTCGTATTACAAATAATGTATAATACTGTTTTCCAATTCAAATGAAAAAAAATCTGTAAATAAAAAGTGAAAATGTACCTTCAGAATCAAAAAATTACATTTTCACTTAAAATAAACTATGTAATATTTGCTTTAAATAAAAATTTTTACTACGCGTAATATACAGGATACCGGGACACTTATATATAAGATTTACCGTATTTTTCCGAAGTAAGTGTTGGTGCAATGAAAAATCAAACTAGCTTCGCTGGTTTCCCCAGACGAGAATCGAACTACAATTTCTCAGGCGAGTACTTAACACTAGATCAAACAATTAATTGTAATTATTCAGAACATAGGTCTGTGATATTTAAAATACAAATGAAATGTATCAATTAGAAAGTTCAATTAAAAATCAATTTTATCGAAAAATATTGTTGTTACTAGTGGGATTCGAACCTGGATCTCTTCCAATCCGGGGAACGTGCATTAACCGATTATGCTATCGCACACAGTGCATTGACGACAAATTTTCGAACCTATATGTTACACTTTTTCAAATAACAGAACGATAGATGATAGATAAAATTGATTTTATATATATATATATATCTAATTTATACATTTAATTTGTATTTTAAATAATTTTTCGGTTTTATTATTAGTGTGTACTCAAATATAAAAGGATAAATTTAACAAAGACACGTACATGTGCGCTGGAAGGGTGTCCGAATAATTAACATGCACGTTTTTTGTGTTTTATTTTTTAATTGTGTCGGGATAATATTATTCATGGTTTGTACTTCAGGCGTTAAAATGTTTTGCCCAATTCACACCCAGGACATAATTTCAGAATCCAACCGCACGGAGGACAGATCCTGTAAATGTGTACTGTATTGTTTGTATACATTGTTCCTGTATTACATATTATATTCAATTATGGTTTTATATTGAAATATTATTTCATCTGAATTATAATAGGCGTTATTTCATCCCTTTAATATTATGGTGATACGTGTGGATGCGGTTAGAATTAAATGTTGTGGATCAGAAGGTTGCGTGTCAGAGCGCCTGGTAATATAATCGCGGAGTGTGTGTGGCCAGAGTAGGTTGAACAAGAAAGACTTCTTCAAGTCCACTTTACCTGTTTTCGAGTAAAATGCAAAATAAATTATTGTACCACAATACCATATTGAACATGACCAATAACCGCAGGTAACATGACCAAATAATGTTATCTTATTGGCTGAAAACATATTTGTCTGGGTTTGAATTAATTATCTATTCAACATATCTGCGATTGAAGTAACATGCAAATTTTAATACGAAATTCAGCAATATTTATCTAATTTCAATAGACTAGTCTTGTAGACATTAATTTGCTTTATATTTGTAAAAACTTAACTCAATAACCCTAAAAATTGGACATGTCTAATTTTGATTCTATACCTCACATATACAGTTCTCAGAAGACGCTTGAGCATAATTATAGATAAAAAAATATGCAATAATAAGTTTCCTAGAGATCATGTCAGGAAGGCGGGTGAGAAAGAAGCGGTGCACTCAGGGGCCGGCTCCTTGGACGCCGCGGGCGCATTGTATTAATACGTGATGGGGTCGGTACCGGCGTGTTTTTAAAGCTGATGAGAACCTCGGCCTTACACCCAGATATCTGCAAAGCCGTCGGTGGCGTTGCTGATTGTTGAGGCGATTGACCATCATAACACCATTACTCTGTCGTCCCATTTTTCTAGCAAGTACCTTTTTAACTCATCGTCATCGGCAGCGTTAGATGTCAAGGTGAGCGTCTGGGATACATATAGATTTATCGGCATATCCTTATATCACCCGCAGAGTTCGACAGTCCACTTCCACACCGTGAAGCTATTATCCAAGTGAACATTAAACACTTTTTACGTCACTCACATTTTTTTTTCTACGGCAGTAAAGTGGTACGTGAATGCTTCGTATCAAGTTTAACACCTCTGGGGTTTCTTTGTGGAGCCTTAAAATGCTTCTCATTATTATTATAAACAGTATTTGTTATAATATAATCATTTATCGTTTGCAAAATCTTATTCGTAAAAATTCTAAACCACCAAGCGTTTGATATCGTTCCAGTATTATATTACAAAAAAAAAGTTGCGATGTACGTCGCTGTTATCATTCTTATACTTATGTCGATTTTTCGTGAAATTTTGTACCCATATTTCAACATAGTTAAATTTCAGTCCTGTAGGCCTTAAACTTCCTTAAACGTAATTAATTAAATTAAAAGACAGTTGCGTTTCTTGTTTTCTTCATATCAGTGCGGAGATTCGTGACGCACTATGGAAGTAATTATTCATTCTTTGAGAGAACGGAGAATTAAAACAAGATAGAATGAAAACGATTTTAAACTACCACACAAATACAGAAGTGCGTGGGTTCCAAGGTTAATGAAGTGTAACACGCGACAGTCCTCGGCGTACCGAAGCGAATAGTGGCTAACATTAATCGTAAGTTCGTACTTACAAGTACGTTTGAATAACTATTAACCATATTTAATGAAATTAAGTCTGTGTTATGAAGAATATATTCAGATAAAAGTTAAAAAAATCTTAATTTTTAAATAATTTGATCCAACAATTGTTGTCAACAGATCAGTTGGTTACCTCTTGTTGGAACACCCTATATATGAATTCGGTATAGCTACATAATATAGTGTACCTGCCGAGATGTAAACGTCAATAAATTATTGTCAGGATGCGAAAGACAGCAGTCAGTTTCTTAAAAAAACTGACAAGCGCGTATCAGAATGGTGAGAACGAAGTGAAGGATGTACGCCATGAGAAAAGAATCCAATTTACCAAACCGTAGTCACGCACATCTACTATTTTTAGAGAACTTTTCTTTTTTGCTCGCGCGTTTCTGAGTTGCTTTTTGTTGTATTAAAAAAGATCACTTATATATAAATTTTTATACAAAAGGTATATTATACACATTTAAAAAATAAATGATCCACTTAAAATAGTTGTTATTTAAAAAAATATATTCATAATGTCTAGAGCTATTGAAGAATCTATGAATTTAATGAATCGTTTTGTAGAAGTGCTCCACTACGCACTTCTCTTTGCAGTAGAAATATGTACACTGTACAATAAATAATATTACTATACTATAAAGTTAATATTATTGGGTACAATGAGTTACAGCGTTTTTATTAAATTTTTAATATATTTTAAATAAATCAACTAATCAATAATATTACATATTCACCTGCATGTTTATGACTGACTCCCAGCGTTCTGTCAGTTTTCCGAATCCACACCTGAAAATATCTCATGGTTTGGAGGTGAAGAAATCGTCATGCCAATTTTGAAAAGCATTGTCGTTATTTAGAAAAATTCTTTGTAGTTGTGGAGATTGAGAAAAACTGATACGAGGAATAACTTCCCAACTGAGCTATGGAATAGCCGCTTCGTAATGTTGCCATGCGGACGGGCATTGTCACGGTACAAAAACACTTAATGCCGTCTTTATTTTAATTGTGGTCTCGAGGCGATGGAATCGTTGGCAATAAATTTCAATGTGATGATTACATTCCTAGAAAGTAATGTATGGTAGATAAACTGAACTTTTAGATAGTGAAAATAATGATACAAATACGAAGGTAAAAGTTAGGTTAATTTAAACAGTTGATGCCAACTAAAAGTTAAGGTTTATTGTGAACATTGATGACATACGTCAATAATACAGTATTTGATAGATTTGTACTATAATAAATTGAATTTTATTTTCGATAAAGTGTTGGTATTATATAATTGCTTTATCTTGCTTTATTTTATTAAATCTAAATCGTGGCCGCGTAGCAAAAAGAACGTAACATAACACAGAAGCATTTATTAAATCAGTTTTAACTTAATAAGTCAATCATAAATTAGTTAATTTGAGAGTGAAGTTAAATTAATAAATGTGAAAATACTTTATTAATTTTTTTACAAAATTTTTTGGAAATTATCCACTACAAAAATTAGTTTCACGTTTTCCCTTTTCAAACCTTTGAAATGGTTTCATGGACTAGAACTGAATTTCGTAGAATTTATTCTCAAAAGCATTCTTCAAACTACTGCATGGAAGGTCATCGATATCGGTGATTTGACTAACGTCAATCCACATTTACGATGGTCATCAGTTTCCACCCCATTTGCCGGACAGACACGCCCTTGAAGATAAATGATGACGAGGGGTAGATAGTTTTTGTGTAGTGAATTAATTTGGCAACCTTATATAATTTATACAAAATATAAGAAGAATATAAATAGCTTTGAAAAGGCACTGGTTTTATAGTTGTATAATATAATATATATATATATATATATATATATATATATATATATATATATATATATATATATATATATATATATATATATTGAATAGTTTGCATATATTATATGACATTATATTATCATATACTAGCAATAGAATGTTATGTTATATGAATGGAAATTACGAGGGTACCCCAGAAAAAATTATCGCGAAAACTACGTTATAAATTATCGTAACTTTTTAAGCATCTCTACTCTTTTACCATCTGTTTTATTTTTACCAGGCCAGATACCAGGCGCTTTCAAAAACTATAAGAAATTTAATCAAATTAGAGGCGGCGAGGATCGATCCCTCTACCTCTCACTTGCTAATCGACCTCTCTATCATCTTGTTATTGCCTCTTTAAACAATAAGTACATAATGCTGAATTTTTTGCATTTATTTACATTTTGATTTGTTTCATTAATTTAAATTTTTTAAATGTTATTTGAAAAATAAAAAATAAATTGTATCTAGTGAATATCAAGCTTAATTGATAAAGAACTAAATATATTTAAAAGAGGGTTATACAGAAATATATATATATATATACATATTTATATATATATATATATATATATATATATATATATATATATATATATATATATATATATATATATATATATATATATATATACATACATATTTATATATATATATATATATATATATATATATATATATATATATATATATATATATATATATATATATACATATTTATATATATATATATATATATATATATATATACATATTTACACTTTTGTGAAAAATGTGAATAGTACATTATTAATTTAATATTACATAAAAAAAATTTTTGAACACAATAAAATTGAAAGTCAAACACATTTTAGCTTATTATTTGATTTCTCCATAGTATTACATTCTAAAAAAACTATTGTAGATAGAATTTTAGTTTACCTTAATTTAATATGTTAATTACTTTAATTGAAGGGCAATTCTTGCCGTAAAACTGCTATGCACTTTGGCAAAAAAAAGAAGTTATTTACGTAATATATATGAAATTTAAAAAAAGTCAAATCTACACAACGTTCAATCTACACAATGAGATTTTATTTTGGTTTAAAATTTTGTATGAATTTTATCATATTTTTTATATATATACATATCGTTTTTACATATTGAGGAGTTCAATAAGATAGAATATATTATTTTGAAAACAGAATTGGTAAGTTCATGCACAGTATATATAATGAATGTACATACATCGCGTCTAGACTAGAAAAAACCGTAAACACCCCTACGTAGAATATATTTTCTGGTTTAATAATATACTCTATATATATATAGTACATTATGATAATTTTTGTCCATTAAACAATACATATATATATATATATATATATACATAGGAATTGTATATTAAAAAAGAAAATATATTCTACGTAGGGGTGTTTACGGTTTTTTCTAGTCTAGACGCGATGTATGCACATTCATTATCTATACTGTGCATGAACTGCCTCGTGATAGAATTTATCAATTGATAACAATCGTATTGATAAATAGAATTTATCAATTCTATTTATCAATACGTTCGTACGACAAAGGCAATAGTAAATTGTGCACGATGACAAGATTTGCCAGGTGAAAACTGATTTTTAAGTTTTTTGTACGTATGATAATTTATGTCCATTAAACAATACCGTACAATGGATTTTGATATTTGATGTATCAAATACTTAATAAAAAAAAATCATCTCCAGTAAATCACATTTTCGTCAAATAGGGCAATTTCTATGCAAGGGTGTGAATTTTGGCACAAGATATTTTGAGACGCTGAAAAGATTATTCATAAAAAATAATAGAAAAGGTGTTCGGGTTTGAAAGATTACTTTCTAAATTCAGTTACGTCCACAAATTTTATATTCCTAGTTTTTGGTATTTTTTGTTGTGGACTTCATTTGTTGTTTTTTAACGTATTGTGTATTTCAGAAAAAATATAAAAGAATTTTAATATATTAATAATACAAATTAAATGTATTAATTAGAAAGATATACATATGAAATCAATTTTATTGAAAAATATTGTTGTTGCTACCGGGATTCAAACCTGGATCTCTTCCAATCCGGGGAACGTGCATTTGCCGATTATTAACCTATCGGATTACTCAAAGGTATTTGAGATTTCGTAAAAATAAATAAGGTGGCTTTCAAATAATGGAACGATAGATGTATTAATTTGAAAAAGTGTAACATAGATTCGAAAATTTGTCGTCAACGCACTGTCGTGCTATAGCATAATCGGTTAATGCACGTTCCTCGGATTGGAAGAGATCCAGGTTCGAATCTCGGTAGCAATTACAATATTTTTCGATAAAATTGATATTATAAGTATGTCTTTATAATTAATACATTTAATTTGTATTAAAAACAACACAGACATCATCGTTCTGAATAATTACAACGTCACAATAAGCATGTGTTCTCCTTAATATATTAATAATATTTGTAGCATGTTTCTATGTAATAATCATTATTTAAATACATTTTGCTGCGTTTTATATTGCCATTATTGCAAATTTTTACCTTCGTAAAAGTTTATGACATAAAAAAATTATGTTATGAAATTTTCTTACATAAATTACTTACTGCATAGATAACTTGAACAATAGGAAAAGTAGTGATACTAAAGAACTCTCAAATGTTATTAAAAAAACACTTCAAAGTGTGCTTAAAAAGAAACATGTACATTTAAATATGAATTATAATATTATTTATATCACTAATGCTATTATTTTATTATATAACATTTAACACTTCTTGTAAATAATATTTTTTATTGATATTCATTCAATTTCTCCACACAAGCATAGACTTTCAGGAGAAACGTAGTACGAAAAAAGAAATTATTGTACCTAAAAATTGTTATATGTTAATTTGAAATAAGAAAATAAAATATACATTTATGCAGTTCAACTCGATTATTTTTATTACACTGGTCAACATCAAAACCCCCCGTTGAAATATATCTTATTTATATGAATTTTGGGGAGGAATACGAATTTAGGGCAGAAATCTTCTAGTATACACAGTTATTAAGAAAAACCAGTTGTTTTGGAAAAAATAATGATTTTTAGCAAAAATTGAGTTATTTTAATAGATTTTAATTTTTTAATTTACTTATTACTTCATTTAAAATACTTATTTCAATATTGAGATAATGCTTTTAAAGTTCTTTATTAGGTTTTATGACGTTAAAATGAAAAGTCTTAAGTTAATATAATCACTCCAGCGATATCACCAGCACATTTGGCGCGTTTATCTTTCAAGGCCACCTAAAGAATCACAACTGATAAATTAGTCTAGATTAATCGATCTGATTCACGTATAAAAGCTTCATATCTTCAATAGTGGAACTGTCTTGAAAAAAGAGTAAATATAATATGTAGCATTGCAGAAGAAATGAGTTTTTTGCAATAATATACCACATTTATTAGAACTCAAAGATAGAGTAGTAGAGAATCTTTATTGTCTTGTTGAAGTTCAGTTCAATTTCAACCAATAACATGTACACATGAAGCCATTATTAGATATAAAAAGAACAGAAGAACAAGTGGAATGGGTGCTAACCTGAAAGTTATAGCAATGTTCACAGGTTAGGGAGGGTGTCTTCATATGTGAATGGAGCAGCTGAGAAAAGAGTAATAAAAATAGTTTTCGTTTGTATAAAACTCATTTTTTCTCCAAAATGGTAAATGATAGGATAATTCTACAAACAGATTCAGAATCGACACTTTTGAATTTTTAAGGTTCAGATAAAATAAAATTTTGATCAATTTTTGAATAACCACAAAATAAAAAAAATCTACCAGAAAGTTATTCTTATGTACATACATATAATACATAACACAAATGAAAATGTATTATTCAATGTTTTTTAATTATAGGTGCTAAAGCCATTTTGAATTTTATATTTTAGGGAGCAGATTTTTTTTATAGGAAATTTACTGTAAATTTTAGGTGCGTGGTATGATTAATAAACACATACTTAGAGGTTTGATTTCGTATTTGTTTTCGATCTAGTTTCAATATGTAGCTTGTTGGTGTAGTGATTAAATCGCTAGTCTAGTGTTTTAGTGGATTCGGGCCTCTTTCCAGGACACCAGCAAGATTGTCCTATTTTAGGTGCGTGGTATGATTAATAAACACATACTTAGAGGTTTGATTTCGTATTTGTTTTCGATCTAGTTTCAATATGTAGCTTGTTGGTGTAGTGATTAAATCGCTAGTCTAGTGTTTTAGTGGATTCGGGCCTCTTTCCAGGACACCAGCAAGATTGTCCTATTTTAGGTGCGTGGTATGATTAATAAACACATACTTAGAGGTTTGATTTCGTATTTGTTTTCGATCTAGTTTCAATATGTAGCTTGTTGGTGTAGTGATTAAATCGCTAGTCTAGTGTTTTAGTGGATTCGGGCCTCTTTCCAGGACACCAGCAAGATTGTCCTATTTTCATAGTACAAGCATTTAGCTTACCTTGAAAATAGTAAGAATGATTCCGTATACGCATTTTATTAATTATTTAATTTTAATTAATTTATTAATTAAAAAAAAATAGGGATGCGTATACGGAATCATTCTTACTATTTTCAAACTAAGCTAAATGTTTGTACTATGAAAATAGGACAATTTTTTTTAATTAAAAAAAAATTGGATCAAGACACCTTAAGTAAGTGAAAGTATAACATTGATTTGTCTAAAATATGTGATTAACTTGATGTCATTGATTTGTCTGAAATATGTGATTAGCTTGATATCATTGATTTGTCTGAAATATGTGATTAGCTTGATGTCATTGATTTGTCTGAAATATGTGATTAGCTTGATATCATTGATTTGTCTGAAATATGTGATTAGCTTGATGTCATTGATTTGTCTGAAATATGTGATTAACTTGATGTTTTTACTCCCAGACTGGATGCTATATATGGATTCGTTTAATATAAATTTATTGCTTTGTTTAAAATTTATCAAGTTTTAAAAAATATATTATTTTCGTTTTTATTGTTTATAACATATAATTGGTCGTCCATAAAAAAGGTCGCCACATAAAGATCAGCCAAAAACTTATTCACCATTATATAATGCGTCAGTGTGTTTTCTTGTTTTAAATAATAAGTTATTTAATTAAAAAGAAAGGAATCCGTGTTTTTACCGACAGTATGTTGCCCGAGCTGCCTGTTTGTACAAAACTTTTTTAATTGGGCCGGAAGAGCTTTCAACGTAAAGTTGATCATACCCTTTCGAAGAACTTTTTAGTTAATTACTAATTCCTCGGTGTAATGAAATCGTTCGGGCAGAATTTTTTTCTATAAGACTAAGGAGATTTTGCAGATTGAATATTAAAATGTTTGAAAATATAAATATTGTACTTGGAAATTACATTAATTCACTGACAATCGCGCAGGTAGCGTTACCGACTAACGAGTATGCAGCATAAAGCTACAAATGTAATAATATTATATTAAAGCTGACTTCATTATTTTTATGCTGACTCACAGAAGAGACGTTACCGACGCGAACTATTTCATTTGTTAAAGTATGTAGGATGTGGAATATGGTGTGTAGGAGAAGACATCGAAGAATGTAGATAAGTGGGATAGAGAATATAACCGAGCTATTTAGATATGGTCACTAAGCATAGGAACAATTTTCAATCAATTAACTTTTAGACTCCGAACGGTAGTTTTGTATGAGGGTGATGGATGATCGTCATTAGTGGCGCAACGGTCCGGTGTGGGACCTGACATCGTCGTGCGACTTTCGCCAATCCGATCTGGCTACACGCGCATCCTGTGTAATCCATCCAATCACTTCTGCAACTTGGGTCTTCCAACATTCCTTTGAATAATACGTTTTATCTCAATTACTTTATTCGCTGGTTGTTCAGAATCTATGCGTGATAACTTAAATAATGTGTTCACCAAATACAGCGTTTACTTTGTGGTTGTATTACATACGCTACACTTTGTTTTTATAATTAGCTCCAAATATCCTTATAAGAATCTTAAGTTCAGAGTTCAGAAATAAATTTTCATTTTTCTTACTGAGGATCTAGCGTTCAGATCCAAACATGAAAATTGTCCTCGGAAGTGTTTGATAAATTTTAGTTTTCCCTATCAGCAAGCGGGTGTTCAGATGTTTACGGATGGCAAAGTAACATTTGACAATCTGACAATTGAGCCAAAATACGTGAAATTAATTGTTTTTCCAAAGTCCCCAATACAAATTTTACCCTGTTGCTGCTTCGGATGTGTCGTTTTGGAAGCTACCATGTTACTACCATTCACTTAGAAACCAGTTATGTAAGCTTCTTACGCCAGATTTAGAAAAGCATTTTCATAACCGATTCTAATCTTTCAATGATATCAATATTGGCATGACTTGTGGGAGATGGTACAGCTCGCTTCTATTTTGGAATTCCTGATGATTATTTCGAGGACAAGAGGTACGATAGCACATCATCTTGGTAAAGGTGATTGTAACCGACCGCCAGGATTAATAAATCCGTAATGGGATACTGGGTAATAGAAAAGTCACAATTACTAGTGCACCAATTTTCTACTAATCTTATGATAAATCTTAATTTGCATTGTATTCTATTCATATCTTCTGCACAAATATTTTATTTCCCTCTTGGGTGCGGGATGAAGAACGCCGGAACTAATGATGGACGATGTCGCAAACGGGTTGTAGATGGGTGTCCGATCACTGGCCACGATCTACCGATTAGGGTAGCGGATGATCCGGGCCTATAAGCCAATTCATTCCAAATCAGTATGTGGCGTCAAGGAATTATAAGTAACAAGTTCGAAACGTGGAGAAGCGCATCCCAAACCCAAGGTCGTGTATTATTATTGTTACATTTTTCTGTCTGAGCTGGATTGTGAACCTACCGTGATGACGGTTTTACATCTTTAACTTTGGACGTTATTCGCAAACTATATTTGTTTAGGATTACACTAGTTTGCATTTGTATTGATCGCTATGTTCCTTGTAATAAGCCACTGTGATTAACAGTAACTTCGTTGAATAATGCAGAGTAGATTCCTGTTCATCCTAATTACACAAGTTGTTATATTGAATTATCAAAAAGTGAAGAGAAAAGTCGTCAGCAAGGTGAGTTCCGAGAACCGTACTCATATTTCATATTTTCTCCGCTGATCTGGCCGGTAGAGAGTAGACCCCCAGGTTACACCTCAACAACATTCTTTAACTTTAATTTACTATTTTAATTACTTTAATTACTATGGGAAGGCCAATCCTTGCCTCAAAACTGTTCTGCAGTTTGAAAAAAATAAATTGTGATGTATTAATATAGTTGAAATAAGAAAACATGTCCTCAAAAAAATTTATCCATAAGTAATATGTTCGTTCAAACTTTGAACACCGTTGAATTTCAGATAGAAATATCGAAAAATACGACTAGAAAAATACAAATAATATTATATATGATAAATTTTTGTTCGTTATTTTGGATTGTGGATGATCTAAATGGCTAGGCATCAAGCATTGTCGACATCCACGGAAAGAAAAATTTCGGCAAATATGTCAATGGCCGTACCGCGCATGATAAATGAATAGTAATGGTGTGAAAAATGGCGAACACGACGGACTGCACTATTCAAAAGATAAATAATTGTGGCAATATTTGAATATGTTAAGAACACACAATTACTGGATTTTTTCTACAATATGTATATGTGTATATAAAGTATTGTCTTCTTATTACGTAATATCATGGTAACATATCGTAACATATATATATATAGTATAAATTAGCAATATTTGAATATGTTCAAGAACTCACAATTACTGGATTTTTACCTACAAAAGCACTGTTATTAAATAAATATCTGATATTTTATTCCTTTAAAAAATATTATAAAATAGCTTCGTCTCAATGAGATATCTGATATATATTTGATAAATAATTGCACTATAACTCTTTTGATTTTACTATATATTTTTTTACACAGTTGAAAATCAAAAATAATGTATTATATATCGCACACTCAAATAATTTCCGTAATTTGCTTTTGTAATTCGGCCAATAAAAATATCACAGGTATCTCATATTAACAGTTTAGTTAATCTGAAATACCTGCGATTCAACAGTACAGTTTTGAGAGATTCAGCTCAGCACAATTTAAACATTCCAGTATAAGTTATTTATTCCATTCGCTGGTAGGTATATGTATTAAACATAAACAAGAAGTATCCAGATGATAGTTACATATTTTGGAATGGTTTCATTCTCTAACTCTGACCGCTATATTCTTCTTCTTCTTTTAAACAGGCAATCCACCCTTCAAGAGTGATTTGTGCCATTAATCAAGTTTTAAACTTTATTTTATAGAAAATAGTACAATAATATTATAGAATAGGAAATACTATATTACAAGTCAATACCATTGTCGTTCAAAAAACTTGCTGTTATAAAGATTAAACGTGGCGAGTTAAGGGAAAGAAGATGACACAAGTTAACCGGGAGTTGAAAATTACCATTGACGAGACCACTTTAAAAAAAATCTGTCATCCGCAATGGACAGACAAAAAAGACATGGTCGATAATTTCCTCCTCGGCACCACACTCACACATGTAATGTATTAAGGGAATGTATTAAGTTCAATCTGAACAAATGAGAGGCCACCTGGCAATATATTCAACAAACGAAAAAATCTAATCAAATTATTATTTTTAAATCGTAGATAAATATAATATTACTACATATTATTGCTTTATTCAAAAAGGTTAATAGATATATGTAGCACCTAATTCCAAAACCCCCTAAAACGACTTTATGTGCTTTTGAGTTTTGGATGAAAACGTATATTTTGAAAGCAAATGTACAAAATGTTTGTTTAGTGATGTATTTTTTTCTGTATATATTATTCTGGTAGTCATATTGGATTTTAGATCACGTGATCATCAACAAGCGTTGTGATTGGCTGATTTCATTTTAGGGGGAATATTAACTTATACTTCGTCTGCTTTGGGATATTTTGGAACTAACCCTGATTTTGAACATGCAATATTAATGGATTTAAGTGGCTTTTGCGAGAAACAATGTGTTCTGCATGTAGCTTACAAAAAATGCATATTTAACTCAAATTATACCAAATCCGTTTTACGGGATTTTGGAATGAGGCGCTGCATACAGAATGGCCCAAAAAAAGAATGAGTTATTTCAAAATATAATTAATTATAATTCTTAATGTAATTTTTTTTGCACAATATTTAGCTAATCAGAAATCATTAAAACTTCCCATATTGCATAATCTACTCGGTTTAAATCTGGGCAGTTCGGTGGCCACATGCCTGGCTCGATGGAATTAACATTCTCACGACGGAGAAAGTTGATTGTATTTCTAAATGTGTGAGATGGAGCTCCGTTCTGATGTAATGTCCAGTTATATTGTAATGTCTAGCTATACTCCAGGCCTTGTTTTGAAACTCTTTGATTATTTTTCTAGTACCCCAACGTTTTTCAATTCGCAAATTTTTGATCAGAATACGGTCTTCTGCAGTGATTTTTGTCATTCCGGGCAACAATTTGAAAAAACCAAATGTTAACAATGGAACAATTAATAACCAAAGATGACGAACGGAAATTGTCGAAATAAAATGTAATATAGGTAAATAGACAAGTAAGTAAATTAGTAAACTATTTAAGCTATTATTGATATAGTTAAACTGATTTTGATGTAATTATATCACATTTTACGAAATGTTCCATTTTTGGGCCATGTATGTACGAGTATACAAATATTCAAAAAAAGTATAATAAATGAACACATTAATATGATAATGTGTTGATTCGGATGCGAAAGAAAAAATAAATTCTTGATATAATAAATTTCCGGAAATTAGAATATTTTGGTAATATCATTTTATTCAGAAAATTATCAAACACCGAATCTCAACATTCAAGGCGAAATTGCTAGTAAAAGAGGTCCTAGAAGATGAAGAACACCATGGTTGATAAATCTAAGGCTTAATTTGGGGTGTCTACAGTCCAACTTTTTCAAGTTGTTTACAAATAAAATAATGATTGTCATTAATAATAAATGAGTCATCTTTGTTAAGAGAAGAAGAAAAATAATAATATGTATTAATGTAAAATGTAGGATTACGAATACATCATTTATTAAAGTAATATTTTTATTTGCATAGTTGAGATGCATCCGCGTAATACGAGTCACATCAATATTCTTACTATTTTCAAACTAAGCAAACGCTTATTTTGTGAAAATAGGATTAACATAGTGATCTCCTGGAACGAGCTTCGAACCTCCCGATCATTAGATCACTTAGCGAGTGTCTTAATTACTAGACCAGCAAGCGACTCGTTTTACAACGACTATCGTATTTTAAAAAAAATGGAATATTATTTAATTATAATTAGCGTTCACGGATGTGATTTCTCTCAGAGATTTGACTCCAGCGTGCATTAATAACGATACAGAGTTCAGCGTGAAGCGATCCATGAATCATCATCACGTATGTTTTGCACGAGGATTAGAACAACGCATCCAGTACGTGCATACTTTTACTGACCTCAGAGATCAAAGTCTCATTAAGAGATCATCACCTTAAAATGTAAATATGATAATTGAAATCTAAGATTGAACATAAATCTAAATCCTAAAAAGGTTTTGCCAAACTCGTAAACGAAATGATGAGTACGCATGTAATAATATTTCGAAAATATGTATTAAATAAAAAAAATAATTATAATTATTTTATTAATCGGAAAGGAGGGAATTAAATAGCGATATTATAATTCTACAAGTAAATAATGTTCACAATTTCTTTTTTTTATATTTTTCATGATCATTTTTTATATATTTCATTATCATCAATTCCATCCCTTTATCCCGACTGGCTAGTTTTCCTTACGGAGTTACAGAGAAGATATGTCTTACTAACTGTTCATCCGGCATTTTCAAGATGCGTCCAAGCCATCACAATTTAGATCTATCTATGTGTAGGAGAAGCAGCTCCATTTCAAGCGTCTATGTTATCATTGATGTTACTCCGGCTACTCATTTTAACTATCCATATTTTTTGACCACATATTAAAGTGGGCCTGGACAGTTTGATCTAGAAACTTTACTCAAATTTATTTGACACTGTAATTTTTTACACTGATTTAAGTAATATTATTATTCAATATTTGAATTATTTAGAAATTTCAATTAAATATTTATATTCTTCAATTTAAAAATTGCCGTGTCAGGCTTTGTATGACAGCGAATGTTGCTAACCAATACTTTGAAATTTCCAAATCTTCAGTAAAAGTAAACCACTTGCGTCATAAAGCTTGTTTTTGTATTATTTTGATGAAAGATACATTTTTTTTCAAAGCAGTTATTTATTTTTCTCATTTCAAATTTGAAATGATAGTCAACGGATTCGATTATTGGTAACCTAGGGTAAAATAAATTAGATCGACAGTGTGCCACTAAATATTGTGTTTGCTTGACATGATATTTATTTGTAAGCCTTACATGAAATAGTCCGCAAAATAATATGCAAATACACATATAATGTATCTACATTGGAATTGAGAATATGATCCTAACCAAAATATCATGGGACCGTAATAAATGCTTTTGTATGATAATACGTACATTTCATACAAAGAAAATGTATTCAGGAAATTCAATAGGCACTCCATTATAATATGCAAATATAATTCAACCAGTTTAAGAACTATTTCTACGAAGCATGACTTGTACTGTTAACTTAACAGAAATTTGGAACATTCTGTAATCTAAATGCTCTCGTGAGGTCTATACACAACGGAATGCGTATAATAGACAGTGTAAATTATCAAAATCATGCCAAGTGATGATACAGAAAGCATTTGTTTATCGAAACCACTCATTTGAAAATGTATTTGATTGTTATAGCGAAATGGTGAACGCGCTTTACCGGATAGAAAGAGGTCCAGTGTAAATATTTTTTGCATACATTAAACCAAATACAATTACTTTGTATGAAGTCACTAATTTTATTACACGCCAACCGGTTTCACTTAGCTCAAGCTTCGTTAAGACGTATTTAAACTGGAAGTATTAAGTAAGTTTTAAATACGTCTGTAAATATTAAGAACGTAAGTTTTTTTATTTAATCTAATATGTCAAATCACAAGATGATTGTTTTCTACGAAAATATTTTTTCGATAGATAAATTTTTTCTGTGTATATTTCTAATTGATTAATTTAATTTGTATTAAAATATCACAGAACTATGTTCTGAAAATGTAACTTCAAACAAAAATGTGTTCTCCTTAAAAATATATAAGTTGTAACAAAGTTTACCCAAATTTAATAAAATAGAATAATTAATTAATTCCGGCGTCTTCTTGCCGGTTTTAGTCAAAGATATTTAAGATTTACCACAATATAACATTAAATAATAAATGTATCAATTAGAAAGATTACAGAATATTAGTTCAAAATTTGTCAAAAATATTTTCGTTTGCTACAGCGAAATTGAGAATGTACTTCCCTGGGTGGGAAGAGGTCCAGGTTCGAATCCTAATAGCAATAAATAAATAAATATTTTTTCGATAAATAGATTTTTTCTGTATATATATTTAGGTCGATTCCTTTAATTTGTATTAAAAATAATTAACTAAAGCATTATTATTTTCGTTTTTCGTCAGTGACAGTGACATCCTTCATATTTGTCAGCATTCTAACCTAATTCCCATTCCTCTTCATCTCTTTCTTCCAGCGCATGTTGTCTTTTTACCTACTACGCTGGTCGTCAGGAGATTTGAAGATGGCTCGAAATTCCAGGTTCAGAATTCACTATTATATGGAATGATTGGATGTATTAATGAGATGATAACTGTCTGAGAAATGATGTTCTTCATAGTATAAAATATAAACATGGACACTAAGAAAGAAGGAAAGACTTCTTGGATGCCCTCGAGATGTGGTGCTGGAGGTGGATGCTGCGAATCCCATGTACCATAAGTCGCACAAATGTCTCTATTCTCCAGGATAAGGATTACAAAAAGGCTTTCAACAAAATGCGAGAGAAGCATTTTTACTTAGAGTACTTTACACACGTTGTTAGATGAGTCTCTTAAAGTTCGTGATCACAGGGACAGTACGGGGAAATGATTAAGAGTATGGCCTCTAGCAAGATGGATAAAATAAATAATGGAGTTAACAAGGTCCCGTTTAAACTCTGCTATCAACATGGCTCAGGACCTGGAGGAATAGAGATGTATTGTTCACTAAGTTTCAGATACTTCAGAGAATCGCAATCGGCAATGAGCACACGTTAAAGAAGAAGGATGTACTAAGATAAGATAAGATTTACAAAATCAAATGCACTTCAATTAAGACAGTGTGGCATGTTACTTTTAGATATCACATTTAATCTTCCATTCTATTTCATTACAATCTGATCGCACTCTAGCTTAATTTTGTTCTTGTTATTTCCTGCTGAAGTCCTCCTTCTGGGAAACTATTTGTCCCAGGTACTTACGCATATGAGGGGACCAACGATTCCAAATTCACATCACCCACCGTAATGTTACCAACGTGCGAAGCTATTTTTTGTGATTTGGGTTTTTTTAACGTTAGTTTTTAGGCGAAATTATTGGAGTAGTGAGAGTGATGTGGCGAATATTGGCGTAGGACAGAAGAGAGTGGCAGTCATGGGAGGCATTCATCCAGCAATGGATTGAAAATGGCAAATGATGTACAAAAGCATATATTGGCTTAAAAGTTTCAACTGTTGACCCTGGTTATTATGCTTCCTTGCTATGACTCATTTTCCGACAGTCTTAGTTATATACTCGTACTTGTCCATGTCCCGTATGTCTATTCCATAGTTTATATTTTTTGTTGCTGTTATCTCTTTTTGTACTGTTTTGGTTGTTGTTAGGTATTTTTATACGGAAAGAAAATATATCTGGATACAAATGAAGACTATCGATATGAGGGCATCCACTTACAAAACGGTTCTGGTTTAGTGATGGTAAACCGTTACGTGACTGTGATTGTGTCGATGATTGGTAACTAAGATTTAACGATGATTGGTAATTAAGATTTAACTATCGGAGGCTTACTTTCTAATGTACCAGTCATTGCTCAAAGAATTACGTTAATCAGTTATCAAACATCGTTACAATCGAACACAACGGGAGTCACAATAACAGATAAAATAACGGTTTAAATAAAGATTTTACCATCGCTATTCTGGTTAAGCAGTAGGCCGTCATTCACTGGCGTAAAGGAAATACTTTATCTAAAGAATCACGTGTTTAGGTGCTCAGCGCTTTCGGAAAAACTGGAAAATAACTATTCGCTAGATAAATTTACTCGTTGGTTAACTCACGCCTCAATTATTTGAAAGCTCCTTTATCATTTCAATTTTCAATTTATCGATAGTATTTCATATACATTAATATTATATAATTTATTTTAAGAGTGAATAGATGAGTTTATAAAAAATACTAATTTAATGTATTAATTATAAATATATACATATAAAACCAATTTTGTCGAAAAATATTGTTTTTGCGCTATATATAAATTGCGAAATTAGTATTTAAAACATCACAGACCCATGTTCTGAATAATTACAACTTCACAATAAGAATGTGTTCTCCTTAATAATGAGTTTATAAAAGTTTCTAGGAAGAAGCTATGTAAGTCTAGCAAGTAAGAATTATGTTTTTATAAAGGTATAATAAAAATTAAGACGATTATAGTAAAATTAGGTGTCTTTTGTATCTTTTAGAATCTAATCGATTCGTAATTCTATTAGATATATAAAAAAGTTAGCTTACCCTAGATCATTGTGATTAATAAAATATATTAAAACAGATTAATCAAATAAAAAATTAATATATATCTGGTTTCACAACTTTATCTTGATAATTTTTAGCCAATAATTAATTTAGATTTATTAAGGAAAACACATTCTTATTGTGAAGTTGTAATTATTCAGAACATAGGTCTGTGATATTTTAAATACTAAATTAATGTATTAATTATAAATATATACATATAAAATCAATTTTGTCGAAAAATACTGTTATAGCACAAAGGTAGTGCACTTCCCCGGATTGGAAATGAAGATCCAGGTTCGAATCCCGGTGACGCTATAACAGTATTTTTCGACAAAATTGATTTTATATGTATATATTTATAATTAATACATTAATTTAGTATTTAATTTAGATTTACATTTCGAACATCGGATTGTAAAATCTATGTAAATTCCTCTCACATAAGTTATCCTTATCGTGGGTTTCCTGTTATCTTGCAACAATGGTCAAGTCTTAGGTTGATTTTCCATATTTTGAATCATGATTGCAATGATAAACTATAAATTTAAACATTTGACATTTCCATAGCCAAAATTAAGTAATATTTTGATTTAAAAAACGTATTTTTTAAAAGGTTCAGTATCAAAAGATTGCACATCAATTTAATTCGTATTTAAAAGGAAATTCATACTTCACTCCAATGCAATGTTTCAGTTTCCTTTCAAATTTACCTACAAAGGAAGTGTTTGCCAGAATAAGGGATTTTTATTTTTATTCGATGTATTTTGTGTTAATCAATGAGGGTATTTTGTTCTTTAATAATAGGACGACCGTGACTAAAAAACTGTACATTTTTTTTGTATTGTTACAGGAATTCAAAATCTTACGTTGTAGGCCTTGTATTTTTATGTCCAAGACTTACGTGTTGTGCAAAGTTATCGATAAATTAATATTAATAGAAGTTCATTTCATTCATAGTTTTTTAATTTTTTATAAATGGAACATTGCATTTATTTTAAGTTTTACATTATATTTATATTCTATTAATTGCATCCTGTTTTACTCTTTATATAATATTTTTTTACTTTTTATATACATTGAACATTGTATTTACATGCTATCTAATCACATCTTCATTTAATCTTTATGTATATTTATTAGTATATTGAACACTACACTTTGTTTATTACTATGCCGGAAAGGCACTGTCTGCTATAATACAGTAAAATACTACTGTAGCAGGCAGGGTACCGAAATACATGTTTTACTTTACTGCAATGTTATCTGATTATAACAATATAATAACACACTGTACTGTACTATGAATCAAAAAATAAACTATTATTATTATTTTATAATATTGTGATGGAATCTTTCCAATTTACGATAATTCCATGTTCTCAGATCGTCATTAATGTCAATCTCATTAAGATTTTTCCTCTATTTGACAGGTTAAAGTATAATAGGATGTTGAGAAGATAGCTCTTATCGGAGAATATATTAATATTCTCTGAACCCATCCAAGATAAGGAACACAAGCATAGTTACATTAGGGTAAGTATATTATATGTGTACGGATTATGTTGTATACGAGTACTTGCAGGTCTTGGGTCCTTTCGTTTCAATAGGAAAAGGAAGGTATAAATATTACGTACTTGGGTAATAAGTACATCTCAGTTGTACACCTCGTACTTGGTTGTTGGTGATTCAAGGGAAACTTTTATGGTGACAATTATATCTTTATTACACGACTAATACAATTAGGTACAAGGTCTAGTCTCGTCTAGTCTCGGAGCCAAACTGAAACGGAAAAGAGACCGCGCCTCGCGCGCATCATTCCTTTTATCCCCACTCACACACACACACATATATACATCCCGCCCCGGCGGTGCGGCGCTCTGACACATATCATATATTCGATTTCAAGAACATCACAATAAATAATAATATTTAGAAAGTGTTAAAATGGTGAGCAGCGGCGTAACTGTTCCAATGCTGCCAAAGAGGTGTATTTAGGCCTACGTCAGGATATTGTCCCAAAAAGTCCGCATCTTACAAAACTTGTGAAAATACGTGGACACATTATCTACATTCCGTTAATATATTGTGTTAGGATAGCTGAACGTTCGTTTTCAAAAATAAAATAGAGAATTTTTTGAGGAATACTATGGAACAAGAAAACAAAAAAGAAAAATGGCGTTAGCTCTACTTATGGTAGTTAAGAAATCTTGTAAAATGGGCGCTTTTTATCTCAGGAATCTTACAAAGTGGGCGTCTCACAACTGAGATTCATGACTTAGTAGTTGATAACAATTTATTATGATGCACCAACGCCTCAACAACGTGTTGAAGTCATTAAAACATTGTATCTAAATTATAATAGCAATGCTGTAACTATTGATGGTGATCGCTATCGTCACATGTTGGAAAACTTCTTGGTGCCCGAATTGGATTAATTGGACCTGCGATATGCCAATCTCCGGTGCCATCTCACACATAGCCCGAGCTACGCTTGAATTTTTTCCCGGCTGCATAATGTCAAAAAGTGGTGATATCGACTGGTCTACTTGATCACCTGATTTGACATTTCCCGACTGTTT
This sequence comes from Eubasilissa regina, assembly GCA_022840565.1. Taxonomy (NCBI): domain Eukaryota; kingdom Metazoa; phylum Arthropoda; class Insecta; order Trichoptera; family Phryganeidae; genus Eubasilissa; species Eubasilissa regina. The sequence goes on along the minus strand of JAINEB010000008.1, from coordinate 7,251,692 downwards.
TTTGTGGGAGTATTTGAAAAGAAAAGTCTACGCCGATAAACCAACAACAGTTCCGATACTACAGGACAATATTTGAAATATAATTGCTGCAATAATACGTGAAGCGCGCGAGAATGTTATCAAAAATACGGTCAAAAGAGCACGCATTTGTGCCGCTACCAGTGTCGGTCACTTGGTCAATGTCATATATCATACATAATTGTAATGAACCAAATGATCAATAAATAAAAATTGTTATTAATTCATAAAACATAATTTATGAAACATAATATTCACCCTGTATTTGTAATGGTTTATACAGACGAAAGCATAGTAAGACTTTAAAGCGAGCGTGAATGGAACACAAAATAAAGAGTGAAATCTTAGAAATGTCTATGAAGAAGATGTTTAATGTGAAAGAAGCGAAAGATATGTGGATATATCCTACTCCTTTACGTAATAGCGTGTTTGTGTAGATTCTTTTCGGAAATAGTTGATTTGAAATTTACCCGCCCGTGCGAAATGCTTGTGTACAACAATTTTAAAGAAGGACCTTTTGTTTTACAAAGAGAGCTATTTCATCTATTGAATTCTGTTAACTTAGGAATTTCGTTATATCGTGATTTAGCAATTAAGTAAAATTTTTGATTAAGAAAGCGCTCCACTTACAAAATCAGATAGCTCCAGTCTTGTTACTAGGGGTTATTTTTATTTAAAAAAATGAACTGCTTTTTTATCAGCTTATAATTAGGCATCTAATACACCAATGTATTATATGTATTGTGTGTGGATTTTGTAATTAAATATTTTTTAAATGATTAGGTTTCTCCTCCTGCATTCATTATTGATATAACACAAATGAAAATTGTTTTTGTTAACGATGGAACTTCGAACTTAATGTCCCGTATCCGAGATTTTTAAGAGATATTTGACTTGAGATAATTTCTGAGATACGGATACTTTGCTCCCGTGATTTTACACACACAATACACATATAGGGGGCTCTTTTTTCCTTTTTTATTTACGCCACTGACGGGGGGTACATCAACACTAAAAATCATTAATGTGGAACATGTTAATCGACGTCGTAAATGAGTATTTTTATTTGATTGATTTTATACACATACAGTTAGTTAATCAACAATAGTTAAGATGGTAACAAAAATAATAATAAATTTAAGCAAATAGATGTTTTTTCTGAATTATTAAATACACTTGCACGACACATTCTGGGTTTGGTTAGGTAACAAAGATAAATGTTAAAAATATAATTATTAAAAAAAAATTTTTTTACATTGCAAATTTACCATTTGTCCGTGCTTTATTTTTTGGAGTTATAATATGTTTTTATTAAATAACACTTCAGAGGTTCAATATATTGTTAAAAAATAATAATAAAGATTTAAGACACGTAATAAATATTTTTATTAGCCCTCCTTAATATGTGACCAATGTTTTAAATGACTTCCCTTAACCTCCAGACATGCTCTTATGATAAACTTGACGTTAAATAAATACCCCAATAAAATATTCCAAATTGTATCGGAAAATTGTTTAACGATTATAAACTTTAACTATGTCATTCGATATTTAGAAGTTCTATCCAGCGGTGCTTTAAAGGTGGCTCGGGTTGTAACATATGCGTTCCGTTTTCACACACAAAAATATTATAAGTCATTTGAACGGTGATGCTTTATCAGTCAATTTGTGATCGGTGAGTTCTAATATTTTATGTGAATTTTTAAACTTTTCAGAAAATAAAGAACATCTTCGTTATCTTCGATCTTCGAAATGACAATGTGTCGCAAACTTGTGAAAAAATATTATAGATGTTTCAACGTGCAGAAAGTGATTCCGGAGATTTAAAGGTTTAGTTGATATCAGAAATGCATTTAAAAATAGATTATTTCATATTAGTTGAAAATGATCATTATCACATTGGCACATGCAATCGGAAAGGCTGGAATGCACTCTAAGAAGGTCATGTTGTGAACCTAATGGGATTGGAAGGGTATCGTGTATTATGAACTATTGGCATCAAACAAAATTATTGATTCCAGTAAGTGGTGCTCACAATTGACCAAATTGCGGCAAGCGGCCGACAAGAAGTGGCCAGAATTGGTTAAAAAAAAAGCTTCAGTTGGACCGCATTTCACGAGACAAAAAATATTACAACCAAGCTAGCATGTTTTAGTGCACTTCTACCTTATACAGTACGGACCTTGCACCTTCTGATTATCGTCTATGGTTTTTTTCAATCTTTGCAGAACTCAAGTTTGGTAAATTTACCAGACTATCAGAACCGCTCAGATAAGTTATTGGTAGGTATATATAATATAAGTTATATAAGATAAACTTGATAAGGGTAAATTTACCAACTACTCGGAACCGTTTGAATATGTTACTCGTTCAACTCCCAGGAGTTCCACAAGACAGAAAATCTTCAGCTAGTGAAAAGATGAAAGAAAGTTATCGATCAAAATGGCACATACATAATTGATGAATAAACTTTTTTCTACACTTAAAAAACGGGACGAATATAAATTATAACCCAAAAATAAGCATAATATTTTTGGTTCATAGAACAGTTGGGTTAATGTCTAAGTTCGTAGCCTGTTAGTATTGCCGTTACAAATAATATAAACTTTGAACAAATTGAACAATTTCTAGAAAGTGTCAAGTACAACAAAAAAATTTATTTGAGTTTAACCGAGGAGATAAGGCTTCGGAGGTTACTAGAACAATTTTTGCCATTTACTGGGAGACGCCATTGGGTACGGTAGCGGTACGGCAATTACGGTCTTCAAACAAATGAATATTTTGCTTAAATATACAATTGTACAATTTTATTCAGTACGTTGCGAAATTGATCGAGTAGCGTAGTATGTGTTTTGACTAAGACAAAATAATATACACTAATAGGCTAGCTAATGTCTATGCGTAGAATGACTTGAGCTGATCGCTACGCGAAATATAAGCCTGCAGAATTAAAATTCGCTACGCGTTTTGTATAATTATATCATAACAAATAGAATATTTAATTTATATTTATTTCACAGAATTTATAATTATGTGTAGATTTTTAACGCATTGAACGCCTCTGATACATTATATAATTGTTTGTTGTATGTGTAAAAAGGTTTTTGAATTCAGCCATTTAAAAGATTATATGCTTTCAACCATGTTACAAGATTCGCGTGTATTTACACATTCTAATCTTATCCTCCGTCCTTACTAAATAAAAAGGAATAAGAAATTGAATAAAATGTTTTTTATTAAATTCAAATATCGCCCCGGGTCGTAAATCAAGTACCCGGCATCTTATGTCGGTCAAGTGCTACCCTGCGCGGCTTGAGAGCAGAGGCCTGGGAGTTCATTCCCCAAATTGTTCGGTCAATTAAATCAAAATAATTTCAAAGAACTACTGCGTGGAGAAAATATTGTACCAAAACGTATTTAACGTAAACGTAACGTAAACTTAAAACGTATTTCAGAATTATCCTTTGACAATCTTCTGTTCGTAACTCCGTATCCTTGGCTTTTTATTGGTAACCTTTGCCGAGCTAAATTTTCGAATTAAATATTTTATAATGAATTATAATAAATTTACAACCTTCGGCCTTCTAAGGGCCGTGTTCACGAGCGTCACTTGATGAGATTCTGATCTCTGAGAGTCAGTAAAGGTACGCGTGTACTGGACGCGTCATTATAATCCGCGCATAAAACAGATTCTGTTAAAATCTATTCATAAATTGCTTCACGCTGAACACTGAATTGTCTTTAATGGGAAAATGCGAGAGAAATCTCAACTGTGGACGCGGGCCATAATAGTTCAGTAAATCAATTAAGATTTATAATACCTAATTATACTTGTAAAGCGCTAAATCTCAAAATATTAATAGTGTAATGGCCCATGTCTTCGGAATGTGATATAAGATAAATTTTAATACCATGTTCACGTGTTGAGATTTTCATCTCTGAGTTTGAGCTTGAGATTAGTAGAAAGTGACAAAAAAAAAGTGAGAGCGAAACTCGACTTACGCGCACAAACGTTACCTAGAACCTTAAATATTTATAACTAATTATTCTGAATGTTAGACAAACAGAAGCATTAAATCAATATTCATTCCATTTTAGCTTCTACCAGGGAGAGTCTAATTCACCCAACCGAACGTTAATGGTTAATGGATAATTTGACGTTTGATATACAACAGGCGTGATGTGAGATATGATACGGCGAATCCCTGAGACATGGTGAGTACATAGGGACATTTGGAGCAAAATCCGTATACCAGAGATTATCTCGAATTGAAAATCTCTTAAAAATCTTCTCTATGGTCCACAATTCCACATCATATAAAAATATTTTTTATATAGGGTGGAATCATGGACTCAAAAGACAAGAGAGAGAAAATTTGATGAGTGATGAGGTGAAGATGAGATGTGGTACCGAAGACACATGTTGCGCATACCATGGACGTCGTGACGCGCGGATGGATCCATCCTGCACAAACTAAATATCAAGGACAGACTCAACCATTTGTAGATCTTTAGTTTTGAAGACCGTGACAAATTTCTTAAATTTTTTAAATTGAGTAGACTTTTATAGTAGGATAGATTTATAAAACTTTTAACATTTCATACATTTTATTCGGTATCTCTGTATTTTATCTATGAAACGGAAATTTTTGACGTCGGAAAAACTAAGAAATAAGCCCCTCTGCACCGAGAGAAATATCGAGGGTCCAGCTGAAGATTGTGACAAAGTCGTGAGTCTGAATAAACGTGTTGGAGTGGCTATTTCTCTTCCGCGGAACAGATAGTCGAGTGGGACTCGCCCTTGGGCCAACTCGCCCGTATTTACTGACTCTTCTGAAATTTCACAAGATTTTGGTCTTCCATTTCAAAATATTCATTTCAATGTTTTAAAGGCTCTCTTATCGGATTATACAATGTGAATTTGAGATTATTTGACGCAAATTTTAGTTAACAAAAAATAAATATCTGAGAATGATTATGATTAGTATTCTGATAAGTAAGATGTATTTTAATGTGTTAAATAATGTTAAAGTTCTGCGATGCGAATGTTCCAGAAAGTCAGGGGAATTGGGGAAGAAGCTGGTCCTCTACTGTGCTGTATCCAGTGGCGTGCAGTAGGCACACACTTAGGTTAGGCTGCTACCGATAATGCTAACTAAGTATACAATAGGTATACTAGGTATCAAAAATGTTTTTTTTTTTTTGAGAACAATTCTATCAATTAAAATGTAGAATAAAATTGTAAATTTATTACTTTAAAAAAGGCAAATTCTTTTATAACTCGGTACCGTACTCTGCTTTCTATTTCGCTTAAAATATTTTCGACAATTTCTCTTTCGGACAATGGATTTAAATATTTTATTATCATTGTTCAAAAACATTTATTTAAATAACTACCTTTACAAATTAGCATAGCGGAAACTTATAATAGAAATAATTTAATTTTAACATTTAATTTAATATTTGTAATAATCTAAAATAATCGTATTCCGAAAAATCGCAAATTACGCTTGACAGATAATAAATACATTATAACCTACAAATTTTATTTACGCAGATACACCGAAATACTGAATGACTGGTAATAACAGGTTGGAATACACTATGAAAACAAAACGTTTAGTCTGTCAAGCAAAACAAAATGTAGAAAGTGTACACACTTACGCAGTTTTCAGTAAGGGTTAATCCTTTTCAATGTCAACAGAATTAAGTACAGATTGTTTGAAAAATGCAGACAATTGACAGACATAAAGATGTACAAATATTTAGTTCAGTATTTTTCTCATACGGATTGAACAAACAAGTTAAACGCATACCGACGCGTATATTCCGGTAAATTGTGTACCAGAATGGCCATGAAGTTGTACACAAATAATTCTTAATTTTTCGGAAAAACAATAGACTCTTTAGTAATGTACGGCTTTTATGGTTGTATGCAGTGCACACTCCTGGCTGGACCCAACTCTGGATGATCTGGATGGAGATTGGATGTACGACAGAAAGTTGTGCATAGTCATCTGCTTTCACAATATGTTCTAAATTTAAATCTAAATAATTTTGTGAACATGGATATTTAAAAGAAAAATAAGACGAAGAATTGGAATTGGATCTTATTGTGTATTAAGAGACAATTGAGTACATTCCAGCCTGCAAATTAGCCAAAAGCCTTTACTTACTGTCGGAAATTAATCTTTTGAGACAGTTAGTAATTTTTCATATTTAGGATACACTTTAAAAGACATAAAAAAACTGACGAAGGGATAATAAGTATTGAACTTTATTATGTATTTTTTAATTTTTTTATAATAACCACTTCATGAGTCATTTTAAAAAACCAACCGGTTTTCCATTTCCTTCATCAGGATGTCAAAATAATAATATTTGTATTTTTAATGTTAATTTGGCATCCTGAAGAAGGAAATGGTATTTTACGAAACCGGTTGGTGTTTTAAAAGTTACCCATTAAGGGGTTACATAAATTACTCAAATTTGAGCCCTCTTGTCTGCGACATATGAGGTAACAACAATGGCGTAAGATTTTTTTGAAGGACCCTATTGCGGGGAACACGGTGGAATTGTTTGTTTTTAATATCAGGTAATTTTAACTTTGTATATAATTGTGTAAAGTAGTGTCAAGAATAGGTAAAGTTTTTTTATACAATACATTTTATTTTATTTTATATTTTTTTAATTCTTTTTTTGTTTGATTTTGTTGAATTTTTTACAATTTGTTATATTTTTAGTGATAGAATCTTTTTAATTTTTTTTTCATTTAATTGGGTCAAGAACAGGGTAAAGAAATGAAATGAGACGAAGATGAAGGGGATCGGATCAGGGATTATATAGGCCGAGGGAATTTATGGAAGGGTTTGGGATGAAAATTAATTTAGAATAAAATTTTGACGATAAATCGTGTATGTGTTGTTTGAGTGAGGGTATATTTGAGTCTCTATTTATGAATGTTTTTCTGACAAACCAGGGTAAGTTTGTGATTCTCCTAAGGATGTAGTTTTGTTTGGATTCTAAAATATTGGTGTTACTTGAATCTCGGATGGGGCTCGCGTATGTGAGTATAGGACGGATGATTGCTTTGTACAAGAGTAATTTGTTTTGTAGAGATAGTGAAATCCGATGTAAAATCTTGTCCCTCAATCGTATCTTACACTACAAAACACTATGTTCGTAAATTGAAAATAAAATCCAAGAATCTATATAAAATATTACTCTGGTTTCTGTATCATAGATTTTCAATGCTTTCATCGACTAGCACTTTTTTCCCGGTATTTTTCACAACCTCATTCCAGAAGTCATTTTCCGATCAGACACTTTCGTTTATCGTTTCCAATAAAATAGTATCACATCCCGCTTCATCCGGGTGATAAATAGTAAATAAAAGCGGATATAAATCTCCCTGTATTTGTTCCTTTGCAATGCACATCTTAACGACAGTATAAATGATAACGTTTAAGAGCCATTCAAGTGCCGATTTATTCCTAAGAGACTTAATTTATTATTGTTAACCACTTTTCGATGTCAATTGCCATTATTAAACTTCACTTGTTCATGTAAAATATTTATCACACATGTTATATTGATTTGAACTCAAGATCTAGAATTTTTGTTAGGGACAATTAAAGGTACCTGTAAGCAGGAAAAAAATCTACCAATATTATTATTTCGAAGTAGAAATTTCAGAATATAGTTCTACGACATTTAAAATAAATTAAATTAATCAATTATAAAGATATGCAGAAAAATCAACCTATCAAAAAAATATTTGATCGCTACCGGGATATGAACATATTCATTTGTATCATTTAAACATAGATTGTTATATTAAATATTAGAGTAATGATGTTTCTTTACATTAAAAAAAACTTAATCAAATCGGAATTTTCATACTAATAACGTAATAAAATAGTATAGTAAAATAGGTTTACATTACAACAAAGAAATAATTTTTTAAAAATATATATTACAGTACAAATAATAATAGTACATTGTATCTTCCGAGAAAAAATGTAACTGGTTTAATTATTGTTTAGCTATTATTATGATTTTCGTATTTAATGATAAACTGTGTTTTCCGAATAAAATAAAGTAGGATTAAATTATAAGAATCAGGGTTATTGATTTCAAACATACAGTAATATTATATATATTTTGTATTATTTTAAAATTAGTATTTTTTTTACAAATAGTTATATATATTCATAATAAAAAAAAGACAGTATAACTATAAGGAGAATATAAAGCTAAAGACGTTTCTCACGAACTTGTATATATTTTCAAATAAACGTAATCCTGCTCGTCTTATTCGCAACTCCTCGAAGAGGCCGTATGGTATTTGAAATACTCGGAGAAATAGCCCAATCCATTTTGCACAATGCCCTTATCAGTTGACTGGAAGAAATAGATATTCGTGTGTAAATGCTTTTTCCGGAATGAGGGTTCCGTAAAAAATATATTAAAGTATCACTCCTTGCTTTAGCTATTTAGAAAAGGCTTCAAACGACCATGAGATACAAAATAAAACACCCCCAATTGAAGACATTACAGTTTAACAAAAGCATTATTTTTTGCGGCAAAAAATATAAATTATTGTGAGTGTTATCCACAAGATGACATTTTTGTAACGAGAAAATCTCTAATGGTTCGTGTCCACAAGTAATATTTTCGACTCGACAAAGATTACGCCCGCATGGTTTTCCTTGGAGACAACTCTCGGCTTTTGTAGTTCGCCATCTCGCTTCTCACTTCATGTTTGTTGTACGTTAAACATTAAATGTCAGTCCATTGACCATTGAGGTTCGGTTCGTTAGTTGGGCGGATTTGTTCCTCCCCAGTAGCAGTTAAAACGTAATAAATGTTTTTTTCCTTCTGTTTGTTTAACTTTTCAAAATAAATAGTTCTAGGTATCTATGGTTCTAGGTGACGTTTGTGCGCATATGTAGTCTTGATGTGTCATGTTGAACATCTACGCGTACATGGGTTTAAAACTGATCTTTTTTTACCAATCTCAAGCTGATATCTGAGTCGATCTCCAAATTAAAATCACAACACGCGTACATGGTTCTGAGATTTTTCTCAACTCAATCTATGAGATCTATCTCATCGTCTAATTCCGTAGACACAATCCATGAGACTACGATTATGCTCAGTATAAATAAAAAATATCGATACTTTCCAGCAAACAAAAATGGAAAAGTTGTCGTATATTTAAAATAAAATAAAAGTCATGGCCTTTAAATACATTTTTTTAAATGCAAATACAAAATGTCATTGCAATATGGAAATTCAATTAAAAGCTACTAAGAGAATTAATTTAATTTCCAGTATGATTGATAAATTATATCAAACAGATAACAATATAGTTATTGTATTATCACTGAAGACATTATTCAACTCATATGCTAGTAGGTGGTACACGCATTGAAAAAACAATGTGTAAAACTCTTAATTTTTATATAAAAGTGTAATTAAATCACCCTGACACACCTTCGTAATATTGCCACAGAATCAATCCTAAATTAGCGACGGTTAATATCGCCGATCTGCTAGTGATATGTGTACCGATCTAGTGTGATAGCTGATCTGAGAGCTTGCATGAAAAAAGAGATGAGATCTGTCTCGTCCTACTAAATATCTAGCGCCGGGTTGTGATATCGCAATTATCTCCAGATGAAATTAGGACAGGTCTACACACAGCCGAGATTTATTTCAACAATATGTCTGAAACGTGGTTTAACTCTGTTTCCTCCGAGTGCGCATCTGTTTTTAGGTAGTAAATTTCAAGACATGCTTGTGGGCACAGGCAAACGATTAGTTAAATGATTTATTATTAATATTATTTTTTTTATTCGTTTCCGTTCAACGATGGAATTTGAATTTCGACCTACAGAAATCTTAAGCTCGTTTGGGACACACTTTTCTAATATTTTGCCCTTGGATTTGATTTATATTTGATGAACATTGTACTGCCATCCCGGATCACTTTACTTATTTATTTTGATATTTTATCACCACATGTTCAATTTTAATATAGAAAATGTTTTTTTTTCTGGTAACTCAGTAAAATTTCTCGCGAAAACTGTTTACGAAATAGCACATTAGAAAATTTCGTATGATTTTTATATACATTCACTTTTACCTTGTATTTTATTTATAATTATCGATAACAAGTGACCAATTTTGAAGGCGTTGAGTATAGATACCACTACCTCTCACATGCTAATCGAAGGCTCTATCATCTTGTTATTCTCTCATCAGACTGTGGTGTTAAGTTGTCATATAAGAATATAACGCTGCTCTTTTTGTATTAGAATTTAATTTATATATCGATATACTTCAATATTAATACATTCTTAAGATCAAATTTTAATCGGTTCTGATATTTGTGTAAGTTTATTTTCACGTCTCATTCGTATCCGTCGTTAGTGTAGTGATTAGTAACTCCAGCATTTTGGTTCTTCGTTGGTGAGTTTATTTTATTAATAGAATATATAATTATTTTGATAAAATGCAGAAAAATACCAGAATTATAATACCATGTAGGATTAGAATGAAACACATGTCCGAGACATGTAACGCATATTTTTTGAAACTAAAGTAAAATATATAGGGCTTTTTAAATCATATATATATATGTATAAGATCACCACCACAGCACTTTTCGTAAGGCTATAAAGGGACTATTTCTGCCTTAACATTAATCCTATAGATAAGACACTGAGTGATGTGTGAGGATATTATTATAACGTAGGGACTCGGAATAACCAATCAGAAGTGTGGTTCAGAATAACAGTCTTGCTGACGCGAGTCTGATTGGATGGACCTTCGTAACACAATGATCGCCCGGACATTTATCATGTCCGACGGAAGATGACGCGGTTTATATATATAATCTAGGGTTTTATTACAAAAGAAAGGAAACAAATGTTATAATTACATAATATAATTATCAAGGGTAATTGGTACCCTCGCATACACGTCTTTTAGACAAGCTTCTGAGAATGCTTGCGGAAAAAGACGACATAATAATTAATTTACACCGTAATGCTAATGATAATGAGAATTATTCTCACATGATTTGGTGGGTGTTATTTTTTTTCGTGTAGCTCAGTAATGAAATAATAAAAACAACATGGGATTCATTTAATAATATTTATTAAAAATTGCTACCGAAAAGCTTATCAATTCATTATTCCATTATAATTCCTTATTGTGAGACTAATACGTATTAATACTTATATTCGCATTCATTCATGCACTACAATTATTAATAACAATACATAAATTCGTATTTAATGTGTTCAAATAGTTGAACAACCATTTTATAGACACAGCTCTTTTAGTTGGTGTGACTCTCAGGGACTTAAAATAGTTACTTTGCTAACTATTTTAGTTAGTTAATTATTCAAATGAACCCAAGTTTGCTCGCTCAAGAACATGAGAATTCGTAAACACCACAAATCACGCAAGATCGAAAATCCCGACTGTAAATTGTGAACATATTTGTTATATTCATATCATAAGCTGGCGTCACACCGCTCCTTTCGTACATTCTTTGAATAGGTATCTTTCATTATACTACCATTACCAGAGGTAGGCAGAATATATAGTTTTTGTCCTGGGATACCGACAATCCATCCACTATGCTACGAACAGCTCTATATTCGATCATGTTCATTCTTCACCCTATCGAATATACATTTTCCATATATGCGGTTGAACGACCTCATTTCCACCGCGTTCGTTCTTCTTTTGCCATTTAAAGGTTTAATTTTAATATACAGATGTTGGCACCAGTACTGTATTGTGTACCGTAAACAGGGGTGAATAGAGACTTTAGAGGAAATAAGGACAACCGTCAGAAAAAAGTTTAAAGTCTTACTGATTACCATGGTGCCGCATAATAATATTATTAATTATTAAATTTTAAAGATTTTGCAGGTTAACAAACAAAATTTTATTCCGCAAACTTTGCTTGTAAAATGATTAAATAATTAGGTTTTTCGGTTAATCTTAATATCTCAAAGAAGAATTTTATGTTGAAGGTTGGTTTTTTTTACCAGTAAAGTTTTCTATTATTTAATTTTTTATACTGGTTTTACTGTCAAGTGTTATAACCTGGTTTCGGGGTGAATAGGGACAAAATGTGGGGTGAGTAGAGACACATAGTATTTTAGCAATGTGTCACTGTACTTTCAGATAAATTATTATCTTGTCGGTAGACAAGTAGACAATGTAGAGAACTTACACATCTTATCCAAGGGGACAAAGGTATTTGAAATACGAGCAAAAATATATTTAGAAAGCTGTTTGAAAATTAATGAAGGCAGAGAAGAAACTGTTATCCCTTAAAGCATCTTCCCATCTCTATTTAATAGCTGTAGTGAAATAAACGAATTCAGGTTTCGATAAAACAGGTGAAGTGCCGTTAGCTCGTAATAGGCGATTACAAACTTTACCTGAGCTTTCCGAGTCATTTGAAAGGGTGCATTTCTAGGTCCTGCAATGAAAATTATAATAAATATCTTTACGCCTAAATAACGGTCGAAAACGTTTTTCTCCCTTTTATATTTGAGTTTGATTTTACTAACTATGTATATTTTTATCTCGTAAAAAATTAAATTTAATGTATTATTGCATAATACGTATCAGAACTGGTTTAGCAGATAATTTATTTTATTTAACTCCATAGAACAGTAGTAAACACAAATAATAATTATACTATTCCTATTGACCCTATCATAAGCTAAATAACAGCAGAGCTTATTTATGGAATTTTCTCTGTAGTTGATTGAATCAAATTTAGGTGAATACAAACACACACGTTGACTAAATAAAAAAAAACATTGGTTACATACATACTTCTTACATGTGTCGATTTATAGCAATAGAAACATTGAAATTTTCCCTATTCACCCCATATTACGATACCTCTAGTCTTGATTCAGAAGGCCAATTCATACTGAGGATAAATATGTTCAGAGTACACTATACCTCCCGCAGTCCTCCTTTCTCAACCCTATCATTCCCATATTTATGTTTAAAATATTTGCCAAGTTTATATTTTCACAGGAGATTTAATAATAATAATAATAAAAAACGCCCAATAGCGTAGAAAACGCAAAAACTTGAATTTATAAAGATAGTTAAATTTTTCATAATTTGTATTACACTATTTAATGTGTTGAAGTTTTGATACTCGGTACTTTAAGGTCATTTGGCAAAATTTGTAACATATAGTGGTTTGTTTCAAAACAGTCACAAATTATTAACTTTGCGTCTTTTAAACAAGCAAACACCCAGGGAAACTTGGTCCTTGGGCGGGTTATATATACACGTATAATACACATATGCCATCTCTCAGATTTACAGTCATTCATTTGGTTAAGACTACTACAGTTAAGTGATTAGAAGTTGATACCGAAAGCTAACATCGCAGTTTTGGTTAGTTAAGTTTAGTTTGTGTAGACGGGCTAATGAGTCTGCTTTCCGTTTAACTGATTGATGACAGAGAATTAAGAGTATGTGATATCGTTTTTGTCAAATTTCCGGTAGGTACTCACTGTAATTATATGTGTGTTTACATGGACATAAAGTGTGATATCTTTATATGATGATAGTTCCTTTTCTGCCGTCGGAATAATATCCGTTCGTAGTAATAAAAGTTTTTATTCTTGATGTTTCGATATAATATATTACAGGTAAATATAATATTTTATCGGGTCTACGGTTCGGAGGGAAGAGACTCCGTCCACCGCGTTATCTCTTTCACGCGTGTCATCTTGCCAACCTAACACGCGCTATTCATCCATCACCATAGATACATTACGCTAAGCAATCTCAAAAGCAGGACAGCGTCATATGGATAGAGGTGTGCTGGGAATCGCTTGAAGAAACAGAAAAAGGAACACGTGGAGCGCAGTGTGTAGCTTGTCATTGTTATAGCTGAAAATTATAAATGACAGTGAGCGGACCATATTTCAAAACGCAGAGATCACCGATGAACAAAGAATAATCTTAAATGGGATCCACATGACAAAAAACGATCTAGAGGAAACGCAAAATTATCCGAGCAAAAATAGTAACATGGCGAAAATTGGCAGATTACAGAAGAGAAGAGTAAACTAACGGGGAGGCCTCCATCCATCAGTGAATTGATAATAGTTGATGATGATGATGATACTGTGAATGATAACTGATTTTTAAATCAGTCTGGAAGACATCCCGTGTAAATACAAGATGGAAGATGCATAAAAATTGAAATTGTAAATAAAACTCAAATGAAAATTAAACTCTTGGAATGAACAATACAACTTAATATACATTATATTAATATTTTTAATTTAAAAAAAATTTAGCGTTCGATAATAGACTCGGAGTAAAATTAAAAATGATACATTATTGATATTCTGTAGCCCATCCTAGGGTGTTGTTTTAAATAAATATATACATATATGTCCAAAAATTCGATGATTTCATTACATCAAGTAAGGTGTTATTTTACGTTTTAATCATCCTTTTCTATCGATTTGCGTCCGTCGTTGAATACAGCCCCCCCCCCCTTTCTCGCTATCCACTGCTTCTTGCCAATTTTTCCCAACAACTTGTCTGATGTTGTCTGACCATTAGGCAAGTAGTCAAGCAAATTTGGATAGCGAGAGGGCTCTGCGGAAAGGCCTGTAATCAAAATTGAACGCAGATCGCCAGAAGTAGAAGATTAAAAAGTGAAAAGGTACACACTTAAGAATGATTTTAAATGATCAATAACAAAATATTTGTAGCGTGAAGTCGGGATTAACGCAGCACGCCCGCCTTCAAATGGGTAAAAGGTTAAGCTTCTTTTCATAAAGCAAAATAAATTTGAAAAGGTATTACTGAAGTACCGAAGGCAGTTACCAAAAAAATGTTTTGTTACTGTTAACGACCTCTCAGCGTTATACCGCGCTGGAAGTATTAAATTTGATCGTTTATAATATTTGCATTATTAAAATATTCGATACAGTACCTACTTTTATATTACATCGGTACACAAATTTCATTTCACAATAGATACAAAAATAATAATAATATGATGGTGTAAATAAACAGTCTATTTTTTAAATTTTAATACTTATTCATATCAAAGTTAAAAAAAAATCAAATATCAGATGCATAAGAGCTATAGTATATATATTAGATACATAATGATATTTCATTATAATCCGCGCGCAAAACATACGGGGGTGATGATTCATAAATTGATTCATGCTGAACGCTGAACTGTCTTTTATAAACCTCGAGAGGAATCTGGAGATTTAAATCTCATCCGTGGACATAATTCATTAACGATGGTGCGGAGCATTCGCCACTTCTTGAATCAAAAAACTATCAAATAGAAAACATTGCAGCGCTAAGGTAATTTGAATATTTTACAAAGTTGAAAATATTTTGTGTAAATCTAGTGTAAAAAATACTAAATAAATGTGAACAGATGTTTTTTTAAAGTCAGAAACTATTACATGTTTCAGCTGACAATTAAGAAGTTCAGCCTCGCGCAGGATAATTTCCCACATTCTGACTCTCAGAATCCACTCCAGAACACCATTTCCTGTTCTTGGTGCAGCAGCACTGAAACTAATTGCAAGGCCGCGGGAAACGGATGCAATGAGGCGTTAAAATAGGGGTGGTTTTTACCCGCTGTTGTTCGGGATCCGCGAGAAATATCGCTATCGCCTATAATGATTTCACGAATGAGTGAGTTTTTCGGTTGTTTTCAAACGTGACAGTTAAATTTAAAAACGAATTATTTATTTCAAATCCTATTTAAATTAATGTATATTTAAATTTATACTTAATAAATCCAGACTAATATTTTTGGTACAAGAATGCGCGAACTGTTGAATTGTTTTTACTATCGTAGTTCTAGAGTCCAGTGATGAAGTCAACATGATTACGTTAAGAGCGTAAGCTGCGAAGATTAGGCCCTTCACCGATGAATTAGTAGACAAGCTTTTACCACCCATAATTTTGCCAAGATCCCAAGACAGCATCTCTCGAAAGCCAAAAAACATTTTCTTCATCTCAGTAAACACGTATTAAAGATAACCTGATGACGAAATCCTTCGGGATATTTAGTGTTTGTCATTAATATTGACGTGTTAGTAAAATATAATTAAAAATAAATTTATCTTTAGTTTTAAAAATAACAGAGTTATATTTATGACATGGAGGCAAATTGTTGTCGAAATCTGCTGCAATAAGTCTTACGAAATTATTATAGAATAAAAATAGAAAAAAACAGTAACCGCAATAACCAAGCTGTTGGTAAAATTTTTGATATTCCCTACAGCCCTGAATGGGGAGAAATCATGAACTCTGAAAAAGAAAGAAGGAAAAATTCTAGATGCGTTAAATGTGATATTGGAGGGAAAATTTGTTTTACTCGCTTTGCTTTGTGAGTTATGAACAAATAATAATCAAAGCAGATTTATGATTCTAGTGTCAAAATTTTGCAAAATTATGGGAGGAAAGGAGGGTTATTTGAATAAACATTAACATACGACTGTTACAGTAATAAATCTTTTATATACTTTAACCAAGCCAAGAATGTCAGTCAATCGCTCCTAATTTTCTCCCATAGAACAGAATATCCCAAAGATGAACGTACTTATAAAATTACACAAGAATAAATCACAATCTAGAACCATCTTTACATTTTGTTCACTATACTAATTTATTAATTAATTGCTCAATATTTTAGGGTTTGTGAGGTATCAGAAGAATGATCATAGTTATTTTATTTATTAATTTATTTTATATTCATGTAACTGAAGAACTAGGCAGATAAGTAAATTGTCAGTTCTTCGTCTTTCACATTTAAGAACGTTCGTTAAAATTATTGAAAAAAAAAAGAATAATATGAAATATAAATACATCACACAAACAAGGAATCATGTAACAAAAGGTTGTAAGTAGATAACTATGTACGATAATATAATCTCTGTTAAGTTTTCTGGGCTAAACAATTCGTGTCCCCGAGCTATTTGGTCTACGTTTCAGATTCCATTGCAAATTCTGACTCCGCGGAAAATTATGAACCAGAAGGAAAACCTGAAACCTTATTGGAACAAAGTAAGTTTGTTTGCGCTAATCCTAAAAACCCAACTATTGATCATTTATTTCATTATAAGTTAGCGATCGTGTGAACCGATAAATGCTGTCGAGGATGTGTCGCTAAGTTAAAGATTAAACAAGGGTTGATTTACTTAGTGAAGCTCTACCTTACCCCATAATTACGTTATACTCCTTGCGATGTATTGTCTGACGTACATTGAATTACTAGTTCAAATATTTAATAGTAAATATATCACGGATTTAAATGAAACTTGTTATTAATCGTAATTATATTTAATTTAATTATATTTTCACAACACACCGATAGATGTGCATATGTATGCAAGATTTTAAAATTGATTATATGAAGTTAATTAATAATTAGTGATTTAATATTAAAAACTCGATAAATAATAATTATTATGAAATAAACGGCTAAATATTATTTATATTTTGTGTAATTTTTTGTTATATCGTTAAACAGTCAGACTACTTATCGCTTTAAACCATTTACAGTAAAAATCGGAAACCGACATGTGCTGATAATACATTATTTTATTTAGCAAAAGCCAAAACAAAATAATTAATATTAATATTTATTAAGTAATAATTAAATTAATAATTTAGTATCTAAAAGATTATTCAAATTATATTCAGTGATAACAACAAAAAAAATTAACATTACCTAAACATAATAATTGAAGACATATTTAAGTAATGTCTGCTAACAATATTGTCTCATCAGTGTTAGAGAGTTAATAAATAAATATATTTAATTTAAAACTCGTGAAACCAAAGCTTATACATTTAATTAGTATTTAGACCAAAGACTGTTTACCTCTTGGTCACTATTGATAATTAATATTAAAAATAATTCGTCAATAATTATAATACATTAATTTAGACGAATGGAATGAATAAGGCAATTATATATGTTGGATTTAAAAATAGTTTTTAATGGTGATTAATTAAATAGTTAAAAAATATTATCCTTCATTTAAATCATTTTATTTTATTAATTTTGAATTTCTTAAAATATGCTTATGTATACATGCGTTAGAATATAATCAGATAATATATACCTTATATTTTTAATATTTGTAGTAAATTTTATATTAATTTTAATGTAGATTATTATTTAACTTTGCTTTTAACCACTTAACTAGTTATTTTAATACATCAACCAGTTTCGGAAATAACCATTTCGGAATGTCAAATCCGTAATAATATTACGCTTCCCCGTCTATGACTTTCTGGATGTGGCGTTCGTGGCGACTTAATTAGTATTATTTGCTTAGGTAGGCTGTAGTACTTGATTAAATGGCCAGGTCTGAGATTCCAGTCATAGATTAGAAAAGTATCCTGTCATCTCATCTATGTCTGATGGTCAAATCGCGTCACACTCTATGGTTTCTTTTCGTATCTATGTCGCTGTCAAATGTGACTGTTTTGTTCGTATTTTTCACAATCGTAAAATTCCAGGGAGAGCAATTCAGAATATCAATACAGAAAAGCAATTAATTTTTGTTGGTAGTACCTGCTAGTTAAGCTTAAATCGATGTTAAATTATCTATATTAAAATAAATATTTTAGTAAACGTTCATAGTTTAGCATATTTAATATAATAAACATGATTCCCGCACCAATTTTTGAAATACAAATTATTTTAAGATTCTATTTTCCAATTTGTTAAAATTTTTGTCATCCTTGTGAAACCGAATGCATATTGGAAACCGAATTGAATTTCTTGCGGTATATTTTTGAACATTTGTGATATGTGGTCTGAAAATATGATTTTGATATGTAGTCTGAAAATATTTCCTTTGTTTCTTGTAGTTCATTTATCACTCTTGGGATCCCGGGACAGCCTGCCAACCTAGTTTCACCTGAAAAATAGCGCAATTCAATACAAATTTAAGAGAGGAAACCCACATACAAAACTGCATTTGTACGAAAAAGAAAATGAGCTACCACGAGATTTATAAAGTAGTATTGTATATTTGAAATATCTCTTTTATATACAATATATATATATATCATCACAAAATAAATGTTTGTGTTTTTTGAATTTAAGGCTGTCAGGTTTTTTAAATTGAGTTTTTAAGTACACTGTGTACAGTTAACTGCATTTCGAAAACAATAACAATTTTTTTATTCGACCAGACATTTATTGATCTGCTAAGAAAAATAATCTAATTTTAGTCAATCAGAACCGTCGAAACACATTTTCATAAAAATGATCACCATTATCAATACTGTTTATTACTGTAATAAAGTTCGAGTTAGATATTATTACAAAAATTGGTAATAAAACGCTTGAAAAAATAAGAATCTCTCGCTTTGATATATTTTGGAAATATTTTACATTTTGTAATAATAAAAGGCTACACTACCTCTGATTTTATCCGAACAAAGTGGAAGAGAGAAAACTTCGTGTAGATTTTTAATTTTTTTTCGCATCTTTTCCTATTTACTGTTGTATTAAGTACGTTTTTAGAGCAGGAACCTGCGAAATGTTTATTTCTTAAAACCATTATATTCCAGTTGGCAGATGGCAACATCGAGCTCAGAAACCTTTTAGTCCTTTTGTTATCTCTCAAATTAGTTATTGTGGTGTATGCGGGGGTAGGCGACGGAATTCCGAGCGTTATAACGCTGGTTTGCACTTTTGTGTAATAACTTTCTGGTAACTTTTGCATATCACCTCGTCATAAATTAATTATTAAATTTAAAGAAATAATAACTAATTTTCAGTCCAGGAGTCGTGTTAGTTATTTACATAATAGGTATATAAACATCACGTTAAAAAATTCAGCATCGCAGCAAGTAAAAAATAAGCTTATTTCGTAATAAATTTATTATTTACGCAACCTTATTTCGTGTTCCGCATTAGCAAGTATTCCGTTCCGTATTATTTTGGATTATGAACATCACATTGAAAAATCCAGCGTCACGGTAAGTAAAAATATGCTTATTTCGTAATAAATTTATTATTTGCGCAACCTTATTTCGTGTTCCGCGTTAGCAAGTATTCCGTATTATTTTGGAGCTAATGTTGTACTATTTACTTGATGTTTGGATTGCTCAACGATTTAGCTCACTAATCGCGAGCTAGGACAGCTTTCGTTGATATAATTACTAAACATGTTGGATGTTAATGCATTGCTCACGATTGAATGTGCAAGTCCTTAAGTGCACAGGATTGCGATTGTTTCGTAACTTTATTCCGTACCTCTCAAGGGAGCAGCTGTCACAACATCTATTTTCATGCCACCCGCCCTTCTGACTTGTGTAGAAATGTCGAGGCTAACGTTCCGGTACATATTTTATTAACGCGGCTGAGGCGCGTTGGTTGCACGCGGTCGGATATATTCATACATATAATGAATGTAAAATGTTTCGTAAAACTGGTAAAGTATTCAGGTGAAATTGTGGAAAACGCGAACATAAGTAAAATAAATGTGTGTTTTGAATAAACGGGAAAGTAAAACATGTTTGGGATACATTTTAAAAATAACATAATAATTTATGTACTTAGCGAAATTTCATGAATATTTTATAGAACCCATATACTATGCAGAACCATATAAATATAATATAAACTGAGACTTATGATAAAAGGTGATATTTTTTTTTAAATTCTACGTATTTTTTTTACCATACTGTTATTATTGTTTATAATTAATTATCTTACAATTTGTTGTCAATAAAAAAATTGAATCATAAATATTTTCATAATGCAGCCAACCACAAGAAATATTGAAAATTGTATATTGAGATGCACATTAAATAATAGTAGATATATGATTTTTTAAATGAATGAATTTTTTTGCTCAGTTTAATTTTAAAAATGACGTTTAAAGACATCTCGGTTAAATTTTATGTATTTTGTTAAATATTTTCTATTTTGTTGATTTTGTATTACTCGCAGATGTTTATTTCTATATAAAGATAGTTTTTTAAATGGTTTGACGAAATACATATCGTTTAAAAAATTGATTGATTCGCGTGAAATGATCATAATATTTTGGTATATGGCGGCTTAGTTATGCTGTTGCTAAGAATTGATATTTTTAAAAGAGTTCCGTAATTAACGGCTTTCAGTTTTTCTTATGTAAGAGAGTTTTTACCTTACATCTCACCAAAGGACCAAAGAAAGTATCTACGGTGCTTAAAGGATAATAACTCATGTTCTTATGCCGTGAGAGCGGACAGCATCTACAGTCTAGACTGCGATAACTTGTTTCAACTTCCATTTTTAGGTCTACAGATTTGTCAGTTTACGAATATTTAATACATTTCAAATGATTATATCAGTTATAAACCAAATCTGATAGTTCGATTATATCTCTTGGTTATAATAATACGTTATTTGAACTAAAATACAGATTTTTGAAGTCATTCAATGAAACGGGATAATAATTATTGTATGATTATGAATGTTTTTTTTTTATTGCCGTCATAATCAGCCCAGCCCGTCCCTCCACTGCTGAGTAAAGGCCTCTCCCAAGGATCGCCAATTCTCTCTGTCTTCAGACCTTCTCATCTATTTCATAGATAGTCACTAATTAGAGCTTGAGAAGTCAATATTTTTTCTGCCAGTGCGTGGCTTTCATTTTAGGACTTTTTATCTCCACGACCTGTCTGCTTCTGAAATGCTCGGCATACAACATTCGTTACCCTGGATCTCTGTCAAATTTATACGTTAGGTGCTCGATCGAGATATTTCAAGCAAAATTAATAACGTGAATTTAAGTATTTGTTTGTACGTCTCGCATAATTCACTTAGCAGAGGTAAGCCGAGAGGATATAGAGCCATATTCTTCTGTCCTGAAAGTTAACTTTCCACATTCATACAACTCATGCAAGCTTGCTTATTGGTTGAGGCATCTTCCAGTATCTTCTTACTTTCGTGTATTTTTATCTATTTTTGGTGCCATTAATTTCTAAGTTAACCTGTTATGACTATAGGACACGGTTCCGGTGAATATTCAAGATAGCTTAAATACAAAAATAATAATTTAACATCGTCATTACATATATTTTTGTGAAAAAAAAAATCTCAATAGAACAAAAAATAATCGACATTTTTTGTAAGTCTGTAATGAAATTTCAAGATAAATAAATATGAATAAATTGGTACTACTACTAATAGAATTAGTGACTTAAGAATTAAATTATAAATGGGGCTATATATGCGCAGATGAATGATGAGAACAGCCGTCCGATTTTATTTATTCACCATCGCGTGTGAAATGATTCAAGAACAAAAGTTTACCAAGTCTGCGTTGTTGGCAAGTTGAGTGTTTTCCACGGATTCAGGATAACAGTATCGCGGAATTTCTACTCCAGTTAAACATGAAACATTTTCTCTGACGGTTATTTTATATTGAGATAACATTTAATTTTTGGGTCCACGACTGCTTCATTTATCAAAAAAATTTGGTGAATTGTTTAATGATAAAGATATTATGACTTTTTATTATAAATTAAATTATTAATACGTTGAAACCCTTGACAAATGTGCACATATAAAAATTTGAGTATAAAGTCATTTAATTTAAAAAATTATTAATACCTACATACTAACAGAACCGTATAAATTAATGACTGGGAAATAAAGTAAAAATTCTCGTATTAATTCTCGTATAAAAGTAAAAATATTCGTATTTTTACTAAATTAAAATATATTTTAATTTTATGCGCTAATTAACAAATTAATTTAATATCATAGGTAAAGAGAATAGAATGCAATTCCTTTCTTAGAAAACGTTTATTTCTATTACTATCAGCATGTATTTAAATGATAAATGATGAAAATGTCTGGTTTTTAAATAAAATTTTGGGTATATAACAATTAATCATTGGATTATTTGAATTTAGATGTATGGACAAATAGCATCAATACTTGTGATAAATTTAACTAGGTATAAAACTACGGTATAATTTGTCAGTTGAAATTTTTTCTTATTTGGCATTTAATTTATATTTAAGAATATTTCTACAACTCCCGCAGACTGCAGAAATACTTACAAAGTAAAATCTCTAATAAAAGCAATGCTTTAAATAATTTTTCAACATTAATTATGATTCATTCATATTTGTTACCTACATTTTATTGTTACCTAATTATTCAAAATATATGCAAGTTATAATTCATTTTATGATACTTTTATTATGTTATTTTATAAACCTAAATTGCTATTTGGCAACTTCAATTTTTTCTTACCTTAAAAGTTAAATACTGAGACAGTAGAGAAGCTTGTGACAAAGTGTTTTATGAGAATATTCTTTCATCTCTTCAAGGGATGAAAGATGTTAAAAAACCTTGGAATCTTTCAATCACATTTAGAAAAGTTACTTCGTTTTCTATTTTTTTTTTTTGGCAAGCCTACGTAACATCGATTTATATCGGGTTTGGATATTAGAAAAAAGCAGAGTGTAGGTATATTCTGTACTTTCGAAACATAATTAATTTTATTGTTAAACATTCTTGATTTGGAAGAGGTCAAATAATTTCAAGCTTGATAGAAATCCGAATACATATAACAGGTATTTTAAACTATTAATAAATATTTACCGCCCTCGAAGATCTTGTACATTTTTCAACCTTTAATATAGACAATAGATTCGAAAAAAATATAAACCGCCACCATTAAATCGTTAATGAATATGATTTGACTGAGGTAGGTGAAATGAGGCGGAGCGGTAGCGGATAAACAAGTTCCAAATAGATCAATTACTACCTAAGTTTTCTTGTCACATTTTCGTTACCTTTAGATTTCACTTTATGTTAGCCAATAAACTTCATAAAATATCATAAAGTAACAAAAAAAATTGTTACATATTTAACATTTTTTTTTGCAATTTATACCCTTTACAAAAGTGTACCCTCTTTTATTAGTTATAATATAAATAGAAAAATGGCAATGTATTGTGAAAAAGTTTTATTTAAATCTACAGGAAAATATAAGACTCTTATGATATAATATATAATTGAGGACATTCTTGTTGGTCCTGTGGGTTCAAGCCTCATTCAAGTTAGTTCTATTTTCAAAACACAAATGTTTAGCATTATTTGAAAATAGTAAGAATATTGATGCGACATATTCTCAATTTAAAAAAAAAAAGATTTTTTTCACTAGTTAACGACTTACTTCACATTTGATTCGACTTAGTCATTGTTAAAAAACTCAATTCTGTCAAAATTAGCATCTGATCTGACGTAATTATGGAAACTGCGACATTATGAAAACTTACAATCACTTGACTACAAAATTATTATTTGATTGTTTTTTGTTTAGGTACATGTTTACGATGAAAACTTTAACATTTTGTTTAGAATACAATCTTTTATTATGTTCATTATTTTATACTTAACTTTGTTTATAGTTAACCACTTAATGAGTAATTTTTGTACATCAACCGGTTTCGAAAAACACTCTTTTCTTTTTCAATATGTAAAATTAACTAACCAAAAACATATATGTCATAATTAAAATAATAATTTTGTACTTAACTTAAATTGTTAAGATGAAAGATGTGTTTTTCAAAACCGGTTAATGTTTAAAAATTACTCATTAAGTGGTTAATTATAAACAAGGTTAAATATAATTTATAAAATAATTAACGTAATTAATCACAAAGTTCATTTTTCAAATATTAAAAATAAAAGTTTTATAATTGCATTGCTGAATCAGAGAACGAAACATTAAATGGTTAACAAGAACATAACTTTCTTGTATTCACATAGTTGAACTGTAATTATTAATAAGTTTGGTTAGTTTGAAGAGGTGCTTATAATTCATATTTCTAACCAAGGAGTTAGGGAGTGGAACGTCAGGGGTCGGCTTACCCTTAGATTATTTAATGTATTATTACGTTTAGTTAAACTGGAAGATTGAATCTAATACACAACACATTCACAATTTTTATGTCTCTTACATTCATACATGGACGTACAGATAAGAAACTGAATTGTGGTTGGGAATTTTTAAAAAGTATTTCTCAAAGGGATTTTTAACTCAATAAAGTAAATCGTTAAAAAATAAAGACAGTCTCAAAAAAGGGACGTATTCGAAAGTAAATGTATTTACGTCAGAACCGTATTCAAAATGTAAAGTAGTCGATTATAATGGAAATGAGCATGTTTATCCCTTTCTCGTGGTGCTGAAAGGTATTCAAATAAAAGTAGAGCATAACAGAATATTATTTATTAGAATAACACATTCTTATTGTGAAGTTGTAATTATTCAGAGCATAGGTCTGTGACATTTTAAATATGAATTAAATATATTAATTAAAAAGATATACATATCAAATCAATTTTATCGAAACATATTGTTGTTGCACCACCGGGATTCGAACCTGGATCTCTTTCCTAACCGGGGAAGGTGCATTATTCAACTATGCTACAGCGACAATATTTTATATGTATATCTTTCTAATTAATATGTTTAATTCATATTTAGAATATTATTTAGTTTGCGTTAAAAAATGGCTATTTAGTATTTAATGAGGAATCTATGATAATGTGAGGGTTAATTTATTGAGTTTTTGAAAAATATTTCACACATATTATTGTCTTTACTTGTTCATTTTAATAAAGATAAAGTTAACATTGCTTTTCAAAAACTAGATTTTATAATACAATATAATATAATAATAGTAATATTATTTTATAATTAAATAATACAACGATGTGACGCAAACAGAATGCCGGAGTGAAGAGGAATCCCGATCATTAAGAATTAATGCGTTATGGTTCCGTCGTCGAACCGTTCTATATTTGGGTGAAATAAAATACAAAAAAATTAAATGTATAACAAACAAAAAAAGCACGCTAACTTTTTTGGCGAAAATTGATTCCGGAGGGCCGATTCCCAATACGGCGGAGAGAATTGTAAGGGATTGATTTATTATTTTTTCATTGGGGTTTAAAGAAAATTATTATTGAGTAGAAATAATCTGTATTTTTGCGACAATAATTAAGTGAGCTGGTAGTTACAATCTAACACAATCGCAGTAAAAGTAACGGTTGAAATAACGATTTAACCATCACTATTCTCAACATATGTACATTTTATTTTTATTCATTTTTTATTAATATTATAAATATAATACAATTTCAATAATCAGTGGATGTATATATAAATATTTAAACATTTGTTTCTTCTCTATGAGAGTAAGACTCGTGTATAGAGAAGGAGTATATTCGAGTTAATTTATGTTTCAGTTAGTCTGTGTACATATTTTTTTACTTTAGTTACAAATTTATGATAGTCCGTAATTTTTCTAATTGTGATGGGGAGATTGTTAAAAAATTTGATACCTTGATAAATATATTGGTTTTGATTTGCGGTATATTTTAGTTTTGGGATATCAATTTGATCTCCATATGTTGTAGATCGGAATTCGCTTCTAAAATTTAATTGATTTTTACATGTAATTATTATTTCTCTTTAAAAGCATGACGATATATTTATAATTCCATATATATCTTCTCATTCAAGTACGCCGATTGTTGAGGCTTCTAACAGAACCATCCTCCAGTATCTGGTTTACCAGGCCGTGCCAAGTCATCCGCGGACGTTCTCTACTTCTGGTGCCATAAACACTTGCGTCATATATCTTTCTCTCCTCATTCATCAGTTCCATATGACCAAACCACCTAAGTGATGCTTTCATAATCTTACTATAGTAAGATCAGTTTTACATTCTTTACTCTGTCATAAATGGATTTGCTACATGCCTAAGTGATCTCATTTTCACTGCATTCAGTTTGCTTTCGTTCCTCTTCTGTCAGCTCCAAGCCTCACTTACATACATTAGTGTCGGTACCAGGATTCCATTGTGTACCGCTAGTCTTGCTTCGGTTGACAAGTTTCCGTTAGATATAATTTCATTCAAAGCGCCGTTCACTTTATTCCCTGCAGTCGTCCTCCTTTCGATATCATTCTCAGCTTTTTCGTTTCTATCAAACATACTTCCCAAATACACAAACTCGCGTACTTATTCCAAACATTCATTACCTATAAGTAATTAGCGCGGTGTCTTGCTTTCCTCCTTCTCGAATACCATCACTTTCAACTTGTTGACATTCATAATAAAGTCGCTTTCCTTGTATACATCGAATATTCCACTCACTAGCCTCTGTAGTTCTTGTTCATTATTCGCCATTAGTACTGCATCATCGGCGTACAATAAACAGCACTGAATGAAAATAGCAATGAATCATCTGAGTTTGCTTTATCCAATCAAAGTAGATACCTACTTTCCACGTGTTTAATCATTTAAATTCGAGTCCCCATTGAATATTTGGCGTAAATTAGAAAATACGATTTTTTCCTATCATTATTGACCAACTTTCCGTTATACCTAATAAACAATGTAAATGTAATCAAACCAATGATTAATGGCGTAATACAAAATTTTTATGAACACCTCGCATTTATTTAACAACGGTTATATATAATGTGGTAAAAGGTAAAAAATATACTTGTTAGGTACTGAGTAAATATGTCATTAACTAGACCACCAGAACTCAATGGAACACAATGCCGTTCAATAGCCAGATGGGCAGATGTTGGATACTGTGAAGAAAGTAAGAAAGACTAAGAGAGATGCAGATTTCGGACTGGAGGGTGGGTCGACACACGGATGCTTAGAAAATGTCGGCCGTAGATCGGATAGCCAGCAGCGTCAAATGATGATGTATTTTCTGATTGATTCTGATTCTTTAAGGAAAGTAATATGTATTGTGAATAATTTGAACTTATGTATGTAGAAACCTTTTCAATGCAAATTAAATTAATCAATTAGAAAGATTTACAGAAAAAATCTATCTTATTAGGAAAACACAATCTTATTGTGAAGTTATAACACTGATTTTATATGTATATCTTTCTCATTAATACATTTAATTTATATTTAAAATCTATCTATTAAAAAATATTTGGTTGCTACCTGGATACGAACCTGGAACTTTTCCTATCCATGGAAACGCATTACCGTTTTGCCATAACAACCGATTACGTTTTCTATAAATTTGGAACTTATATTTTATATTATTTTTTAATAATTGACACATTTATTATCCATTTAGAAATATTTATTTTCGTAGAAAGTAATCACTTTGTAAGAAACCACGAATTTTATTACACGCTAACCGGTTTTAATTAGCTCAGTTTGAGCTAAGCGAAACCGGTTGGCATGTAATACAATTCATTGTTTTGTACAGTGTGATTGTGTTATATTTAATCTAGAAATACTTAGTTGGTGAACCATTCCGAAACGAACCCAGACGGTCCGTCAGCGAGCCAAAACAAATAGAAATATGTGATCTGTAATTTATTTAGAGATGTTTCGGGAATCGTCGTCAGAGAAGGGGACCCGGTATCAGTGGGCGAGAGGTTCATTAAAGTTTTACTAGTCCGCCCTGTCGAGATTGAGCCGTACGGCGAACGCGCTGCCCCCGGCGGCCTCCGCGCCCCACTGGGCTAATTGTTGCACTAAATTATATATGGCATTCAACAGCGGCGGGATAATTCAGCCGGGTTCGGCTTGCGTAAACACCACCAATGAGCTCATTAAAATGGCGTGTTACGAGCATTTTTTAGTGAGAGCGGGCGCGGATCTAACTGCGCGGATCTGACTAACCAGGGGTCTGTCTGGGTTTTACCGGATTATTTTTTGCGTCACTGGTGAAGGTTTGGAGGGAATTTTAGAGTGACCGACGTTTGTTTTGATATTTATTTGACCTGCTCTGGTAGGTAAATAAAAATAAGAAAAAGGTGCTACCTACAAGTATTCTCAATTATTAAGTACATTCGACTGGCGATCGCCGATGCTGTGACCACGAACAGTGTTTCTGGAATTCATAAAATAGTAAAAATAGGCTTCTACGCTGCGTCCTGTACCGTATCGTGCAAGGTCATGTGAAATTGTATGAAATGAAATGTATTTTTTTTTTTAGAATAATTTTTATTAACATTTTTTGAGTGATTTCTAATTGTGATATTGAAGTTTTATATGCATCTTCCCATCCAATAATACCGTATTGCAAATGTGACTGTACAAACTATACTTCCTTACTTGAACAAAAATTACTGTTATTACTTAGTCCATTTCTAATTTAGTATACATACACCTGTTCCTCAGCTCGATTAGTTCATTTATGTATGTGTAAAATTCGTGGAGATTTTGGAAGGGAAGTGGTGTTCTCGCTGGATCATTCGTTGGATCCACTGGAATAAGAGAAAATTTGTGTTTGTGGAATTCAGTGAACAGTGTGCGGTGGATTCATCAGAATCGCTGGTTCGAACAATTCAAGTTGAACTTCGGGATAAGCCAGGGAGCGTCAACATCAGATGAGTCGAGCTGTACTCCTTATCCCGTAAGCCATCTTGGTCCGCTTTCGAAGGATTCCTTCATCCCTCATCATTTCCTCATTTTAAATTCCTTATTTCATTTGCCAACTTCTTCCAACTACCCATCTATCCATAATACGATGGTATTATATCTAATTTAATAAAATAAATTATAAAAGAAAATAGTTGCCAAGTCACAACTCGGTACTACGTTCGTTAGGAAATGATTCCATTGAACTGAAAAAGATAGAGAATTGTAACTTAATTTTTTGCTAACACTAAACACAATGCTATTGAAAATTCTATTGCTATTGCTCGTCGCTTGTAGGATTGATTTTTCTTGTATGAAAAGGGGCATATTTTCATAAATCTCATGGTGTTTCATGAGGTATCCGAAGTATATCTACCAGTTTCCTCATTTTTATGGTGCTAGTGATTTTCTTTACTATCAGTCCAGCTTATTTTTAGCATTCTTCTATATTCCCACATTTCGAACGCTTCAAGTTTCTTCAACCCACGCGCGTAACACGTAAAAAAGTGAATTAATTGAAATATTTATGATTTATTTAAGTAACGTAAATTAAATAAGAGTGATAATACAAACGATAATCATTATTAAAACAAATAAAAAGTTAATATTAGTTAAAAATTGTATTACGCACAGACAACCAAATATATAGACATGAACTAATGGAAATTTCCACTTAAAAGTCTTTTACTTTCAATTTAACCGCTTACTTAATCAAATAGCTCCACGACTTTTTTTAAATATATGACTAGATTGGAACGAAAATTTAAACGCTGTCAATATAATATGCATTAAAATGTAAAAAAGACGTCTTGTTTACACAAAGATTTAATTTTCGAAGAGTAAATACTTTTGCTGTTCCATAAATGTGTGTAGAATGCCCCTCGTTCTACAACTAATTTTTCAAACCCCTTTTCTACATGTACATTTTATTTCATGCCTATTCATTTATTGGTTTGTGGTACCATGGATGAAATTGGAATTTATAAAATGTAACTTTAACGAGATTTTAAATCAGATTGAGATTTACTTAATTTTGCCTTTTTTCAAACATAATCGAATGTATTCTCGTATATTATGTACGTATAATTTAAAGTCTCATATTTTATTAAACACATGAGATATCTTATTATATTTTTAACATAAAATAAATGTACCTTCTGATATTTTGTGTCCATTATTACTCATGAAAATATTAGATTTACGTTATAGCAAGTATCTGCAAACTTGTAAAAAGAGATCACAGCAATAAATAAATGAAAAGTGCTGATATTTGATGTACCTGTAACTCAGCTCAAGTATTGGGTTATAACATATATTCATCCCGTTTTATGGGTGTTTTTTAAAAAAAATATATTATTTATATACATGTATACAGCATACATTTTTTCACAAGTGTTCTGACGTAGTTTTGCTACTTCGGAAATATAAAAGCATATTTAACAAAGATTTGCAACAAAATTTTATTAACCTTCACCATAGCGTGATATAAAATACTCGTACGCAGCCATGCTGTCAACTCGTGTTACCGTATGAAATTAGAGTTCTATTAGCCTTTAAAAAGAGAAACAATGGTTAATGCTATAAATTTACTTTAAGTACTGAGTATTAAATATACAAAAAAAAAATGTAATATTATTATTTGGAACATTTATCAAGTTCTGTATAGGAGGTTGCATTATATAATACAACCATTCTTTTTATCCATCTTCATTTAACTAGTGAGAAAGAGACACCATTATGTTTGATATTATTTTCACTTGAAATTAATATGTGATTTCTTTCTGTCTTGCCACAAATGGTATTTTTATCAACGTATCAATTTTATTAAAATTAAAAATAATTATTTTTGTAGGATTGATTGATTTTTCACTAGTCATTTCAAAGTATAAATATTTTCCTTTAAATTAACTAAAATATGAAGTGTATGTCGCGTATATTTACCGAAATATTACAGATTTAATTAGAGCGGTAGACCTATGTTACTGCGTGGTTTGGGAAGGTTTAAGACGACCGCTGAAATGTCACCAGATCAGATGGCTTTCAAATAATGGAACGACAGGTGTATTAATTTGAAAAAATGTAACATATAGTTTCGAAAATTTGTCAAGAAAAATACTGGCGTTATAGCACAAAGGTAGTGCACTTCCCCGGATTGGAAATGAAGATCCAGGTTCGTATCCCGGTGACGCTAAAACAATATTTTTCGACAAAATTGATTTTATATGTATATATTTATAATTAATACATTAATTTAGTATTTAACATATAATATCCATATAAATAAACCTTTATGACTTCTCGGAAGCAACCGGCGAGTAATCCTTTTCACTAAATGTTTTTAAGGGTTTATTGGGCATATTTACACATTGATCACACATCTAATACTATTGATTCTGACTCTCAGTTACTTTTTAAGAAAGAAATCTTTAAACATTGAGTTTCAACATTCATGATATTTCTTTAGCG
This sequence comes from Eubasilissa regina, assembly GCA_022840565.1. Classification (NCBI taxonomy): domain Eukaryota; kingdom Metazoa; phylum Arthropoda; class Insecta; order Trichoptera; family Phryganeidae; genus Eubasilissa; species Eubasilissa regina. The sequence goes on along the minus strand of JAINEB010000008.1, from coordinate 7,219,706 downwards.
CATTATTTAATGAATATAGACGAGGATGAATTATGTTGTTAGATGTTTATTCGATGATTCTAGAAACGATTGATCTGGTAAGAATTGACGATTGACCTGGAAACATTGGGAAGCATTACGTAACGGAGTACCTCTTAATGTAGTATTTCTTGGTTTGTATAAACTTATTATGGTTTTTGATATTTGTATGATAGACAACGGATGAACCTGTCTCCTTAGTACAGACTTCGGTCTAGTAAGGAGGCAGTGAATATCCCTTACATTATGAACCTTGTTCGCCTTTTTTGTATATTTATAAGAATGTTTATAATACATAATATGTACGTATATTAAGAACATGAACAGAATAAATATTATGAACGAAATTGTAAATGTATTACCTACATTTGAAACCGCAACACTGTGAATCACAAATGAAAAATAAATTAAATTTTATATTCATAGAATTTTATCTGGTTTTTAAACAGTTGTTGAAATGTTCTAATGTATTAAAAAATTAACTCAAATCAAACATTATTGTTAGAAAATTTCGGAAAGATTAAATACAGTACGACCATAATAGGAATTACTCAATAAAAACATTAAAATTGTTGTAATTAAGATTTAAAATAGCTATGTCTATTATGTGGTCTATGTAAATTGTAAAGTAAATAATTTCAAAATATGTTTTTTTGGCGCTTTCAGTTGAACGGCATACACCGCATTGATTGGCGTATTCAAATTTTGAAATTGACCAATAAACTGCTTGTACTCGGGTAAAGTTAATATCGCAAATACTATCCACACTAAAAGCACTAAACCAAATCCTTTTTTGTCCCTCTCGGTTCTTCCGCGATATTGGACTTACACCTACGATATGTTGATTAAATAGAGTAACATAAAATTTTCGTATGCTTGTGTATCTGTGGGATAGATTGGTGAACGATAAAAAAATATGTATCATGCGATTACGTTGTTGCGTTCATTCCAATAGTACCTATCCACAACGAGTGGTGAGGATTGACATTTTTGTTATATTCATAGACAGTGCAAACTATCACTTTTATCTGACTTATAATATTATGCTTTTTTGAATATAACATTTGTCGTGCACGCCCCTGAAAAAATATTATCAATGTTACTTTCCAGGTTTGGAATATAAAAAAAAAAATTCATTGTTAAAATATTTCATAAGAAAGAATAAAAGATGAAATTGTATCTTCAAAACATTCACAAGGCAGACTCTCTCGCTACCATATTATTTTCTACATTTACTCTCTACGTTTTGCGCCACAATTATATTCCGTAACGAAGCCAATTAGAAATTCAAGAACTCGAGTGGATATACGAATATTTTTTTTTAATAATTATTTTTGATTATTTTCATCGTGTAATCAATTAAAATGGTTAAAACAAGGTTATTTATTTGTTTAAGTTAGTAATTATATCTAGCCACAAAGTTAATGCTTTAATTAATTTTTAATTTAATTTTTTTTAATTTAAGTAAACTTTAATTTAAGTAAAACTTTAATTAGTACGATAGTTTATTTAATTTATTAATCGATGTATATATTACGCCTATTGTATATTAATTAATATATAATAAAAACATTGATAAAGAATACCAAAAATATATATTTTTTTTGTTACTCTTTGCGCGACTTCACACAGAAAGAATTGTACGACAATTTCAACGAGTCAATAATCTCCACTTTGCCGGATCCTGCGGAAACTTTCTTCAGCTTTCAACAGCTCTTCTGATAAAAGTGGTTTGCTAATGCAAAAAACTGAAATCATCGTACATTGAAAGTATATTTAAAATTCCTGATTACTTTTTTTTAAAATACTCCTTTTTCAAGAAGGTTCCACTGATGAAGACGCCCGGCTTTTGTTTTAGAAAGGTTCAAGACACGAATTAGATTGTTTAATCTAGATTGATTTAAGTGAAGTTGTGGCTCTTCAGTTGATTTCGGACTTGCACGTGAACGCGCCAGGTGCGCTGTTGATTTCGGAGTAGGGATTATATTAATTTAGTATCACGATATTAAAATAAAATAAAAGTTAATCTGTTAAAAAATGTATCTCAATTTTTGTTAAAGAAAATATAAATTTCTCCAAAACGATTTTTCTTAAAAACTGCGTAAGCCGAAAAATTCTGGACTGCAGATTCGTTAACAGCACACTAAAATACATGAAATTATGACATTTTTCAAGGACAGAATTTTGATCTTGACCGGTGTAATAATTAAATTGGATCGACAATACACAACTTTACTTGGGGTAGACCGAGGTCAATTGTACTAAAATCCGTTTTGTAATTTTTCGCATCTTTATTATAAGACACAAATTTTATAAACAGTAGATAATTTAGTTGTCTTCAAAATTATTATATTCTTATTTCTCTAATTATGATAGAAATAAAACTATAAGCTTATAAACACATCGAGAGAAATGGTACAACTGACCCTGACCCCTCGGTCAGTTGTATCAGTAGGGGAATTAATTAAAACACAGAATTTAGCCTAAAAATAGTCACACTTTAAACATTTTGGCAAAAAAAAAATAGTTTCTTTATTATTTTCTAAAATTGTAGTTCAAAGCTTCCACTACATTTATCTAAAATTTATCTAACCTCATGAAAATTCTTGCAATTTTTGTTAATTGAAGTGTTAGTATAAACATTCACCATTTTGATATAATAAAATGACAAAATAATCATATATTAATATCATATTTATAATGTGGTACAACTGCCCCCTGACGGCCATTTAGAATTTAATAGAATTTCGATTGTTCTCTACTCACAAACGTTTCAAAAATCAACATAAAATAAACACAGACGTCGAATGAAATGTGTGAATTAATGAATTTATAAAAAAAGAACACACAAATCATAATATTCAACTATTAAGCTGATAGAAAAAACTTACTTTTGGCGCGTTAAAAAACTACTAGAAATGCAAACGTCCGCATTCCCCCAAGTCCTGTGAGCTACTGGAGACAATCCCGTATATGTCAAACGCCCCTCCTGGCGACGTGTCATATATATACCTACTATAGTTTACGAATTATTTGCGTTGGTACTTCTGCTCCCTGGTACAATTGTCCCCGGTCTACCCTACTATATATATATATTCATCAATTTGGGATGATCTGGTTTATTAAGTATTGAAGTTTGATTTTAATAACAAAAGTTTTGGATTAATTTAACAACAATTAAAACATATTTTATTTATATCAATGTATACTACCAAATTTAAAAAATATTTTAAATATTCGATTTCGATGGCCATATAATAATATAAATATAAAAATATCATAGAATATATAAGAAGCGCATTTCAGGTAGAAATGTGTGAAGTAAACATTTAAAAATATATCATTTTAATCATATTTTTTATATAATGAGTATTTTCAGTATTTTGTTCGATTGATTTGACCTATTACGTATTAATAACTGTATTATTATTATCAACATTTTATTGGGTTGAATATAACTCCCAACCACAAAGTATGGTATAATAATGTATTCAAACGATTATTCATATTCTAACAATTTCTTATAACTTTTGGTGACAAACGCCAACGATAATATTTATTCCTTTATATGGTTGTATAACCGTCCCATCGGCCCAACAAAAACATGTTATCTTTTCATAATCAAACAATGTTGATGGGGCATTCTGTTTGCGAGTCCAATGGTTTAGAATAATTTACATTCTATTGTCTATTGCAGCACTGACATAGTGTAAGACGACTTTCTCGGTACAAATATTTATACTTATCCGTTGCTCCGGCTAGCTGGAAAAGAGCACGGATTCCCCTACTCAATATGGGCAGTGGGAACCAGAGACAATTTCGAGGAGAACATTTCAATAAAAGATGTTAAAATTCTATGACAGTAGACATTTATTCAATAAATCAAACACTGGAAGGTATAACAGAATTATTTAAATCAAAGTATCGGCTGACAAGGAGGCATAACAAAGAAATGCAGGTAATAAGATTATACAAATGCACAGGTCAAACTCTAATGTATATTAATTCAAGTGAGATTAGATCTCCATGTCCATAATCAATCGGCGAATCTCACTTCAAATCAGCGGAGCTGGTCACACAAGGCAACTTGCAAGTACGGATAAGAACAGCTTAATAAATACTCCGTAGCGTACACTGAAAGGACAATTTAGGTGTTTAGATAGGTGGACCTGCGCATAGGTCGGGCGAGCGAGAGATGATGAAGGGATGGCCAGCAGGATGAGACTAGTTGCAGACCCTTGGTGGATGAAGAAGTTTCTTCCAGCAGAAGCGCAAGCGTGGAGATGATGAGACCATGCAGGAGCCGATGGCGAATTATCAAGGCAATTGGCGTCGGGCGCGTGGTGGTTGAAGTACACGTGGTTTCGTCGCGAGCGGCAGTTGGAATATTTTGTGAAGATCTCCTAAGAATGAGAGTATACAGATATAGAGGCGGATACAGTGTATATTCCGATTATGCTCTGCGGCGGAGATTAGGTACAATGATTCTCGGAGCGTGATGAAATCTCGCGCGATAGCGTACAAGATGGCGTGCGCTTGGGCCGTTGGACAAGCTCACATACGAACAGTATGGAATAATATAATCCGGAACTTACGGTACACAGATGTTAGGACAATATACAGACAGATACGGTCAATAATAAACGATTTATGTCCGAAATAAAGAACTCACAACTTTTGAAACTCGAGATTGGAAATTTTACTTGTAGCGGGACGGAGCTCGTGCCGAGTTCAACGGTGGTTGGGGCGAATCCAGCTATGCAAAATGGAGTAAGCGGAAATTCCTATGGTTTTCAAGGGAACGAGGAACTAGACGTTCACGCGCCATTTGATTGTTTACGACGGTAGGTACTCAGATTTTAAAATAGACTCACGACAATGGTCTAAATCAAGGGACTTCCAAAATTCTTGATATTTGTAACTCGATGAATATCTACTACAGATGATCTTCATAATTTTTTTCTTTATTATTTCCAATATTGGGCAATATTTCCTTTCTTAATACTGAATCACTTTCAATATTTTTACAGACTTTAATTGTTGACCCCTCTAACTATTCTAGTATTGTCTTCTTTTGATAAATATTGTTTCTTTTTCATGTCATTAGACTCAGCTTATATCGCATTACTACGTGTTAGAAATATTGTGACAGAAAAGAATGTAGAGTTTTTGTCTCGTAAAATTTACCTACACAAAATTTCCAGAATAGTATACATTCTTATATCACGATGTAAATTAAGTTTATCTAATTGAGACATTGTGTTTTATAACATCCGGTTTTTACATTAATTATAAGAGAACAAAAATTACACTGGGTAACACACATTTTGGTGCCAGCAATTTTTTAACTGTTTCTAGCTAATTTTTGGGTGCAAAATCCAAAATAGCCAGCAGATTTGATTTATCAGATTTAGTTTTTGATATATATTGACCTCTTTTACAATAAAATCATCTTATTTTAAACTTATGTACATTTCACTTTATTACTATTACTATTTGCTCCAACTGCTAGTTAAAAAAAACAAAAATTCAAAGTAAGGTATTTATTTCACACAGTAGATAAATATACTTTCATCACTTTTCGCTTAAAATTTTTCTTTTATACGACTTTCTAGCATGAAGTTTATCGCAACAGTATCGCTGGATACTCCCAACAGTAGTCGGACATCATGTGGCTCTCCCATCTTCTTTGATATTGATCTTCCGTAGTTTTAATGTCCTGATGGAATCTTTCCCCTTGTTCTTCACTAAAATCACCTAGGTTTTCTGGAAACCGATCTAAGTGGTTGTGGAGGTAGAGAACTTTGATGTTCATGTTAAAAACGAGAATATTAAAGTTGGGAGGTATATATATCACTAATTCTATGTAATTTTCTGCCTTATAATATCCAAGAAAATTTTTTACTACTTGAAAAAATGAACATCAATATCATTCATTGATGTGGTAAATTGTGGATCTTTAATAAGCTTCCTTATCTAAGAACCATAAAATATTCCGGCTTTCAGTTTTTCTGTGATAATCCCAGGATGTTTATGTGTCAAGTAGCCAAACCCATCTCAATTTAAAGCCTTCACAAATTGCTTCATAAGCCCTAACTTGATATGCAAGGGTGGAAATATGATTTTCTTTCCTGCAAGCAAAGGTTCGTTGATTAAGTTTTGTTTTCTTTGACCTATGACGTTTCTTAAAGACCAATTTCTGTTAACCCAGTGCTGATTCTTAGCTCTGCTGTCCCAAAGATGTAAAAAATAAGGATATTTTGTATGTATATCCACTTTGCTGTCTAAGGAGGAAGTTTATCATTATTAGATCAACACAAATCACAAATAAAACATTGACAATACAAAACACACGTGTAAAGAAAAGTTCTTAAAGAGGCATACATATATTACCGAAGCGGATCAATCGATGAGAACTAATAAAATAACACCAAAAGAGGTAGTCAAATGTGTTGATTCTATGAGTACCGCAAAAGGCCCTGGAATATATGGAATCAGGATGTCAGATATAAAGATTATACAATTAATTTATAAATAATAAAATCATTCATTCTGTGCAATACGGTTTTAAAAAACAAAAAAGTACTAATATAGTAAAGTTGTTAATATTGAAGGAATAAATAAACACTTAAATGATAAAAAACACGTCGTCGCATTGTTCATTGATTTCAAAAAAGCGTTTGATACATTGGACCACGACACGCTATGAGCAGTGATGGAAGAGAGTGGATTAAGGGGACCTGTAAACAAATGGTTCCATGAGTACTTGAAATCCATAAAGTTTGCTGTAAAGCTACTAAATAAATAAAGTACCTTAAAAGATATAAAATGCGGTGTGCCAAGTGGATCTATATCAGGACCTATATGCTATATTATGCATGTAAATAGCCTGGCTAATGTTATAAAACATTTTCAAAAATTTGTGTTTGCCGAGGATACATGCATCTTATATTTCGAAAACTGTGCCAAAACTATAGTTCACAGCGTACAAAATAATCTGACCAATATTCTTAAACTTTCACTTCCGATTTTCTATTATCCACTGTCACTTATGTTCAATACATGTTTTACATACGAAATATGAGCCCAAGATTTATTCTAGTCTTCCCAGCCCAGTCCAGTCATAAACCCAGTCAGAAGTAGGTTTTCTACATTCTGTCAAAGTATATTCGCCACATACATAACAAAAAAAGTTTGGATGATTCACATAACTACGTCAGCTTGTGGATGCCATGGTTTTAATTTAATGTTTTATTACTAAATAACGCCGAAACATTCTACAAAATGAAAGCACAATTTCACATACGAAAACTCAATAGTTAACTGAACTGGGTAAGGCAGAGTAATAAGAACGAGTTATTAATTAGTTCGTGGTGGAGAAAATTACGAGATTTCAATTTTGGCCTCTAAAGATATCATTATTTTTGCCTTTAACTGAACTAAAAGCCTGTATTTCTAAATCTAGAGCTGATACGAAGAAAGGCAATTCTTACTTTTTCGGGATTAAAAAAAAAATTCATTTTGTTGCCCAGTCTCATTTACGTAAATACCTGTTTGCGATCTTGTGAACATACATCATATTTATAAAATCATAAAAAGTCTTTGTTGCTGAAATCTTCTTCAAAAAATTTAATTTAAACTTGGTTACTGCAGTAAATTTCTCAAAAAAATTAACAAGAATAAAGAAAATATGAGATAATAGGAACCGATAATTTTTTTTTTTTAAACCGTTCATATTACAAACATATTATTATAATTGAATTGCAAATTTTGAAAAGGGCTCGTCTCGAATTTTTATCAAAGCGTGCTTTTTCATTTTTTTTTTCATGCACACATATAGACCTGTGTTTCATGAGCGAGAAGGTCGTGTCTCTGATTTTCATAGTGGAAAAAAAACGATGACGTCCTGAAATAAATTTCGATAAGGTCTCATCTCACCGAGATTTCTTTTCAAGTGTCAAGTTTTTTTTGAGTTCATCTTTAATTCTGAAAAGCCGGATCAAGTCTTGTGCCGTTCCTTCATTGGCAAAAGTAAGAGTTGTTGTGCAAACATACTTACTATTGAAGCATTTCCGTGCCACTCCTTAAAAGTGCCAATCAATCCCTTAAAAATGGACGACCTATAAATGTTGAAACAATACATACCGGCGGATTGCGAAAACTTTTACAAAGGTATTTTGCAGCGGCCGACAAATTTAGCATTACAGTCAGACATCGAAGAAGATTTTTAGTAAAAAATATATTAATTTTGAGGGTATTTTTTCCAATTTGTGGCTATATTATAACAATTGTGTGAAATGTAAAAGATACCTATAATAAAATATCTGTTCTTTACAATAATAAACGTTCATTAATAATGGCGTTTTATTAGTAAAACCATCTAAGCCTTGGATGAATTTCGAAAAAGACCCATTTCGGAAAACTGTAGCAGCCATTTTTCCCGACACACTTTCATTCAAATCATTTTCAAAAATTCATTTTAGTATGTTATGATGAAGTACAGTAGTTAGCAGTTACAGAAGAAGAAAAAGCCCTCTTAATTCAAACTGTTTTAAAGAAATTCAGTTTTTTGTGTCTTCTGTAAAATTTAAAAAATTCGAGATGAGCCGTTTTCGAAATTCTGAAATAAAATAATGTCAAAAATTAAGTTAGTCTTTTACGGGTACTGAATAAAATATGTAGTCACCATGGTAATGGCAACAACAACCACTAATAAATGAATATGATGTATTTGTTTGCTCACTTTTTAAAAACATATTTTCTCAAGATTATTCTAGTACGATTTTTATCGGGGGGACGTGAGCTTTTATTTTTAATTTGATTGTATTTTTGATGTTTACACCCTATTTAGTATTAACTAGTAATCAAAATAAGTTCAAAACAACAGCGGCATTACCAAAATCCAATTTAATAGTTAAAAAACCTATTTCAACTATGAAAGACGCTTTGTAACTACTTCGAAGTAGGCAATTACATTATTTGGCTCAGAGGTACAAACTTTTCTTCGTACCTACTCAAAAGTCTAGGCAGCGAACCTAGAATCCGGAAGGCATTAGTTAATTCCATTTTCGTAGAACAGAATGTTTATACCCAGTTTGTAAGCAGTAAGAAAAATTGAACCAGTCGCAATATTAAAAGTATGTTAGTCATTATTTTTTATTTAAAAATATACATAATAAAACGGTGAAGTGGAATTCATTTTAGCGAAATATATGAGATAAATTTTCTGTTAAAGTCGAATTTGGTCGTTATATGGAACGTGAATTTTCTCAGGCTTAATGAAAACACCAAGACAATATTCCATTAGGCTGGGCTAGATTATTACTAAACTACGGATGATAATATCAGAACAAGTAAGACTAACACACACATGACGATAAGTGGATATTTATACTTGGTGCCATTGTTATTTCGTTACTATAATTAGATTCTTTAGCGTTTCTTAGCGTTATATGGTCTATTGAAATGCCCCATTCTGAATGAGGGTATTAATAATATTAATTTTTTTTTATTAATTTCCCAAAGGTTTTTTTTCATAATACAAATTCTGTAATAAAATAATGGATGGGTTTAGTAAAAAAATGTTTATTTTGCATTTAAGTACAGTTAAGTCTAGGAATTTATTTTTTGAATATTATGTTTTCTAAATGTGGTCCGTTATTTTGCTGGCACTCTTCTAAACGGGAGGTAAAATTTATGAGAACTGCTCGGCACGTATTCACCGTGATTGCTGTCATTTTTTCTCGGATATTTTCTTTTAATTGGTCCAGAGAGGGAGAATTGTTACCGTATACATTTGATTTAAGGTCCACAGGGAAACGTCCATTGGTGTCAAGTCGGGGCTACGTGGAGGCCAGTTTATGTCACTTCGTTGGGATATCAATTTTACAGGGAAAATTTCACGAACAACTGGTAAGGACACGCTCCATAGCGACTGAATTCCCATGGACTCTTTCACTCGTTACGTTGGTGCAGGTATTAACCAAAATTATAAATACTTTTGGGACACCTATATTATATGATATCTTTACTAAACTTATTTAATCCTTTAATCTATCTTTTAATAACATTATGATACACATTTATTTATTTTCTTTAATGTTATTATATACTAATATGTAATATAAAATACATATATTTTTTATAAGAGCTAATCTAGTCAATTTAGGTTGAAAATGTTATTAAAAAATATGTTTACACAGAATTCAGAAAAATAATGTTTCACATTCACTTTTATTTTGGAAATTAATAACATTGAAATTATCACTAATAAAACACAACTTTTCTTATAGAACCAAAATAAATGTATTATTAAAAACATGCGATGGATAAGCTGCCATCCGTATATGAACCCGGTGAACCGGCTACATTTCGGTGAAAGGTATTTATTTTATTTTAATTATTAAGGTACAATATATTGTATATATTCTTAAGAGTAACAATTTTACCAATAAGACGGGAATTTATCACTTATATACCTGCTAGCTTAGTTTAATATAATTCTTCAGAAATTATTAAATCGTAATGCACCAAGAAAAATATTTTTTTTATTAAAAATAATTTGTAGAACTTAAACATACTAACTCATCATCGTTTCACCGCGGGGGTAGACAGAGAAGATAAAGCGCTACACTCTTCTGTCCTGACACACAATTCTCGCCTCATCCACATTCATACATATTCTCACACAAGTTCGCTGATAATTGTGGCTTCTAACAGGACCATCTTCCGGTACCTGGTTTACTTGGTCGTGCCAAGTCTTCCGCGGGCGTCATTTCTGGTGCCGTCGACAATTGCGTCATATGTCTTTCAGACTATTTTCTCCTCATTCATCCATTCTATATTACCAAACCATCTAAGTGATCATTTCTTAATATTATTCACTATACTAAGATCAGTTTTGCATTCTTTCCTTATTTTTTCATTATTTCTCTGTCATAAATGGATCTACCTCGTTCCTCTTCTGTCAGCTCCAAGCCTAACTTCCATACATCAGTGTTGGTACCAAGACTCCATTATATACCGTTAGCCTTGCCTCGGTTGACAAGTTCCCATTAGCTATAATTGCATTCAAAACGCCCTTCACTTTGTTCCCTGCAGTCACCTTCCTTTCGATATCTTTCTTAGAACTTAAATATATTATTATACAATATTAATCTTGCAAATAATGAAGTTTCATAGACCTCGATAGAATTAATTAATTACTAAATATTAACTTATTGAATAATTGAAAATAAGACTATCGTGACTATGACCCAAATCTGTGATGATTGTATTATGTTATGTTTCAATAAAATATAATAAGTTAAGGAATATAAATAAAACTTAATTAAATTATCGCACTTTTTACCTTACATGTGAATTTAGAGAGGATTCTCTTTGATGTATTTGTCATGCCGGGTATATTCTCATACAGATATAGGGTGTTCAGCGGAAAAATTTCAAGATTAAATCGTAATTGCTCGTAAACTATCAGGGCGAGGTAAGTGGGAGGGGTATTGTTCGACGCGCGTGATTTGCGGGTTTGCCAGTCGCAATGAGTCTTTGGTTAGGAGCGCACCGCGCATTCGCGGTTGAGTAATATTACCGCAACTGCAGATGTTTCCCGGGTTCAACAAAAGAATACAATTTCAGTAAGACTGAGCCACTCCACACACAGCTAGAGTTTCAATAGAGAAGCTGAGGGGAATGTTTCCCAATAAATTAATCAGCGAGTACGGAGATATACCCTGGGCACCTCGGTCACCAGACCTTACACCGAGCGACTTTTTTTTGTAGGGATCCTTAAGTCGAGAGTTTACAGCAACAATCCTCGAACAATACAGGCCCTACAAGAAAATATCCACCGTGAAGTTGCTACAATTGAACCAATGCTTTGCTCTCGAGTGTTCGCACATTTAAGAGTCCGTTTGCAAGAGTGTCTTGAGAGAAATATCCTGCATTAGACTATATTGTTTATAAAACGTTGAATTAGCGTCGTTAAACTCCATTTTGTATAAATAAAATATGAGTTACAATAACATTGTAGGTTATTTATTTATTTAATATTAAACTTTAAAATTTTCCTCTCGACACCATTTATATCCGAATATACGTGCCGTGGTATTGAGGAGTGATCAAACGAATGGTAATACTGAACTTCTGGCACTGCCAGCGGCTTTCAACATGGGGAACAAAAACAGTGCCAACTGTACTGTAACATGTTCCTACAAATAAACATGCGATAATATGATGGGCCGTAGACCGGAACAGCTAGTCTGAAGTTTCCTTTCATTGAAAAACCATAAATAACAGATTGTTTATGCTAATTACGAGAATAACTCGATCAGTTTAAAGAGTATTCCGTTAAAAGCGAAGTGCACGTAATGAAATTCCCGCTTCTGACAGATTTATGGTAATATAAAAATATGTTTTCCTTCATAATATTAAATATTTAGATAAAGTCAAATTATGAAAATGTCATGTCATTGGTTAACGCATTCGACCAATAACGTCTCACGTACATTAAACAATGAACAATTCTATTTTAGTTTTAATTCAAAAATGTCTTCAATATTTATGTGAACGTTTAAAAAATTATCGCATTATTTTATTGTTAAAACTCTTTATTTTTATTTCTACAATATTAGCAAAATTACTTTATGGTCTCATTTATTAATTATTTAACATGTTTCGATTCCTATGGTATCTTATTCAGGACACAATGTATACTGAAATTAAAAATACAAACGTAGATAATAGTTATATCTCATAGAGACAAAGCTATTTTTTTAAATATTTTACGGAAAATATGTATGGAAGTATGGGGTAATTAAAGGTCTTCGGCTGGCTTAAGTGATTACTTTACATAAATATAACGTTCACCAATTCTCACCCCTCCATCTCCACATTTATTAAATTTTTGAAAGTTGTTTATATGGACTCGATTCAAGTACCACTACACCATCGCCATCTATGGACTAAATTAGATAATTCGTTTCTCCATTTTTTTAAAAACATATATGTCATCACTATGAGAATCTGATTTTTTTGAAATTATTTCAAAGCAATATTCTTCTTTTTCTTCTATTAAATAAGCAATCCTCGTTTCAAGAGTGATTTGTGCCATTAATCAAGTTAAAATTTTATTTTATAGAAAAAAGTAAAAATAAAGGAATATTCTTTATCTGTAAAATGTTTTTTTTTTTAACATATACTAGAATGCCCCTGAATAATCAATATTTTTCAATTTTTTATATATTTTTACCTTATTATTTATTTATTAATTAATATTAATGAAATTGATAAATGATTTTATTGTGAGAAGAGTTTTGTAAAGTTTTTTTTTATCACGAGATTTTCAAATTTGCGTTAATTAAATCATTACTGAACGTTTATTATTGAAAATAAACATTTGATTCTTGTATTTTACGACTTTTTAAAAGATATTTATCATAAAAAACTACCCTAGTATGAGACGACTGTCCTAAATATGTCTAATAACAATACGGAATATCTAAGAAGTGCAGTGTTCCACTTATAAAATAAGTAAATCTAAACGATTTAATGCATTTGTGCTGTGAAGATTGACCATGTGACGTTCTGATATGTTTTTAGCGTGTAAAGCATCTTTTGTATGCAAGAAAGTGTAATTTATTTCCAGAGAACGTTTTTACTAACTGATTGTCACGCCGTTTCCCGCGGGAGTAGGCAGAGAAGATAGAACGCCACACTCTTCTGTCTTGACACACAATTCTTGCCTCATCCACATTTAAACGTCTCACACAAGCACGATGATCATTAGGGCATCTAACAGGACCATCCTCCAGTATCTGGTTTACGTGGTCATGCCAGGTCATATATCGTTCTTACCATTATCTCCTCATTCGCCCGTTTCGTATGACCAAACCACGTAAGTGATACTACTTACTTACTTACTATACTAAATTCATCTTTACATTCTTTCCTTATTTCTTTATTCATTACTAAGTCATGAATGGATCTGCCAAATATACGCCTAAATGATCTCATTTCTACTGCATTAAGTCTACTTTCATTCCACTTTTGTCACCACAGTGTCGGTATTAGAACTCCATTATGTACCGCTAGTCTTGCCTCGGATGACAAGTTCCTATTAGCGATAATTCTATTTAAAGCGTCGTTCACTTTATTCCCTGCAGTCATCCTCCTTTCTATATTTTTCTCAGTCTTTCCATTACTATCAAACATACCTCCCAAATACATAAACTACATGTCTACATTTTAATATCATATATTATTAATATTTATAATATTAAATTGAATCTATCGCTTATCTAGTAATAGACGTTGTTCCTTAATTATATTGATGTTTTGATTTATTTTAATAATTAATTTATATATTTCAAAGCTTGTCACGAGACCTGTTCATTTTGAATCATGAATTTAAAAAATATTTTTAAATACCAAACATATTTGAAAACTGTTACAACGCTGGATGGCTATAGAGATACAATGAATTATTAATGCCTTTGTTTATAGAATTTATGCTTTGATAAATAGAAATGGCATGATCCATGAAAATCTTTTACAATTTTCTGTTTAGCATTACAGCCTAAATAAATATTTATCCTTCGTAATACATTCTGTACCTTTACAAAGAAAGGCCGGTATCCATTCGTAAGGTTTTAAATCCTTATGTACATTGTGTGCTCACGTGTAAAATGTATGTATTAATAATTTTATTTTTAAATATCCTTTCTTAATTATTATCTTTATAATCCTGAGTGACATCGGGTCCGCCTCACTTGATATTTTTAAAATAAAGGGTGTCCAGCGGAAAATTTTCAAGTTTAATATTAAATAAATAAAAAAGTTTTAAGTTAAAAGAGTTTTATAAACAATATCGTCCATTACTCTCAAGACACTTGTGTAATCGGACTCTTAAATTTGCGAACACGCGAGAGCAAAGTGTTGGTTCAATAGCAACAACTTTACGGTGGATATTTTCTTGTAGGGACTGAAATATTCAAGGATTGTTGCTGTAAACTCTCGACTTAAGGTATCCCCACAAAAAAAGTCGCACGGTGTAAGGTCCGGTGACTGAGGTGTCCAGGGTATATCTCCGTACTTGCCGATTAATTTAATGGGAAAAATTCTCCTCAGCTTTTCCATTGAAACTCTAGCTATGTGTGGAGTGCCCCCATTTTGTTGAAATTGTGTTCTGTTGTTGAACCCGGGAAATAGCTGCAGTAGCGGTACCAAAAACTTGTTGATCATTCGGCAATACACGTCAGCAGTGACTTTTACTCACCGGTTAAAAAAGTAAGGGCCAATTATCCCTCGGGCAGAAACCACTGGGCAGATTGCACACCACACTGTCGTTTTTAGACAATGCTAACGTTTTTGATGGCGTTCCCTTGGGTTGTCGGGGAACCAGTATCTCATTTTCTGTTTACTAACATAGCTATTGGGAAAATGTGCTTCGTCAGTAAATAATATGTTTCCAAACGATCGTGTTGTTCCAAAACGTTCCAGCATCGTTCTCGCTAAGGTTTCACGTAAAGAATAGTCATTTTCGTTGAGAAACTGCATGATTTGCAGTTTGTATGGTAGTTTCTTTTTCAAAATAACATGCACTGTTGATTTTTTTATTCCAGTACAGGCTGCAATCTTCCTTATCGATTTACGCGGATTGTGCATAATTTCATGTCGAACTTGTACCATATGTTCTGGCGTCGCTGCACACGTTGATGGTCCTGGAGGAATTTAGTTAACCGCTGTCCCTTGTCTGAACTTTTGAACCCAACACCAGATAAGTTGCGTGCTCGGTTCATAACTTACTCATCAAATATTAAAGTGAGTATAAAAAGCGTGACGCGCACGAACCAATGAATCACCGCACTTTCAATATTACTCAACCGCGAACGCGCGGTGCGCTCCCGACCAGTGACTCATTGCGACTGGTAAATCAGAAAATCACGGGCGTCGAACAGCACCACTCCCACTTACCTCACCCTGATGGTTTACGAGCAATTACAATTTAATCTTGAAATTTTTCCGCTGGTAAACTTTAGCAAATAAAATACAAATCTATATATATTATTGTTCTTCTACCGTGGCATTACATCCCGGGTTGGGATTTGGCCTCCTCTATAAATGTTCTCTACCGACTCCGATTCTCCAGTTCCCGGATTCTCCCATCTTGCTTTTGTCTTCATATATAATGTTTCCACAAGGGTATCTATTTGGTAATGATCTTTGGTTTCTTGTCATCTAGTTTCTTATAATATGCTTAGGCCATTGTAGTATTTGAGACCTTACCTTATCAGAATCTTACGTTTGTTTCTTGCTCAATTAAGTTTTAATCTTTTCATTTTAATCCGTAAGTTTAATTTTCTGCTGTATGTCAATTTTGATCTGAATAAAATATATATTATTAGTATATTACCAGATATTATAATAAAAAAGGCGATCTCGGGTAACGCCAGACACGGCCAGCTAGTTAATATTATAAAATATTTATAAAGGAGAAAACAGTGATTGGCTGGCAGTAAAAACTGATCACAATGTCGCAAGAAATTTGATATTTAAAAAAAGAAAGAAAAGCGGCGCGCCTCGGAGGCTTTGGGGCGTGGAAATGGAACTGATTAAAGTTAATGACTCCAATTTCCACGTCTTGTAAGTAAGGGCTATGCGGTGGCTTAAGGTCCCATCATAATACGGCCAACGTAAATACTCGGTATTAATTTCGAACGTGGAGCTCAATTATGGAAGCCATATCGATTTTCATTCCGAAAAGTTTCCCGCCGTTCGTTTGTTCTTTTTTTTTGGTAAAATTAGCGGGGAAGTACTTAGTCCACTTTGTTTACTTGTTTGTAATCTGGAATATATCGAATATTCTGAAAAGCATATAAATTAGTATCAAAACATTATTTGTTCTTATATTGTTTCTTTGTTTATCTCAAATTTGTGATATTGATCGAGATTCAGATTTAGTTATTATTTAAAATGGATGTGCAAGTGAGAAGAGATTTAGTTTTATCTTACACAGGCTTTAAAGAGTAATGATGTATGCAAAATTTGGTCCAGTGTGTGAGATATATGAGGGTGGGGTAACTGTATTTTCCTTAGGGTCCTATATTACCTGTCTTGCAAGGGTATCCCGCTATATATTTTTATTCCTGACCTATTCGTATTGTTTTTTAATTGAACTAAAATTTTGTTTAAATATCATTTGTCCAAATAAAAAACAAAGAAATCTATTATCTTAAATTTTGATATAGGAAATTGTAATTATAGAGTTCATAGGTAATATACATTAATAACAGTAATGTTTGATGTAGGTAGGTAATTATTTATTACATATCGAAAAGTTTTCAAAATTAAAACGTTAAACTATTCTTCTTGACGTCTTATTTGTTTTATAAGATGTGTTTAAAAAGTTATTACATACATTATATATATATTATAAAAAGTGTTTGTGGTTTCATTAATATGAGAAAATTAATTAATTAATCCAATTGAGAAAAAAGCGACGCTTAGGCAGAGAAATAATATAAAAATGGCAAGCATGTGATAACGAAAGTTATGACATTTCATGCAAAGTGTATAGGGAAATATTGATAGATGATAAATCGTTGCGTGTAAACGCAAAACTTTGAAAAACGATTTTGGATGTTTAAAAGGCTTTATGCTGAAATATTTAATTAATATGGAAGAAGATTCAGTTAAAAATAAGTGAAGATAATAAACGATGTACTAAGACTATTTTTAAATACTAATATTTATATAATATAATCTACAAAGGCCATCCACGTAGACAAACTTAGAAACTTTAGGTAACCAATTTAAAAAATAAATTGATAGAATTTTGTTAATAAAAAATCTATGAACGTTGTATGTGTACAGTTATCGTTTGATGAAACCATAAGCAATTGAATAGAAAATTGAGTACAATGTGATTAACGAAATATAGAAAGCTATATATTAGAAAATCATACATAACTAGCAGTAAAGCAATTGTCGGCGGTTATTGTGGCCGCTTCACGATCGGGTTTCCGTAGAATCTATATTTCATTGTTGAAATCCCTTATTATATTAATTTTATAATGCACCGCATGTAGAGATTACTTTGTCTTTATTTCCAGTAAGAAAAAACAAAATATTAGTAAAATGATACATTCTATATATATACGTACACCTGGACCTATCTTAAATTGACGTGATCTTATAGAAATGAAATAATATATGAATAGGCTAAAAAAAGAACATATATTTTTTAAAAATATGTTTTTAACCATTTTATGAGTTATATATAATATACTAAATAAACTAACTAAAACCATATATGTTAAATTATTTTAACGTTTTTAAAATTCTATATAAATAATATTATAATTATTTAAAAAATAATCTATACCTATGTTAAATTGTTACGTTGATAAAAGACGTGGAAATTGACTTAATGTGATACAAAATTATTGGAAAGAAAATTTTTTAGGAATATTTTTTAGAATAAGACTATTCGCTAAATTTAGTTTTACTTTTTCTAATGATTCTAAATTATTAAATTTAAGACCAGCATTATTTATATGTAAAACAGACAATCCCACATTTTTATCAAAAGTATGATCATTTTCTAATAAATGATTGGTAAATTCTGAAAAACCTTTAAAATTTAAATATTTTAAATTCTCCTTCATTATTATGTTATAATTTCGACCTGTTTTTTCAATATAGAAAGCATTACAATCTTTTTTAGATCTACGAAAAGCGTATTATAAAGTTATAGAGAAAGGTTATGGAACGTACTCTCCGATTACAGGGTGAATAGAAAAGAACTGGAATGTATAAATGTAGGAGCGAAAATGGGCGATTTGATTGTATGCTGTTTATTGTACGCTGATGATGCAGTACTAATGACGAATAATGAACAAGAACTACAGAGTCTAGTGAGTAGAATGTACGATGCATGCAAGGAAAGAGACCTTATCATGAATGTTAACTAGTCAAAAGTGATGGTATTCGAGAAGGAGGAAAGCAAGACACCGTACAAAATACTTATAGGTAATGAATGTTTGGAACAAGTAGATGAGTTTGTGTATTTAGGAAGTATGTTTGATAGAAACGGAAAGGCTGAGAATGATATCAAAAGGAAGGTGAATGCAGGGAATAAAATGAACGACGCTTTGAATGGAATTATATCTAACGGGAACTTCTCAACCGAGGCAAGACCAGCGGTACACAATGGAGTCTTGGTACCGACACTGATGTATGGAAGTGAGACCTGGAGCTGGTAGAAGACGAACGAAAGTTGACTGAATCCAGTGGAAATGAGATCACTTAGGCATATATGTGACAGATTAATTTATGATCGAGTAAAAAATGAAGAAATAAGGAAAGAATGCAAGGCTGATCTTAGAATAGTGAGTAAGATTATGAAAGCATCACTTAGGTGGTTTGATCATATGGAACTGAGGAATGAGGAGAGAATAGTAAGAAAGATATATGACGCAAGTGTTGATGACACCAGAAATAGAGGACATCCGCGGAAGACTTGATACTACTACTAATGGAGGATGGTTCTGTTAGAAGCCTCAACAATCGGCGAGCTTGTATCAGAAGATGTATGAATGTGGATGAGGCGAGAATTGTATGTCAGGACAGAAGAGTGTGGTGGTCTATCCTCTCCATCACGCTACCCCCGCGGAGAGATAGCGTGATGGTAAGATAGTTAGTTAGTACAATATTATAGCTAAGTTTATTTAAGATACCGGAATAACAAAATTTATTATCTTTGTCTTTGGAATTTATGAGTAATTTTCCATAGTAATTTGTATAAAATGCCTATTTAATATTTTGTGGTAGATGTTTTGATATTTGAATGGAAAATTTATTAATTTATAAAATCCTACGCCTATAATTATTATTATGTTTTATCTGTGAGCTATGTAAAAATTGACTGGTAATATGTATTCTTTTAATTTTCATCGTGTCTATTAATACTGTATTGTACCCGTTATTAAGTGCTATTTATTTAATGGTAATTGATTAAATATTGAAATTGGATAGTGACATAGGAATGTTAACTAGACTATATATATATGGTATTTTATGAAACCGGTCGGTGTATTAAATATAATGTTTAAAAAATTGTATTGAATATTTGCATCATGAATAATTTTAGTTAATTCGTAGAGAAACGAGATACAGTAGGTTGTAGGTTTATTTTTAAAATTAAACAAATCAATAATACTCGTACAGTTTCCTGCATTATTTACGATTTACTACAGACGTTCTGGTGCTATTTCGATCCCACGCTTGAATATATCGGGTGGTTTGAAGGTGAAGAAGTCGCCAAGTTGATTTTGAAGGGCAGCGTCGTTATTAAAGAAGATTGTTGGATAGAGAGCGGAAAAGATGAAAATCTGAAGGAGCAAGATCAGAAGAATAGGGCGGATGTGTAATAACCTCCCAACCGAGATCTTGAATAATCGCTATTGTAATATTAGTAATATGCGGATAGGCTGCTGAAAAATCACTTGATGGCTTTTTCCTGGTCGGTTTTTTTAAAAAAATTATGTTCTTAAGGCGACGGAGTTAAAAAAAGACTACCTGTTAAGATTATATTCCTCGGAAGTAATTCACAGTAGATGACACCATTACTTTACGTGGATGAACATAAGATTTTGCACAAGTAATTTTTTGTCAAGGTTCAGTTATTATATTCTTGTTGTTGTTGTCTTCTGTTAAAGGCACCATTTTTATGCATAAACACGTCGTTTTTTTATTGTTTTTGATCAAAATGAATGGTACCCATATACACAATTTTTGAACTTTCCCCCTGGAGTGTAAATATCATATAACTTATGTATCAATCCAATATATTAATAATACTATTCATAATAATATTATGCTTCTCTATATATATCTATTATCTACGAATTTCTGGATGAGGCGGCTTCAGTAGTGTCATTTGTGGCTGTAAAGTGCTTGCTTAAACGGCCAGGTTTGTGAGACGCGGGAACGCCAAAAACGAACGTGTTTTTAATATATCTAGGTTAAGATTACTTATGTGTTTTCTCTTTTATATATTTAATAACAGTACTTAAAAATATACCTATTTAATTTTAAATGAAAAAAAACATATTTTAGCGAAATCAGTATATAAAATTAATAGCAAGTACATTGGCATCTGTCATTTTTTCTCATCTATGGTAAGGGAGAAATCTTACTTACCATAGAAATTGTCTATCCGCAATTTTTACATGTCATCATATGTCATTATTGTTCGTTTTGACACCTGACTTACAAAGGTGCAATAATTTTAATTATACCGACATTTTATTTATTTTATTTTGGGAAAGCCCTATCTTTGAAATATAGATTCTATTGAGACCCTGACTGCGGAGCGGTCACCAATGGTCGCGTAGCGGCCACTATTGGACGCGAAACGGTCATAATAGCCGCTCGCAGGGCCTAGCAGTACGCAATCCGCGATATCCGATTGCTTATCTGCTAATATTAATGATTCTTTCCTTACAACTTTTGGAACAGATAATGTATAAATTCCTAATGTATTTTTTGTTCATTCCATCATATGATTTAAAAATACGGGTTATATTAAATAAATTATTGATATAAAAAAAATATTAGATAACTATTAAGTAAGCACGTACGTATTAAGTAACTAAAAAAATATTAAGTAAAGATTAAATAATTTAAATATACATACATAATGACAATAAAGTTATTATAGCACAATTTCCAAAAATAACTAATTATATTATATGTTCTTTAATAGTATTCAACGTTAAAATATTTATTCATTCGGTTTCCTTATCTTCTATAATTCCATCGTCTGCAGAGGTTTACATTTACGAAATACTTTAGTGAAAGATTGATATATTATATAAAAAAAAAATTGCCGATTGGGTACTAACTTCAGAAATGAATTATGAAGCAAAATTTTGAACATAATTCGGTAAGAACGTGAATATTTTGTGAACAATAAAGTAGAATCGACAGAAATCTAAAAATGGTCTTGGAGTATTGAATTATATATTATTCACATTTTAGCAAATCTCGCAATAAAATTCAAATCACAAATATTAAAGAAACCATTATCCGAATATTCACACCATATTTCATACAGTGTGATATTTTTGATCAAAAATACCACTTTCTCTTTGAATAAGAGTAGTTGGTATATTCGCAAGTTTTGAAACATCGCTTCTCGAGGCCACTTGGTGCATGCATCCAATGTGATCCATGAAGTATATAGCTAAGAACACTATTACTTATGTAATCAATTACCTATTACCTATAAGACACTATTACCTATAAGAAATTATCAAACCGTTTTAGAAAACTTTCTGTATATTCTCTTTACAATCCAACATTCTATGACTGATTAAAACTATTTTATATTTGGTAATATAATTAAAAGACAGCTGGAAGGGCCCCAAAAATTAAGATGCAGTAGTTTAAGGCAGACACTCAGGGATCCATAAATCAAAAGCACTTCCAAAAGAGGGCAGTGGACGAGACACAAAATGGATTGAGTCACACTTACATGGAGAGTGAGAGGTAGGCGCGTAGGTGGAGTGCCATCCACGCAGGCCAGCCTAACTACCCACCTAAGAAGTTCCAACGAGTCACCCATACTCGAATAAATTTCTTATATAAAACAAGATTCGTCCCATTACTAATTAGGTCTGCATTCCTGAGCGGACGGTGTCTAAGTCCAGTCAAACCACCAATCATACGTTCACATGCATCTTTAAGTATCTCACAAGTCCACAAAATATGCTCAGGCGTCTGTTGTATTTAGTACTATATTATATTGAATGTTATCCATTCCAAATTTTGCATGGTTACTCTTCAGGACCCTGTCAAAAATATAGTTACCCTCCCACTCTCCAAACCCGGATATTTTACACTTTGAGTCCTGGGTAGCGCTGAGTACAAACTGTAAGTTAAATATATTCCGAAGTTTAAAAATAATTTTGAACGGAGAAAATAAAATGATTTACTGAGCTTATCGATTTGAAAGTATCAAAAAGTTGGATAGGAAGGAGGCACTTGGAATCACTTCGAGTAGTTAATAAAAACACATAAATCAATTTATGGGTTATATCCAATAAGCCTTACCTACACAGGGAATAACTTTTTCAGTACCTCGATATACTAAGTACCCGATAGCACGGTATCATATTTTCCATAATATCCCAACACTACGTTAGAGGACAGAACACAGAATCGATATACCAAAAATTGTAACATTTAGCCTGACACTGTGTAATCACCGCAATCAAAATTATATAATAAAGTTGATTCATAAGTAAGTCAGATTCAAATCTATTTTTATGTAAAAAATTTAAAAATTAATAAAAACTCATGGAATAAAATTGTTAACATTTTTTTATATGGAATTATAGAGAAATATTTTTTTTTTAAATAAACGTCCATGTTTTTTTTCTTATAGTGTAATTTTTTTACCATACCTTTATTTGTACATGTATTATGTAATATAGACATATTTTTGTATATATTTTTCTGATAAGTATAAAGATTCATTATGTTTTATAGAATCGTAATTATATATTTTCATTAGAAAATGTGCGGTGCGCATCAAGACGATCAAGACGACAGAAAAGTGTGTCGCTCTCTCCTATTTGTCTACCCCAGCTAAAAACAATATATATATATATATATATATATATATATATATATATATATTTATCATATCATATAATATAATATCGTATTCAAGAGAAACTCAAGAGGCAGTGATGTTTTGTAAAGTTATTGGCAGATTGAATGGAATCACGATTTTCATTATACTTTGCCTGGGGGTGGTGCTGAGTGTAAATAGGTATATTCAATCATGCGATTGACAAAAAAAATCACTTCACTTTTTCAATTTTGATCGTAATTGTGAAATGTTACACTCGAACTCGACGTCTGCCCTGTCCTTGATTGATTGATTTTTTGTCAAAAAAATTGGCAAGGGAGACAAAAATTTGTAATATATTACAGTCACATATTTTAATTTCAACTACTCAATTTCGTAAGTATAATAAACAAATATTGTAAATTATCATTAAAATTATAAAATTCACGTGATTTGGTGAAATTACGTTTACAATTTTTTTTTTTAAATCAAATTGTTTTATTTTATACCTACCTATATTATAATAAATATAAGATTTTTAATAGATTTATTAATTCTGAGAATCGTTATAATTAATGTTTAAATAAATTAAATAAGTGTAAAAAATAATTATTGAATTTTGGTAGCATATTAGTTTTTCATGTACAATATTTTTTTCCTTAAGAATGGACTTTTAGTTTCCAGCTGAATTCATACCATCTAGTCGATAAAAAATATTTTAAATATTAGTTGTACATTGCACACAATAAAATGTTTCAGTCAATACATAAATTAATAATTGGGGATAATATTATTACACCAGATTTAACATTAAATTCTGTGTAAATGCTTATTTAGATATAATAATTATCGACATCCATGGAAAATATATAATGTAATAATAAAAAAAAAATTTCTCTAGAAAGCATTGGTTAAGAAATATTATAAAAATATTCCACTAAGTTTGAATTTGTATACCAAAGTACCATAAAACGTACTACAAATTATGTAGTAAACAGATGAAAATACAAGATGGCGCATCGGAAAGGTCTAAGAATGACTAATTGTTTATAATTCCTTTATAACGTGAGGCGGAAAACAAAATATACGGGGAGGTTACTTTTGCAGATAACTCAAAATAATATACGTACATATATCACACAACATTTGATGATATATCAAACAGCAACGTATATATATCATACAATGTCAAATTTTTATGTATTTCTCAGAATCGAGCACGACAAGTTTACGGCATATTTTATTGCACACCTATAAAGTAACATTAATTTCTCATCAATTCCAAGATAAATATGACATTGTTCGAGGATAACAAAATAAAAAGGCGCTCTAAAAATCCTTTCAGCTTATTAAAATTGATTTTTGAAACGTGATATCAAAATTCTTACTAATACTAATAATAATAATAGCATCAAAGGATGTATAACATTTATTGGAATACATACATATTCCTGTCTTTATACATAATTATATATATATAATATGTTATGAAATGTTAAAACATCAATATAAATATATAAGAGTTAAGAGAAATAGTAAATAGTAATATACCTTCTCTAGGACTTTCTTTTCTTGATTCTTGAGTATCTATGAAAACATTAATTCAACACTTCATGTTCGAGTTTCAATTTGTTTTTTAAATCTGATTTAATAATTATTCCGCTACGTGATTATTAAGGTTAAAATTTTTATATTTCCAATTTTTTTTCCTCATTTCTAAACTATCTTGAAAAAGGAAATGAATTTTCTCCGATGTCCTCTTATGCGGTTAGTGGAGTATTAGTCCTAGGATTAAACATCGATTGTACCACAAATATTTTGTCCGGTGTATTTAATTTAATTAAGATAATTTTTTTACTATATTTTATTATTATTATTATAAACACAGAAATTAACGATTTAACTTATCTTTAAGAATGTTTAATGTATTATTTTTAATAATATTTTCTAATGTTTTTGAGATAATAGTAAAAGTTTTAAATTAATTAAAATAACTTTAATTCAGCAACAACTCTACAAAAAAGGCGCAAAGCATAAACTATGAAGTAGTATAGTGATAAAAAGCTCGTTTTAGATTATTAGACTTATTTTAGATTATTTAAATGATTAAAGATATTTATATTTACTAAAATATTAAGTGAAAGTTGATTAAGCTAATATTTGACAACTTTTTTGTTTTGCAAGTTCTACTCGGTGATTTTGTTTATATATTGGCAAGAAAGCATTTGACTGGCGGAGGCGACACAACCGCTTGTTGCAGAGTATGGCGGCGGACTGGTGTCGAGGTTGGTCGAGGGGGCGGATAATGGAACCTCCCCCCGGAACCTCCTTGCCACCGCGGGGCTGCTACCGGGTGCCGTAGTAAAGACTGTTATCCAGCACCTTCCGCGAATGACAGATATGGGTGATTGAATTGTGCGATAAATAAATTTAGCATATTTATATATTTTTTATTATTATTATACACACCCTATTGAGGCATTAACATATTTTTTTAAAATAATAGAAAATTTCGTAAAAAAATATATAATACCAGTATGTTTTTACATAATCATAATTATAAAAAAAAAAACAAAAAAATGTGAAGTAAAGCAATTTATTCGTTACCATTGAGTTAAGACAAAAAATTGTAATAAAGTAGTTCTATAAAGAGTTAAATTTATAGCGAAAATGTCGACTACCTCCACATATTTATTCCTCAAAGAATGCAATCTGGAGACTGCAGAGTTAGCTAATGCATGTGTTCTGACATTGTCCTTGTAATAGAACAATGAATTGTGTCTCGATAACCTTAGTGGTGCGTGAAAGTCAAGCAGACTAACAATCTGGGGGCAGTCTATCATACAGATAGTGATCCTGTATAAAAATATAAGGTCGGTCATCGTACGTCTCACTGATAAATTTAAAAAATTTTAGACAGCTAAGGAGATAATCATAATTAATGTCCTCAGAGCGTATATGTAATTATAAATTAATAAATCTTAAAATCTTTCTCTGGATTCTTTCGTCGTCGAGCCAAACATGTAGCGAGACGACCATATAACTGAATTATATTCTACCTGAGGTCTGACTAGAGAAGTGTAGAGGACTTTATAAGTGTGCAGGTCTGAAAAGTATTTTGCAATCCGTAAAACAAATACCAACATTATTAGTTATCGAATCAATGTGGGGAATGAATGATAATTTACTGTTAAATATTACACCCAGATCATTAATCTCCCTAACTGATACCAAGAATATGAAATAAATATTCTATGGAAATGTAAATTATCAGGTAGAGATCAACGCAATTGTTATCACTGAAGCGTTAATAGATCATTACATTTTCAAAATTATTATAATGCTTCTATAGCACATATAAGAAAAGTGCATTGAATATCTTTAAATATATTTTTATGTTCTTATATTTTTAAATTTATTTTTTATTAATATAAAAAATATATTATACAATTTGAATAATCAGTGGATATATATATTTTAATATTTGTTTCTTCTCTATGAGAGTAAGACTCGTGTATAGAGAAGGAGTATATACGAGTTAATTTGTTTCAGTTAGTCTGTGTACATATTTTTTTACTTCAGTTACAAATTTATGATAGTCCGTAATTTTTATAATTGTGATGGAAAAATTGTTAAAAAATTTGATGCCTTGATAAATATACTGATTTTGAGTTGCGGCATATTTTATTTTTGGGATATCAATTTGATCTCTATATCTTGTAGATCGGAATTCGCTTCTAAAATTTAATTGATTTGATATGCAACTACATGAAGAAAAAATAAGCAAAGGAATAACTTTCCGATGTTATGTTTTATGAGTATCCATGAGTATATTACACGATAAACATTGTGTATTCTAGTAAGTTATATTTCCAGGATTATTTATCTGAGGAACATTTAAAATACTTGTTTGTCTGTCAAAGAGATGAAATAATTACACAATTTCCTTAATGTACTCTTCTACAGGATGCACGATGGGCTGAGCGGAATGAAAAGCGTCTAGTTCCGCTCTAATTAAGGTTATTCAAAGCAAGGCATGGCAGTATCCACCTACCGACTTTTATACAGACTTATTCATTATTGATAGCCGTAAAAATAGCAGTTGGTACTTAATTCAATATTCCGGTTATGAAAAACCGTCAACATATTTTGTGTCTTATATATTTATCGAAATATATAAGCAGAAATGTATAATGTACATTCACCACTACTTGCATTACTATTTGATGATTAACATATATAAATACTTTTATTAATTATACAGACCTATCGCGCGTTTAAAATATCAATGTTTTAATAAAAGATACATTTCAACATTTTCTCCCCGGTGAGTTGACATTGCCTCTGATTATGTGAATATATCTGTAAATACACTAAATACAGAGTTCATATTCTAGGTACTCCTCCGTAATATATTTATGTATAGGATAAAATAATTACAATATGTAAGTATTTACCATACGCAACAATACAAAATGTTTTCTCGAAGAACCTGAAGTGAATTTGTCAATACATACATGTATGTGTACGTGCGGTGAGGTGCGGAAGGCGTAGTGCGTGGGGCGCGGGGTGCCGGATGCCGATCGTCACTTTAGTTAGTAGCAGAGCGTACGCTGGCCGAGTTAGACGTGTCTTATGCGTCTTTATGCTGTAGTTCCATATGACGAATGTTTTTTCTTATTCTTAGCACTTTTTCAGAATAATTGATATATACAGAGTGGCCCAAAAAAAGGGAGAACATTTCGTAAATGTGATATAATTACATCAAAATTAGTTCAACTATATCATCAATAGTTTACTAATTTAATTACTTACCTATAGTATATTTTATTTCGACAATTTCCGGTCGCCATCTTTGATTGTTAATTTTCCCATTGTTCATATTTGGTTTTTCCAAATTGTTGCCCAGAATGACAAAAATCTCTGCAGAAGACCGTATTCTGATCAAAAATTTGCGAATTGAAAAACGTCGAGGTGCTAGGAAAACGATCAAAAAGTTTCAAAACAAAGACTGGAGTATAGCTAGACATTAGAGCATAACTGGACATTACATCAGGACGGAACTTCATCTCACATAGTCAGAAATACAATCAACTTTCTTCGTCGTGAGAATGTTAATTTCATCGAGCCCGGTATGTGGCCACCGAACAGCCCAGACTTAAACACGGTAGATTATGCAATTTGGGATGTTTTGATGATTTATGTTCAGTTCTGATGTTTTCACTTCTTTTGGACCACTCTGTATATATATACATCAACTATTATTTTAATGATGAATATAAGTAACAAATGTAAAATATTCATATTTATCAGACTTAAAAATTGCAAAAGTCTCCATGTACACTGAGTTCACAGCATCGCACGCGTGTTATTATTTTAGCAACGTATGGGAAAGGTTAAGTAATTAAAAGTATTTGCATGTATTGAAGACAGTAATAATTTATTTATTTACATAATAACGGCTCCAATTTAGCCTTTTATCGAGACATAATAAATTACAGTAATACATTAAGTAAAATAAAAACGAAAGATAGGATGAAAACAATAATAAATAAAAATTACATTATATAAAGTTTACAAAGTATAGAAATTTTGTCAAGCACCATCTTTAAAAATCTATTTTTTACAAATGTACATACATTATCATTAAATATACACAAGACAACTTCGAAATTTTTATTATTTATAAATATAAATATTAATTAACATTCTTTGTGGCTTGTGTTGGTTTCAAATCAGTCATAAATAAACCAACAAAAAAAAGGTTTTATTTAGAGAATTATAACGTCACGAAAATGTTGATTATTTTTTTAAATATATATTTTTTTTTAGTTAAGTTCGTTATTTCCGAAATAATATTAATATTAACTACTGAAAATTAAGTATTTCTCTAATGCAAGACCACTGTGCTGTTTTGTTGATGCGTTGTATGATACCGGCATAGACACATGCAATGGTTAGTTCTAAATAAAAGGGTTTTTATTACAATTTCTTCTCCTTATTTTCACATTTGATCTTGTTATACGATGTGCGAGAATAGAGTAATTTAGCAACATGTTCAATGTTTGAGCGACGGATGAAAAAAAAACCACTAGAAATCATGAACATGAAGATTACTAAGTTTATAAATACGCGAGGAATTCGTATTTATAAATGTTTATAAATAATTCACCACAGAGAGAGCAGCAAAATATGGTGTTCATTAATCTGAATTTTTTTATTATGATTCCGCGTACTGCTTCATTTTTGTAAGCTTTCATTAAATCCTCCATGCGCGATGTCACACCAAGGAAGGCTATTTTTACAATAAAATGTATGTATAACGAAGCTGGAAGATGAATGACTAAAGTGCGTAAGATAGAGATGCGAAAGAGAAATATGAAAATATTCTGTACTCGTATTACTTCAAGACATTTCAATTAAACTTGGGTTCATTGTGTATGTATTGTGTACGTGCGAATAACAATGATATATTTTAGACTTAGTATTTCATTATGTTTTCTTTAGTGGAAATTTCGGAAAATTCACAACATCACAACAAATAAAGTATTATCCTAAATACATATAATATCCTTACGTCTGTCGTCCTTCCATCCGTATCGCACGACTATATAAAACTAACAATTTCTGCTGTTCATCACGTCAGATAAAGTAAACTATTTTATTATTGCAATTTCATTTAAAAAAAAAAACGTTTCTTTAAAGCTTGCATCAATATAAAAATCCTTAAAGTAACCAATACATCAGAAAGTAGAACTATTAATTCTACATTCCATTTCGATTGAAAAAGCCAGATTATAAGTCGGAAGCAAGGTAATAAATTAAATTAAATGGTAAAAAACAAAAAAATTCAAAAGTCAAAGCTAAAGCTAAAAGTAAAATTATTAATTCTCGAACGACTTCCACTCATTATTGATGAATTATTTCAAATACAGTTTATTATATATATTTATTAATATTTCAAAGAATTCACTACAGTTAGGCCAGCCTTTTTAATGATAATCGCAACCATATCGGATTCATGCCGGATGCAATTTATTTTTAACATTTATTTTAAGTATTTTGAGAATCAAACCTGTCAACCACATAAATCAGTTAAACAAAACTTTATCACTATACCGTAGAGCCTACCTTAAGTATTGATTAGATACTAGATATACAGATGGATTAGTCAAAATATTTCCGATGTCTTTCCTGTAGGAAAGTAGATATACTTATCCTCAGAATGTGCACAGTGCCCAATTATCTGAAAAATACTTCTTGATACAAATATGATCAATGTAACTAGATCTTTAAAGACAATTCATTTACAATTGACTCTTTTCGGAGTCTCTTCCAAGCAAAACGACAAATAAAATAATTTCGGTTCATAAAACGATCTTCGGAAAGGTCAGATATATAATGAAAAAAACATTTTGGAAAATGAATTACGGCGAAGGATAAAAGGTTTGGACCCTCTCTAGTGATTTATGGTATGCTTGAAATATTTTATCTCTCTGTGAAAATTTTCTCTTTTTTTATATTGTTGATTTTCATAAATGTAGGAAAAAATATGTTTCAGGTATAGCATTACATTTTAATTTATTTTGATTTATATTGTCAGGTTTATTTAATGTTTTATAGAATAACACATATCATTTTATTAATTGCATTATGTATGGCTTTTTGCGGCGAAAATAGATGTGCACGTTTTGCTGGTTCATAGTTTTATAGTTTTTTTTGTAAGGAATTGTGTTTATTTCAAAAAGAGGTGGATAACAAACAGAGGAAAATCGAATTTAATGCTATAAATCCGATGGATCACCAGCGTTGTTGTTACGTAATTTTACCTACATATAATAAATACTGAGACTATAAAATATATAGCGTGTAACAGATCTAGTCCACAATATTTTATGGGTGAATACCTGAATACATTATGAGTCGAAAATGTTCAAGTAACATGTGCAAATTATGCAGCGTTACGGAAAATATAATTTTTTGAAATTTTTACATGTTTTACATGTTAACATGTCTACGTACTTAGAAATAAATATATAATTTGCAAAATTTATCTATTATTAATCTATATCTTTTCATAAGGCCCTAAATTATGTAACAAAAAATTTCCTTGCCACTCGAAATTCGATGACCTTTAATTTTTTGTATTCAATATATAATCTAGAATCAATAAAATATTTCAATTAATCGAAATAATCGCATAATTACGATTTTTTAAATGCTTATATCTGTGACATGGTTGAAATTGGGCACATATTCCTTAAACATTATCGTCTCGTTATTTAGAGTAGCTTGTTGGTGTAGTGCTTAACATGCTGGCCTAGTGATCTAGTGGTCGGGGGTTCGCGCCTTGTTCCAGGACATTAGCGAGTTTGAAAATAGTAAGAATATTAAAAAAAAAAAATTGTCAGGTCACCCATAAAATATTGTGTACATCCTGTATGTAATGTAATTTCACCGTTCAGAAGATACGGTGCCACTTGACACATAATATAATATGTTCATAAGCTCTTAATATAAGTGACAAAAGTTTTCTAATCCTTTGAACTAGGAGTAGGTATTTAGGATAGAACAATTTATGATTGACATACCTTTTAACAAAACTTAATTATAGTTAAATAATGAAACTTGTTAATGTTGATCGGACTAAATATCTAAGGTTGTGAAAAAAGAGCGACCCACCTGGAAATATATACAAAAAGGATGAATATATGAAGGCACTTCAACTTTCAAGTTTTTGACAACCAACATAACAGACAAAAACAATATGACAGATGAGTTTCCCCCAAGATTAAGGAATGGAAATATACAAATTGAGGTCAAAACAAACATATATTCGAAAATAAAATTCTCCGAAGGATACTTGCATCAGTCGTATAACCTTATAATGGTGATATCTTGGTGGTGGGAATAAGAGGAATAAAGAAAGGCACTTAATTTTTCGTCTTCCGGATATTGGTTCATTTGTTTATTCCTCTCCACCACAAGAACAAGCGTTCGAGCGGGATGTGTAAACTAACACTCGCGTTAGTTTAAAAAGTTTAAAACTTGCAGCAGTTGGAAAGTGTTAATTACTGCAACAACTTCTTTCTCCCTCGTGCTTAACGATAGATTAGGAAAAAAAGGGACGGAGAGACGCAGGTTAAATTTTGGGTCAATCGCGAATAGAAGGTATGCATGACTGAGACAACAAGTCAAACGCCAAAAAACTTCGTATAATTTAATTAATTTAAACGGCGCTAACATTTTGAGATCTTCAAATAGGCGAACATTATATGTAGCTACCTACTCTGAAGTCGAGAAGAAAGAGATGACAAATTTGACTGGGGAAATTGAATGGTCAGCCATGAATCTGAGGGTAAGTCGTTTATTATAGCCATCTAAACATCATAAAGTATTTTTAGTATTAATACTATCTTAATTCTTATATAGTGTGTTAAATTATTGATTATATTTTCACAGCATGAGTGCCATTTAAAAGGAAAGATTCTACAGTCAGGCAACAATTGGTAACAATTGGTTAATCAAATAAATAAATTATAATAAAAAACAATGTTTACGTCAAAAATAAAAATACATTGATTTTGCAATAATTTGAAAAAATAATATCTTAAAAAAACAAATTTGTTACAGGCTTGAATTAGTTATTCTGCATTTAGTTTTGTTTGTATATTTAATGAATTTTAAATGCAAGTGATTTTGGAAATTCAAAAAGCTATTGTTAAACATTCTATAAATATAGTATATTGCGTATTATGTATAATAATTGAATTATTAAAATATATAGATAAGTAGTACCTCTTAGTAGTATCTATTCTACTTGCCACAAAGCAAGTAGAATAGATACTACTAAGAGGTTCTAGCGCAAGATTTGCCCTACGCCCTCAAATAGAAAGCCTTGCCAACCAGGTACCTTACTTTAAAAATGGAATCTTAAAAGATGAACATTGTATTTTAAATTGTTAACTTTGTTTTTGACATTTTTTAAGGGATTTAAGAGTACTAGACGAGTAAGTAAATAAACTAAGCTGTTTTTTTTTAAAGATTTATGTAATTTAAAATTATTAGGAATACATTTAGAAGGATCATCATCATCATCATTTGGTGCTACGAGTATCTGGGGATACATTTGAAAAAACTTAAATAAATACGTTTTATTTTACAACCACGATCATATTAATATGAAAGTATATGGCCATACCTGGTAGAAAGAGAGAAAACTCTTCCCCATAAACTTTCCGATAACTAGGGAAAACTACGCTGCTGTAACAAATCTAATCTTACTATTTTCTTCCTTGCGACAATGAAATTAATACTTTAAATATTTTTTAATGTTCATGAATTTATATTGTGAATTTACAATTTAGAACATAGTTATTTGATAGCTAAAATAAATTAAATTAATCATGGTGGGATAAGATCCCGTGGACTGTATCGATACAATAATGATTATATGACGCAATCTGAATTGAATTCAAGAGAGGAATATTGGCAAATGGATCTGGCCTACTTTGATCTCGATTCTGGATTGGACGTCAAGTTATTACCTGGTTAACTCGCACCTTTTTAGTGAAGAAACGAGATATCACTGCACTTCCGGAGCTGTTTAGAACACCGCCTCTTCGTGGTCCTGGGGTTACGCACGACGCTACTTTCGGACGTTAAAAAAAAAGAAAACAGATCTTGACTGTTCGGTATCGGAGAGCAATCTGTCCCCCCGTCGGCGAAATCTCCAAGTAATTAGTTGGTCAGAGTGGGACAGGTATATATTAATATTGGAAGGACAAAATGCACAAGATGTAGGTACTCGACTTGCGTCAACAAATCACTTATAAGAATCTAGATAAACATAGCTTTTTATTCGAATTAATAGATGTTTCACAATTATATAAAGAGTTCAAAATTAGACGAGGAAGTAGATGTTTCCGTGTTGTAATTAGAAACTCATTCTCTCGGCAAGAGAAAGTTCCAGGTTTGAATCACGGTGGTAACTTTTTTATTTTGTTGGATAGATATTTTCCGCTGACTAATTTGTTTTAATTAATATTGTGCATAAAGTCGTGAAAAATTATTTGTTAGTCTACATTTAATAAATACAAATAATAAGGTGTAAGACAAAAGTCACACAAGCATATTGTTAACAATATTGATATTAATAGTTCCATATTTATAATATCCCATAAAGTTTATTCGAAGTCGAAATGGATTAGTGGCCTTCTCGAAAGACGAGATTAGCAATAAATTATTGATGTGATTAGAGTGTACTTAATGTTTTTGAAATTATTGCGACACATATGTATCTAGAAGACTAGGTGGAAGCATATTGTAGGCAAACTATAAGTTTTCTATTGGTACTAGGTACTAATACACATGAATACTACAATTAGTGTCCGACTGAAGGTCAGTTTTTGGCCGAAGCCGAAGCCGATTGTTCCGCTCTTACCATAACCTTCGGCCGAAGCTGAATACTTAGAATACCGACTAGAAAGTATATACAAATATGCGAATTCTACACTGTTACTTAATTTTTTGCGTTATGGTGATAATAAAAATTGTAAATATATCCATTAAATAAATAAATTGCAGCTTTCTAGAAATACTAAAATTAATTTTATTTCATTCATAATAGTTCGTGCGTTTTAGGCACTTTACGGTGGCTAAGTACTTTGCTAAATACTAAATAAATAATGACTTCGGCCAAACCTTCGGCAGGTTTTAACCGAAGCCTAATGTGTAGCCGAAGGTGTATTTTTTGGCCGAAGATGGCCGAAGCCGAAGCTTTGGTCGGACTTTAACTAGTTATATACAAAAAATCCATATAACTATTTTTATTCATCTGAATATTGTGATATAATACAATAATAATTGCACTAGGATTATTCTGTGACAAATATTTATTTTAAACACATTTAATTTGAATGTATGGACTGCACGCCATAAATATGTATATAGAGATAGGTAGAGTCGAACGTATAAACGCCATTATTTCTTACATATTTCTTCCAAATTAAAATTTCAGCATGTGTACGTAGTACTGAGATTTGTATGGACTAAATCTCTGAGATTTATCTCGACCAAATTTATGAAATTTACCTCATCGTGTCTCACGCCACACTCACTCGCATTTTTGTGATTGTGCTACATACATAGTGATACATTACATTCTGAATATTATCATCATGCTAGACTTGATTTCAAACTCAATTTAACCATCTCATCGCGATCTCATGTGCCTCACGCGCCTTCACTGTAAGTTACATAAAAACGCAGAAGACTGGCTGTTGACTTCGAAGGTTGAGAAAAAAAGACGAAAAACTGGTAGATATCTTTTCATGTGATGAAATATGCTTCATTATTTATTATCATTTGTTAAGGTTTGAACATTGTTTCTATTTTAGCGTAAATAATAAACAACTAGCATTTTATGAATTCGTCTTGTAAACCGTTCTTAATGAGAGAACTAGGGTCAGGACGATAAATTCCGGGCCGATATCGCCGTCCCCGAAGGATCTAGCGTTTACCCGGGCTCTGCGAGCTCCGGGCTCCCCTTACGCGGCCTCTAGACGCGAGGGGTGCACGCCCTCGGACCGGCCGATCGGTATTTTGGTTGCCATTTGTCGGGGGAAAACATTAATTAAATGTGATGAGAAAAATCAGAGGTTTTTCACGTATTCTGGGTGACGCCGCGGGTATTCTATTTGTTAGATTAATGGACCTTGTAATATTGAACCACAGTATCCGCCCTTGCCGAAAATCGCCGTCATTAACGTAAGGGAATTACCGTAAGGGAGAAAATTCAATTAAATTTACTCATCCGTTAAAGAGAATGGGAAATAGAGTACAATCCTTCAATGAATCATTTAAATTGTTCATAGATATTGGTTTAATCATATTATTATATAATCATCGTTTTATTTACGTAGCGTTAAGCACAGATTTAAAAAATATATTTGTGCGTTTACTGAAGGGGTTGCTCGCAGTCGGGAGGTTTGGACACGTGGTACGTACCTACTAGTGAGAGTAGTTTTTTTTTTCATTATTATTTAAAAATATACGTCAATTATCTTTAAACTAACTAACTAACCTACCATAGGAGTAGGCAGGGAGGGTAGAGCGCCACAATCTTCTGTCCTTACATACAATTTCCGCCTCATCTACATTCATACAAGCTTATCAATCGGACTGGACCATCTTTTAACATCTGATTTATATTTATCTTTCTTACCGTCCTTTCCCCATTAAATCGTTCCGCATAACCAAACCACCTAAGTGACCCTTTTTTAATACTATTCACTATGCTAAGTTTAACTTTACATTCATC
Organism: Eubasilissa regina; assembly: GCA_022840565.1. Classification (NCBI taxonomy): domain Eukaryota; kingdom Metazoa; phylum Arthropoda; class Insecta; order Trichoptera; family Phryganeidae; genus Eubasilissa; species Eubasilissa regina. The sequence goes on along the minus strand of JAINEB010000008.1, from coordinate 7,182,732 downwards.
ATAAATGGATCTGCCACACGTACGCGTAAGTGATCTCATTTCCACTGTATTCAGTCTAATTTAATTTATTTTCTGTCAGCTCTAGACTTAAGTTATAAATCTCTCAGATAAATCTAATCTAATATCGTCATCCATCTTCCAAAAAGGTGTATCTCGTTTTTTGTTAAAATTGAGTTACCACTGGGGTCACATTGCTTAAACACATGCCCATAATCCGATCAAACAGGTATTTTTGACTCGAATTTCAATGTGCCATTCTTATAAATATCAGTAATGAGTCATATTTATGGAATAAATACACCTCACAGTGTCTTTAAATCAAAAAATATTCGTAGAAATCAGTAAGATTAATAATCATTTTATTAACAATGAAAAATTTCATACAATTTGTTAATACATTGTCTGCTGAAAAATCAACAAATTTGAGATACGCATCTTTGACAGATGTACGACGATACATTTATCTATTGGAAAAATTACTTAGAATCTACCTAATCTAAACTATTGAAAATATTTTGTAGCCACCAGGATTTGAACCAGAACTTTACATAGCTGGTAGACAGCTTTACTATTTAAACTATAATGAAGCAATAGTTGTCGTCAGATTTCACCTTCATATTTTTATTAGCGAGACATCTCCATTCTGAATATATCCATGGAAATGATCATTTATTTAATTACAATGTTTCTGTCCATTATATTAACAGATAATATTAACATGACTAAACATATTTATGTTTAATGAAATCACATTATAGCAAATCTCCAGCAAACGCTCCTCTGTGTAGATTTTTCATTGTAATTTCTAAACTGTAAATTTTCTCAATCAACAGTCAACTTGTGTCAATCAGAACAATTTCCTTTTCTTCACTTTGCTTTAGCCACATATACACAATACATCTCCGCGATCATTATCAAACGAACATGTGGATGCTGGGTGAGATATATGGGGCACTCGTCCAACATATGTGTTAATCAACAAATTACATTTTACCTAAACTGGAGACCGTAATTAATAACCTCATTGAGAAATAAAAATGTACAGTTACGAAACTTGCATAAATTTTATATCACAAAAATAATGTCGTTTTTTTCTCAACTCACAACTGTAATGATTATCGTCTAATTATTCTCATATTTCATACGAGAAGGTGATGATGTATATTCTACAAGCCAGATTACAAAACTTTCTCTCGTGACAAATAGCACCAGAACAGGCAGAATTTGTTAAAGGTCGGGAGAAACTAAAGAGCTAATCTTAAACGTACGGCAGATAATAGAGAAGACACGTGAATTCTTCATTTCACTATACGTTTGCTATACTGACTACTTAAAGACCTTTGATAATGTTAAATGGATGAAACTATGGATGGTTCTTGAGAAAGTGAGAGTTCCACTACACTTGATTGGACTCATATAAAGTCTGTACAAAGATAATACTGCCATAGATAAAGTCGGTAATATTACTTCAAACAAGGCTTACATTAAGAAGCGAATAAGGCAAGGGTACGCACTTTCACTATTGCTATTCACTAAATATATATTGAGAAGAATATTGGAAGAATGGCGGGGAGGTCATACAATAGGTGGAAAGAACGTAGCGTAGATCTACGTTTTGATGACGATATCACGCTTGTGGCAAATACAGAGATTGAATTGAAAATAATTTTGCAAAAAATAGAATTCGTGAGCGAACAGTATAGTTTAAAAATAAATCGATCTAAAAATAAAATACTAGTTGTCAATCACAACAAATTTTCTAAATAGCAAGATGTGATTCAAGAAGCAGTTTATTTGGGCGTGCTGATCATGAACACTGGTGACAGTGAGTAAAAAATTCGATGACGCATGACATAAAGCAAGCAACTAAAATTATTATTAAGAACACATTCTTATTGTGAAGTTGTAATTATTCAGAACATAGGTTTGTGATATTTTAAATACTAATTAAATGTATTAATTAGAAAGATATACATCTTTATAGATATATCTTTTTCCAATAATGTAACGATAGATGTATTAATTTGAATAGTGTTACATATAAGTTCGAAAATTTGTCGTCAAAAGTACTGTCGTTGTAACATAATTGGATAATGCACCTTCTTCAGTTTGGAAAGAGATCCAGGTTCGAATCCCGGAAGCGCAATAATAATATTATTCGATAAAATTGATTTTATATGTATGTCTTTCTAATTAATACAATTAATTAGTATTTAAAACTAAAATTATGTCGAATCACACTCCTATCATTAAAATCTTCACGTAGGCAGCAAAATGATAGTTATGATTTTTTTTGAAATGCTCATATTTCTGACACGGATGAGATTAGGCACATGTTCTTTGAACATTTTTGACTTGTAATTTACTGAAGTATCCACCCATAAAATATTGTGGACTAGGTCTGTTACACCCTGTATAATAAACTCATAGTGGTTATAAACAATGTTATTGATTTATTTATTTTAAAGTGAATTATTTAATACTTGTTTTTAATCACTTTATGAGTTATATTTACATCAACTGGTTTCGGAAAATACTATTTTATTCATCAGGATGTCAAATTAACTAACTTGAACCATACATATCAAACAGTTTTGAAAATAACTTTAATTAATATTGAAAAAATAAATCTATCTAAAACAAAGTTTTAAATAATCTATTATAAATTAAATTAAAACCAAAATGTAAAATTTTCAACAAATATTACATTTTAAAAATTTTATTGAGGGATTTTGACAGTGTAAACATATTGTAATAAACATAATAACTATTTAACATGTGATACTAATAATGAAAATCCTCAAAAATATTTAGATACATAAGTACAGTAAATTAATAAAAAGAAGAAAAAAAAGAGGGAGAAAGGTGGGGAGGTTGCAACTATTGTTGCGGTAAAGGGAGAGTAACATGTGTTTTTATAGGTAAAGTGAATGGCTAAAATTGAGATAGTGGTGGTAAAAAGCAGTAAATACATATAATTAAATTAATAACTGTAACATGTTAGCGTTTAATATTAAAAAATATCAATAATATTTGTGTAAAGGTGTAGAGGGAAAATTGAATAAAAAAATGGAAACAAAAAATATATATTTAATCGGTTTCTTCCGACATCATTTGAATTTTTACAAAAGCGTGACGTATTTCAATTTCGAGTTTTTTATCAGAAAAAGCGAGCTTCAATTTTGGCAAGCGATTAGGAGAGAGAGCAGGCTCAGAGTGTTCGGGACTGTGAACTGCCCACAATGGTGGTCTTCTCAAGGAAAATGTCTTGTAGTCACGCATTTTGTATAACCGTTCCCGAGTCTGTCAAGCATCTGTTAGAAAATTCAGGAAGGTACAGTGAAACCTCTATCTATCGTTTTTGAAGGGACCTACTAAATTAAACTATGAATGCGGGTATATATGAAAAAGTTATATTCATACATTATATTCTAAAAAAGATACATATTTCACATGTAAATGAATGTGTTTAAATACAAATAATATTAGAAAACTGCACGGCAACAAAAATAATAACTTTGTATCATACATAATCTTTCATCATAATTTGTTTTTTGGCTGTTGCGTTATTGCCGTAAGTAAACAGAATTTTTCGGTGTTGCATTTTTGCATGACTTTTTGAATGTTCATAAAAAAAGGTTTGAATTTTTTGAAGGCCGTGCATGCTTCTGAAAACAAAGGTACAGGCGAGGAATTCTCTTCATCTACAGCTTAAACCTCTTCTGCTGTCTCCTTCAATTCAATAATCACTCGGGCGAGCTGCACAGTTGTCTATAAACAATAAAATATTTCTTTGTTATACGCGCATTTTTGTGTCAAGGTCCCTTAAAAATACATTAAAAATATTCGTAGTCATCCAAGTCTTTTTGTATACATAATATTTTACGTGTATAGTTTTCGTACTCTTAAAACACCTAGGCTTCAGCGATTTGCCAATGACGATTGGCTCGCATATGTCAGTTCCATGACGGCAAAACAGAGATCCTCTCTTTCGACCTTTTACCACCGTGGCAGGATTCGCTTTTTAACGTCAATGTGCAGTTAGATAGGCAATTATAAAACATGCCAATGTAACAAAATATGCTGCGTAATTTAAAATGGGGTAAAATGATGCGAGAGGAACGATCGATGCGATCGTTCCTCTCGCATCATTTTTGTTTTTAATGAAATTAATTCATTTTAATTTAATTTCATTTTTGGGTGTTTTTAATGAAATTTATTAAAGGAAGAAATAAACGACACATGCGGGAAAACGATAATTCGAAGAACGATTTCACTGTACACTGATAGTTGTGCAGACCGGTCAAGTTAAACAAGAATCGAAAATCGTTAATAAAATATTAACATCCTACGACAACATTAATTTTATAGCCAACCATGCTTGTTGTTATTTGTATTTAATACGACGATAAAAGATGACATTGCATCACATTAGGTTGAAATATTTGGGTCGTATTACAAACCAAAATATATTCGAAACCAACATTGATAATATAGATCATTTTTATGAAGTACAAATATTTACTATCTCGTTATTTATAAATGTAAAATACTGGTAACTAATCTAACAGTTAGTGGGACCTTTATAAATCTCATATTTAGGTACTTAAATAGAAAAGAATAAAAAATAAACATCACCCAAGTCGGACCCTCATGACTGAGGATCGTGATATCCATGAACTCCCGACCTTTTTCTAGGTATCCTGCAGATCTTGGGGTTATCACTAGAAAAGTGCCTGTTGCCTTTTCGATTTGCTCAGTCCAACGGGTCGGGATCTTCCTCTTCCTCTTGGTCCTTCGACGTGGCCCAACGCAACAAGCTTCTCCAAGTAATCTTCTCTTCATGTAAGATGCCAAAAAATTCGAGAATTCGTCTCAGGCTGCAGGTCTGTGCTTGATCTTGAGTTTCTGTAGAATGGAGGCATTCGTGTGTGTTCCATATGTGCAAAACACACTTTGGCGCGTTGTAAAATCGGGCGTGAAAATTATCGTTGTCACATGCCCGCGTCCAAAATTCTTACCCATGACCTATTCTAATGCTTGCCGACTAGTGTAAAATGTGACCTTGCTGCCAGCAGACGTCAACTTGAATGATATTGTGTTCCATCTCGACATCGCGATACTATTCGCGGTGTGGACCCTTTCAACTCCAGTACACTGTGTTTTGCGTAATCTTTGTGGGTGATAATAATGTTTATTGTTTGTGTGTGCCGTGGATGTACATTGACATTGCCATCTTCAGTCGGGAGCGGAGATCGTCACCGTCCTCGTGCAAACATTGTGTGATTTCGCGGCGACCGCAGGGATTCGTGGAAGTGTCATACTCAAGGTAAGGCGAGCATCCTTCCGAATCCCGGTTTCTGAGATCACTGGTTCTTCGACTAAATTCCCTTCTTCTCAACGACCTCTCCCTGTACCGCGTTTCCCTAATCTCCTCCCCTACTCTACGGTAATTCCGATTTACGACCGGAATTGTTGGATTCCATTTCTTCTCTCCCTTACCTTCGGAATCCATGATTCCACACCATATAAAAATACAGAATGCAGAGATACACTGCTAGAGGGCAGCACTAACTAGTAGTACCGAAACAAAGGGCAGGAATAACTTCGGACGGTTTGTTATTGGATTACATAAACATAGTTGTAACAGCGAAAATGATTATGATATTGCCGTGCAGAAAGAAATGGGAAATTACTGCTTTTAAATCCTCCAAGAAAATCCAAGAAAGAAAAAACAACATTAACAGCAAAATAGATAATAAGAGGTCCAGGTTCAAATCCCGGTAGCAACGGAATATTTTTCGTTTCTTCAATATTTTATAAATTTATGAATAGATTTTTTTCCGCACGTCTTTCTAATTGATTAATTTAATTTATATTAATAAAATAAATCTTAATTTTCAAAGTAGTTCAAAGAATAAGAATATCTAAATTTATATTTACGAACATCGAATGCTCGAAAATTATATAAACATGCCGTGTACTTGTACATATTTCCACTTCTCTGCACAAGTATATGATTTTTAGAGAAGTGTAGCACGAAAAATATAATTATTGTGTTGTATTGTACTTATAACAGATTAATAAATAAATATGTATATAATTTTTTTTTTAAATAATATACGTGTATAGAACTATAATGTAAAGGTTACACGTAAAAAAGTAAGATGATAAATATTAAGTAAAGGGTGTCCAGCGGAAAATTTTCAAGTTTAATATTAAATAAAAAAAAATTACAATGTTATTCTAATATTTTATTTATACAAAATGGAGTTTAACTATGCCGATTTTACGTTTTATAAACAAATGTCTAAATGCCGTCCATTTCTATCAAGACGCTTGCGTTGGTTCAATGGCAGCAATAAAACAGCGGATATTTTCTTTTAAAACTTTCAAACAGTTGTAGATACGTAAAGTTCTAGGTGATATTGGTGTGTAGTCTCTCTGTCAAATCAAACGTAATTTTCTCTTTGATCTCTGAGTTTATCTTCAGATCAAAAACACAATGTGTGTGCATACAATACTGAAATTAGTCTTGTCGTGTCTCATTTCGTGGACACAAGTCGTAAAGTGTAAGCAAAACATTTGAAAGCTGGTAGAACTTTATTTAAAAAAAATTAATTGATTAAATTTTATTTTTGATTAGTAGAATAGATTAATTGGTTTTTATATGGAGACAAATATGTATGTACAACATTTAACGTTTCCAACGCGCATATGAAATGCGTGAATTCAAATCAATCCGAACTAATTCAAGTGACTGCCAGATCATGGTTAAAACTTTCCTAAAACTCACTCCCGAATGAAAGATTATCCCATTCAAAGTTTGGTTGCGGTCGTTCTTATGGTGTCCAAGTTAGGGGTAGAGTCGGGGTATCTAACGGATTCATACGAGAGAGACTATTTTCTAACTTGAAGCCAAAGCCTGTAGAATATAAAAATGTAAATTTACTGTACGCACAAGAACGATGAACGATTACTCATCCAACGATAAATGTGACGGTAGCCATATTATTATCGACTTCTTTAGCCGGCCTTAATCGATAACCGGATTGTAACGGTGCATGTCCATGGATGTGCGGATAGTAGAGATAAAAGTCAATGCACCTATATGCAATACACAAGTAACGTTTAAATAATAACTCGCACAGATTCTGAACCCAATTACTAAAATACTAATTAAATCGGTTAATTAGAAAGATATACATATAAAATCAATTTTATCGAAAGATATTGTTGTTGCGCTACCGGGATTCGAACCTGGATCTCTTTCCAAACCGGGGAAGGTGTATTTTTTATTTTTTTATATGTATATCTTTCTAATTAATTAATTAAATTAGTATTTAAAATATCGCAGACCCTCACAATAAGAATGCGTTCTCCTAATAAAATACTAAGTAAATAAAAAACTTTGGTTAATTACTGTACGTGAATTCAACATCTAACATCATATAAGATTTTTTATATAAGAAGTTTTTAAATCGTCTCTTTCGCAAGGTGTGATTTATCTATTCATCTATAATATTGCTCTAACGTATATTCACCGTATCCATTGGATCCATTTGGTAAGAAAATCCACTAGATGGTAGTATATATTACCAAAAAATAATAATGAATATTAATATTAACGTATATAGTTTCCGATAGATGTCGTTGTTCAAAGCAAATATATAAATTACGTCATGACGGATTAATAGTACGGCGCTGGTCGTGGTGAAAAGTATTTTTTTGCGACGGATATATTCGACGCTGGACCGTATACTTACTATTTTACTAATTTTTGTTTTTTCTTATACTGGATATAAAGACAAAGTACACTACATAGTGCATTATTAAAGCAATATAATATAGGATTTCCGCATTGAAGTATAGATTCTACGGAAACCTTGGCCGCGTAAGCCGCGAAGTCACAATAGCCACAATAGCTTCCCGCAGGGTGTAGCTGTTAGTATTATATAAGTTTGGTAAGGTATTGGAATCGACGAAGAAGAGAGGAACGCGTGGAGCTCTCGACGTATCTTGAGAGATCTCTGTTGCGACGCTACAGACCGCTCTATATCCGACCGACCTGTAAGGTTAAACATTAATTTACATTGATTGTTCACAATTAATGAGCTGGTACGACCATATGTCCCATTAAACTGTACGAAAACAACACAAGTGAGCTAATAGCCCGTATCCATGATGATCTGCAAATTAGACTTTGATTTCTGTGAGTCGCTAAAGGTATTTTTTGTGTTCTGGATGCGTTATTTCAATCCGCGCACAAAACATATGGAATAATGACTCATAAATCGGTGTTTTGCTTGTTGATTAAAATGACGTATCCACTACAGACGTACAGACTCTCAGTCTCATTGAGAAATCTCTCTGATCTCAGCGTATTCAAACAATGACGAAGTGACTACACGATTTAATAAAAATATAGTTTTGCACTCACAAAATGCCTATAACGTTTCAATACAACGGACCGACTGCTACTCCCGCACGATAATATTTTGCTACTCAGAAGTAACATTCATTTTCAACAAACCGTTTACAAAAGACTTAGTAACTGAATGTTATGAAAATCACGAGTAACCGACTTGTAAATACGTCAAGCATGAGATGGGATAAGAATTTTGGGAATACTATTCAAAATGTAACAATCATGCCGATAGCAAAAAGTATTTACAAAAAAACGAATTTTTTGTGAACATTAGAACACAACAATTTATAAAATTAAAATGGTGACCTTTAAAGAAGAGCAATAATAATTATTCTGTTTTCTTGTACGATTTATATAAATAAACGTATATGAAAACTACAAGATGAAATGATTGCCCACAGAAGTCGTATCGAGGGAAGAAAATATTTGATATAAACGTAACAAAAATATCCTTTGAACTATTTTATTACTATATTTTTATTACTAAACTTACCTATTAGGATAACACAAATGAAGGCATCTCTTTATCTTCGAAAGCTAAAAATCTCGTTTTGACGCTCATTGTTGCTTTGGTAGAACTTTTTAGTTTTGTGCATAGAAGGAAAATTTGATACAAAGGTATGACTACAAAAACATCCCCCCAATAGAAAACCGCACAACGGAAAATGTGCACGTTGTTAAAACTTTTCTTTTATTGTGGATTCCCACAGAAAGGCTGTGCAACAGCATATAGGCTTACACTGTACTCATGTAAACTCATATGCGGAGGTACAATGACGACTTAAAGAGAACAATGCGGTGTATTCGATAAAACACTGAAAACAATTAAAAAAATATTTCGACATACAACATTAATTACAAATGATACGTAAGGTAGATTATATTATTGAACGAGGACCGTTTAAAAGTATGGTAAGAAAGAAATAAAAAAAAACAAAAATAAATTTGGCTTAAAGAATAAATTTTTTTTTCTGTAATTACTGGTGATTAAAACCCGTCATAGAACGGGCGCAAAATTCAGTGAAAAAAAAACACAATAATATTAATACTGGCGTATCTATAATAAAAATAGGCTTGTTTGTTTTATTACAGTATAATTAAAAAATTTTCTTCACAGCAAAAAATTACATATTCACCTAATCCATATATTTCAAAGGAAATTGTGAAATTGTGAAATATGTATATCAGCAATATTTAAATATGTCCAAGAACACACAATTACTGGATTTTTACCTACAAAGGCTCTGTTATTGAACAAATATCAGATATCCCATAGAGACAAAGCTATTTTTTATTATATTTAGTGGAAAATATATGGAAGTATGAAGTTGTGAAAAAATCAGATTCTCATAGTGATTATATATGCTGTTTAAAAAAAGGGAAAAATGAATTATCAAATTTGGTCCATAGATGGCGATGATGTAGTGGTACTCGAAGCGAGTCCACATACTAACATATATACAACTTTCAAAAATTTGATAAATGTGGAGAATGAGGAGTGAGAATTGGTGAACGTTATATATATATATATATATAGTGATCACTTAAGCCAGGTCGTAAGCCCTGTAATTATCCAATACAAATATAATAAAAAATAGCTTTGTCTCTGTTAAATATATCAGTTTCCTTTCAATTTTGCCTGCGCGTGATAAAAAAGTTGAGCAAGGTACGAAAATATATGTAAAAATATAGTAAAAATAATATCATCATAGTGTGATTACAAAAAATGATTTTTAACCAATCGTCTTCAACAAATACTAGACTTTTATCAAGTTGACAAGCATTAAAATTAAATGTGAGAATAAACATTAAGATTAACTACATATTCAAAATTTCACATTTGTTGTAAAATAGATTAAATTGTAGAATAAATCGAGCAGAAGGGACCTAATCGTGTTCCCATTATGCTTAGCTCGTTAGAAATCCTTCACGAGGAAATTAGTATTGTCCACCAAATCATACCTCAGACGTCGAGTAAGGAAGGAATGCTTCACATCCTGCAAATACACAAATGAAATAACAAAAACTCTCTACTAAAACGGTATAGGATAACACAGATGCCTAATATTTTATATTATTTTCAGTCTTCCTTGTTCAAACATGAATTCACATTTTTTTATAATCAATCCACGAGCAGCTCACTTCGCATGCTCTAGAGCCGTCAACGGAAAAATACCATAGAGAAATTTCTTTCCGCGGTGCATTTGCTAAATGTCAACTTAAAATAATATCTCGTGACCGGTAAGTACCAAATATAACGTTATAATATATATTCCATGCTACTTGTAAAATACTAATTAATTTTGTAAAATCCCATAAGGGCGTAAGTTAATAAATAATTAATAATTATAGATTCAATTGTACATATATATTTTTTTAAATGTCTGTTTCAAGGTAGACTTTGTAAACAATTTATTGTAGAAATAATACACCAGATCGATAATATTAATCATTTATTTATCACTTGCTGATTTTATTGATATTTTTTAAATCAAAATATGATCTTACTTAACCGGCTCCTTTTCATATTCGATAGTTGTGGTCAGGTTCATATTCGATAGTCGTGGTCAGGTTTTGCCTTAATTTCTTTCTGTTTAGTATAGGAACTAGGTAAAGTATGTATGAAATTTAATGTAATTATAATTAGTGTGCTCTATTATATATTTATCAAGAGTTTTAGTGAAGGGATTAAGACCACATTTTAATAAGTTAATAAAATCAGAAAATTAATGGTAAAATTTTGAATAAATCAATAATATTTGGGATTAGCCACAAAAAATTGTTAAACGACTGTATATACGATGAAATGTATAATAATTGTCTTAAATTTTTAAAATTTACTGAACGCAGGTCGTTTTCATTGCCAATTATTGAATCCGTTGCGGTTCGATAATGATGAGGTCTATTTGATGGCAGATAACCGATCTTGCGGTGAAATAAAATAACAATTTCATCCTCCATATAAATCCCGCCTCGGTTGGCTCCCATTTAAAGGAGACGGCTGGCTGAAGGGATGTCCCTTAGCCCCTAACAGCTAATATCAAAGTGAAAATTATCCCTTTGTGTAACAGGAAATTGCTTATGTACCTATAAAGACCTGTCAAACGCAGATAACAAGTACGCCGTAATATTGTATTTGATAGGATAATCTTTTAAGATACAAGCTTAGTAATTATTAATTAGTTAATAACAGCTGAAAATGTCCGAGTAAGACAAAAGTTGTAAAAGAAATTGTGCCCCGTACTTGCGACATTTTGGGGACCAATGACGGATTATTTCTGAGATGCAAAACACTATTTTTATTGTATTCCATTTTTAATTATCTTTATTTTATCCCAGTAGCAATTAAAATATTTTTATTTGTATAATATATCTTTTAAATCGATATAATTTGTATTGAATTATTAATAATTAATCCGCTGAAGGAACCTAGATACAGATATCGCTCGTATCTTTGGTCAGTTAGGAAACGGAGACAATGACGTTGAATTTGAATCACCAACCCCATAGCATCATTCTAATCTACATCGGTTTTTTGACATATTTCATATCCTTAACACAGATGATAAAAAGGAAACTGACAAACTGTTGTGTAAATAGGGTGAATATTATGTTCCAGGTCGATTTTGTTTAGCCACCATTTTGGTTTTAGTAAATATTAGTCATTTTTATTAAAATCATAAATTACAATATATTATAAAGTCCATTTATGTAGAGTTACTGCATGGTGCGCCATGTGAGTCAGCAAAATCATTGGGTCTTATTTCTTTCATGATGCAAGAGGGAATACTGTAAAAACTTCCAAGTGGCCAAATCAAATCGATTGGGCCTACAAAACACGTGGATTCAACTGGACGGTGCCACTTCACACACAGCCCGAGCTACGCTTGAAATTTTGATGAATGAAACAACATCGGCTCGGAACATAATATTCACCCTGTAATATAACGTGCTTCATAATTGTCAGAGAAATTTAACAAGTCATCCATAACAATCAGAAAAATTGAATTTTGATCAGAATAAATATGAAAATTGAGCCTGAAACACTTGACTCGACTTCTAGACTTGACTTGTCAGTTGCGATAAGAATCGAGAAAATACAATCGTGAACTAAAATTCCCAGCAACATTCATCACCGTACACACATTGTTCATAATATTCTCTGACTATTATTTGACTTGTGCTCACCTTTCTTATTATTAATTCTCCCCAGAGGCTGCCCTGAAGTACTGAGTTAAAGCCTAACAAGGCATATTATACTGCCAAAAGGTGGGTGTTGGTATGTGAATAATTCGATTTGTTCTGTTTATATGGAGAGTAAAAGATTTGATTACATCGCTGAATGTTCATATTGGGTCGTGTAATAAGTTTTGCGATTTTTTTAAATGCTATTTTGTTTTTTATTTCATAAAATGACATACTATTCGATAGCATTTTTTATGATACAAAACGTCAGTATCACCGTTTTCCTATATCTTATAGTTTTTCTTAATTTTTTGGCGGTCAAGTTAAGAAAAACGAACATTTTCGACATATATTTCTGTAAGAGTTGAAGTTATTCGAATAAATGTGATTGACTTGAGATTGTGTCCGAAGGTTAATATGATGTGAGACAGAAGCTCTTAACTTCTTCATGTCTCACGCTTATCGGTAGTGTATCGCAATGTAGGGTGTCTATTATAATTAGAGCTGGGTATATAAATGAAAGAGCACTTACAAGGTTTCGTTTATTGAAGTGATGAATTAATTTAATTTAGATACGCAGTTTGAACATTGAAATGGCTCTCAGGAGGTGCTGTCGACTAGCGATGGTGGTGCTGGGACGGTAGATGTTTGACAGTATCCGTCTCTGATACTTGTTAAATTGCGTCTGCCGATTGGTTGTTCTGGTTCGGGCTTGTTGATGGGTGCATTCCAATACGGCCATGCTAGTGTGGCGCGCGCAGGGTCACCACACCTCTTTTCACCTTTAATCAAGGTTTAATTGCTTCCGAAGAGATATTCTGCCGCATCCATTCTACAGTTTCGACCTCGTTCCATCAGATTATCATATTTTTCTGTCTCCAATCGAATGCGTGTCGTTATGTTCAACAACGTCGATGCCTTCAGAAATTGTCTAGATAACTGTTTCGATACCAGACAAGCTGATTTTTATAGAAAAAGCATTAATAAATAGGTCGAAAGATGGGACGAAGTTCTGAACAACAATGGAGAATATATCATTGATTGTTGTTTTGAAATATTATAATTTTTGTTTAAAAATTTGACTTTGTAAAATATCTTATAATTTAACAAAATAGTACAAACTTATTAGAAAACTCAATAGTGTTGGGTACATTGCACTGATTATTATTAGGTCTAATAATAAATTTATTGCTTAGTTATAAGAATTTTCATCATACCGTACCAGAAAAATCTCCATCAAAATACATACATTTTTGCCATCGATTGGAGAGCTGAGGAATCCCATTTCGGTTTTGAGCCGATAAAGTCGGTAATGCTTTTAACGACATCTTTGGGCGTTTTAAAGTACGAATCAACTAAGTGGTATTGTAGAGACCGGAATAAATGAAAAGCGGAAGGGGGTAAGTCTGGAGAATAAGCCACGCGAGGGAGAACTACCCAATATAACGAACATAGGGTGTCTTTGGTGATATTCACCATGTGTGGCTTTGTCATGCAGAAATAACGGTTGGCTAGTTCCATTGCACCACTTTAATAAAGGTATTATTAACTTGTGACTAGGGATTCTGTGTCGAGACAACCCGAGAATTTCAAAATTTTTTGCTGTCTCGAGTACCGGGACTCTTAATCCGAGACTCGATACTCTATTTTAAAAAAATATTATTAAGTTTAAACAAGTTGAGTTAACCCCGTTTGACCATTGTCATATAACAGATACTGACCCAGTGACGAGAGATGCATGTGTAATCATATAAAAAATAAAAATTTCCATTGTTTATATGGTTAGCCATAAAGATTGAGAAGAAATTAGTTCTCAGATATTTACTACTAACAGAAAATATGTAGTAAATGGTTTTGTTGGTTTGTTCTAACAGGGGATTATGTTTCCTTTTGTCTTTAAGATAAATTAATGTCATCTTTTGAAACAAAATTTAGACGGAATCAAATTATTTAATAAACCTTATTAGGGGACTTCCGTTGACTTTGGCCAAACACATACGCTTTGTCTTCCGATATGTTTTTTATTAATTGTTTTATTTATTTTATGTTATTTTACACAGACAATAGCATTAATAGCTACTGTACATCATACGTAGTATGAATATTTATTAAAATATCTTTTTTTTTTCTCGATTTTTGAGAATTTCCGGGACTTGAAAATTTCGACTCTCGAGTCCCGGGAATTGAATAAAGACAATTGTCACAATGTTTTCAAAAAAATCTTACGTGAATCGTTGGGGTTACCAGTTTGGGGAAGTAAATTTGTGTTGTGGTAACAGAACGTGCGGACTGTGTCACGGTGTGTGTGTGGCCAGAACAGAACATGAGAACGTGAAACTACAATTGACACGAGATTTATTCAATACTGTTACACATAGTTGTGCGCTAGTAGCTACTGAAGGCTGATCTAGAGTTTGCGGTCAGAAAGACGGCAGGTAGCCGAGTGACGCCCACGCTTTGGTCTTCCCGATGGTTGCCACTTGATGTTATTGTAGCATGACGCTTGACATCGGTACCAGGAGTGTTTATGACTATTGAGACCTTGGTTTAATAACCAAGTAACTGTGGTTGCGTTCAGGGCCTTTACACCGGTAAACGGTCGATTCTGCTCAATCGCGTCACTCAACAGTGCCCATTATTCATTACCAGTCATTATTATACATATAATTAATTTCTTTTGTATCTGAAAAGTAGGTAAACTACCATATCGTAGCGTCCCTCTGTTGTCATGAGAGGACATGAAGAATCTGCGTTAACCTATAATAAAAATAATTATTTCGTTTAGTTATTCCGTGAAGAATTTTCAAACTATAAAAGAATCATGTTCAGTCATAAAAAGTGTTCTTAATGTGTCCATACATTTTTTATATTGATTTTTATGAGTAAAAAGGCATGATTTTATGTTAAAACATAAACTTTAAAAATACTATTAATAGTACTCTAAAATTACAAATAAATACACAGTAGGGTTAAACAAAAGTTCATAGTCCTATGTGCAACATATATAGTAAGTAGTACATGTATTATATATGATTGTATAATATCAATGGTAACAGCATAACCTAAATTTATACCTACTGCACGCCACTGATTGCTTGTTGTGATACTCAAAGTGTTTGAGGAAGCTCTGACTGAGCCCGACACAATAGCAAAAAAAGATCGATTCAATAATTTATTTAACAGCCAAGATTTAATTAGTAAGAAAATTTTTTTTTTCTTATCAACAAGAGTTATATAAATTGTATTGTGACTGTACATACGCCCGATCACACGAACACTTGTAAAATAATGTAAAATCCCATAAAGGGGCTGATAAATAAAATAAATAAATTCATGTAGTTGCGATACAAATACTCGATGAAATATCTCTGACCAGGCGTGATAGCTAGATTATTTTTCTTCTATATCATTTCTTTTAGTGTTATGTATAATAATAATTTCATTTAATATAAAAAAATAAGTTGCGAAAATAAGTTTTATAAAAATTAAATGATTTATTTGCACATTATACAAAATCTACACACTGGAGAAAAAAAAAGAGTTTTATATGTTTTATTTTATTTTTTAAGGGATTTTGACAGTGAAAACATATTATAATAAACATAATAACTATTTAAAATGCGATACTAATAATGAAAATCCATAAAAATATTTGGATACATAAGTATGTTTAGATGAAAGAAGGAGAAGGGTGGAGAGGTTGCAACTAATGTAAAGGGAGAGCGACATGAGTTTTTATAGGTATAGTGAATGGCCAATGTTTAGATTGTGGTGGTTCATAAGAAGAACCCTTTGAGGGCAGTAAGGCTAATGTTGAACAAGTCAATTTCTTTAAATTTCTCATTATGGTATTTGCATGACCGGTGAATGAATGAATTTTGTATGTAAGAAGTTCTACTTCTGGAAATGTGGAAGAGTACAGATTGCCGGGTTGATCTAGATGGCACATGGAGAAATATTAATTCCAATTGGCTGGGACAATCAATATGGCCCTGCAGTAGTTAATTCTTAAATAGTAGAGTTAATTCTTTAAAATTTTAGGAGGAGAAAAATAAATCTAATCATTGTTAGGTAGGTACCTAAATTTACAAAGTCTAGATTGCATTGTACATATGTTTTATTGAATTGTTTTTTTTTTTAAATATGTGTTTTAAATATCATCATTACCTACTGACCGAAATTTAAAGGGATCGTCGTAAATATTCCCTTTAATTTAATGAGTGTAAAAATGTTTTACAATTAAAATATTAATTGAGAATAGCTGATAATGGCCGGATATTAATGTTGTATTTATGATAAAAGCTTTAGTCGTAACATAAAATAATAACGTAACAATTTTCCTATATCTATATAGTTAATTCTGCCGGATAATGCAGTATTTAATTGAACTAGAATATTTATTCGCCATTTGGAAAATATTAATTATTACTGATTACACGGTAAACATTTTTGTAATTACCGATGATATACCAATCGAACAAAAATATTTATATTGAGTGTTCATACTAAATGCTTACGCAGGCCATTTTTTCTCATACTCTGCTCGTCATTTGGTTGCTCATGAATACCGCAAAATAAAAATAAGAGACCGAGATAAATTCTGTTTTGTATTTTATATATGAGAAAAACTCAATACCGATTTATGAACAACGTGTCATTCGGTTTCCCATTTGAATCCTGTCTGAACACGGGGGTGTGGAAATTAAAGGATGCCGGAAGGGTGAAAGGAATTCGAGAGAGGGACAGATATATGGAACAAGGAGCGGCTGAAGGACCAACCAGAACTAGAAAACACGACCCACCTGTGAAACGGTCCTTCCAGTATCTGGATCTTTTTCCATTGGAGCCACAGAACTTCTGGCTCCGATGGTCCGCATGAAATACATTTTCGGTGATAGCGCGAAAGTATCAAATAACACTATCCACAATAGCAAGATGAAAGCACTAAATTGGTATGCACAGTAGAAAGAAATCGATTACACACATCAAAAATACACTATCACAGCATAATTGGAATGATTTGAACTTTCATTTGAGTAGTTATATGACATTTAAATAGCGCCCTATTATATGAAATTACAGACATTTCACCGTCAAAAATCGCTTATTAGTATTCACACGAAGACAGAAGAAAATATAAAAATGTTTTAGTACATAGTTAAAAGTTGATTGTAGTAGTATTTTCCGTGAGATCTTATAAATAATTTTTACAATCTTTGTATGTTTTCAATAATAAGCATACATTGTTGATATATGTCGTTATATGAACTCGTGACTGAGACTGTGACCAACACAATAAAGATTTAAAATTCTATTTATATTTAACTTTGTTTAAGCCACTGTGGTTTTTTTAAAATTTTTATTTTGGTGGTTTTAAATAATGTCTAACCACAAAGTTAACGCTATAAATTTATGATCTAATCGAGTAAAATCATGGCTTTTCAACAATCTAACATAATCATTATACAGAGCCTACACTAATAATTCACTAGTTCTATAACACTCTCACCACATATTTTCTTTTTTTTTTCTCTATTTTTATTCCTGTCGAACTTTATCTTTCTTGAATTAAATAACACCACAACAGCACGAAAAAACTGACTACTTTAACACAGACTTCAGTCTAGAAAAGTAGCCAGGACAATGCTGTATATATCAGAAGTAGAGTCTACTCCATCCCACACGATAAACTACGAGTAATACTATGTTCATCATGTTATATTATAATATATTCACCTCTGTTACAACAGAAATAAAACATCAACAATACAATAAGGTTCATTAAATGATAATTCATAGGGTAGAAAGAAAGATCTTAAAGTGACAAAACATAAATAGAAGGTTTTAAAAAGTAGTGCTAGAGACAAATACTGAAGATCCCGTGGACCACCTAGGAAAAACCAGTGTAACGAGGACACGCAACTCACGATGTCTTTGAAATATATCCTTTAATTCTTTGAGTATACCATCCGCAGAAAATCTGAAGATACTGGTAATGCTTTTTTCATAGTACTTCATAGCACTCATGCTTTTTTCATAGGACTTTATAGTACTCATGCTCTATTCATAGTACTTCATAGCACTCATGCTTTTTTCATAGAACTTCATACTACTCATTTTTTCATAAAACTTCATAGTACTCATGGTTTTTTCGGGTTCCGCTTTAGTAAGGCAGGTCGCTAATTTGAACAGTCTAATCTTCGCTTATGTAACACAATATTGGGTAGCACGCTCGAATCACTCACGTTAATATACTGCCTCACTAACGCAGAACCCGTAATAAGTCCGAAGGTAAGTTAATGCCGGCTTATCGGACTGAAAATTAAAAAGACAGAGGAAAGAGGATCGTTCATGGGTGTCACGATCCTTAGCAATTAATAAAATAATTAATAATAATAATAAATAATAATAATTTACTTACATAATATATAATATTTTTTCCTGTAAACATATTCTAGAAACAATTTGTTATAACTTAAGAAAAATCTTAAACAGGTAGTGAAGATGTTACGTAAGTTTGTCGTGAAAATGATTTGTTTGTATTAATTTTCATGAATAAGAAGACTGAAGGAAGGTATTGTATATTATCTTGATGAAGTTCTGCAGGTGGACGAAGGGTGAAGGTTCCCGAGTCGCCATTAAAACAGACCCGGCGAATGTCCGCATCTATCTTGATTACTTTGTATATCAGATGTACCGAAGCACTTCGGCATTAATTTACATAGCCCAGCTTAAATTTTGAATATTATTCAAGCACCTTTGCCTACCCTTATGTTTATGTATTATTTCACCTTTGTACTAGCCGTCCAAATTTAAGTGAATCATATATTAAATATTTTGCGAGCGTTCTAATCTGCTATTCTACCGGAATTTTTACTTTTGGAGGGTGCCTTCAGAGCCTATACAAATTGGGTATTTTAATATTTAATAATTCTCTCAGTATGTATAGATAATAGACCTGTTGATATATTTTTTAAACCAATTTTTAGCGCTTATATTGTAATTCGACAATATTTTCGCTTTGATACAAGTACATAATAATTATAGTGTTAAAATTTCTTTGTAGATATTGAGCACCAACATAGAATCAGAGATGTAAATGTGAAGGGAGGTCTGTCGTTTCCACTGTCATTGTCACCGCCGACTATCCTGAACGCACCTTGCTTATAATGGTGCTTAAAATAGAGTTCATAACAGCCGTAAAACACACCTGGTACTGACGCCAGGCAACAATAACGTGCGACCAGCAGCCATCGGCAAGACCGTATCATCTTGGTTACCTTGAAGTATTCAGGTGTTTAATAATGAAGACCACTCACCTTGGAGCCATGCAGGGCACCGGCTAGTCTTGTTGGCAAGTACATGAGCCAGGGTGGTATCTCATGGAAGAATAGGTTCGCTGGCAGGTGGTATCATTACAATGGAAGGGTTTTACACACATTTCATGAAACGTGGTCATGAACATACACGACTTTATTATCTTAATATGGTAAATTGCTCAAGGATCCTGAAAAATCTAACTATAGATAGTGGGGAATACATAGAAGTGAGTACGCCATGTCACTATTTAGAACAAATGGAACAAATTCAGGTTAATTAGTAGGGGTTTTTGAATTTTTTTTTTTTTTAAAAGGATAACTGGAGGGGGGGACCCATCCTTTTCCGGGACCGGCTTAAAAGCAAGGGATTCCTTGTCGGTCTCGGTGCCGTCTTTATTCATAACAGTTATATAACATAAATCCATAGAACATAGTTTTACATACAGATGGAAAATTAAGGTGCAGTAGTTCAAGGCAGACACTCAGAGATCCATTCATCAAAAATAGTCCCAAAAGAGGGACAGTGGACGAGACACAAAATGGATTAAGTCACACTTACACGGACAAAATAACGGAATTGCAAAACACGAGGCATGGAGAGTGAGAGTTTGGCGCATAGGTGGAGTCCCACCCACGCAAGCCGGCCTAACTATCCACCTAAGGAGCTCTAACGAGTCACCCATACCCGAATAAATTTCTTATATAGAACAAGATTCCCATTGAGCATTCTCCGGGTGGTGTCTAAGTTCAGTCAAACCACCAATCATACGTTCACGTGCAAATCTAAGTGTCTCACAAGTCTTTGGTCTGGTCTTCCCCGCGTCTCCAAACGATTATCGACTTTGGCTGTATATTATAAATTAGTTTGACGGCTGGCGTGCGGACACGTGTGGCGGCAGTGACAAAAAGGTGATGTTCGACAAAAGTATGCTACCGGGACTTTCTATTTATAATGCTACAGGGAAATTTTCAATCTTGACATATTTAGAAGTCCAGGCGGTCGCGTCCGAATGGAAAATTTGGTTGCTTGACCGTAGACGCTTCTGGAAAGTTCTATCGCGAACGCTGTATTTTGAAAGTGAATCGGGAGACGAGCGTATATCCGCGTACATTTAATACTTTTCGGATTTTGTTGTCCCTATCCCCTCCAAATCATCGATTCTGTTTCGGTATCGACACACTCGATCGGATTATACTAATCGGAAACACGTCCCCTTACGGATAATTCGAGCTTCTTCCTTGTTCCGGCTTATTCCTGACTGCCCCACTCATCGGCTCGTCCACGTTCGGGGTTCGCGGCTCGAGCCGAGCGTTGCCGAGGACCTCCGAAACCCGAGTAGGCAAGTTCGAGACAGCCGGCCGACGGGTGTTGAATGCATTTGTTGCGTCTTTAGCAAACCAGCGCGCGACTCGAAGCCGCGATATTATATGCAACATGACAACACAATGCATTCCGTGATCATCAACTATGTACACAGTGAGTGATGAGTGATTATTGGGGCACCCACGTCTCACATATAAATATATTAACAACAACCAAAATCTTTTATATATATCCGTCAATTCTCCTCACACTTTCCCCCCCATATAATTATAAAACTAAAGCTGAATAAATATTTAATATTGGTTTACTTCTGAGATACCTCACGAGTAGAAACATCATCTTGTCAAACTACAACAGTTTTTATAAACCGGTATGAACAGTGCGACATATGTCTTGCTGAAATTCCGGTCGCATAGCGTGAGTTTAAACAGAGGTGATATGATTTTACATATATCAGGTCCCCAGAAAAGATTTTGGCTTTTATGTATCAATAATTTTCAACGTTTTTAAATAAAAATTTGAACCTTTGTACCGTGTCACTTTCTCTCAGCGGTTTGATAATGTATTAACTACATTTTTATAAAAGTCTTAAGTTTAACAATGCAGATTTCTTTTTCAAATCGCTGTCATTGTTGTACTGCTTCTTTTTCATGTGGTTGTTCAGACTTAGAAACAAATGGAAACCTGTCGGTGAGGGGTCTGTCCAACATGATGGTCGGGGCAGAACCTTTCATTCAAGTTCCATTATTTTGCGATGGAACATCTTTGCCACATGAGGTCGAGCATTGTTTTGAAGAAACAAAACTTTCTCTTTGTTTGCAAATACTGCCTGTTTTTTTTTAAACATTTTCTTGTGAACCTATTGATCACAATGGATAGTTTCTCTCACTTTTGGAAACTCGTTGTGAATGATTCCTGTAGAATCAGGGTACATCTTTGAGAGTTAGCATCCAAATTAACTGTTTGGATCGACTAACGAGCATATGAATTTTCTTCACAGTGAGAGCTATCTTTAAATGCAATACTTTATTGTGTATGCATTTTCTACTATTATTTTCGTAGACATTTACTTTCTACAATATAAGAAATTGTGCATCGTTCTCATAAAAATCTATTGTATCTCAAAGGATTAGTCAAAAACATTTGTGCCATTCACATTAACTTCATATAGATGAATCCGTCTGATTACTTCGTTATAGATAATATCTGATCCAGACGATTCAATTTAACGGCCCTTCATACAGATTCCTTGTATAAAAGTCAGTTTTATACAAGCCTAAACCTCTAGCCGAATAAGAAGTGAACCTACTCAAAAATTTCAGAAAGAAAGTAAAATAATATATATTGATTGACGTTATTAAATTTTGCGCGCTGTTATACGATATAAAAATAAGTAATTGAATACGACAATAAGTACAGAGTACGTTCTGGAATATACCTATGTATGTTTATATAATTAATTTTCCCTAAAGTTCATCGAGTCGTGCAACGGCTCGGTGCGAGATTTTTCGATTACCGGATTAACAAATACAAAAGGCCTTCGGATTTAAAATATCTCGAATCCAATCCATTCCCAATCGCTTGTGCGGAAAATGAATCATAGGTAAGTGGAATGAGTTTTTCCTGAGTTTAATTGAAAAACATTTTGAATAAGTTTAAGGGATTTGCACTCTTTACTCTAAGGAAATTAATCATTCAATTTTAAAAACCTATCTATTTTCGTATTTTTATATTAAAATCAATAAAATATTATAAGTAAACTCAGATAGTGAATGCAACGATGCAGGTTGTGACAAAATAAACCTTCAGTAACTTCTGATTCTATAAAAATCACGTATCTGTTTGATTGTATATTTTGTAGGCTAGAAATATATTCTTGAGCTACACATATAATACTAATTAAACGTATTTCAAAATGAATTTTATCGAAAAATATTGTTGTTGCTACCGGGATTTGATCATGGATCTCTTTCTAATCCGGGGAAGGTGCATTAACCAACTATGCTACAGCAGACGGTACTTTTGACGACACGTCTTCGAACTGTTTACGCTTTTCAAATTAATACATCTATCGTTCCATTATTTGAAAATTTTCTCGTCAAAAGTACTGTCTGCTGTAGCATAGTTTATTAATGATCGAATCCCGGTAGCAACAACAATACTTTTCGATAAAATTGATTTTATATGTACATCTTTCTAATTAATACATTTAATAAGTAATTAAAATATCACAGAGCGTCTGTTCTGAATAATTACAATTTCACAATAAGAATGCGTTCTCCTTAATAACATATTTAAGGTACTCAATATTATATTTGACTATATAAAATGCGTCTCGGTGGATATGTCTTATAAACAAAATGTTCTCAATCTATGAAATTCAGAATAAAAGTAGTATGCTATGGAAGAAGCATTTAATATAGTGCGTGGCTGATATACAACATTTAAGAAAAAAATACGCGTCACATATTCTTTGACATATGTATAGAGGTCTATCGCCTCCACAACACTGGTGACACATATAACTAGTGACCCTGTATATATGTATCAAACCACCCCTGCATAGAATATGATTTTTCCTACGTTATACATTACATTACAGTCCACCTGCACGTAGTCTTATAAAATGTTTTGATATTTTCTAACTTTATTATATATGTACAATGTACATCATTCTATGTTTATTTTTCTGGGGGAGCTTACTATATAACAGACTGTATATTAAAAAAAGTTTTTTTAATATTGTGTTTTTCTATTAAAAATTAATTAGTTAAATAATTCATAGGTGTCATCGGCATAGTATTCCTATAAAATCAGAAATATTTTCTTGTACGACAATTTAACATGGATTATAAGTGGGGGGGATCAAATAAGTTCACATAATGCTCGCTATTTTCGATTTCAAAATTGTTTTGGATCCGCCTAATGCCGATCTCGGTTGTGTAAATAATGTGATAGCATATAAAAATGTTTCAAAAAATTCTAACAGAACTCGTATTAGAAATAATTCAGTTTTCATGATAAATTGTATGTTTATAATATTTATTTGATGTGTTAAATAGTTCGATTATGGAATAAGTATTTTGCTTATCCTACTTTTTTAAGTTATTTAATACGGCTCAGTAGTTTCCCTTGATGAAATTTGCCTAATTTGGTACATTAAATTTAGGATGTCTAATCACCGTGTACCGTCACATTATCATAATACCAATGTTCTTCGTTCGACGTCGATCTTCTAATGTGCAAACTGAACGCCGCAGTTGAGCGAGCACTGAACGCGGCGACGTGTATTTACATTTCATTCAGCGAGAAGTTCTGCTATACGCATGATGCGGATATTGGCAGCTGGGAATCACGCGTTTACCCTAATTATGGTTTGACAGGTTTTCAAACGTATTTAAATAATAATGCAAATGATCTAACTGTATTTATTCTTGGTATTAAGTATGTTTAGATAACTGGGCTAACAACTAGTTATTTATTACATGTCATATCTGTTATCGCCCATCTCAGATGGTAATTATACAAAAAATCGTGCTGCGGAAAATGCTATCCATAACTGTCCTCATGCGTCATTAATTATTGTCAACTAATTATTATATTTGATTTTGGAATTGACTGATTGACGCAAAAATGACATAATATACATTGTCTATGTGGATAGACAGTGTCAATGGTGACAAGCTGTTTATATGCCGTAACCCAAATTCTTCCCATCACAATTAAAATAATTACAAGCTACTATCAATTTACATCTGAAGTAAAATATATACATAGACTAATTGAAACATAAATTATCTCGTATATACTCCTCTATACACGAGTCCTTCTTTCATAGAGTATATGAAATATATATATCCTACTTATAATTCTAAAATGTATTATATTTTCTAATTCTCTCAAATTTACAAACACATAAACAGGAGGAGATATATTGTAATTGAACGTTGTTATGTTCGAACAATATTAATTTTAATTTGTACGAAATTTGTATTTAAACTTTTTGGATTTTTAAAAAAAAAAACAATGGTCAAGAATATTTTACATAGTAAGAAATGTGTTACACATATGTTGGAAAATTCATGTACATGGTGCATCTACCTATAAACGAACTAATATATGTTGCTCCATGTACAACATTTCCTGTGTGGCGCATTTAACGGATAAAAAAAGAACACCTGTAAGATTTACTTGCAACTAATTCTCACGTTAAATAGTATCTAAAACACGTGTTCATATGTACACTATAACGACCTATTTACGTCATGTCCACCACGTAAAGTACACGAATAAATAGCACGTATGCAGAAAGCCGCCTATATAAGTTGCCAGTAAATATTTTGTAACCGGTTCTCTTGAATAAATCCAACGTGAAACAACTTCAGTTTTTATTGACGGAGTTTTAACGCATCAGTTAGTTAAAATATCCAGAAGATTGAATAAACCAACATCTGAGAAAAAATACGAAAATGAGGAAACACAATCTTTATTCTGTATATAATACACACATCATCATGATCAAATCTTTCCAGTCCGGAAGTTGCAATACACCTCTATCCATTTTTCCTCCCTGTATCTACTCTCTCATTCTCGGATGGCCACGTGGTCGCATTTTGGCCAGGGTTCCTCGCAAACCTTTTGAAGAGTCCTAGTGTTCTCATTTCTCGCAACGTGGTCAGCCCATGTCAGTCTCCTCGATCCCATAAATGTCATTTTTTAGGCTGTTTGAAAATGTCGTAAAGCTTTAATTACATACATATATTTTTCATAATGAACTCTCTTCGGAACTCTTTTGAATTGACGAGCATTATCAAATAAAGATCCACCTAATTGAATAATTAACAATTCACCCTTGTGTTTGTTTTCTCCCAGCATCACCGTCGATTGTCGTTCACTTAGCTTCTTAATTTGTTGGCCCTATTTAAGACAATCAGTATCGATAATGAACGGGTAAGTTAACAATGAAATGATATCTGGAGATGGGCAGAAACTATCGATAATCATTTAAACAAGACAAATGACTATTCTACATATTATTATAATATGAAGTGTACAATACTATTGTACGTTTAACCATTAAAAAGGCAATCAGTTGAAACAGGTTTTGATACTAAAGGGTGTTTTTCTTCGAATTGGCAACACTTTTTCCAGCGACAGCCCATTTGACAGCTGATAGCCGATTTGTGTTCAGTTTGGTTTGACATTTTATCATGAATAGACTTAGGCTAGAACAATGTTTGCAAATTGTGCAAATTTATTTCGAAAATCGTGGTTCAGTTCGCGAAACTTACCGTGCGCTACGTCCATTTTACGGTCAACATAATCGTCCATCCGAGCAAGAAATTTGAATAACCATGGATCGTTTACGCACCAAGCATACTCTAATTGATAATATGCATTCGCAGAGACGTTGTACGGTGCGCACCAAAGAACCTGTTGTTTCTTTAAAAATGATGCCGGCCAGAACGTTACCGTCAATGGAAAGCGCTGTACATCCATGATTAATGACTTTTTCATTATCATTCATATGAAAGAGCTGCGGTATTAAAAAGATGGCGCAACATGCCACACAGCGCACACCATAATCAATTTATTTTACATTAAACATTCAATGAGCGTATAATTTCGCGTAATGGACCTGTGAATTGGGCTCCAAGATCGTGTGATTTAACACCTTTGAATTATTTTCTGTGGGGATATGAAAAATCGCTAGTCTACACCGATAAACCAGAGACGATAGACGACTTGAAAGCCAACATTCGTCACGTCATTGCCGATATACGGCCTCAGCTGCTCCAAAAAGTGGTCGAAAATTGAACTTGCAAATTGTGCTTTATTAGAGCCAGCCGCAGCGCTCATATGCGCTAAATTATATTTAAACACTAATGGCACAAAATTATCTTTCCAATACCATGGCCATTAGCATAATTTTTATGTGTTTTATTTCATTTTTAAGTTCTATATCTCTAAAAAAACACTCTTTATAATATAATACGAGATACGTATTCAAATTAAAGAAATTTGGTAACAGTAAAGGACAGTTGGAAATGTACTTACTAAAATGAATACCTATGATGACAATGAATGGCCGAGTAAGAAGAAGGACTTGAGAAAATATGATAATATATGGCTGAAATGAGGTAAATTCATAAAACGAAGTTAGTTTTAGCTCACATGATTCAGTTGAGTGCTTAGATCGAGCGCTTGTAGCAGATGAATACACAGATAAATTAAATTGGGATTAAATATATCAAAACGATGTGACCGACGTTACAAGTTTTGAAGTATTATGGTAATGGCAGAAACATGTCTTAAGAGTGTACAGTATTATAGAACTTTAAAATGTGAATGGAATATAAATAGGAATATATACCATATATATATTTTTCATTGTATACCTCGGCGGGAATACGGCACATGTGGTAATATTGTAATTTTATTCGTGTATAAATAAATAATTAATAAAAAAAAAACGAATACGCAGATTTTATTCTACAAATTTTTAATACAGCTTATTCTTACGTAATTTTACGGCGCTATTATTCTTACGTAATTACGTAAGAATAATAGCGCCGAGGTCATCATTTATTTGAGCTACTAAGTACAAACTAATAATGAATCCAAGTGTATTTGTGGGATGTACCGTAAATCTATGTTTGCTTAAGAGAAGGATTGATCTTATATTCCTATCTACGTGCGTACATATATGTTACTAGTACACCATAACACCGTTGTTAGATTTCATTTGCAGCACCATCTCACCTCCAAAGGATTTAATAAGACTATTAAAAATTCAATATAATATATGCTACGTACTTGTGTAATAAGTACGTTTCAGTTGTATACCTCGTAGTAGATTATTGGTGGTCCAAGATATACCCTTTTGTAACAATTATATCTTTATTATTCGAATAATATAATTAAGGTACAAGGTATATAACTAGTTTTGGAGCCAAACGGTAACGCAAAAGAGACCGCGCCTCGCGCGCATCACTCCTTTTATCCTCGCTCACACACACACATATACATCCCACCCTGGCGGTGCGGCGCTATGACACACACACACACACATATATTCGATCTTAAGGACATCACAATATATAAATTAATATTTTAGTAGCTTGTTGGTCTGGTAGTTAAGTTTAATGATCTAGTGGTCGGGTGTTCGAGCCTTGTTCGAGAGACCGCCAACTTTCTCCTATTTTCATAGCACAAGCGTTCAGAATAGTTTGAAAATATTGTAGTAAGAATATTGTTGTGACACTTTTACACATGTATATTAAAAATAATAATTAAGGTTTTCAGATACGCTACAATTAACTTTTACTAAAGGTATATTGATTATGTTTTTTCTCTGTAAATTTCAGTTTTGTAATATTATATATCTATAGTATTTATCATTTAACTCGTTAAAACAAGTTTAAGATTAATATAAATACCGTACTTTAACCTAGTAGCTTATTTCTATATACAACGAGCTGAAGTATCCGGCGTTGCCCGGGCTTTACGCAGAGTGGCTTCATATAGCGGGATGGGGGTAGTTTTTTCAAAATCTGAGGTAGACATTAATATTCCATTTATTTGGAATGTCAAATGTGCAAAATTTTATCAAGAAGTACAAAAATTCTATTTTATGGGGTGGGAAAGGAAGATGGGGCTAGTTTTTTTGAAATCTCATGTAGAGAATAATCTTCCTTTTATTTATATTAAGTTTAGGACTCAATTAGGACTTATTCTCAAGATAAGGACAC
Source organism: Eubasilissa regina (assembly GCA_022840565.1). Classification (NCBI taxonomy): domain Eukaryota; kingdom Metazoa; phylum Arthropoda; class Insecta; order Trichoptera; family Phryganeidae; genus Eubasilissa; species Eubasilissa regina. The sequence goes on along the minus strand of JAINEB010000008.1, from coordinate 7,153,725 downwards.
TATGTAAGACATATTCATTATGTCTCTACTCTTCTTTCACTCCTTTCCCTCTCATTTCTCTCTCGCCTCCTGCTCCCCTCCCATTTCACACACGCTTCCCTTCCGCTCTCCCTCCCGCTCCCCTCCCAAACCCTTCTTCTCTTCTTTATATCTATCCCCTACCCCTACCACTTCTATCCCCTACCACTCACCTCCCACACCCTTCTTCTACCCATATGCTCCTCCTCCCACTCTCCTCCCACTCTCCCCCCACTATCTCCCACTCTCCTCCCACTCTCCTCCCACTCTCCTCCCACTCTCCTCCCACTCTCCTCCCACTCTCCTCCCACTCTCCTCCCACTCTCCTCCCACTCTCCTCCCACTCTCCTCCCACTCTCCTCCCACTCTCCTCCCACTCTCCTCCCACTCTCCTCCCACTCTCCTCCCACTCTCCTCCCACTCTCCTCCCACTCTCCTCCCACTCTCCTCCCACTCTCCTCCCACTCTCCTCCCACTCTCCTCCCACTCTCCTCCCACTCTCCTCCCACTCTCCTCCCACTCTCCTCCCACTCTCCTCCCACTCTCCTCCCACTCTCCTCCCACTCTCCTCCCACTCTCCTCCCACTCTCCTCCCACTCTCTTCTCATTCCCCTCGCGCTCCACTTCTGATCCCCTACCGCTCATTTTCCAATCCGCTCTCTCTCCACTCACTCCCCTTCTTCTCACTTCCCTTCCTCTGCTCGTCTCAGTCCCCATTCAGCAGGAACGCCATTCTAAATTATTTTGTCCAACTGAATTCTAAAGAAAATATAGAAATCTAACCCTCCACCTTTTGGCGATATAAAATAAAATAAATACACCGCTTGATTTAAGCGTATTCAAAAATTTCATTTCACATTTTTTTCATTTATATTTAAAAATACCCGGCGTAGTCCGAACTTTACGCAGAGTGAAGAGGCTTCATTTAGTGGGATGGGGGTAGTTTTTTTTTTAAATCAAATGTAGATCATATAGGTTTTCCTCTTATTTTGATAGATAGCAGTGACTCTGAAGGCTCATTAAGATGCGGCAGCTTCACTTTTCTATTGGAGCAAAACATTCCCGCTGGTTCGCATTTATATTTCTTTGCATGTCAATGTTTACATACAACATCCATCCATTCCCCTTAGTTTAAATGCCCTTAATTTTAGATCCGAATGTCGATTCACCATTCTCAATTGTTCTTTTCTACGTCGATCTTGTTGTACAAGTAGCACTCTTTCCTCCGTTTCCCTTGCTCTGGATGTAGAAGCTCTTATACACTCCTGCTGTAGGCGAAGCTCTCTTTCCTCTGAAGTTTCCGTTGCCCTAGACGTAGAAGCTCTCATACGCTCCTGCTGTAGATGAAGCTCATTTTCCTCTAAAGTTTCCCTTGCTCTAGAAGTAGAATCACTCATACGCTCCTGCTGTAGACAAAGTTCTTTTTCCTCCGATGTTTTCCTTACTCTAGACCAGCCATATTCAACCTTTTTTTCTTCGGGTCACATACATATGTGTGCTAAGTTACGCGGGTCGCAACATTATATTGATATAACGAAGAAGAAAATTTATATAGGAAAAACAGTGTTGGTTGAAACCCGTTTGATTCAAGATTAGGGCGCTGCCACTTGATAAATCAACAAATATTTTTTACTAACTAAAATAGAATGATAATAACACTTATTGCTTATCGGCATACCAATAGCCAATACCAACGTTATATCTGTATATTATACCTCAAAATACAATAATAAAAATAATAAAATACAAAACTGACGTGCATGAAAAGAAAACGTAGATCCCGCCGAAAGAAATTGCGCGATCTCCGAGTCGCGCGTAAAGGAAGGAAGGAAATAAGGGAGGGACTTGGATTAACGAGGATAAGGATCGATGATGGGAGGGAATCCAGTCGAAGGACCGGTGGATCTCGGGGAATCGGGAATCTGAAGGACTGCTCGCCTAACTCGTATATGACGTCTCCGTTACTCCCGCAGTCGCAGCCGAGATCACACAAACAGCACGCGGGCGGGCAAATCTCCGTTTCCAAGTAAAGATGGTGATATCAATCACTTCTCCCGCGGCTTTCACAAATACCACTGTGCACACAAATCACAGGATCACAATATAACAGTGCTGATGCACTGGAGGTGAACAAAATCCACACCGCTATGCAATCGCGGGTCGCAACCGAACAGTATCGCATCGCGTTAACGTCTGCTGACGTCAAGGTCACTATTCACACTGGGGAGACGAGCATGAGAAAGGAGGACGGGAAAAAGGTGTTATTAACACATTTTTTCGCAAAGCGAGCCAAAAATGTGTTTCACGAATACGGAACTGTACATCCATGCGATTATTTTAAAAGTAGTGTGATCTTTTAAATTAAATTTCTTACTATTTTAGACAAATCGAGTTTATAATTGCTACATGTTACCCTCAATACGTCATCAAGGTGAGAATCTGTAAGTCAATTCCTGTATACGTGTTTCGCATATTTCATTTTGGAATCGGATGAATTGCAAAGATACGTTGATGCGAACAACGTGTGAAGCAGGAAGGGACATTTTTTTAGTTTTGTATTTGTCAAGGACTAATTTCGAAAAATCGATGTACTCCTTTCTCTCTTTTTTCTTTAAAAATAGCTTTCAGATCTGTATAGTTCTTAAACTCGATAAATTCAAATAGCTTTGCACAATCATATCCCAATGCAGCTAATTGTGTCATAGTTGCTGTTTCTAGGTGCCAGGGATTTTCTATAAGCATCAAACAATTCTTCATACAACATAAGTCCTGAAATTTGTTCTGAAATTCCTTGGCTAAGACAGTTAAATATTTTAGAAATATCGTATAGGTTTCTTGAGAAGTATATATACCATCTTGTTTAGCTTTTGTTAAGATTGGAAAGTTATGCGGTACTTGGCTTGATTGTTTCCGCGTATCTCAGGATATTCAAAACATAGAATGCCAGTTTTTTTTTAAATCACGTTCCTGATAATAAATGTATTTCAGGACGCACATAAAAGCTTAGCGGGCCGCAGGTTGAGCATGGCTGCTCTGGTCGTAGAAGCTCTCATACGCTCCTGCTATAGACGAAGTTCTCTTTCCTCCGAAGTTTCCCTTGCCCTAGACGTAGAAGCTCTTATACGTTCCTGCTGTAGACGAAGCTCCCGTTTATCAGTTATTTCCGACGCTCGAATATATTTTTGTCATTTAGCTGGAGAGTTTTTCTGGCCAATACTCGTTCTTTTCTTCGGCGGCATTTCTATAGGTATGATTTAATATCTATCCGTCGATCGATTATTTGTCGTTTTGAAGAGTTGAATTTTGCTTTGTTATCGGTTACGTCGTTAACACTATTCTGGAAGGTTCTACACTGTTCTATCCATCCACTGTGCCATCTTGAACTTTAAGTAACAATTAATTTATTTTACATTTAAAACGTTTTGAAAAACAAACACACCAACAGACACTATTTTTTTATATGAATAGCTATTCCACATCTACAATTCCGCGACCGTACATGTCAATGTATCAACAGTATTGCAATAAATAATTTTAAACATAAACATTTTGAATGTGGAATACCGTCAGAAATATTTTATTATTTTAAACGTTAAGTGAACAAAATTTCATAATAAAGTACCAAAAATTCTGCTTTAATGGGTGGGAAAAGGGGATGGAAGTGGTTTTTCGAAACAACAGACACTCTTCTTTATATACATAGATAATTGTATAAAAACATGATAAAAAAAACTATACACCTGTGAGTATAGTCGTATTCATTGTAGCAGGATGACTTCGAATAAAATCAAACAACTGAATATTAAATTTGTAAAATTAACTTAGTAATTGTACAAGATTAAATAAACAATTTACTTAAATTATTGTTCCTGATCATGTAAAGAACGTATTTTTGATTGACGTAAGAGGGATTCCAAAAAACTAGGAACTTTTGAAGCGTGGTCGCGATTTTGAATATTTCGTTTAAAGACTAAATTTATTTTTGATTTTCAACAGTAAACTATTTGGCGTCGTGTTGCCAGATTTAACGACCGGTACGCGCGAACCTATGGGAGACAAAAGGGAGACATCACTGCGTATTATTAAGGGATGATTTATAACATCGTGCAATTGTCAAGTATGAAAACAATCAGTGGTTAATATTTATTTTCGCTGCCAACAATACTCGTACTAAATTTTTGATCAGACACACCACCTAGAGCACTTTACTTTCACAAGGGTTAGCACATTGTTGAATATTGAATAGCAAATATAGTATTTATGAATCGAAACACAACATTGTGTTAATGACGACGAATACGTTGATCACTCAATTTTATAATAAAATAACATTTAAGATGTCTCAGCAATTTGATGTTTACTGTTTTAAAATCATACTTCAAAGACAAGTCATTCTTTTTCTGAGAAAACGGCAAAAAAATAATTCACGTTAGTTACATGGGGCTTAGATTAGGTAATTAAGACATTTTATAAATTAAAAAATAATTTGATACTAGAATAATATATAATTAATAATCAACTAAACCTAAGAAATATTAAAAATAAATATATTTATATTTTTCCATATATTTTATATTTTTCCCGTTTTAATGTACTGATCTTCATCTTCTTACATTAATGTTGTCACGCCCTCTTCTGATTTTTTAGCTATTTTATTAGCGTATTTATTTTATGCATTGGTTAGTGCACATATGTCTCGACGAAGATACAGTGACATCTGAACCGGTTAACGTCAAAGTAAACAACGTTGTTGATTAAAAATTGCGTGTGTTTACATAATATAATAAGATAAAACACTTTATTTATTGATAAATCAACATGTTTTAATATCTATGGCATCTTCTTCAGGAAACAATGTATACTAAAATTAAAAATACAACCATAGATAAAAACAAAAATGATGTTTTGTGAACAAACATGTTTGTTGAAAAGGGGTAAACACAGCCTGAAAATATATTTCACTTTCCAAATATGAATATAGTACCAAAGCGACAATTTTGTCGATTAACCGCTATAGTTGGGGAGAAGGTAAATTAGTAAATTGAAACGGAAATCTGAACTGCACAGACTGAACTGTTATCTGTCACTAAAACACCCGATGCACTATGTTCGATAGATGAAATGCACTCAATTAATTGGCATAGTAATGCTTTTACCAGTCAGTAGTGTTTCAAAAACAAGCCACAGGATTCATTGAAAATGAATACAGAAGCGGGGTGGGTTAGTGGATTGCTTGACTATATGATTAATATATTCATAAAAATATTACCCATAAAATACTTTTTGTATATATATTATTATTTTGTGGCAACCAAAGCGAAATAAGAAGGATTTTCGCGAAGTATTCTTGAGTATTTCCTATTTTTATTTAATCGTGGATCGTACCCTTATAGAATTAAAAATCCATGACGCAGTGTAGTCATTTTATTTAGCATTGAAGCAGCACAGGCGGAGTAGGCGCCTGCCGGTGGTGGCTAAATCAAGGGGGGGAGGGAATATATAAAAAGTGAATAATAAAATACCAAGTTACAAAACAATAATAGTGTGTAATAAAAATAATTCAGGTATAAACAATCCAAGAAAGCAAATCCAATAAATAACCTTATAGTTATTTCTTAATAAAGCAGTAATTTGTAGGCAACACTAGTGTCTTTTGGTAAAAAGTCGTCCTTGAGGAAGTTTCAAAATGCCAGCCTAACAAAATACCCCTAACACGTGTGACACATTTATGGGGATGATTTTTTGTTCGTTTGTTTGGTTGTTTTTATTTCAACTGTGATTAATTTGATTTGGGAAAATGATGAGTTGTTTTATAAAAGATATATTACGAAATATGAGTCTGAGATATGTACAGGTATAAGATTATATCTCATGAATCAGAAGGTTATGTGTGCGAGCGCCCGGGTGCTCCCAAATACACTCAGAGCTCACAGGTTCTTTTGCATAATATCGCGGTGTGTGGGTGCGTGTGACCAAGGCATGTATAACAAGAAAGACTACTTACAGTTGTCACGAGTTTATTGACATTTGAAAACGGTTACAGATGGAAGAATATATAGTAATAAACCTACAATGGTAAGCCTTTGCTAATGATCTAGCCATTAAGATGGCTGTGAGAGAAGTGGCGCGTACGGGCCGGTCTACGGACAGCTGCCGGCGCATATTATTTGTTATCCGCATAAAGTCGTATTCAGGGTGCGCTCAGGGACCGTCGGCGGTGTTACTAATTGTAAAGGCGACAGACCCCCACATGTATCCAATTGTCAAATATTTTTAACGTATTTTGAATTTTTCTATTAACCAGATTTGAAGATACCAAAGGTTTGAAGGTTCTTGAATTATTACTCCTTAAATTATTGACATCCACGTTGCCATTTTGAGCGTGGCAAACCTTATTTCGAATTTATTAACGTTAAACTTCCGATCGTCAAAACGCTTGTCTACGATTAGTGGTTAGTAATTAATATCCTAGTATACCACTAAGTCAGTCCTACATTAATAGAATATGCACTTATCTTAGTTTAAAAAATGTAAGAGTTAATTCTTAAATTAAATCATACTTCAATAATGCAATTGCGATGTTTCAAAATACATTTCACTATTCAAAAGTAAGAGCAACGTCGCAATAAAAATTAACTACCTTCAATAAAAATAATACAAGTCTCATAAAAAATGTAACGTATACATATATGAAAATCAGACAATAATCTATATGGTTATTAAGGCGTAATTGGTACGTACGTATCGGCAATATAAAGTTTAAGAGCTAAATAGGCGTCCTCCTGTGTTCATTTAAAAATCATTAACATAACGTGAAATTACGGTGAAGGCCTACAAAATGTAATTATACTCCGGAAAACAGATAGTACATCCATCTTGAACACGAGCCCTGAATATTAAAATAGCCCTTTGATAAACAATTAATTTGAAGCGGTAAATCTTAATTTTGTTTGTCATATTTTTGAAGGATATAAATTTAATAATACGGATATTATATTAAAACCAATTTTAATGTGAAACTACTTACGTTGTGAACATAAAAAAAAATTAAAATAATATTGAAGATGATCATTTCTGGGCGCCTTTTTGTGAAGAACACAGAAACAATTAAAAAAAAATCGCTGAAACATTGTTAATAGTGATGATTTGGATTTAAATATGTTAATTAATATAACCTCAAAAGGGAGCTTGTTCCATGTCAACGGACCTACGATATTGTAGTACGCTCTTTTAAATAAAATAAATATAAATTTATTAAAGCCGTCCCTGCAGAGTATAGTGTGCATTATATTAAATAAAATACCCAGAGGCCAAATACGTTTCAAATACGTTTTCATGGAGGATATTGACCCATGTGGTATTATTAAAAGAATGGTATTTTTCAATAATATGGTTGGAAAATTCTGAGAAACCATATTATTGAAAAATACCATTCTTTTAATAATACCACAGGGTTCAATATCCTCCATGAAAACGGATTTGGCTTCTGGTTGGACAATTTAGAAGCCCTTGAAATAAAAAAGGCAATAAATAGTAGAACGCCAATTCTTAATAATCAAATTAATATATCCATTAGCCACATATTAGGTATGTTTCCTTTAAAATCAATTTAATATCCATTAACGGTGCATTTTCTCATTCCTTAATGTTTCGTTTATCAGTATATGTATTGTCTCTCTATTTCGCATATAATTTTACATTCTATCTCCCTTGTTCTATTTAACTACATATGTGTTCTGTTTCTCTCTTTCACATGTAATTTATATATATATATATATATGTGAACTATTTTTGTATTTATGGTCAGTTTTAAGAAGTTTTAAGAAGTTTTAAGAAGCATGAGATAAGCGAAACCGGTTGACGTATAACAAATATCGTGATTTCTTACAAATATCATTATTGTTATTTTATTTAATATACACAAAGTCAAGCTACAAAGTAATTGCTTTTTACGAAAATATCATTTACATTAATTGAAATATACTAAATTCATTTTTCTAAAGGTTTTATATTTTATCAGGTATGTTTTTCAGTTTTTAAGTCCGCGAAGTTGATTATCTCTGGCAACATTTGCACTCGATAAATATATACCTAGCCAGGTTCGGTTTCTCAATGCAATCATTCAACCAATTCTACGCTACTGCTGCGAATCCTGAAATCTCTCTAAGAACCAAAACAGCTACATATTAAGTTTTGAGTATATATGCTTGCGGAGATCTTTTGGCATCCTTTTGTTTCTTCACTTCATTAGGAATACTGAAATAATGTAACTGACGCAAAAATGTCTGATTACCGCTGTAATAAAAAATACGAGATTTAAAAATTAAAATTGTACACGGAAATTGTCAACGAATATAATAAATTTTTTTTAATACAAATTAAATGTATAAATTAGAAAGATATACGTATAGATAAAATCAATCAATCCATTATTTGTATATATTTCTAATTGATACTTTTAATTTGTATTAAATATATCACAGAACTATGTTCTGAAAAACTGCAACTTCACAATAACAATGTGTTCTCCTTTAAAAAAAAAATTTAACAATATACTATTTTTTCGATAAATTGATTTCATATGTATATCTTTATAATTAATACATTTTATTTGTACTAAAAATATCACAGACCTATATTCTGAAAAATTGCAACTTCACAATAAGAATGTGTTATCCTTAAAATATTTGTATTATTTTTGTTGTATTATTTTTTCCAAAAATTAATAAAAAATTTAATTATCAATTAATTCTAGCGTCTCCTATCGGAATACTCAAATATAAAAAATATAAAGAAGATGGCTTTCAAATAATGGAACGGCAGATGTGTCAATTTGAAAGTGAAACATATAGGTTCGAAAATTTGTCGTCAACTTACTGTGTTGGTGTAGCATAATCAATTAATGCAGTTCCTCGGATAGGAAGAGATCCAGGTTCGAATCCCGATAGCAAAAACCATATTTTTTTTTAAAATTGATTTTATATGTATAGCTTTCTAATGAATACATTTAATTTGTATTAATATATTTTCATTTTCAAGCTTAAAAGATACGAAAATGTTGAAGTACTCCATCAATATAACCTTCAATAAAGTGGACAACTTCTCAACGGCCGACTTCCAATAGCAAAAATCCCGAAAACCGAGATGTATCATCAAGAAAAAAATATATATAATATTCTCTAATTAGGTAAACGCATTAAAGCTCAAAAAAGTAAAGTAAAGAAGTTAAAAATAGTTATCCAGTTAGTGATCTATCTATACGATTATTATAATCTCCCGAATAGGGTAGGCGGCAAGGAAATAAGTATGAAAAACTAGCTTGTTTATGAAAATGATTATAATGATGTTTCTTAAATTTTTAAGAAATTGAGTTTCATTTTTCGTTGCATTTATATGTAGGTACAATATAAATCTTTTCCACGTATTAGCATTACATTCTTTACTTATAATAGTATTAACTTTTCTCATAAGCTCGTACATCGATAAATCGTCATAAATCCAATATATTTTTCGAAAAGCATCTCCATAGCAGCAAAATTCAGTATTACATTTAAATTATTACTACGTGTAGGTATTCAATAATTGTAATATATAAAGAATTTGTGCACATTTTTATAAAACTATGCAAATACGTACCTGTATAATATATAATAGTTTTTTTTTTGGGATGATTTCTGTCCAGGTATCGCTCATTCAGGAAATCGGCCAGTCAGGAGATTTATTTGTTGGAGATACATTACGGTTATCGGGATACTAACCAAAACCGCAATGAAACATCGTACAACGCAACGTGAAAATGATATTTCTCGTCATTATTGACGCGCTATTTCTAGTGTATTGTATATAATGTGTGTAGTCACGTGTGCGGACATTTGAATTGTTGCAAATTGAAAGAGTGGACAAGTTCAACATTCTTTTGTTTGCAATGTTCTCATTACGATCCCAAAACGTGAAACTAATGCGAGACCGGCTGGCAGTCGGCTTCGCGGGCGGAAACCGCGTGGATGTTTTAATGTGGATCTGTGGAATTGCTAATGGACTGTTATCATTTATGTGGGGGGATGGCAGGTAGGCAGTGCTGCCCGGGCCGTATCCAATTAGCCCGGGGGGTCGGGGTGGTGAGCCCAGATTGCTGTTTCATTCTTTATGCGTCGTCATTACGCACGAGGGTGATGTTAGGGCTACCAGCTCTTATCTACTTTTTTAAACTATTTTATTATACACGTATTGGCGCAAAACAGCGCTATAAGTGAATCCTGATGTCAGGACGATCATAAAAATACCATCCTGACAAATTATATTGAATGTCACTAATCTCCTTTGAACAGTGAAGGATCGTAAATCTCCGGAGATGGATAAAATCAATTCTCTAGGGTGCAACAAAATCTATGTAGGATAACCTTCTTACACTGTTAATAAAAGAGTGAGCGAACATAAAAGGGTAAACAAAGTCGGACATCGGGAGAAATCTTCACTGGTTGAGAACTTTACGTGACGTGAAAGTGGCATGATGCGATATGAAAGCGACATGAAAGTGGTATGATGCGACATGAAAACTGACGTGATATATTTGTGAAAGCTGATATATTTAATTTATTTATTATGTTCATGTTCTTAATATACGCACATATTATACATTATAAACATTCTTATAAATACACAAAAAAGGCGAACAAGTTTCATAATGTAAGAGATTTTCACTGTCTTCCAGACCGAAGTCTGTACTGAAGGATTGTCTATCGTACAAATATGAAAACATATTATCTAAACCAAAAATATTAGGAATGAAGTAAACAGGGTTTTAAAATAATTCTAATAACATAATAAATAAGTCAAATACTCTCGCTATCTCATGATTGAAACACTATGTAAAACAGAAATATGAATGTAATGAAATAATGTTCTGTTATTGTGATCATTTTCATAAATCTTTGCTGTTTCCTTTCTGCCAACACCCGATAACCAGGTCCTGAGATGGCGTTTGAGTTTGTTTCATACTGCTCGACAAAATGTTATAGGCTTTGGGGGCCAGAAACATATGGAAGGATTGACCAAAGCTTGTTTTCATTTTAGGCTTCACGATTAGCCTATTATTTTTTGCTCTCGTAGCATAATTATGAGATGGATATTGATGAAGCTCTTTGTTGGAATGAAAATAAAGGATCAGTCTTTTTTCATAGAGTTGTCAAATATCAAGAATCTGACATTCCTCAAACAGTGAGTCAGAGGGAAACGACATGAAAGCGGCATGATGCGACATGAAAGTGGCACGATGAGACACGAAAGCTGGCGACGGTATACTGGGTTGTGGTTAGTCGTTTCAATTTTCATCAAATCAGTGGATTTCAGAAATGTGATTCGAAATTTTTGGAACACGGATAAAAACTTACTCTCAGCAAAATAATCCACAAGTGTATTCATTTTGATTTAACAATATATATATTAAAATGGTGGATCCACAGTCCGGGCAACCATTATCAAAAAAAAAAAATGTAGGCAAAATTACGTACACGGTACAATGCAATTGATCAGGGGAAATCAAGCTATCTAGGTTTGTTTACATATTTTATGCAATTTGTGTAAACATTTTGAAATACTTGGAATACGGAATGAAAGCATATACTTTGTTACCTGATATTTTACATCATAAGGATTTATGAAATTTAATATTCTTGAGCTATTTTATTGTTTGTAGATGGGTCTCAAATTTTTTTCTATTTTGCATTTAATGTGGAGATTTGTATAAAGAGATTTACTAATAAGGAATACATTTTTTAAAAATGGATTCCTCCCTTCGAATTTCTCATTAATTTCCATTTAACTGCCATTAATAGATACACCCTGAATAATAATGTACGCAATTTGGTGTGAAAAATGAAAGTGCTACTCGTTTTTTTAAGCAACATAATTGTAATTATGTGATTATAAATATTTTATAATATTATAAATATCAGATCATGATCAGAAATGTAAAATTTTAGCATAACTTACGGTATTCATAGTATTAATAACCATCCTATAAAAATATTCTTGTGAATGTTATAAATAATTATTCAATCTAGTATTATAATAATCCAAATACGATCACTTATCTTTTATCAATTTAACCTGATCATTTATCTTTTTTAATAAATGTATTTAAAATTACCAACGATTGAAAATATTTGATTAAGTAGATACTTTAAAGAAGTAAAAATAGGAATGTATAAGGTTTCGAAAAGTGTTTAAAACAAAAAAAAGTATTTTTTTAACTTCTATCGACATCTTTGTTGTTTTTACGGATTCTCTAAAAAAGCCCTAAAAGGGCCTGCAAAAGCTTGCGGATAGTCTGTTAACATATTTGATTTTAACTTATTTATTCAGCTTATTCACTAAGAATTCATTTTGTAAGGCATTCTTACTCTCAACAAAAGAGCATTTTTTCTTATACGAATGGAAAAGGTCTGTCAGTTTTCATTCATGAATAATTCTAATCAATTTAGAAAAATAAAAAAGATCGCCCCAAAAGATTTCAGAAGAATGTCTTGTAATACGTACATTTACACATGTTTTCTCTTGAATGTATAGATACTGACATATTTAACTATTTATTACATTATTTATTTACATTTTCCCGAAAAGTTCTCGTTTGTTAACAACACAATTTAACATAGAATGTATTTTTTCGGAAATTTTCTGGGTGAAATATGTCGCGAACTGTGCGATAAAAATATGTATTATTTTATATAGAATACATATGCAATGAATAAAATAAAATAACTATGTAAAATTAATAGGGTTAATATTTTCCACACAACGAAAGAACGCCATCTAAACATTAATATCATAATCGCTCTTAATACGAAATAAGATTTTAAAATATTTTAGTTACAACGTGACTGTAGTCAAAGGCTGGGGAATACAGGATGAAGGAAGGGTATTAGGAATTTGTTAGAGGGATAGAACAATAAGGTGTAAAGGATCAACCAGGAAGAACACGGCTTGCCTGAATTTTCTTGCTGTATTCACAACTCTCTTGAACTTTAGAATTTAGGACGTTCATTCTTTTTGACAGTTCACAAATTATAGATCACACACATAAAAAGTCGTGGTCTGTGGTAAGAGCTAAGTGAGAAGGGGAGGACAAATAGATATAGTGAACCAAATTGAGTATTCACATGCACACAGCGACCGGCGATCTGGTCCTGTCAAAAATACAAAACAGTGACTAATGCAATATTCTTAAAGTATGAATTATGGGTGTCCAGATATATTTGCAGCTTAAGCGTTATTTTATCGTTCAGAAGTAAATGTAGTTGTTTTACGTTCAGTCGCTTTAATTTAGTCGATTTAATTATTTGAATATTAATGAAGCGACTGTGCTCAAAATTCTCTCGAGGAGCCCGCCCGTCACGAGAGATACTTTTATCCCGAAAATAGTTTTAAAGATCAAGCTGAGTCAATAAAATAAATTTTCCTGTTATAATTTATAAAAATCCATATTTTAGGTAGTCCGTTTATTAGGTGAGTTCGAAACTATGCCCTGTTAAAAAGTTTACGTAAAGGATTTTTTTTTTGAGACATAGAACTTTAAAATGAAATAAAACGTACAAAAATTATGTCAATGGCCATGGTATTGGATTTATTGGAAAGATAATTTTATGCCATTAATGTTTAAATATGATTTCGCGCATATAGGCACCGCGGCTGGCTTATAGACCAGTTTTAGGCCGCAATTTTAGACCAGTTTTTAGAGCAGCTGAGACTGTATATCGGCAATAACGCGATGAATGTTAGTTTCCAAGACATCTATCGTCTCTGGTTTATCGGCGTAGATTAGCGACTTTATATATGGCCTACATAAAATAATCAAAAAGTGTTAAATCACACGATCTTGGAGCCCAATTCACAGGTCCATTACGCGAAATTATACGCTCATTGAATGTTTCCTTCAATAAATTAATTGCGGTGCACGCTGTGTGGCATGCTGCGCCGTTTTGTTGAAACCACAGCTCTTCCACATTAATGCCTATCAATTAGGTAACAAAAAAATCAGCAATCATGGATCTTTAGCGCTCTCCATTGAATGTAACGTTCTGGCCGGCATCATTTTTGAAGAAACAACATCTTCGGTGCGCACTGTACGACTTCTCTGCGGATGCGTATTATCAATTAGAGTATGCGTGGTGCGAAAACGATCCATGGTTATTCGAATTACTTGCTTGGATGGACCATTATATCGACCGTAAAATGGACGTAGCGCACGGTAAGTTTCGCGAACTGAACCACGATTTTCGAAATAAATCTGCACAATTTGCGAGCGTTCTATTCACGGTGAAATGGCAAACAAAATATAGCACAAATCAGTGTCAGCTGTCAAATTGGCTGTCGCTGGAAAAAGTGTAGCCAATTCGAAAAACAAACTTCTAAAAAAAATAACTTTACGTATATCAGTCATCTTATAGTTCCTAAATTCAAAAATTTATATATGAAGTTTTAACGATGAGTGGTAGGTATCGAAGTTCAAAAATTATTATGGAAAGTATATTATTATGTAAATTAAGATAGTTAAATATAAACTTGTGTTCGTGTAAGTTTAAAAAGATAGAATAAGGTTTACAGTTTATTTGTGTTTGTTACGTTTGTGCCCGTCTTACAATGTTTGTCACTTTTTTTTGTAGTATTAGTTTTTTGTAGTTTTAAGATGTCCTTGTGTAGTTATTTAATCTTGTTGTCTTTTATCTCAACAATAACGATCTTTATTGTTGAGATAAAAGATGTATTTATGTGCTTTAATGTTTCAAGCTTTGTAATGTTATCTATATTAAGTTGGTGGGTTATTTGGTAGACTTTTTTCGCTGTACAAGTTGAACCTTTTTCAGTATTTATTTTGTCTTTGAAGTCTGTTAAAATTTGTTTTATTTCCGGTTTCCCAAAATGGTATGTATTCTATTTTACTTTTTGACATATTATGCCTCGTACATTATTCTTCGGTACGTATTCCAGATGATTAATGATCAAAAGTTGAAAGGATTTGCTTTATTATTTTATGTCAAAAAAAACTGTTTTTCTATATTATTAATTATTTTGTGATCGACAAAAGTTAATAATTATGCAATATTTGAATACGTCCAAAAATACACAATTACTGGCAAAGGCACTGCTATTAAATAAATAATATATATCTCATATTTAATAGAAATATATGGAAATATGAGTAATTACATACGAGATCTATTATTTGTTTAATAACAATGCCTATTGGACATATTCAAATATAGATAATAATATGCTAGTCAAAATAAAAAAATATATAAAATTGAAAAATATTGATTTTTGAGGCGTATTCTAGTATTATGTGTTAAAAAATACATTTTACAGATAAAGATTTAAATAATTAAAAAAAATAAAATAATATTTGGATTCTCTTTGTGACATATGCTATGTCAGGGAAAATAAATTTTAAATTTTATTCCATAGATGGCGATAGTGTAGTTGTACTCGAAGTGTTTCCACACATTAACACATATATAACTTTGATAGATATGGTGATTGATTAATGGAGAATGGTGAACGTTATATTTATATAAAGTGATCACTTAAGTCAGCCGAAGACAGGTCGTAAGCCCTATAATTACTCACACTTTCATATTTTTCCATTAATATAAAATAGCTTCGTCTCTATAAGATATCTATTATTTATTTAATAATTATGCTTTTAAAATTGTGAGTAGTGCTTGTATAAATACTTTAACAAAAATAAATTTTAATAATAATAAGTTACCAGGAGGACACATTCTTTTTGTGAAGTTGTAATTATTCAGAATATAGGTCTGTGATATTTTAAATACAAATTAAATGTATTCATTAGAAAGATATAGATAAAAAATCAATTTATCGAAAAAAATTGTTGATTATTAATTTGAAAAAGGTGTAACATACAGGTTTGAAACTTTCTCGTCAAAAATAATGTCACTGTAGCATAGTTGAATAATAAATGTTACATACTTGCGTAATAGTACGTACTCGTCGTACGCTTCGTAGTTGTTGAAGGTCTAAGTGAAAACTCTTAGTGACAATATAATATTAATTACAATTAGATATAATAGAGATGTATAACTAGTAACGGGACGAACGGTAGCACTGAAAAGAGAGCGCGTCCCGCGCGTGACCTCTTATTATCTCCGCACATACACACGTCCCGCATCGGCGGTGAGGCTCACACACACATACATATACAATCCAAGGACATTACAATAAGAGAACACTTTGTTTATACCACTTGTTCGGGCGACATCTAACGAGTGTCGTCCCAAGTATGTGTTTGATGATAAGTGGCGACATCTGTCGCTTATGTCGTTATTTAAATTAGAAGCAATAAAGGTTTGACAGGAGAAACATCCCTTTTAATTCCTTATAATTCTGTGGACCAAATTAGAAGTATCCTCCTTCATCAGCCGGATTCAGACAAGATCTAACCGTGATCAAACATTGGGGGTTCGTCCAGGATATTTATCTTGGAGTTAACCACAATTAACCTGAAGGATGGACTGATGAAGGAGAGCAGTTAGTCTGTTACAAGGACAATCATACTTCCTACTGCCCACACACAACGCGGCGGTAAGTGATTCTCCATCCTTCACCAGTGTTCATTAATAAATTAACATGTTTGAAGACCAATTGTCCCTTTTTCAGGATACAGTGTATACTAAAATTAATTAATTTGTTTATGCTTGCCTTTTAAATTTAGTATTCATTGTATCCTGAAGAAGGGACCATTGGTCTTGAAATATGATAATTGGGGAATGAATATGCGGAGGTAATCGAAATTTTTTCTGTAAATTTAACTCTTTATAGGACTATATTATTATATTTTTTTGTGTCTCAACTCAATGGTGACAGATAAATTGCTTTACTTCACATTTTATATTTATTTTTAATTTTGAGTATGAAAAAACATGCTGAAATTTATATTTATTTTTGGGTATCGCACTTCTGATGATAATTTCTGTTATTATTAAGGAGAACACATTCTTATTGTTTACTCAAAGGTATTTGAGATTCTGTAAAAATAATGTAGATGGCTTTCAAATAATGGAACGACAGATATATTAATTTGAAAAAATGTAACATATAGGTTCGAAAATTTGTCATGAAAAATACTGGCGTTATAACACAATTGGTAGTGTACTTCCCCGGATTGGAAATAGAGATCCAGATTCGTGTCCCGGTAACGCAAAAATAATATTTTTCGACAAAATTGATTTTATATGTATATATTTATAATTAATACATTAATTTAGTATTTCTGTTATTTTTCAATATATATATTTATTATTATTATATATATATTAATATTCAATATATTTTCAATATATGTTAACTCCTGAGTTGGGCGTGTACACTAATAATAAATAAATAAATACACAGTGGTATAAACAAAGTGTTTTCTTATTATTATTAATATAATATGTTGCCACTAAGTAATTTTGCAATTACTGAGGTAGAAAACTATTTGTTTACGTCACATACTTGGTATCATATAATTTTCAGAATATGCTCAAGTTGATGAATGTATTCTCTGCGCGAAGATCACAGTGGCCATAAAGAAAATCACCCTTAACACTCTCTTTATGCTCTCATCGCAACCGATGCCATGTTGAATAAATACCTATCGATACCAGTACTAATAGAATACGTTCCCTCAGGTCGACGATTCATAATTGAATATTTAAGCTTTGGACAATAAGTAGACATTTTATCTAAAAGTAGTAAATGTAATTCTTAAAATTAATTGAGGTCATGCCGGATTGTGTTTAAAATGTCTCTGATTGCTCTTGTTGAAGAATTAAAAGATATCTTACATTTCTGCAAATGCACTCGTTAATAGAGGATAATTTGAAGATGAGTTTATACTTCGCTCTTCTATGCAGCTGTTGTCTAGTGCCTTTGTGTGCCTAGTTTCAAAGACTCTTCTCCAGTTACAGTAATGACGCAAGAGACTGCATTGAGAAGTGATCCGTAAATAAATTATCGTTTTCAAGAGGTCCAATTAGTTCAGATCGCAGCGCTATTAAGTTAGTGAAAGGAAAGGCTGCGATAACGATCGAATAAAGGCAATTTATATTAATTTTACTTACTTACCATCACGCCGTTTCGCCGCGGAGGTAAGGCAGAGAGAATAGAGTGCCACATTCTTCTGTCCTGACACACAATTCTCGCCTCATCCACATTCGTACATTTTCTCATACAAGCTCGCCGATAATTGAGGTTTCTAATAGGACCATCCTCCAGTATATCTGGTCGTGCCAAATCTTCCGAGGACGTCCTCTACTTCTGGTGCCATCAACACTTGAGTCGTATATCTTTCTTACCTTTCTCTCCTCATTCATCTGTATGACCAAATCACCTAAGTGATCCTTTCTTAATCTTACTCATTATACTAAGATCCGCTTTACATTATTTCCTTATTTCTTCATTCTTTACTCTGTAATAAATGAATCTGCTACATATACGCCTAAGTGATCTCATTTTCACTGCATTCAGTCTTCTACCAGCTCCAGGCCTCACTCCATACATCAGCGTCGGTACCAGGACTCCATTGTGAACCGCTAGTCTTGCCTCAGTTGACAAGTTATCAATAGTTATAATTCCATTCAAAGCGCTGTTCACTTTATTCCCTGGTGTCACCCTCCCTTCGATATCTTTCTCAGCCTTTCCGTTACTATCAAACATTCTTCCCAAATACGTAAACTCATCAACTTGTTCCAAACATTTATTACTAACGAGTATTTAGCACGGTGTCTTGCTTTCTTCCTTCTCAAACACCATCACTTTCGACTTGTTGATATTCATAATAAGGTCGTTTTTCTACGTTAAAATTTAAGAATAATTACGAAACACTAGGATTTCATTTCTAGTCGAAGTGGTTTATGTGTAATATAGAGCTTAATTCGTTTGTGCATGTGTGGTATAAAAATTACCGTATTATTATTATTTTTTTTTTTTTTTTAAAGATTCTTTACAATGCCTTTAAATACAATTTAAATTATCATCTACTTTACTTTACATCTAATTTAATGATAATCTAATATAATTATTATCTGCTTCACTTTACATCTAATTTAATGATAATCTAATATAATTATCATCTACTTTACTTTACATCTAATTTAATGATAATCTAATATAATTATCATCTGCTTCACTTTACATCTAATTTAATGATAATCTAATATAATTATCATTTACTTTACTTTACATCTAATTTAAATAGTGTTTATAGGCTTTAACATTGTAAAGAATCTTTAAAAAAATAAATATAATAAAAATACAGTAATTTCTATACCGCACTTATAGAATAGCGCCAGATTGTGAAAATTGCTTATTTTACTTAGTATATTCGTATGAGGGCATCGCCCATTTCGTGTTTATTCGTATTTACGAACCGACAATACTTTAAAAAGTATTCGCTCATATTTATATTATAAGATTTTTAATATTTTTCTAAACGAAACAAAGGTTTACGAACCCTGGAAGTCATATGCAAGCATTCATTAATTCATTCAGGTATACGATTTTTTTCTCCAGAAGTACCGCTATGGGCTATATGGAAGTCGGACAATAAAGATGTAAACGACTTTGTCGGACATCTTTTGCATTTGCCTTTTTTTAAGTCTTCTGCTTATCTTTATGGTTTTATGACAACAAGCATTACAATATATTGTTTTTTCAACGATGAAGTCGGCTTTCTATTATTCTTTAGTATTTAGCTTTTATAAATACTTGAGCCGACAAACAAGAAGTTATATACAAAATAATGAAAAAAAAACTTGCACCTGGGGTGTGAGATATGAAGTACTATAAACATATCTAAAATTTTGTCAGTTATCGAGAGAATACTGACTCCTCTTTATCTTCACAACGAGTTTGAGTTCTGTCAGTTATTAATCACGAATCTTACATTTTTGGAGAAACATTTGAAACATTTCTGTATTTATCATCCGAAGTAAATTATTCCTTTCTTAAAAAATTTACGAATATATTCGGATATATTATCATTAACTATTCGATATTCGAATAGTAAGAATCACGAATATTTGGAGGCTCTAGTACATATAGTTCAAAGTACATTAAAAATTAGTTACACTGTTGCTTTATTTAAAAGTATAGAATACCCACACATATATATATATATATATATACTACTCAAAAGATTAACGATGTCGCTTTCAATGTAAATTTAAAATAAATAATTTAGTCTGCCGAGACCTTAGTCGGTTTTAATTTCCCGAAGACCGACGATATTACTGCTAACCGAAAAATTGATAGTCTTTTAAACCAAGTTTGTATATATGGTCCGGTGCCATTCTTTGGTCTATCTCGATCATTCATCCATTATTATTATTTGAGGGAAGTTTCATTTTTAAGTTCAAGAATTTCAAATGAATAATGAAAATTATGAAAACGTTCGCCATAAAATGTTTTTTTTTTCTGTTATTTCACTCTTATTAGAATTTTCTGTGAATCATTTTCATTGAAAACGATAAAGAGCTCCAATATCGAGATTGATTGCTCTTTCATGCTACAATCAAACTGCTTGATTTAACACACATTTTTAGATCTTGATCGCGCTTATTTTTTTGCGTCATCGTTTGGCGTTCTTTGAAGGATAAATTAATAAGAAAAATACTTTTTACATACATAATTCATTAAATTTTCATTTTTATTACGAGATTATTATAAAAACGAGATTATATATAAATGTTGACATAAATTAATTTTTCTAATTATTATTATAAGTTTTAAACAGTATACGGAACGATATTAGAACGATAGAAGAAAAATTAAGACTTTTAATTAGATAAATTTATTTTTTATGTTTTAAGGAGAACTTTCTTATTGTGAAGTTGCATTTTTCATAACATAGGTCTGTGATACTTTTAATACAAATTAAATGTATCAATTAGAAAGATATACATATAAAATCAATTTATCGAAAAAAAAAAAATTTTTATTGCTACCCGGATTCGAACCTGGATCTTTTCCTATCCGGGAAAAAAGAAGATGGCTTTCAAATAATGAAACAGATGTATCAATTTGAAAGTGCAACATATAAGTTATCTTATTATGTTGGTGTAGCATAATCGGTTAATGCATTTCCCCGGATAGGAAAAGATCCCGGTTCAAATCCCGGTAGCAACAAAAATATTTTTTCGTTGAATTGATTTTAAATGTAAGTACATTTTTCTAATTTACACATTTAATTCGTATTAAAAATATACACTTTTTGTTGTTGGTATTACAAAAGTGTTTAATATATTCTAAGGGTTTATTTAGAAAATTATATTTATTTAAGTTTACGCAAAGTGAGGTAAATATATATTTAAATACTCAAAATATGTATATATTCGAAAATTGATGAAATCTAATAAAGCATCATGGTTTATTAGCTACAGGGTGCAGTATAACCGACTGAGTGGTTAGAGGAGTCAATGCTCAGGCGGTGGTTGGGAGAGCCATATGGTCTTTCTCTACTCTGTCGGTGACCCCATTTCAATAGCCAACATGGTTTGGACCGAAGCACACCGGGGCATTGCTGTGCACTCGTGCACATGCAAAGTGCTTTTCGGCGACGGTTCATGATTTATTTTATTGTATTGAGAGATTTTGACAGTGTATAAACTTATTATAATTAACATAATAAATATTTAACATGTGATACTATTTATGAAAATTCACAGAAATGTTTATGTACATAAGTATGTTTAGGTGCAGAAGATAAATAAAAAGATAAAAAAGAGGGAGAAAGGGTGTTGAGGTTGCTACTATTGTTGCGGTAAAGGGAGAACAAAACTTGTTTGTAGGTAGAATGATTAGTCAAAATTGAGATTGAGGTGGTTCATAAAAATAACCCTTTAAGCGCAGTAAGGCTAATGTTGAACAAGTCAATTTCTGTCAATTTCTCATTATGGTATTTGCATGATCAGTGAATGAATGAATTTTATATGTAAGATGTTCTACTTCTGGGAATGTGGAAGAGTACGGATTGCCGGGTTGATCTAGATGACACATGGAGAGATATTAATTCCAACTGGTTGGGACAATCATGGCAATATATTTGAAGAGAAGTATTAGGTCAGCACGTGTTTGTCGATGTTCTGAGGTCTTCATGTTGTGGAAGTTTGCTGCATCTAAATAGGAGCCAAATTATAGATTAGATCTAACGTTCAGATGTGGAATAAACCTATTTTGAATTCGTTCTAATCTCGCCATATATGTAATCTGCCATGGGTTCATTAATTTCAAGATTTGAGCATTGGTGATTTATTTATTTGGGGATATTTAAGAACATTATTATTAAAACTTAGTGATTGATTATACATGGTATATAGTGCTAATTTCATAAAAAAAAATATTTTTTCGATATTACTTTTACTTTTTTATAACTCTTCAGAACTGCTTAATCGGTTCTGCCGCACCTGTATATTGGCATAACCATAAAAATTATGAGTATGCATGAAATTTTAACCTCAGATTAAATATTTTGAAATTTCGATCCGGATTTAGCACTGAAGTATGTATCGATATGCGGCAATCGGGCATTCTGGTCTGCTGATTAAATATATAACGACAGCTCGCTCCGTACTTATTTTGTACCTACCGGCCTTTCGTACGAAAGTTTCGACAGTAAAGATTCATCCATGTATGTATACGCACCCTAATAAGATTCATAATTCAACCAATCTTATTTTTTAACACTTACCAAATATTCAACAATTGGTGTCTATATTTTTATACGTTGAAAAATGTATAAAAATCTACAACACCAGTAAGATTTTTTCACCAAACAGAGCGATATTTAAGATAAGAATAGTATATTTTTTATCCCAGCTTCATTTTTATTGAAAGCGTTTTACTATAAACAATTAAAATTATATAAATTAATAAGTTGCTCAAAATAATAAATAATCATTTAGAGTTGCAATTTTAGAACATAGTTTTTATGATATTTTAAACAAATTAGATTTGAAAGAATCAATTAGAAATGTATACAGAAGTAGAAAAAATACGAACCCAATTCTTCGACAAAGCATTTTTTTCGTCACTTTCGATTATTACGTCATGTTAACCATTTAAATTTACGATAAATTTATAAATGAGACATGTACTATTTTTTCGTACCGGGTTTGTATACCAGTGGAAATAAAATATTTTCGATAGGTCAATTTTTTCTGTACATCTTACTAGTTGATTAATCTAATTTGTTTTACATATCACCTATAGATTATACGAGAAATAATAATCAGTAACAGTCAATATTTAATTTAATTTAATATTTAATATGTCTGAAAACAAATATTTTCAGTCCACGTGGTGTACCGGTTTGTCAAGTCAACAGTAATAAAAAAAAACGTGTTTTATATTGCTATCCAAAGGGCATTTCATTTAAATGAACATTTGTTTGAATGATCATTCAATTTCAGATTTCAAATAATTTGCCTATAAATTTTGAACTATAAGAATTTCTAGCATAAACAGTGGAGTACTATTGAGTACGTGCACTTCATACAATTAAAAAAACTGCATAGCTATAATTTTTTGCTAAATATTTATTTGACATAGTTATGTATTAAGCATGTAGGTCCACGCGCAAATAGTTCATTCTTATGTTATTGAAACGACAAATAAAATAGCGTGTTTCGCATAATTTACACAAAATCTGCTTCAAACGTATATCAAATAAACGCAATACTTGTGTGTCTCGCGCTGCGCGGTGTTTTGAATTAAGTCTTTGTTTGAATAGACATGTTGCAAAATAGCGCAAATGTATATTTAAAGAGAACTTAAATGTATATATGACTATTCCGGTATTATTTTACATTATAAAATATTTTTAACCGTTCACTTAATTTAATGAAGAATTTCTCAAGATTTATAGTAATGTTACCAAAGAATGGAAAATATTTAAAAAAAAAAATGTTTTTGAAAGACTATAGATATTTATTTCACACGAATACAACCTTCTGTGACAACATATCTCATCGTAAATTTACTGTATCGATATAAGCAGAATAATCTAAATCCATACTTAGTGCACGCAGTGGCGTGTCAACGGATCAACCGAAAGGAATTCTCAATTCAGTAAATAGCCAATTATATGACTTGAGTAATTAACTAGCTTAATGATAGAACAAAGTAATGTGAATAGCTCAATGTGGCGAATACATAAGAGCGCCATGGGTACAGCGGTGAGTTCTGATAGTTTTTAGAACTACGCAATTAAAGCCTATACTGGTACATAGATGGCGCTAATTGTAAAATAATGTTTACCCAAGTATATTTCTAGCTTTCAATTAAGCAATAAAAACTTGTAGATTTGCATTGCACTGCACCTTACGTATATCAATCTATTTCCATTGGTTGGTTTATATTCTATCAAAGAATAATAAAATTTTATATTTTGGGTTCTAATATCAGAATCTGATTCTTACCTCACTTTCAATATTTGCACCACCCGAAAGTTAAATTAACACGATATACACTTCTACAAGATATACCTACACTTTATATTTCATCTCTCGATTTACATGTACTTTGTCTACTGTCTCTACAACAATAAAATACAAAATAGCTACCATATTTCTTCAAAGGAACGTGATGAATAGTTTGATATTTAATTTACAATAGATTTCATTAAGACAGAGTCACAAAGAATCACAATAATTGATAATATTATGCATTCAAATATCTACTTGCCTCGTTGTGTGCGGAAAGATTGTTTAGAATTTTTAGTAATGCACAGCATTTTTGCTCGTATACACTGCAGGCTCCTGAGTGCACACTCATGAATACTGTTATATGTATGCTTGAAAATGTATGTATGTAGGCACTAGCAATATATTTAGACGCATTTATATAACTCGGCACATTTTTCGCACATCATTTCAATTTACACGCATCGTGTAATATATACCTCGTAATAAAACCACGCACTGTTCGTTATAGAACGAGACAAACAGATAAATTTCCTTTGAAACACGTGAGAAACATGAATTAGGTACTTTCTGGAATATGAGTCAACATTCTCAAAAGTGTTTACGTTGAAGCTGTGAAACAGGAAATTACAAAAGAAAAGTAGCTTTTTATCAGACTGTTTGAAATATTAATCGCTAAACAGAAATAATCAAGCTTGTGGCATTCTAATTTTTATTTTAAACTTTTACGAAATGGAATATTTATATAATGTACTAAAGTACTTTGCGAGCAAAACGAATTGTGAGATTTAAGCGTTTTGAAATTCAATTAAATAACTAGACGTATCTATTCAATGCAGTTATCAGAGGTCTTGTGGCCCGTGTACACGGAATATAACACTATGCGATAAGTCTCTTATATTTAGTTAGATAAATTTCAGTACCGTGCATATGTGTTGAGATTTTAATCTGAAGATAAACTCAGAGATCGCTGCATGAGATTGGTAGGACCGATCAATTTAATCAGCCTTCGATTTAACAACGAGACTCAACAAGTGCGCGCAAACTTCAGCTAGTTAAATAAACCATTATATTTTGTTTTAACTGCGGTTGGAGAGTTTCAAATTCACTCTATTGACGTTTGACATACAGGCGTGAAGTGAGACGGAAGATGGGCGAATTTCAGGTACCTACTTCGTATCTACACAGCAGACTACGAAAGTCGAGCGATGTCTCAAAAGAATCATGTGAGCATAATTCTTAACTCAGAGATTGTCTGGAGTCCAAAATCGTATGAAAATCTCAACCGTGGACATGGGCCGAAAAAATGAAAGAAATCAGAATAAAATATTGTTACTAGTATTTAGTTACACGATGTTTATTTAGTGCTTTGTCAAAATAAATCAGCAAATGTTGTTAACAAGCATTATTTACCTTTTCCGCAACAAAAAAAAATTCTTATAAAAAATTCTTACATGTCTCGGACAGGTATATCATACCACCTCTGCGTATATTTGTATTTTGTATTGATCTCTTCAAACATTATCTGAATTTTATTTTATCTTAAGATAGTATTCTTTTGTTTCGTGGAAATATTTCTGCCTCATTGGTGTCCGTCCACAAACAATGTTATTATATATTAGACCCTCGCTCGCGAACTCCTATAAAATATCACGTACTATTCTACCGTTCTTCTTTTTCAACTCAGTTTAATGACACATTTTAACTGAGAAGCATCCAAAAACAAAATAATTATCCTAAAAACTTTTCTTTGTATCTTTACAAATTATATTCCATTGTCATCTATTAGAAATTTCGTTTGTTAATTTTATCTTCTCTTGCGAAACAAAATATTACTACATCTGCTACATATATTATTGTGTGTAAAATTTTAAAACCAATCAGAGTTTAAGTTTCTCAAAAGTTTCACAAATGTAATTAACGGCGGAATGATTAACTATCTAATGTTGATGCGTCTCTATTTTGTGTTCGCGGAATCAGAATTTATTAAGAATTTGCGGAACTGTAGTGTTGATAGATGACAGTATTTCTACAGTTTATTTGTAGGTTGATTACTTTTAAGTTTCACGACAGGAAAATATTGGCGAGGGGCGGCTGGATTCCCCTGGTGGCGTCCGCCATTCTTCCCATTTGGAAAATTTATAGGGCTTTGGAAAATGATAAATATTCTAATTTAAAATGTAATATCTAAATGTAGATCATTAAACTCTCCGTTGGTAATCTTTAGGGACTGTAGAATTAATAGCCTACAAGAAGATATGATTTTACAGAATCATTCTAGTTTTATGTGAATGACAGACGTCAAAGATAGGCGTGAAGTGAGGGAGTGTTTATGTGAATAATGTGATCGATTGAATTTTCACTTCAATGAACAGTACGAGAATTTCACAAGAAGATATACATACATAATAATTTCATCGTATGCGGATTCTCCAAAAAAACTATAGACATTATTGGGTATGAAGTATGAGAGCCTTATTTTAGAAAACGAGAGTCTGATCTAACAAGTATACATCACATTTTTTTTAATGTTAAAATAGTAGCCTTCAAATTAATATTAGTTAAGATTTTATGAGAAGATATATGTAAACTAATATTAAGGTTGGAAAAATTGTTTTTATTTTTTATTGTTTTTTTCTTTATAGAAAGACAGTGGTATTGTATTATAAATAATGTGTTGTAAAGAAAACAATGCACTATTAGTATCTTTATATTTTGATATGTTTTATATTTGTAAATTATATAGAATAAATAATAATACGAGTAAATAATAATAATACGACACGGACCTTGCGTAAGACGGATAGGTATACGATGAATGTAATTGTTAATAATGGAACGATTAAATGTATTAATATCTAAAAGATAACATATAGGTTCGAAAATTTGTCGCTAAAAATATTGTCGCTGTAGCATAGTTGGATAATGCACCTTCCCCGGTTATGAAAGAGATCCAGGTTCGAATCCCGGTGAAGCAAAAACAATACTTTTCGATAAAATTGATTTTATATGTAAATCTTTCTAATTAATATATTTAATAATTTATTAATTATAAATAAGTTATTTACCAATAATATTGTTCTTTAAAGTAATGTTTTTACGAAAACGTGTCAGTTCAGTATTTTTACTATTTAGAACTAAACTAATAGAAGGTGACTCGAACTCCTGATTATTTTACGGTTGACTAGTACTGTCCGCTAGACCAAACAAACACGTCGTTTTAATGTTTTGTAGTGTCTATTAATTGGGTTTCCACTAAATAAGTGAAACTGGTCATTATGATATGATGGTTAGTTTAATTATACACCATGCTCCGACTAGTGAGGCGATGAAACAAAAAATATATATAAAATATACTGTGAAAAGAAGTATATATATTAAATAAAACGTAAATATATTGTTGATGGCAAAGTACTTTTCCTACCAATGATAAAGTAAAACATACAATAAATAGCCCTGCAATGAAAATTATCCACACTCAGCATAATATAGTAGAAATAAAAGGTTTATTTAACACCTTAGTATTCTTAAATGATTTTGTCATATTCAGCGTTAATCTAATAAAATGTTATCTCCATAAATATGACGAGAGCGTGAATATGAACGTTAGCTCGGAGCTGCCTGAATCTTAGTTTTAAGGTGGTTGAAGAAGTGTGACAGGGTATATTAGGACATACATTTATTATTATATCTGACACTCAGTTCCTTCGTCTGTAATATTTTTGATAGATTTCACGAAAAATGGTATTTCAGGAATGTTAAATTTGTTATTTTTAATATAATGTTTTCATGATTATCGAAGTAAAAGTATTTCATCAGGATGATTATATTATAAAGATATATGTTACATTCGGAAACTATGCCGCGTATCGGAAAGTTCGTGGAACGTGACATTGGTACGTGATTAACCTGAATCATATATGATGAACGTAACTGTCGCAATATTACTCCAATACATAATTTAATAAAATATCCTACAAACGTACTCATGCTGTGTTTTAGAGAATTGCTGGATTTAATGGAATTGATAATATGTAAAATTGCTGAAAATAACATGCACAATTATTTAAAATCAAAATTATGTAGATAAATGAAATTTAGGTTTTATTAATATTTTAAATACTAATTAAATGTATCAATTAGTAAGATATACATATAGAATCAATTTTATCGAAAAATATTGTTGTTGCGCCTCCGGGATTCGAACCTGGATCTCTTTCCAAACCGGGGAAGGTGCATTGTCCAACTATACTACAGCGACATTATTTTTGACGACAAATTTTCGAATCTATATGTCATACTTTTTCTAATTAATACATCTATCGTTCTATTATTTGAAAGCCATCTACTTTGTTTTTGCAGAATCTCAAATACCTTTGAGTAAACCGATACCAGACACCAGAATTAACAATCCATTTTTATTTATATTTTTGATGTGTTCTTTTAATAATATATAAATTGTAATGTGTCCAAAAATTTAATTCGATAAATTATAAAATAGTAATTTAATTATTATCCGATCACGATTGGGAAAATTTATTCATTATTATTAAGCGAAATGTAATTTTTATTTAAATTCAAAACGTTCATTATCAGCTGACTTTACAATTGATTTGATTTGAAATCCGTCGGTAGCTCGATGTGCAAATGAATCCGAGCGGAAAGCATCAGTTCGGATGCATTTGAGCATGATTGCTCAATTCGGATGTGCTCTTGCATAAAGCTTTGCAGATATTATTGCACCTACTCTGACCAAATGAGAGTTTAATATTTATATCGTCTCAAAATATTCTTTATTTAATTGTTAGACCACTGTATTCTGAGACGCAGGTCGAGACTGGCTTGATAAGTATATTATACAGTTTGGATTTAGATTTTTTAGAGTACCTACTCTTGATTTCAAATGCTTCTAAGTACCGTAAAATCAATTTTTATACTAATTTCTCGGGTGCTACAATTTTAGGGTGCGACATGACAGGCATACAGATTCAATTACAACTTAAAATGTATTATATAATAATTATAGTAAATCACGGCTGCGCCGATTGTGGTGTCTCCGTGGTGCTAGCTTTTTACCGCTGCACCAGACGTTGAATTCTTCTCTTGAATAAGGTTGTGTACTGGTGACGTGAACAATACTTTGCTCAGGTAGCAATACAGTATTTACGGATGGTTATAATAAGTACAGTTACAATGTAATAAAATTTAATAATAGAATAAATCTATTAGCGGTGTAATTAAAGCGGGAGGTACGCAAACAAGTATAGACTCGTATTTTGTTTTTGATTCATTGATCTAATTTGTACTAGCAAATCAACAAAGCAAAAGATTTATTTTGCTAGGTAGTAGCCGCTAAGTGGCTGCTATCGCACTACTTAGTAAATCAGTGGTTGTATGGCAAAGGGATCTATCGAAGTTTTTTTTTTTACATCTTTATATTGATCCTTTGGTTATATATATATTTTTTATTGACACATAATTTTTCATAATAATAATATTGTTATGGAAATTCTCCACTTATGGTGGGCTTGATCTAGGAAAACTGCCTCACATTTTAAAATAATTTATGTTATTTAAAAAAAACATAGTAACTATTATAAATTTTTAAAAATACACCTTACATGATAAAATATTTTCTGTTTCAAAAAAGCATAATAAGTACATATATTAAAAATAGTTTTAAAAAAAACAGTATAAATTTAAAATAGAATCTTTAAAAAAAAGTTTGAAAAATTTTAAAAAAAGTTAAAAAAAAGTGGTTGAAAGCAAAAAAATAGTACTACTAATAATATAGGCTGCACAAACAAAAGTATCCTTTCCTTTCAAATCCCTCTGGTATATAAGCACCGGTATAATATTGCAATATTGCTTTTAGATTTTAAGATCAGCTTTACCGTTACAATAGTGGAATACTTTTTTTCTGTCATGATCAAATACAATTTTTATATTTAAAAAATTATGTTTTCTTCGATAGATCCCTTTGCAATCAACTACCATGTATAACATGTGCATGTACATGTATATCAAAGACAACGACCTTACCTATACAAATTAATTTTATACCATTTATCAGTGGCGTGCAGTAGGTACAGATTTAGGTTATGCTATTACCAATCATATTATAAGGGTATCCAGCGGAAAATTTTCAAGTTTAATATTATATAAAATAAAAATTACAATGTTATTCTCATATTATTTATACAAAATAGAGTTTGACGATGCGGATTTTACGTTTTATAAACAATATTGTCTAAATGCCCTCCATTTCTCTCAAGACATTCTTGCAATCGGACTCTTAAATTTGCAAACACGCGTGATCAAGGCATTGGTTCAATGGCAGAAACTTCAAGGCGGATATTTTCTTGTAGGGCCTGAATTGTTTGAGGATTGTTGCTGTAAACTCTCGACTTAAGGTATCGACTTAAGGTATCGGTATTAAGGTCCGGTGACCGAGGTGCCCAGGGCATATCTCCGTACTTGCTGATTAATTTATTGGGAGAAATTCCCCTCAGCTTCTCCATTGAAACTCTAGCTGTGTGTGGAGTGGCCCCGTCTTACTGAAATTGTGTTCTGTTGTTGAACCCAAAAAATAGCTGCAGTTGCGGTACCAAAAACTCGTCCTACTGCACGATTTGCAGTTTGTATGGGTGAAATTGTAGTTTCTTTTTCAAAATAACGTGCATTGTTGATTTTTTATTCCAGTAAAGGCTGCGATCTTCCTTATCGATTTATGCGGATTGCGCACAATTTCACGTCAAACTTGAGCCATATATTATGGCGTCGCTGCTGACGTTGATGGTCCCGGAAGAGTTTGGTTAACTATTGTTCCTTCTTGTCTGAAGTTTTGAACACAAAACCAAATAAGTTGCGTGCTCGGTCCATCACTTACGCGTCGAATATTAAAGTGAGTATATTATATATAGCGCGACGCGCACGGACCAATGAATCACCGCACTTTAAATATTACTCAACCGCGAACGTGCGGTACGCTCCCGATCAGCAAATCACGCGCGTCGGACCCTGATGGTTTACGAGCAATTACAATTTAATCTTGAAATTTTTCCTCTGGACACCCTATTTAATCACATATAATATATATAATACAATATATGTACTTTTTTAACCAACGTCTTTATATAAACGTTTAACCAACGTCTTTATATAAAATAAATCCATCGTTTTTACGACCCTACAATGTATTTATTTGAAATTTACTATAATTAATAAATTATTAATTAATAATACTATTAATAGTATTTTTAAAGTTTAAGTTTTAACGTAAAATAATACCTTATTACCTATATAAAAAATGTATGGACGCTTTTAAAACACTTTCTATGACTGAACATGATTAATTTATTGTTTTAAAATTATTCACGTAATAACTAAACGAAATACTTATTTTTATTAAAAGTTAATATGGAAAATAGTTCTGCGAATTACTTTTTGTTTATCCCAAATCAAAAACAGATCCATGCACCAAATTTAAAGAACAATCATGAAATCAACACGTTAAAACAGCAAGATAGTAAAATTCGCGAATTAGTAAAAGATGAAGTGGACACTTCAATGATTTGCACGCAATTGTAATTCTAATGTTATTCTGTTAAAAAAATAGCATAAGTTATATGATTCCATGAAAAACGGATTAACCGAAATGAATTTTTAATTCAGTAAATATCCAATTATATTACTCGAGTAATTCGTTAGCTTGAGGATAGAAGAGAGTAACGTGAATAGCTCAATGCGGCGAATACACAAGAGCGCCATGGTTACAGCGGTGAGTTGTCGTGGTAGTTTTTAGAACTAAGCAATTAAAGTCTCTACTGGTACACGGATGGTGCTAATTGTAAAATAATGTTTACCCAAGTATATTTATAGCTTTCAAATAACCAGTAAAAACTTATAGATTTGTATTGCACAGTACCTTACCTATATCAATCTATTTACGTTGGTTGGTTTATATTCTATCAAAGAATAATGACATTTTATATTTTGAGTTCTAATCTCAGAATCTGATTCTTACCTCACTTTCAATATTTGCACTACCCGAAAGTTAAATTAACACGATATACACTTCTACAAGATATACCTACACTTTATATTTCATCTGTCAATTTACATGTATTTTGTCTACTGTATCTACAACAATAAAATACAAAATAGCTACCATTTTTCTCCAAAGGAACGTGATGAATAGTTCGATATTTAATTTACAATAGATTTCATTTAAACAGAGTAACAAAGAATTACAATAATTGACAATATTATGCATTCAAATATTATTGTGTGCGGAAAGATTGTTAACGTGAGAAAAATGTAAAATGCCTTTGTGATTTATTTTTTTGTATTTCA
The DNA here is from genome assembly GCA_022840565.1 of Eubasilissa regina. Taxonomy (NCBI): domain Eukaryota; kingdom Metazoa; phylum Arthropoda; class Insecta; order Trichoptera; family Phryganeidae; genus Eubasilissa; species Eubasilissa regina. Next base: position 7,120,876 of record JAINEB010000008.1, on the reverse strand, counting down.
TCGATATTATAATACTTGTGTAGACTTTTTGAACGTGTACATTTCTAAATTGGCTCCCGCCGCGTGTAAATTATCATCACGTGATGGGTTGTGCGTCGTGTGTATTGTATTAGAGGAATTCAAAATTTATATATCATCCTAATCAGACGCTTTCTATCCACAGCTGGATTCAAACCTCCCCAAGTGTCTTACTTTTCTCTGTCCATTATTATTCGCTATTTCTGCAGAGTTTGTTGATTTCTTCAAGTCGGCGAATTTTAGGGCACGGGCATGGGCATGGGCACTAGATTTCTATCGCGTATTACCGGATGATTGCGTTCGTCCAATTATGTATTGTCTGTATTTTTTTCCTATATCCTTTATCCTGTCTTTTCATGTGACGCCCAACATATTCGTATATGTCCATGCCTCTTTACGTTACTCCATTTTTTGTCTACTACTTTCTACTCTGAGTTTGTAAAATATAATATCAACATAAAATGTAATAATAAACAACAAAAATTGCTCATTTATTTAAAATAAATAAATTAAATGATCATACAGATGTTCTGTGACAATCTGTTAAGCTACGTCACGATCACGATATTTTTTAAAACAGTTAGTTACCAAATTTTGATATAATATATTCTATTAGTGCCATCGATTTATTACCTACGGTTTCAAACATTTAAAATAAATAATATATGATGTAACATATATTATTGATTATAGTAACATATATCAAATTGATATCCCAAAACTAAAATATTCCGTAACTCAAAATCAATATATTTATCAAGGTATCAAATTTTTTAACAATCTCCCCATCACAATTAGAAAAATTACGGACTATCATAAATTTGTAACTGAAGTAAAAAAATATGTACACAGACTAACTGAAACACAAATTAACTCGAATATACTCCTTCTCTATACACGAGTCTTACTCTCATAGAGAAGAAACAAATGTTAAAATATATATATATATCCACTGATTATTGAAATTGTATTATATTTTTAATATTAATAAAAAAAGAAAAAAAAAAACATCGTAATATGTAAAGCAAGTTTTAAGTCAACTCAATATTTTTAGTCATCGACAAAAAGTAATTGACAGGAATTTAATACCGTCTCCCGAGTGTCCAGTGCAGTGATGGCGTGTAGGTATATTTATATTTAACTTAATTTTTTTTTTCATGTGAAAATGAGTATTTACAAAACGAATTTGAATAAAATACTTTAAATGATAATATTCTATATATAATTATTTAGTGTCTTTCGGCTAATAAAATAAATATCAACCTGCATCCGATATAGATATGATTTTTTCTCTCTTCTGCATTTATCTAGGTGGTTGCTACTATAACGATCCCATATTATTTGTAGTATCCAATGAACGGTTCCTTTAATTTTTAATTTACTGTAACTAAAAGTCAACCGTATATAACGCTAATATCTGTGAAATAATATTTCAATTCACAGATAGGAAAAAGTCTATTCCAGTTGCAACTAAAATATTATTTTGATAAGTTGATTTTTTTTCTACATCTATCTAGTTGAATCGTTTAATTTGTATTAAAAATACCGCAAAACTATGTTCTGAAATTGCAACTTCACAACAAAAATGTATTCTACCTAAAAATATACTTTACATCCTTGTTCAGCACCACATCTCGTCTCGGACATGATTTCTACTAGTCGTGCTTCGCGATCGTAACTACAAATCTAGTCAGTTATTTATAAAATAATATTATTTATAGATTGCATCCTGAACCAGAAGTTTAGTGTGAAATAATCGAAAACCAAAAAACCAACTCATAGAATCTTTATATTTGTAGACAATCTAATTAATGATCCGGTAGAGTAATAAATTTAAAATTGAAATATGACTTCTTTATCGTTACAAGAACCTTTTATTTTTAGCAAATAAAACTCGTTATTTATATAATACTACTCCTAACGCTAGCATGAAAAATATAAAAAATATTTTGTTTGACAAACATTACGGTTTCTTAATGATACACAATAGGTTTAAACAACAAAGGGGGCTTATTTAATGTACCACTGTTTGCTGTAGGAATAAACAGAGCCACGTGAAGCTTTTCACAGAACTCAAATACATAAAACATGGCAAATAAGTGCGCCAGTGGTGGATTAGGAATTCTTATGGCCCAGCGCCTAACATTTTTGCGTACTTGTTATTCGTTCATTAACTATTTTTAGTCGAAAATATATATAGTATTTTTAATATGAAATAAATACGCATTGAATAAAATAAATCGCGAATGTATATTTGTTTTAATCAAAAAAATTCGCAAGAAATTATTGAAATTACTTGTTAATTATTATCTAGATTTAAAAGTTCCATTTGAACGTAATGATGAATTTATTTATATATATATTGACATACATACTTTTGTTCTAACAGAGGCGGATACATAATAAACATTACTCATAGTTTATTGTGTAGGATGGAGTAGACTTCACCTCTAATATATACAGCGTTGTTCTGGCTACTTTGCTAGACTGAAGTCTGTGTTAAAAAAGCCAGTTTTTTTTTCGTGCTGTTGTGGTGTTATTTATCGACAGGAATAAAAAGAGAATTATAAATATGTATAAAAAAGTAAAAATATAATAAAAATATATGTAGTGAGAGTGTTGTAGGACTAGTGAATTATTAGTGAAGGTATTGTATTAATTATATTAAAACTAGCAGATAAGCAATCAGATATCGTCGATTGCTTGCTGCTAGGCTTTGAGGGCAGATTTGTGTCCCTTATTATATCACTTTAACAATAGGGTATTATGCATCCTTATCATAAATACTAATTAAATGTATTAATTAGAAAGATATACATATAAAATCAATTTTATAGAAAAATATTGTTGTTGCGCTACCGGGAAAATTTGTCGCCAAAAGTACTGTCGCTGTAGTATAGTTGGATAATGCACCTTCTACAGTTTGGAAAGAGATTCAGGTTCGAATCCCGGTAGCGCAACAAGAATATTTTTTGATAAAATTGATTTTATTGGTATATCTTTCTAATTAATAAATTTAATTAGTATTTAAAATATTACAGACATTTGTTCTGAATAATCACATTTTCACAATAATAATGTATTCCCCTTAATAACATCCTTATTATATTGCTTTAGATGAAATATGAATTTTACGAAGGTTCTAGCAGCAAAAAACAATAGGCTGTCATTCGCTTTTTACTGCTTTTTCCACTAACAGAAAAGCAAGCGATTGCTTTTTTGTTAGTGCATTCTGTTAAAGACATACTTCATAATACATATTTTGAAAATACGAACAAAACATTCATGTCAAATTTGACAATTCTACCATAGATAAGTAAAAAAATGCGACACGATATGACCATGAAACATAGATGAGATGGCAGGATGCTTTATCTATGACAGGATGATAAATATATTTAAATATATATCTATGATACGATAAGCACATTAGTCATAAATAACACTACTGAAGCCACATCCAGAAGATCATAGATGTAAATGTGTGAAGTGTAATATTATTATGGACTATATACACATCTCAGGATAGTGAGTTTAAATGTATATGAATTTAATTTAAAGTTTGAGTGTAGATGAATTTTACAAAACCAACTATTAATTTTACGTGCGCAGTAATTGAGATTTTTTATTTATTAATTACGTATTTTTATTTTAAATTGACTGAACATAAGACTAAAGTTACACACGATAAAAAAATGAAAGAGATTATGATTCCTGGAAATATCATTCATTTTTTGGTGCTTTGGTCACGATCTTGAAGTCCCTGATCCGACATGTTACTTACTATATTATATGAGCACGATTCCGCCACTGTCTCTTATCCAAATCAGAGCAACTCAGTGAACTAGAAGCTCGTTTATCTACCCCGTCTCCAGCCGTTGATCAAATTCGTACAATGTTAGTTTGCGAGAAAACGCTCTTTCCATCAAAGTGAAAAAGTAGTTTATACCCGGGGGAAATAGCAAATTCACTTATATTGTACACTTTTTGAGAAAAGTTCGCTTACTATCTTTACATCGCGTGAAAGAGAAACGTAGCCGACTAACGCATGCGGAGCGTACCAAACAATCACGTTATTTGTAGAGAATTATACATTAAGTAAATATTGTTTTTGCATAAAGTTAGAATAGGGTAATCATGCGATACTTACAATAAACATTTGGAAATCAAATCTCAAAACATTCTTAGCTACACCTTTTCCAGGTACCCGTACCATCGAGCTAGTTTGTGCAGTGCATATAACTTACATATGTACAATATGTGTAATATAAACATGTACATATTGTGTTTTCTTATCCTAATAATAAATATTGGAGTCGTTCCTTAAGGGTGAGTTTTAATTTTTTTACTTTGAAATTCGAGAAATTATACACGAATTAGATTTGCTTTCAAGACAAGGTTAGTATTTAAATTCTTATAGGTTCCAAAGAAATAATTAATGACGTTATTTGTTACGTAAATTAAGCGATAGAGGAAGGTTCGAATTGAAAGAGACGGCAAAAAAATTCAAAACAAAGTATTATAAAAACGTCTAAAATTGGTAATTGCACGGTTTATAACACTATTAATTTTTAACATTTTGCTCATTTGGTTCAATGCAGATTAGTCTCTGTAATCTTGGCTACATGATTATAAGAAAATATATTTCGTTTATGTAATAATTTACTATATGAACAAAAATTTGTACCACGCGGAAAATGCATCTAATGGTCGTAGTCTTTCTTATAATGCTTGTTTTGTCTTAATTATGGCAAATAACATTCAGTTTATTAGTTTTAAATGAGTATAAAGGTTTTACCTAAGTAATAGTTTAAAAAAGTCAAATCTTGTGTGTAAATTCTGATATAAATGAATAATAAAAACCCACATTTTCGTAAAAAAACGCGAAAATTAGAATTATTATTGAAGGCGCTGTCTTAAATAATGTTTCTTCGGGCGGTATTTTTACCTGAGTTATTTTTTGATTTATTGAGATTAAAAATAGTTTCGACGCGACATTGGCCGTGGAGTGATATGCCGCACATCGAATTGACAAATTAGGACAAAACCACGTCAAAAATTTGGATAAAACCAAATAATCACTGGAAGGGAGCAGAAACTCATCATTTCATTATACGGTTGTCTGGGTTTGGTTATTAAGGGATGGAACAAGCAACAGATGTGAATTTAACCACAAAAGTGTTACGGCGTGTGACAGATGAGTGCTGAAAAAAAATACAGAAACACGGGGTGAATTTATTCAGCGTAAAATTGTTGGAAAGCGAATGGTGAAATTTTTGAATTTACCGAGCAGACATATTTTTTCTTTTTATCGTTTCGACGTCAATTTGTCATTTTTTCCATGGGTTGGTTTTAAAACAAATTTTAACAAATAATAAATTCTGTATACATTTTTTATATATGTAGCGGTGCACAATGGAATCCTGGTACCGACACTGATGTATAGAAGTGAGACCTGGAGCTGGCAGAAAAGGAACGAAAGTAGACTGAATGCAGTGGAAATGAGATCACTTAGACGTATTTGTGACAAATCTATTTATGACAGAGTAAAGAATGAAGAAATAAGGAAAGAATGTAAAACTGATGTTAGCATAGTGAGTAAGATTAAAAAAGGATCACTTAGGTGGTTCGGTCATATGGAACGGATGAATGAGGAGAGAATGGTAAGAAAGATATACGATGCAAGTGTTGATGGCACCAGAAATGGAGGACGTCCGCGGAAGACTTGGCACGACCAGGTAAACCAGTTAATGGAGGATGGTTCTGTTAGAAGCCTCAACAATCTGCTAGCTTGTTTGAGAAGATGTACGAATGTGGATGAGGCGAGAATTGTGTGTCAGGATAGAAGAGTGTGGCGCTCTATCCTCTCTGCCTACCTCCACGGGAAAACGGCGTGATGGTAAGTAAGTAAGTAAATAGTATTGCTCAAAAAAGATGGAGATAAATTAATTATTGTTATTATATTAATTATTCTATGTAATTTTTTAATCGATTCATGAATAAGATTATATTTATGTACTGTCTTACTGATTAATAATATAAAGATAAATTAATATATTTTTTTTATCTGAGAGCTAACATTATTCGGACGTGATTATTATTTGTAAAGAGTTTTCCATTAGGGAAGGAAGCAAACGTAAAAAAACACAGAAACTTTAACGAGTTCGCAGCGGGAAGCGTAGAAAATTTTTACGCCCCTAGAATTTTATTTTTATTTTTAAAATAATAAAACCAAAGCGACCATATATTATTATACGACTGTCGTTCGTAATTTTATCAAACCAATAAAATTTTTAAACTTAAAAAAATCGAGTGAGCATAATAATTAAATATCTGTGTAAACATTGTGTGTTATGTATATAGTTCAGTGGGAAGGAAAGAAGGAATAAAATTTTATTAACCAAATTTGTAATGTAACAACACTTTACTCAGATTTTTTTGTAAAATCAACGCAACTGTTTTACGATAAATAAAATAAAATAAATATACCCGAGATGAAAATCTTTTTATTTTGTTGGAAAACCTCATGGATGGTCGTTCCTTGTAGTAGACATGTTAGCACCATATTTTGAGTATGTCCAAATCTTTGTAGGAACCAATTACTGGGATTTATCCCCTGAGGGATTATAATCAAGATATAGATATCTCACAGAGACGAAGCTATTATATTTATTTACATTGAAAATATGGAAGTCTTGGGCAATACAGGGCTTACGACCTATCATCGGCTGGCACATATGCAACTTCCAAAGTTGTATATAACATATATACAACTTCTAAAAAATTTGATAGATGTGGTAACATGGGTAAATCGGTGAACGTTTCATTGTGTAAAGTGATCACTTAAGCCAGCCAATGACAGGTCGTAAGCCCTGTAATGCCCAAGACTTCCATACTTTCAATGTAAATAAATATAAGAGCTTTGTCTCTGTGAGACATCTATATGTTAGGACCAATTTGTCGAACATTTGCGGGGTTGCTATCACGTGAGTGTTTCCTATATTATTTTCAATGCTCAGCTCTATCTAGTCTTACCAATTACTGAAAATTATGTGCATAGTTCACCGGGAAGAAAATAATGAAATTGGATTACTTATATTTTTGAAATTTAATTAGTTGAAAAACAGTTGCTTAGCATTGTACTTTGTTCAGGTACACTCTAAAAAATGTATTATTTTTTAAATATAATTTTTAGATACGTACCGTATTGGCGGTACTGAATTAATTCACAAATTTGTAATTTACTATTGGGACTTCTGGGACCCGAATGGGCATATTTTAATTTTCGGATATGTGAATTTTTAAAATGTATCAAAACGTAAATTTGACGTTCACGGGTACTGAATAAAATATGTAGTTACTATGGTAACGAGTGTGATGTATTTTTGAGGTTTACACATTTTTTTGTGTGGTAAAAATTTTTGTAAGGCGCGAGCTTAGATTTTTACACATTAAAAATTAGTGTAACTCCGGAATATGAAAACATAAAATGAATGTGAAAACTCTAAATTTACATGTATTATATTATGTGCGAATAATATATGTAGCAGCAATCAATTTTATGAATAATTTAGATATGATTAGAATTGAATTAATTTTGAATATGTACTTCGCCCTTGTCTTCGATCTACGACCGTCTTCTGTCATGTCCATTTCTTCACAGAACTTGGCTGACCCTTTGCTGCCCCTATCGGATTTGGATCGTTCTTTGAACATGTGATTACCGCGAGATGGGAAGGTCTCCACCTCCAGAAGTGGAGAGCGGTGAACCACTCTTGTTATTACACCCTGTCGGTAGCAATGTTCTACTTTAGAAGGACATGCGCAAAAGCCGGGGCCCACTCCAATCCGTGTTCAATTTGTTTAAATTGATTTATTTTGACAGTTTAAGGGAGTCACCTGTCTCCTCTCGAAGAGAATTTTCCTGTTCTGAGCCAGAGGAATACGACAAAATGCTTTTATAATAATACCTGTACCTCCATTGTGTGTGAAAATAGTATATCCATAAAGTTAACTCAAATGTTAGAACATAATTAACAGTGGCGTGCAGTGGGTATAGATTTAGGTTATAATAATAATAATAATAATAATTCGTTTATTCCATCGTGATCAGGTTTTTTTTAAACCCGATTCGCCATAGAGATAATACATATTATGTTATACATTAAGGTTATGAAATAAATATAATGCTATGAAAAGAAAACCAAAGAAAATATTAATAAATAAAAAAGTTAATAAAAAGAAAAAAGTTCACACATATATATACACAAAATATAAATATTACATACGTAACTACTTCAGTCACGGCCATTGTATATGTAGCTATTCTGTAGGCGCTGCCATTCTCTGGTCAGAGAACCAGTTTTCCATGAGAGCGCTGCTTGCACCAGAGAAGTTGCAGTTTTTTAGAACATAGTTCTATGCTATTTTTAATACAAATTAAATTAATCAACTAGAAATTAAAATATATAAGTTGTATCAAAGTAAATATATCAAAATTTAATAAAACTGAATTGATTTATTTCTGGGGTCTCCTAGCGTGTAATACTTAAAGTTATTTGAGATTCGTCGCGAAATAAAGTTGATTGCTTTTAAAAATGGATAACAAATGTATCAATTTGAAAGAGGTATAAAATATAAGTTCAAACATTTATTGTTAACCTATTTGGTTGATATTGCAAAATTGGATAACGCATTTCCCCGGATAGTAAAAGGTTCAGTTTCGGATCCCAGTAGGAAGTATCTAAAATATTTTTTCGACAAATAGATTTTGTCTGTACATCTTTCTAGTTGATTCATTTAATATTATTAATGATTTTAAGAAAACACATTTTATTTGTCTAATTGTAATTTTGTATTTATTTTTTATTATTTTATTTATTTATTTATATATATTTTGACATCCATATTTTTGTACTAACAGAGGTGGATACATAATAAACATACATAATACATAAATAGTTTATTGTGTGGGATGGAGTCGACTTCACCTCTGATATATACAGCGTTGTCCTGGCTACTTTGCTCGACTAAAGTCTGTGTTAAAGTAGACAGTTTTTTAATTCTTATTCTTATTAATAAATATTCTTGTTACATTGATAAAATAGGTCAGTGTCGTCGAATGACCTGTGTTCCCATGATCTCTCAATGAGACTTTGATTGATCTATGAAAGTCAGTAATGGTACGTGTCTACTTTATGCGTTATTCTAATCTGCACGCAAAACATACGGACTGATGATTCATAAATCGTTTCGCGATGAACTTTGTACTGTCGATTAGTCGAATCTCGAGAGAAATATCATCCGTGGACACGGATCATAAAATAAATATAGGTACTACAGCTAAGAGTATTTTTGTTTATGTATGTGCGTCTTTTTTTAATTCCCTCAGAATTTCTCATACACGATCTTTAGAAAGCTATTATTTAAATCGGTTTTTGTAAAAAAACACATGTTAGTACAATTTAAATATTATCTCAATTTAATGAATAATGTTAAAATAATTATATATTTAATAAGAGATTTTATTAGATATGTTTTACATAACATATTTATTATTACGTTAAAATAGAAATCCACCTTAGTATAATATTATATGTATACATAAATATATTGCTGTCGCCAACATATTTTGCTTCATGTGATCCTTATTAAATTGAATAAATTAACATTTTAATAAACCTTAAAATGATACGCCCAATTTCTTAAACACACAAAACATGATATTTTACCATGACATAATAACTAATTAAAAGTTTATGATCATATTAACGGAGTTGTTAAAGTAACTACATGGATTCATTATACAAGTTTGTTTAAAATTTTTTTTTTTTTTTTCGTCACGCTAACCTGAAGAATATTTCGTCATCCTTTTTAACATGGGTGTACCATACCAAGTTATTAAAATGATAAAAGATATTATGAAAAAAAAAGTTCTAACTTCGACATTAACGCGTTTTCACGGAAAGCAATCCCCACTCGAATACGTAATACTTTATTATTTATTTTTATTGGTTAACTTTGTTTTATTAACCACTTATTGAGTTTAAATACATCTACCGGTTTCGAAAAATACCATTTTCTTCTTCAGGATGTCAATAGTAATCAAAATATGTTATTGTTTCTTTACCAGAATCCATTATTAAAAAACAACAATTATTTAAAAAATAAATTTAGTACCTAACTCAAATTGTTACTTAATACAAATTTACTAGAATAATTTTTAAGAAAAAAATTTTGGGAAAAGAATGGGACTTGTAGTTAAATTTAGTTGGCTGTTTATAATTTTTTGATTAGTTTTACACGCTTTTATATTGGCAAAACGGGTAAAAATGTTAATATAAAAGTAAAGGAGCATTTAAGATGTTTGAACAATAGTGGGTTATCAGAATTTTCTAATCGTTTGATAGAAAATGGTCATGGTTTTGATAAAAAATTGGGATTGTCAATTTTGCATGTAAACGGTGTTGGTCATAAATTAAATAATTTGGAATCGTTGGAGATAAATAAAGCATGTAAAGCACTAATCAAAAAATTATAAACAACCAAATAAATTCTAAATTTTTTTCCTAAAAAATATTCGAGTAAATTTGTATTAAGTAACAATTTGAGTTAGGTACTAAATTTATTTTTTAAATAATTGTTGTTTTTTAATAATGGATTCTGGTAAAGAAACAATAACATATTTTGATTAGTATTGACATCCTGAAGAAGAAAATGGTATTTTTCGAAACCGGTAGATTAAACTCAATAAGTGGTTAATAAAACAAAGTTAACAAATAAAAATAACGAATTTTAATCACAAAGTTAATTTTGCGAATTTCAAAAGTACAATACTTTATACTCAATTTTTTTTGTTGATTATAACAGTTTCAAAGTGTGCAGTTAAGTGTTCAACTTACAAACTACTCACCATTGCACATGCAGAGATGCACTCTTACAAATTATATACTTTATCGCATTAAGTGACATGCGCTGTAAATAGGACGACTTGCGTGCCGACGAAAGCGTTGTTGAGAAAATATTAAGGAATAATAAGTTTTCGGTTTGAGATGTTGTAAAAATGCCTACTTTAAAAAACATGATAAAGATTAAGAGCCTGCAGTTCATGAATTACGTGAATATTGTATGGAGAAGTCAATTTAGTGTAAAGTTTTTTAATCTTTTTGAAAAAACTACAGCAATACGTATTTTTAATCAATTATATTATGAAAGATCCATTCAATCTTAAAAAATAATGTCTTAATATATTGCAATTGTAACCAAAAAAATTAAATGGCGTAACCCTATTTAATCTTTCTCGCAATATTGTTATCTTTGGTACTCTTAATCTCAATATTTTTATATACAAAGACCACACATTTTGTTTATAAATTGATTGTAAAAGGTTCAAACGGAAATTAATGCATTTCACGAATGAATATTTTTGGATTGCTTATGAATACATTTCATTTTGTTAAAAATCCGTATTGAATTGAATTGCAGATGTTGGCTCCGTATTTTTTGTGGACGGTGGACGAACTAGGTTCTTAGTAAAAAATTTGCGACTACAAAGGTTCAAGAGCGTCTGAGGATTTCTGCAGTCATGCAAAATCAAATGAAGAATTTCTTTCTTTTAAATTGAATTCTCTGCATACAAAGATTCCACAGCTTTGTGCAATCACGAATACATCTCGAATGTGAGAATGTCTCATTTCTCAAAAGATGGTCCGCATTAATACGAAACTATTTTTATGGCACCTTTAAAGTATGAAAAATGCAAATAATATAGTTACATCTATTTTGTATACCTATCTATATTTTTTAAATTAATTTTTTTAATAATCATACTGGGGTTAGAGTTAGTTTTTGGAAAAAAAAAATATTTTCGTTCTTCGCGGTCATATATTAACATAGATCATTGCACGTTTCATTCGCGAGGTCATTATGGTATCAATTACACTATAAAAGCCTGGACTAAGGAGTAACAGTGATAATATTTCGTCTTATATTGTTTTTTTCTTCAGCCCGTATTCATCCACTCAATCCACCAGCAATCCCCTCTATTATGCATCAAAGATCCAGCGAGCTAGATGATTACTTACACGTCAGCTTCCAGTACTGGTCCAGTTTTATTATTTGGAGAACCATGTCTTTTACTTTGGTCTGGCGTAAGTCTTCATTTTATATTTTATCACGTAAGGATTCTTTGAGTAGCCAGGTGGCCTCTCATTTGTTCAAATATAACTTGATAGATTCCCCAATGCGTGAGTGTGGTGCCGAGGAGGAAACCCTTGACCATGTCTTTTTTGCCCGTTCATTTCGGATCGCAGGTTTTTTTTACAATGGTCTCGTCAATGGTAATTTTCAGTTCCTGGTTAACTTGTATCATCTTCTTTCTCTTAATTTGCCACGTTTAATCTATATAATAACAAGTTTTTTGAACGACAATGGTATTGACTTGTAATATAGTATTTCCTATTCTACAATATTATTGTACTTTATTCTATAAAACAAAGTTTTTAACTTGATTAACTGCACAAATTACTCTTGAAGGGTGGATTGCCTATTTAAAAGAAGAAAAGAAGAAGATTCTTTGAGTACAGTCTTTGCCATCAAGCACGTGGCATCGTGGGTCGCACATCAAGCACGTGGCTTGGCCAGATGGTATATAAATGTACATGTTTCGGCACCACGGGTCAGGGTGTCATACATGCGGTATATAATATGCAGACATCCAAATAATTTAACTAACATTAAAGTCATTATAAAGTAATTAAAAATTATATAAAAGACACAGTAAATTCACAATATATGTATTTTTTATATTATCAGACGTCAAAATAAATAGTAATAAAATTATCATAAAATAAAAACTTCGCATTTTTAATTATCAAAATGCATCTGTAGTAATGCAATTTATTTTTAATGCTAAATGCAATTTATTTGGGCGCATTGATGATGAACACTGGTGACAGTGGATAGGAAATTCGAAGAAGCATATATAATAATGCGGTTTTTTATGAAGAACCGATTCGCCGTAAAGACAATACGTATTATATAATATATTTAAATTACGAAATATTATTTAAGTTATGAAAAGAGAAAAAAAAAAGTATAAATAAATAAAAGTTCACACATATATATATAAATATAAAAAAAATATAGATACTATATTTTAGTCACGGTCATTATTGTATCTGTAGCTATTCTTTCCACGAAAGCGCCGCTTGCACTAGAGAATTGGTGCTGAGCTCCAGCCGCAGCTTTACGCCAGCAACTCGATGTCTCAGAAGCGGAACGAATCCATGTATACGGCCTTCGGCAAACATTGTAGATGCGCTGCAATAATGCGCTAATTTGAACAGTATTCTGTATGTATGAGTTATTGTACTGAATTCGATGACGGTTGTACGTCACTTGCTCGTATTTCGATCAGAGCTCGCAGGCACACATGCTGGTGAAGAACGATTTAGCATATTTACACGAACGCTCAACGGTCTCCTCTGTCGTTCTGCATCATCATCGTTTTGCCCATCTTCATTGAATGTATGATCAAGGTATTTGACCTTATTTTGAAAGGTCAATTTGAACGGTCACATGGGAGGGATTTTATCTGGTCCTTTTCCATATTTGTATTAAGTAAAGTTACTATGAACCAAGCTACAAGAATATGAAAAGACAGTGACATTAAGTAAGCAACTAAAATTATGTTCACACTATTGTCTTTCCAATATTCATGTATACACCAGAAAATAGGACAGTCTGTAAGAGTGTCAAGCGTAAAGAAGACACATTTGAAAAGAACAAAAGATTCTAAGAAAAGACATTACTTTGGATCGAAGAAGACTTGGAAGACTGAGATCTAGAGTCAGCTGTGAGGGTATCCCAGAATCAGGACTTGGAATACTAGGGATTCTGTGTCGAGACAACCCGGGAATTTCATGTTTTTTGTTATTTCGAGTCCTGGGACTTTTAAAAAAAATAACTCGAGACTCGAGACTTTTAATTTTGTTCACTGTCCATTGACATGCGTACATATCTTGTGACGAGCGGTACATGAGTAAGTATATTTAAAAAAAAAAGGAAGTTTCTATAGTTTATAAGATCAGTCATAAAGATTTAAATTAAGGAGAAATTAGTCCAAAGATATTTACTATTAAATAAAAATCTGAAGTAATTGGTTTTGTCGGTTTGTTCAAATAGGGAATTCTATTTAATTATAAAATGTAATGTTTTATTTTTTGGATACATTCATTCAAACAAATTCAACAAAATTTTATGTAATTAGAACTTTAAAATGAAGTAAAACACATCAAAATCTTGGTAATGGCCATGGTATTGGCTTTATTGGAAAGATAGTTGTATGCTATTAGTATTTAAATATGATTTCGCGCACACGGGCGTCGCGGCTGGCTCGAATGAAGTGCAATCTGAAAGTCTAATTTTCGACCACTTTTTGGAGCAGCTGAGGGCGTATATTGGCAATAACGTGACAAATGTTGACCTGCAAGTCGTCTATCGTCTCTAGTTTATTAGCGTAGACTAGCAAATTCACATATACTCCACATAAAATAATCCAAAGGTGTTAAATCATACGATCTTTGAGGCCAATTCACAGGTCCATTACGCGGAGATTATGCGCTCATCGAGTGTTTCCTTAAATAAATTGATTGTGGCGCGCGCTGTGTGACATGGTGCGCCGTGTTGTTGAAACCACAGCTCTTCCACATTACTGGCATTCAATTGGGGAACGAAAAAGTCAGTAATCATGGTTCTTTAACGCTCTCCATGGCGAATCGACTTATTCGGGTCATCCTCAATACTACGCTCCACTACAGAAATAGTTTCTTCTGTGCGCACTGTACGACGTCTTTGCGGATGTATATTATCAATTAGAGTATGCGTGGTGTGAAAACGATCTATGGTCATTCGAATCACCTGCTCGGATGGACGATTATGTCGACCGTAAAATGGACGTAGCGTACGGTAAGTTTCACGAACTAAACCACGATTTTCGAAATAATTTGCACAATTTGCAAGCGTTGTTCTGGAGTAACTCTATTCATGGTAAAATCGCAAACAAAACTGAGTACAAATCAGCAATCATTTGTCAAATTGGCTGTCGCTGGAAAAAGTGTTGCCAATTCGAAAAACAACACCTTTATATACGTCATTGTGTTCCGATATGTTCCTTAATTAATTGTTCTTTTTTATATCTTTTTACTTTTTAAAATTATTAATGTTTTGTAATTTTTATAGATGAGTGTGTTTTGTATTCAATATATACGTAATTTTAATTTAATTTAAAAAAACTACTCCCACATTATGAAATAATAAATATTTCATCAAACCGTTTTTATTTGTTTGTAAAATTAATATTAACCTATGTTTATTTTACATAGGTAATATCCATAAACGCTACTGTTCATTATACATATTAATATTTATTTTTGTTTTAATTTAATAAAATCATAGTCTTGATTCCTGGGAAGTACAGGCACTTGAAAATTTTGACCTTTCGAGTCCCGGGAATTGAAAAAGTCGAGAATACAAAATCTCTAGTCAATACTGACGTGACAAAAATAATCACAACTGATAGAATATTAAAATAATATGTTTCATTAATTATTGAAATATTTACAAAATTTAAGCTTTGTTTTTAAATTATAGGATATAGGTAGGTATAATCTAAACCTACTTATTTTTTATTACAATATTATTAAAATTATGAGAAAATTCCTTTCACGACTTACTACATACTTTTATTATGATTTTCTGCAATCTTTAAAATATATATTTGTGCCATTACACTTTATATACAAGTTCGAAGGCTCTTACGGATGTAAGTATGTTCCAAAGTTTTTATGCTAAACGTTTTTGGATCGCAGAAGCACGTGTTATGAAATGGCTGGCCAGGGTTGAAGCAGATTATGTAAAGACGTTAGAGAGATTGATGCGTGAATTGGGTTCCCGGAACCCTCCACATATTCCCATGTGTATATTTTGCTAAATTTCTGCAAGCGCCATCTGCTTCATGATAATGTTTCGTAGCGCACAGATTTTTGCTGAATAATGTATATTTGAATACCGTTTTTTCCAGTTCGAAACTCTTAAAAGTTATGAATTTTTACTTAAATCAAATTTTTCTTTGAAAATATATTAGTTATATATTTTCACACGTTTTCATGTAACTTTTATATTGAAATAAGTCTTCTTATGCAAATCATCGATTATTGAGGCTTCTAAGAGGACTATCTTTCAGTATAAGGTTTATCTGGTTGTGTCAAGTCTTTAGCGGACGTCTTCTGATATTCTGCGGATGAGGCGAGAATTGTGTGTCAGGACGGAAGAGTGTGGTATTCTATCCTTTCTGCACCCCCATGGGGAAACCGCGTGGTGGTATGTTAGTTAGACAAATAATCTGTATTTGTCTAACTGTTTTATACACTGCTATTTATACACTGCTATATTAAAACAAATTATATAAATCGTGTTGAAATATATACAGAAAAAAATCTAATCATCGAAAAAATACACTGTCTCCACCAGAAATCGAATCCAAATTATTCTATTAGTCGTAATTGGTGAGTAATAAGCGTAATTGGTAGAGTATTCTACCGGAAATATAAAGTATATATTTTATTTATTATCTTTGTTTTATTAACCACTTAATTGAGTTTAAATACATCTACCCGTTTCGAAAAATACTATTTTCTTCTTCAGGATGTCATAACTAACTAAAAACATACATTATTGTTTCTTTAATTTATTTAAAAATAAAAAAACAATTATTTAAAAAATAAATTTAGTACCTAACTCAAATTGTTACTTAATACAAATTTAGTCGAATAATTTTTAGGAAAAAATTTTAGAATGGGACTCGTAGTTAAATTTAGTTTGTTGTTTACAATTTTTTATAAGGATTGTGCTGCATTTTATATTGGTAAAACGGGTAGAAATTTTAATATAAGAGTAAGGGGAGCATTTGAGATGTTTGAACAATAGTGGGTTTTCAGAATTTGCTAGTCATTTGATAGAAAATGGTCATAGTTTTGGTAAAAAATTGGGATTGTCAATTTTGCATATAAATGGTGTTGGTCACAAATTAAATCATTTGGAATCGTTGGAGATAAATAAATCATGGAAAACTAATCAAAAAATTATAAACAACCAACTAAATTTAACTATGAGTCCAATTCTAAAATTTTTTTCTAAAAATTATTCGACTAAATTTGTATTAATTAAGTAACAATTTGAGCAAGGTAATAAATTTATTTGAGTTAGGTATTTAAATAATTGTTTTTTTTTAAATAGATTCTGGTAAAGAAACAATAATATATGTTTTTAGTTAGTTATGACATCCTGAAGAAGAAGATGGTATTTTTCGAAACCGGTAGATGTATTTAAACTCAATTCAGTGGTTAATAAAAGAAAGATAATAAATAAAAATATGAATTTTAACCACAAAATTAATATTGCTAATTTTAAAAGGAAATATAAAGTTCTACATTTTATTCATTATTATTAATTAATTATTTTAATTATCATGTAACGAAGTTTTGAAAAATAGCAACAAAAGGGATTTCATTAAAAAAATCATTAATCAGATAGAATATCAAATACATATATTATATAACAATTTCTGTTAATAGATTAAAAATGTAAATTGGATATGTTTATAATTTTATAAATTAATTTACCGAATATTAAGACTATCAAATTTCCTCGGAATGGTGGGTAACCAGAAACACATACTTTTGTCTTGACTCAACTCTCGTCATTCATCTTCTCAAACACTCTTTGAGGCTTCGTATTGGAATATTTAGTAATAAGCAAATTAAAAATTTTTTGGGATACATGGAGATTAGATCTTAAAGGTATGTGTATATAGTGTACAATATTCAGTCTGCTCTCTATTTCAAACTGTTATTTATCTCATCTCAACTCTCGCCATTTTTCAAGGAGAATATTTTATCCGTGGTCATATACTCTTATGGCGTGTGTTCACAGAATAAGAACAGATGATATAAATTTCATTGAGATTTTGAGCTGGAAATAAATTCAGAAATCTCTCTGAAATTGGTAGAATGAGAGAAACTCAAACCCAATGTACACGATATTTGATGTCAGGGAGACTTGGCACGTGTGCATAAACTTCGCCTGGAACCATACATAAATAAATACTATGGTTAATTCAGAAAATTTCGTCACAAATAGACACACATGCACAAATTTATCTTAGGTTCTTCGAAAAAACATTTTTTTGTTGCGTATGGTAAATACTTACATATTTTAATTATTTTATCCAATACATAAATATATTACGAAGGAATACCTAAAATATGAACTCTATATTGAGTATAGTTACAGAGATATTCAAACAATTCAAGGCAATGTGAACTCAGTTTACATCACCGGAGAGGAAGGGTTAACGTGAATCAACAAGTAAGTAATCCTTCTGACTGAATACTTTCTTACATTCTTTACAGGCAGAGACCTTCCGCTGTGTGTTTGTCAACAAGTCATCCCTCTGACAAAACAATTTCTTATAATCTGCATAACTATGAAGTTTTTATAGGTGTGAGTTTTCAAGTGCTTAGCAAAAAAACCCTAATTATTATCAAAGCGTAAATATATGTAGTGGGAAGTATACATGAAGTAGCGATTAAGAGAAGAGAGGATTCCTTAATCCTCAATAAACCTTAATGTTGCACTTATATTATAATATTTATTCCATTTTAACTTCTGTTAGGGAGATTCAAATTTACTCGACTGATGAACGGAGCATAATCCCTGTCTTTAAGATTGTCTCGAATCGAAAATATCATACAAATTTTGGATGCTGGCCATCAAAGTTTTAATCTAATGTAGCGCTATGATTAAAATTTACTGAATTATTTCCAAATATAAGTGAATAAATAAATCACTCTCACTTTATCTTATTGCGTCCGATCTTATCTGTATTCTACTATGGTCCCTAGACATCGGCTTTGTGTAGACGAAAACGAATGAGATGTCGACATTTCAGATAAAATTCGAGTAACCTCAGTTGACTTTAAAATTTTGAAAATAAACATTAAAATTAAAATCACCATTTATTTTAATAAATTTAACATCAATAAAATTTGCTTATATATAATATTAAAATAATTATATGATAAATCAATATTATAATTTTAATTAAGTCAAATGTATAGCAATTTATTATATAGATATTATATTAACGTGTGACATGCTTATTGGTACATTCATCGGTACGGTCATCTAGTGTAGGAGATTTGAGCGTCGTCCCAGAAGACCACCAAGTTAGTTCTATTTTAGTAATATAAGCGATTAGTTTACTTTGATAATTGTAAAAAATTGACACGCTGCGTACGCATCTCTTTTAAAAACAACACCGTTTTATTAACAGCCCAGAAGTGTTGAATTAGATAGAGAATCTACATATTTTAAATGAACGGCGATATCTATTGTATTAAGTTCATTTAAGTATTGAATTATGTATATGCGCTCTGAGGATATCAATTATGATTGTCTCTTTAGCCGTCTGAAATTTTTAAAATTATCTGTAAGACGTACGATGACCGACCTTATATTTCTATATAAGATCATAAATTGTATGATAAACTGCTCCCAGATTGTTGATCTGTTTGACTTTCACGCACCATTGAGGTCATCGAGACACAATTCATTGTTTTATTACAGTGGAAATGTCAGAACTCATGCATTAGCTAACTCCGCAGTCCCAGATTGCATTATTTGGGGAATGCATATGCGGGGGGTAGTTAACATTTTTGCTGTAAATTTAACTCTTTACAGGGCTACATTATTATAATTTTTTGTGTCTCAACTCAATGGTTACCGATAAATTGCTTTACTTTACATCTTATATTTATTTTTAATATTGATTATGAAAAAACATGCTGACATTATATATATATTTTTTTGTGTATCACACTTCTGATAGAAATTTCTGTTATTTTACTAATCATGTTATTGCCTGAATTTTTATTAGTATTATACACGGTCTGTATAATAATAATAAATAAATAAGATAGTTATTTAAAATTAAGACAGTAATATTTTATAATCATCTCTAAAAGCATCATTATATAGGGTATAGATATACGAGTATTAGGCTGGTACATTAAACAAAATGAAAATGTTGAAAAAAAAGTATATTAAATATTTTTACAAACCACAAGTTATAAAATTACCCATAAAACCGCCGAACAATTCAACATATGAAATCATAAAATTTGCAAGGCAAGTCTCTCCACCGGAGACAGATTTGCAATATTACATTACACGGACCATTAGCGAACACTTGGAACGTTATTACATTTTGCAGCATGTCCGAAATATTTTTATCCCATATTAAGTTTTAAAAAGTTACAACATTCTTTGTTTAATTTAACCTTTATTTATTTCCATATTATTGTGAGTTGTATAATATTTAGTTATATATACGTTAAAATATATATTTTTATTACTAAGATACAAAACAAACCACCGCATTCACTCACCGCTACCGAAGATACGTAGGCTGGACAATGAATACACAGAATTTGTTTACATAACTTTTAAGAGGAAACGTAGTTCACACAATAATTTAGTTTATTTTTTCTGTTTACAAAATAATATTACTCATATATTTTTTCCTTATATATGAGTGTGTATTAGTTATTTGTTATATAAATATTTTTACTACACGTATATTTTATTGATAAATATCTTCATGGGTGCTTAATTATACTGTTATTTTTTAATACTTATCTTTAAGAAAATTATGATTTTTTCCTTATTAATGGTACTTCGTACCATGTACATAAACAAATAATTAAATTACTGATAAAACATAATATTTTAACGTATTATACAACAATGTTTTTTTTTAAATGTATATTCAAATGGTTATATAATATTATAATCTACATAGGTACTCGTTTTTAATTAGTCGATGTATAGATATAAGGTAATTGCATCAATATTTTAATATATTAACCTTTTAACAAGGATCAATAATATCTAGAAAGTAGAAACGAAATCATTTCGGTACAACTGCTGTCAACCATTGTTCTTTCTTGTATCTTGAATAATGAAAAGCAAAAATACATACTAATAGAATATATTAATTCATCATGTTTTGCTAATTATCGCAATTGAGATTGATTTCATAAAATTGCCCAAGTACTAAAATGTATTTGAAATTATATTATATTAATTTTTATCCATATTTGTAATATTTCTGAAGAAACGTCATATTTAGAATAATTGTTTACTGCTTCCAGCTTCATTGCGCTGTGATCAATGTCATTAAATTAAATCAAATTTATCCATGTCCATCAAACGATGCTGTGAAACTCGTTACTTGTTATTTTACTCTTCGAAATGCCACCAAAATCAGGTCCGTAGCTCAATCTAATTATTTGCATCCAGCCAAATCATTTCGGCATTCTGATTAGGGGTACCAAAATATGAATAGAAAATTATGTTCAACTCTTCGATTTTGAAGACATTTTTGTAGGCACATAATTAAATATTACTTACCAACAGAAAGCAGATTGTTTGTTGCCAGGTCCTGCAATTTTGTAAAATATATTTTTCAATGTTGAAAATATAATTTATTACTATTACGCACTTGCGTAAGATGTTCATCTCAAGATGTACACTTCGTAGTAGATTTTTGGTGGTCCAAGAGAAACTCTTATGTGACAATTATAATTATTTGTGTAATAATATAATTATTACACAAATAATACAGTTAAGGTATATAAGTAGTAGAAGCCAAACGATAAGGCAAAAGAGACCGCGCCTCGCGCGCGTCACCCCTTTATCACCGCTCACACACACACACACACACATATACATCCCGCCCCGGCGGTGCGGGTACTCTACACACACACAAATATATTCGATCTGAAGGATATCACAGTTATCAAAAAAAGATAAGCAGTCTACCATATACACAATAAACAATCAATAAACACAAAAAATATTTAAAAATACACAATCACGCAATGCACCCTTCCGGAGGTGACACACTTTCGCTACATTTCATATACAAAGGGCAACTACATACCACCTGGCGATGAAGTGTACACCGCAACCAGTACTGGTAATATCTAATGGCATTTGTAGCTTAATGTTGTAATGATTTTTTTTTTTTAAATATATTTATTTATTATTTGGATATAAGTACAATGATACAATACAATATTTTTTTTTTCGTGCTACACTTCTCTTGAAAGCATATACTTGCGCAGAGAAGTGGAGAATATATAGGAAATATTTTTAAAACACAATTTTATTGTGAAGTGACAATTTTTAGAACATAGTTTAAAAACAAATTAAATGAATCAATAAGAAAAATATATCTACAGAAAAAAATCTATCTGTAGAATAAATATTTCATGTCCACTGGAATACGAGCCTGGAACTTCAGTATTTGAAGCATTTTACAATATGGAATGGATTATGTCAATCACTTTCAACATCTTATAATATATAAGTTAATATTAATATATTTTGTATATATTACTAACTAACTTTAAGTACATATATTTTCTAAAATTAATAAAAATTATGGTTAATTTTCCAGTTGATACGTACAAGCTATTTAATTAATGCACAAGATTGAGACATTGAATGCCATTCATTGAAATAAATGCTTGTTCTTAGTGGAAGGTACCACTCAATGTAAGGACGTTAATACATTCGTTTCTGATTTTTATTGGCTTGATTTCTACATTTCTTCCGCTCGTCAGAATAAAATCATGCCCTGATATAAGATGATGACTTCGACTATAAAAAAGGATTATTTAATTATATATGAAAATAGGTTTATATTTTGTTATAAAAAAAATAGTAATATTTTCAAATCAGCAATTGTAAACGAGTGTATAATTTAAAAAAAGTTTGAATCTTATAAATATACCTAACCCTCTGATCGTCACAAATGAAAATTGAATGGAAAATTTCAAAACCCACTTTGAAAGTGAATATGTATGTAACCTGTGACCTTTTGGTTTTGAAAATCTACTGTCATATATTTAAACAAAATAGAACATTGAAAAAGTGCTGTACGATGATCTAAGTTAATATAGATTAAAAATTATAAGGTGATGTAAATTTTAGGTAGGTAATACTTATTTCTATTAGGAAAACACATTCTTATTGTGAAGTTGTAATTATTCAAAACATAGGTCTGTGATATTTTAAATATGAATTAAATATATTAATTAGAAAGATATACATATAAAATCAATTTTATCGAAAAATATTATTGTTGCGCTACCGGGATTCGAACCTGGATTTCTTTCCAAAACGGGGAAGGTGCATTATCCAACTATGCTACAGTATAATTGATAATTCTGGCGACTGCTATCAGATTACTCAAAGGTATTTGAGATTCCGTAAAAATAAGGTAGATGGCTTTCAAATAATGGAACGATTAAATGTATTAATATCAAAAAAGGTAACATATAGGCTTGAAAATATGTCGCTAAAATTTCGTCGCTGTAGCATATTAATATATTTAATTCATATTTAAATTACTTATTTTATTTTATTGATGTTTCATTTGACGGTGTTTAGTTTATGATATTTTATTAATATAGAAGACGATCCAGTTTAGACAAACCGTCGCTTAGATAGAGGACAGCAACAATGTCAATCTCGATAAAGTAACGACATTTAATATTCTTTAAAATATTCCAAAACTAAGGTCAGCAGATTTTCAGAGTAATTATAGGTTATTGTAATTTCTCATGCAAAAATGAAATGTTCTCATATATAACTTTTTTTACTGCAGATTGAAAATGTGGAATGCACCAGCATTACTGAAAAACAATCGCATTTATGGTTGTAAATTAATTTTGACGAAAAACATAATAGTTAAGTACAAAATTAATATTTAATTAATATTTAAGCAGTCGTTTTGACAAACGTTCCAAGAATTAACAAACATTAATTTTATTAAGGAGAACACGATCTTATTGCGAAGCTGTAATTATTCAGAACATAGATCTGTGATATTTTAAATACTAATTAAATGTATTAATTAGAAAAATATAGATAAATAACCAATTTTATCGAAAAATATATTGTTGTTGCTACCGGGATCCGAATCAGGATCTGTTTCCAATCCAGGGAAGGGGCATTAATAAACTATGCTACAGCAGACAGAACTTGTCTGACAGCAGACTGTCTGCTGTAGCATAGTTGGATAATGCACCTTTCCCAGATTGGAAAGAGATTCAAGTTCAAATCCCGGTAGCAACAACAATATATTTTTCGATAAAATTGATTATATATGTATGTCTTTCTAATTAATACATTTTATTAGTATTTAAAAAAATATTAATTTTAAAATACTTTACCAATAAGTTCAATATTTCAATTAGGCAAAGATTAATTGTAATATTAACCACTGACAAGTAATGTACAGTCACTCAAAACGGTTATCGCTATTAAGTTCTCTGAAAAAAAAAAATTAACTAAAAATTATAATGATTAACATTTTCAATGAAAATTTCTGAATCTGCTAACACTGCCTTTAATTTTGTAGGTTTGAAGTACTCAGATAATTCTTGAGGAAACTCAATGATTCGAGAAACATCCACTACTTTTCAGCGCTGTTATCTTTGTATTTTGAAAGTAAATGTCCCGGCCATATCTTGAATTTATTACCAGAAAGAACAAAAATATGATTTCCGATGAAGAATATGGAACATGTTTATTTAGGATTCATGTACGTACGCGTACGTACTGTAATACATACGAGTATATATGTCATTGTATATCTTACAATTAGGGCCTGCAAATTTACTAGAAAATGCCATTATTGGTAAATCGGCAAAACTTTGAACCGGTTTACCGGTAATTATGAAGGTGTCAAAAAGTAAGTATTATGGGATTATATTATGATATAAAAGAATAAATTGAAGAAAAAAAATAATTTTTATAAAAACAAATTGTTACATATTGATATTTATTTTACACAAAGATTACTTATTATATTATATACAACTTTGTCTATTATAGATATAATTATATAAATTTTATAAATTAACAATTGATACAATTACAGTGACAGAATGTTGAAAGGGATAATGTTTAGTGCAACTGAACTTCATGAAACTTCAGAGGATACTAAAAAGTACTTGTCGGAAGACAGAATAGGAGCCAAGGGATGATTGAAGTACAGTAAGTTTGACTTGTGATTTTTGCGATGGTTAGTCTCGGATCCCCAACGGAGAAAATTCCATGAAATTCCAGGTAAACGAACTGTACAACAAAACACTCAACGATATTGCTTTCTGCAAATATCGTCACATAATATGGTAGTTTAAAAATATTGTTATATAATACATTAAAAAATGGTAAAATTTACTGGTACTGGTAATTTATTTACCGGTAATTCAGTAATGGAATTTAGTCACATTTACCCGTAAATCGGTTAACCGAAAACTGGTAATGCATGCCCTACTTACAATACGTTGGATTCGAAGCGTTCAAGTATTTTTTAACTTTTCAATCAAGATCATTCTGACAGTGATTTTTTATAAAAATTTTAGGTTGAATATAAAGTTTACTGTTATATCTAACTTCTAGTATTTCAAGTCTCGGTGACAGTTTAGTTTATTTTTCAGAGACTGAGACTTATTTACTTTGATCTAGATGTATGATGAGTAAGGCAAGATATTCAAAGACAGGAATATTGGGTACTTTAACAATCGACAAACATACGTGAGAAAATGAATGAAAATGAAACAAAACAAAAAAAAAAACAGAGGAATGTGGTGTTTACCTACCTTGTCTACCCTTGCAGCTTATGATTAGTTCATTTCTAGTGATGTCTCTAAATCTTTAATTTGTAAGTTAAAATAGATTAATCTTTTACGTACTTAAACAATTTCTTTTGCCTGCACGAGGGGCTGAGGAAAATAGAGGATGCAGGAAGAGTGATAGGAATTTTGTATATTGACAGAAAAATAATGTCTCAAGAGCCAACCAGGAAGAACACGACTTACCTAGATTTTCTCGCTGTATTCACAACTTTCCTGAACTTCAGGATACTTCTTCGATAATTAGCACGAAGCACTATGATACACAATAGTCATTTCGGGACGCAATGCGAGAAAATCGAAACACTATAGCACCAGTAACTGTACAATAACTTACCAGTGACGAGCACGAGTAGGATGTCTACTCTTCTTAGTAGAAACAGAAAAAGTTGTGATCTGTATTAAAGGTAAAGGGAGGGGGAAGAAGACAGATAGGTATAGTAAACCTAATCGAGCATCCACATCCGCACGGCGACCGGCTGTCATACCGCAGAGCCTTTAATTTATAAAAATAATTATAGATAACAATTTTTCAAAGAAAACTTATTATGGTTATAAGTTAATTCAGTATATTTGTTCTCTAATAACATTCTTATACAAATATTTATTTTTTATAATTATTACAAATATGTACTAAATTAAAATGGTTATTTATTTAACCCTACGGATGTATTATCAAAATTAATATTAATTTATAAAACATATTTTTATGCCATTTACTTATATTTTTATGTCTCAACTAGCCTTCATACAAATCCGAGCATTTTTTCAAAAGTTGTCAGTTTTGAAGCAGAAAACATGTTGTGACGTTTAATATCCGACGTAAACTTAAAACACAAAAATGTCCATAAAGTTTAATCATTGAGTATATTTAATATTGAAGGTATAATATATGGTCGTAAAGTGTAGTTGTTAATAATGGAGAATATGTATTAAACATATCTTACTATGGTATCAAATTAACCAAATATAAAAAGCATGTGTAAAGTATAGAATCAAATAAGCCATGTCAATTTTTCATGGCTATTGAGTAAGGCATGTACAAATATAGAGCAAACTAGCCTATCGAAATCAGACAAACATTACCGAATTTTGTTTAAAAATGTAATTAAAATTTTATGGTTACATCAACGCAGATATGTCCAATAGAGAATTAATTTAAATCCAGACAAATATGTTTTAACCCAATAAGACGATAGTATTCGGTCATGTGACCTGTGGGTTACTGGTCATTTTCAATATGATTCCAAATGTGACAGTTGTGGTACAATAGTTTTCGCATTTTAGTCGAAAATAGGTAAAGTGAATATGTCTTCTTTTGACTCTATAACTCATGTACAAGTGTACTACTAAAAAATTCTCAGTAATATTTTATCCACTGAATCAATTTTTTCATAAAAACGAAATATTCAAAATTTGCAAATTGCTTGAAAGACAATAGTTTAGAGTTTTATACATTTGATTATTTAAATACCGTGACCTTGGAACAAGTGATCAGGTGTCAGATCTGCCATTTTGATCAAAATTAACTTTTTAGATGAAAGTTCCGGCAGTAATTATCTCTTAAACTGTGTTACAAACATGTCAAAATTTCTAGTAGTTTAATAAAAACAAGAAAATAAAGTTACATTTGAATACAGACAGAATTTATATCAGTTCAATTATACAACGTTTCTGAAATCAATCTAGAATCAGTTTAAGACACAATAACATCTGAATCACAAGAATCAGACGTTGAAAAAAATTCCGACTAAGAAAACGAAAACTGAATATTTAAATATACTTGAAACCTCAATATCTTAGTTTGATGTAAATGTCAGATGATATTTCAAAAGTTTAACTAAAAAATTTAACTCAAAAATATATACCTTTTCTGCGGTATTGATTTTTTTCTTAAATATGTGAATTTCTTACATTATTATTTCTTATATGTATATTGGAAAATGTTGAAATATCAAAACTCTGAGTTACGGACAAAAAATAATATTGTTGAAACATAAAAAAATTAGCCTATGTTATATCGATAAAGCCTTAAAAAATAGAACATTGGACATTTATAAAGTAGAATATTAATGTTCTCGGCACAGAAGCAGTTATACAGGGTGTAACAGACCTAGTCCACAATATTTTACGGGTGGATGGATACCCGAATATATTACGAGTTGAAAATTTTCTAAGAATATGTGAACATTTGCATTGTTACGTAAAATACTATTGTTTGAAATTTTTACAAAATCGTGTTAAGCTTGAAATCTCCGTTCGACAAAATAAATATTTGCGAAATTGTTCTACTATTAATCGATATCTTTGCTTCAAGACCTAAATCATTTAACAAAAAATAGTCTAGTAGCTTAAAATTCGATGATATATATCATTTGGAATAATTTTTTTTTTTACCTTTAATTTTTATTTCTGTCGAATCTTTATTGAATAACACTACTACAGCACGAATAAAATTTGCTACTTTAACACAGACTTCAATCTAGCAAAGTAGCCAGAACAACGCTGTATATATCAGAGGTGGAGTCTATTCCATCCCATACAATAAACTACGATTATTTAATTGAAATATAATTGTATCTTATATAAATAATCGCATACTTAAGATGTTTTTGAAATGCTTATATCTCTGACATTATTGAGATTAGGCACATATTCCTTGAACATTTTCAACTCGTAATTTTGTCAGGTATTCACCCATAAAATATTTTGAACTAGGTCTGTTTTTACATCCTCTATAAAGGTGTTTCAAAATATATATACACACTTCGAAGTATCATAAATTTAATACTGATTAAGCAATTTTTTTATTTCAAATCAAAGAAGATAAACATAGATTTTTTAAATTCGAACTTGTTCATTCTAGACTAGGCATTTTTGATAACCCAAATGACATTTTTTTTTTACTTCTGTCTTTTACGTATCCTCGTAAAAAAAGTGTAATGGCTCGAGGTCCGGAGAATATGGGGCATATCGAATTTTATTTCATCGACCAATTCATTTGTTGGGCAAAATATTAATTAAAATGGGTTCACATATCACGATGGTATTAGAGATGTGCTGGAAATAAAACTAAATAAAAAATAGTAAGAATATTGATGTGACACGTTTTCCGTATGCGCATCATAATTAAAAAAAAAATTGGACATCCTGTATTTAAAAAAAATCTTTGTCAAATTTATTTTTATGAATGATATTTTTTAATGATTATTATAATTTTTAATAAACACTAAATTGTTTAGAAAATAACCTGTAGAATCACAGACCAGTAAATTAATAGACATGAAATAAAGTGTACATATATGAGATGGGTTTGGAACATTAGTTGCGGGACGAGGGGCATTTTTGGCCGATGTATATGACACATTTATGCAATAGTAAAAGTATTCACTCTTCGAAAATTAAATCTTTGTGTAAACAAGACGTATTTTTTACATTAATGCATATTTACTTTACGGGCCATCCTCACAAACATCAAATCAAATAACGGTTACTTTACCAACAATAAACTAACCCACGATGGTCCGGTAGTAAATCTTACCGGCGATCATCCTATAACCGTCTGTTAGTTTACGGTAAATTTGGATATCAGGAATTGTACAAAAAATAGCAAATTCATCGCAAAGTTTAATCACTGATTATATTGTCAAATGGGAAAAATCAACATGCGAAGTTCAGGGTAATTTTATTTATGAAGAATCATTATTTTCAGGACATAGATCTGATGCTCTGACAATCTTTTTTAGTGATGAAAGTGATTGAGAACCAGTTCGAAAATTATGCCCAATATTGTCATATAGCGATGATAATTCTTAAGAAAAAATATGCAAAAAAAAAACTTTTTTATATAATTTTTATACATAAATTTGGAAGGAATATGTTAAGATTATATTTTTCTGAAATTTAATTAACTTTTTTTACGCGTTTTCCAGTATATTTTAACTTATTGAATTAGTTTTATGCGATTTTAGAAAATTATGGAACGTATCCTTTATTTTAATATGTGTGTCTAGTATTTTTTATGAAACATATCTACCGCATAAAAAGAAAATTGAGTGTATTTTAAAAAAAGTCACGGAGCTGTCTGATTGCGCAAGTGGTACTAAAATGATCACATGAGTAACACCAAGCTGAAAGTTAGTTAAAGTTTAGATATTTGTTCCGAAAAGTTATTTATGTTAATAATGTTAATTATCATTATTATCATTATGCTTTATCTGTGATTTATATAAAAATTGATTATTATATCCTTTTAATTAATTTTTTAAAATAGTGTTTATCAAACCTGTATTATACCCGTTATTAAACTATTTTTTATAAACACCTACTACGAAACATTAGACCGGCATTTTATAAAAATAATAGTATAGGAAATTTACTCATAAATTCTAAAGACAAAGATGATAAATTTAACAATTCTGGTGTCTACAAACTTAGTTGCAAGGATTGTGGTGCATTTTATATTGGTAAAACGGGTAGAAATTTTAACATAAGAGTAAGGGAGCATTTGAGATGTTTGAACAATAGCGGGTTTTCAGAATTTTCTAATCATTTGATAGAAAATGGTCATGGTTTTGATAAAAATTTGGGATTGTCAATTTTGCATATAAACGGTGTTGGTCACAAATTAAATAATTTGGAATCGTTGGACATAAATAAACCGTGTAAAACTAATCAAAAAATTATAAACAACCAACTAAATTTAACTACGAGTCCTATTCTAAAATTTTTTCCTAAAAATTATTCGACTAAATTTGTATTAAGTAACAATTTGAGTTAGGTACTAAATTTATTTTTTAAATAATTGTTGTTTTTTTAAAAAATAGATTCTGATAAAGAAACAATAATAAAGTTATGACATCCTGAAGGAGAAAATGTTCAACTTTAAATAACATTAATTAACATGATAAATATAATTGAACATTCAAAAGGGAATCGATTAATATATATTATAATTAATACCTAAATGGCACGGTGTGATTGCAGCAGAATCAATTAATAATTCGCTTTACCTGTGTTAAAGTCTAATTATTATCAGTCGTGACACACGCCAGTTTTGATCTACACCTACACATAAAAGTTAATGCCCTTTAATATTTACTTTATTTAGTTGGCGTATTGTTATACCGTACAAAATATTTAAAAAGGGGGAATAGTTATCGGTTAATTATTTTTCATATTTCCTATTTATACCGTACAAAATATATTTTTCTCTCTGGTTTGTGAGGCACCGAACCTTCACTTATCCTAGGTTATGAACATTTTATTCTTCTCAGCAGAATGTTGGACAACTGATGAGGCTCTGGAACGTCGATAAGGCTGTTATATTCTCCGAATCGCAAGCAGCTCTTGAATCTCTCTCTGCTAATATGAAAGTTTGGCTAGACAATGAGATAATCTGTTCCATCAGAAGATATCTATTTAATTTGGATAGCAACATTGAACAGGTGTCATTCGTTTGGATTCCTGCACATAAGGGAATTCATGGAAATAAATGTGCTGATAAACTGGCAAAGGAGGCCACTCTTTCCGTAGTTTTACTTCATCAATTCCATATCCTGATGTATGACAGACTTAATATGGTAAAAAAAACGTGAGAAGTCTATCTGGACTGCACAATGGATGGATCCAAATAATCATAAGGGTATCCGCTTAAAATAATTAAAAGATCTATTCTCCGCAAAAGGAAAGTCTCCAAAATATCTTTTTTTTTTCAATTTCAAATATCAATTTCAAATATCTTTAGAATGCGGCCTCATATTTATTCAGATTAAACTTAATAGATTCCCCAATGTGTGAGTGTGATGCCGAGGAGGAAACCCTTGACCATATCTTTTTTGCCTGTTCATTACGGATTACAGGTTTTTTTTACAGTAATCTCGTCAATGGTAATTATCAACTCCCGGTTAACTTGTGTCATGTTCTTTCCCTTAACTCGCAACATTTAATCTATATAATAGCGAATTTTTTGAACGACAATGGTATAGACTTGTAATATAATATTTCCTATTCCATAACATTATTGTATTTTTTTCTATAAAATAATGTTTTAACTTGATTAATGGTACAAATCACTCTTGAAGTGTGGATAATTAAATATAAATATTTAAAAGAATAAGAAGAAAAGCATTTTATTCTTGGAGCGACGCATATCGTTAATAAATGCCGAGCGTGATACCATTCTTGTGTTGTTTTGGACTACTAACGTTTACGATATGCATCGATAAGAAAGGCGGAAAGTATTTGGAGAAGAGGGAAAAAATTGGATCTAAATAAACAAAAAAAAATATAGAATATATTCCATTTAAAACAAATATGTAAATACATCCATCCATACACATGTACATATATATGTATTATATAATATTTTCATTACGATCAAAACAAATGTTTGAAGTGATCTTTTTATTCAACCGATTGCTTTTCCATGTTAATATTAACTAGCGAATCATGCCTGTGAGGGTTGGAATACGAAGGGGTTTACATACTATTTTGTACCCCCCACCCCCTCCTACCCCATACCCCTCCCCTAAGCTGCCACCTTCGACGTCTCGGCAGTGATTGCTGCGATTCAACTTTCATACGGGGCGACTTTACAGGTAAAACCTTTATCCGAATGGATTGGGTCACGCTTCAGCGCCATCTTGAAATCTTTTGTGAATTAATATTACATCACTGAGTCGTGAACCGCGACTGTAGGATGAGATTACGAAACGGTGCTAGAGAAAAGGCTAATTACAGATTTGGCCGAATGAAGACATTGTCCGGTCGATAGTTTGATTGGCCGACGTACTTTCAGTCTATTTTCCCGAGTTAAAATATTGTTGATCTGATCATGAAAAGTATTAATTAATCATCGATTGTATTACTTTATTAAGTGACTAACATGCCCGCACCGGCTATCGCACGATAGCAGACGTAGACGTAGACCTCTAGACACGCAGTACTCTGTTGTTAATTTCCAGAATAAAAAAAAAATTAAAATCGTCAATACATTTTATAAAACTATAAAAAGTGTTTTGAAAGGAAAATAATAAGAAGAAAAAGTTGAAAAGTTTAAATCTCAATGTGTTACATATTTAGCTATAAGTAACATTTAAAAAAATTAAAATCGCACTTAAACTAACTAATATAATCAAAAAACCAATATTATCTTTATTAATACGAACATCTAAAATAATCATATGCTTCTGAGAAAAGTTTGTTAAAAAAATCGTTATCTACATGAATGCCAACGATCGTATCACTATTAAGTGTAAAAATCGTATTTTAATATATCTAAATTACGTTCACCGTTAGTATGTCCCTGGAAATAAAAGATCAGCATTATCTTATGTTAAACTAAAACAAAATTGATCAAATTGATTTTGAAAGCCCGAAAGTTATTTCTTTTTTTTTTTTTGGGTTTCCGGGCAGATATCCATTTCCGTCCGGAAGCTCTTAAACGAAGGACTTGTCTGAGAGAACCCGGAAATCTGGTAACCACAATTTCACTTGACATAGATTAAGCATTTGCTTTGTTTCTGCGAGCATTATTATGCCTCATTATTTATTTCTCAATAAGTTCCAATGTCTAAGATGGTTGTTCTTTTTCTTACTTAAATTTGATATACATGGGTAAAGTTCGTAATGACATTTTTCAAAATTTTAATTAAATCATTTTCTGCGCAAACGATAGGTATATAATAATAATAAATATATCCATTTTTGACATGTAGATTCTAATCCTTCTTACAAAAACATCCCCGTGAAAATGGGACTTTTTTAAAACGAAAGCTAAGAATTAAGACTGAAATTTAACACTATGGTAATGAATTTAGGTGAAAATGTTGTAATCCGTTTATTTAAAAAAAAAATATTTTTAATTTTATGTTGATAGAACAAATAGAAACTGAGATATTTCAGTTTTCGAAAACCATTTAGGTTGCAAAATATGCTACGCCACGAAAAACAAATATGGCCGCCACGCAATAACCAGAAACAATAAAATTGAAACTATGGTCATTTTGAAATACTAATAAGTTAGGGTGATAGCACAAAAAATATAAGGTTTCTTAAAAACGGTCAAGCAACAATTTATTTAATTTCTGGACCATTTTATCTTGAATGACTCTTAAGCATTTATAAAGAAACTACCAGGTAGTGAATTCAAATAATAAATTCAACATCCAGATTCTTGAATAGACGGACAATAAAACGTCAAAATATCAGAAATACAGTATTCTATTACGAATATAACTTTTACAACGAGATCTTTAATTTTATGTGAACTGACTTTAAACAATTTCTTTTCGTCGTTTCAAAGAGTCTTTCTTCTTGTTTTCAATGATGTCAGGGTTGTATCCTAACAGATTGGGTTCTCAAGTATTGACAAGGGGTGGGCCCGTAAGGCACGAGTAAGGCTCCGTGTGAATACATCCAAACCACCTGCTCCATATTTGCAAGAGAACAAAATAAAAGAAATTAGTGTCTTCTTTTTTGTTTATATTAGAATCTTGATCAAACGATTCCTTTTGGTTAGTTCTCCATCTCGGTTAGGGAATTTGGAAACTCGGGAATAGGGTATTGTTCTCTTCTATACCCTTTATTTGAATGAAGGCTTAATGATTACGTTAGACCTTTTGTTTGTCCTAGGCGTTTTCAGATTTTCATTAAAATTTAAAACCCAGCTCTCTATTACGTCTGACAGAAATGGATTTTATAATAATATTTACATAATACGAAATGGCTTTTTTATAATCTAGACTATGGCGAGCAAAAACAGTGATCTAGTTCGAGAAAATAACAATGTATAAAATATTACATCGGAAAAAATAAAATTATAATTAAGTGGCAAAGATGTGTCGGTTCAAATGGTACTAATTTTGATAAATGATGTTAATTATTAACTGATGAAAATGTATTTAAATTTGAAGGTCATACATAATATGCAGTTATTATTCTACTCATCTAATAATATAGAAAAATTGAAAACCATTAAAGCAACAATTTGAAAATTAATAAAATTTTTAGAAAAAAATTATACGAAATAAGATTATATTGAATATTGAGAAAATTGTAAAAAATTATACGAATTATTTTACCTGCTATTAAACAGTCATATTAACAAGACTTAAAACCAAGTAGGTACAAAAATCGGCAAGAAGTTTAACAGCACATTTAATTCTTGAAACTGTTCTAGTCAAGGTGTACCATATCTACGTATGTTTCTACACGGTTTTTAGTGTTTCCAGTATTAATTTAAGTATTATTAAGTCTCAAGTTTTATCAGAAGACTTCGCTGATGTAATATTAGGTAAAATATAATAATTAATGATTCTATTTAAAAGCGTAGATGGTTTAAAAAGATGTTTAAAAATTGGAAATATAAAATTCCGGTGTCTTTCTGTGTTTCATACATACGTAAGGAAATTGATACATTTCATTGGAGTGATGTATCATTTTACTTTGAAATATAAATATGTTACCCCTTTGTTCTTATGGTTAATTTTTCAAGAAATTTGAAAATTGGAACACCACAACGCTGCTGTACTGTAGCTGTAACTGCTGCTGTAGATATTATAGATAACTAGCTGAAACACCCGGCGATGCCCGTGAGGAGGATGGAGGTAGTTTTTTTTCGAAATTAGAAGCAAATAGTAATTTTACTCTTAATTTGTACATCAAGCGTGCAAAATTTCGTCAAAATTCTGCTTTGAGGGGTGGAAAAGGGGAATGGGGATGCTTTTTCGAAATCTCATCACAATGACTTTCCTCTTATAACTTTTAAGTTTAGGGATACTATGCAAGACATTCTCACTAAGTTTCTACTCTCCTCCGACTCCCCTATCACTCCCCTCTCACTCCCCTATCACTCCTCTTCCTTTCCCCTCCTACACCTCTCCCACTTCCTTAATACCTCGCTCTCGCTCCCCTTTCACTTCTCTTCCCACGCTCCTCCCATTCTCCATTCAACAGGAATGCCATTCAAAATTATTTTATCCAATTGAACTCTAGAACCCTGAGGAAAATACACAAATTTAACCCTCTACCTTTTGGCGATATAAAATAAGATAAATATACTGCACCTGATTTAAGTGTATTCGAAAGTATCTGAAGTACCTGGCGTAGTCCGAACTTTACGCAAGATGAAATGGGGATAGTTTTTTTTTCGAAATCAGATGTAGATAGTAGTTTTCCTCCTTTTGTTTTGTAAGATAGCAATGAATCTGGAAGCTCACTAAGAGGCGGCAGCTTCACTTTTCCATTGGAGCAACACATTCCCGCTGGTTCGAATTTATATTTTTTTGCATGACAATGTTTACATACAACATCCATCCGTCCCTCTTAATTTAAATGCCCTTAATTTTGAATCTGAATGTCGATTCACCATTCTTGATAATTCCTTTCTACGTCGATCATGTTATACACGCAGCACTCTTTCCTTCGAAGTTTCCCTTGACCTAGACGTAGAAACTCTCATACGCTCCTGCTGTAGACGAAGCTCCCGTTGTTCAGTTATTTCTGACGTCCGAATAGCTTTATGTCTTTTAGGTGCAGGATTTATCCGACCAATACTCTTTCTTTTCTTCAGCGGCTTTTCGATAGGTATGAATTAATATCTATCCGTCGATCGATTATTTGTTGTCTTGAAGAGTTGAGTTTTGCTTTGTTATCGTTAAAACTATTCTGGAAGTTTCTAAACTGTTCTAAAGAGTAAACAAACACGGTGCCATTTTACATTTTTAGTAATAATTTATTTATTCTACAGTTAAACCGTTTTAAAAAACAAACACACCGACATACTTTTTTTTATATAAATGGCTATTCCACATACATAATCCCACATCCGTACATGTTAATGTATCAACAATATTGAAATAACTAATTTTAAACAAAAGCAGATTTGAATCTGCCATAAAAGTTTTGAATGTGGAACATCGTCAGTAATATTCTGTTATATTAAACGTCAAGTGTACAAAATTTTACGAAAAAGTACTAACAATTCTGTTTTTAAAGGGTAGGAAAGAGAGATGGGGGTGGTTTTTAGAAATTTCATGTATACAGTGACTTTCTTCTTGTTTTGAAGATTAAGTATGCAAAGTTTCATTGAGCTCGGAATAAAACTATAGATTTGTATAAAAAACAAACAAACAAACCAGCAGACATTCTTCTTTATATATAGTTTATTTAAATGAACAATAAGCAATATTTTTTACTATATGTAATAATAATAATTTTCTACCCATGTGCAAAGATAGGTAATTATTACTGATGTTTTATTTGTGAGATTGAGATGCTTAATGAATATGAAAAAGATCTAGTAATAACATATTAAAGGACATTGTACCTTCTTCCTGGAATTAACATACTTAATAAATATTTTAACTTCTTCAGAAGATATAAATGTGCCGGGTGGAACTCTCAAACATCGCACCCTGTAGATATTACAAATATTGAATTGATTTTATTTGAGTTTGGAGTTTTGTATGAACTCATTGAACCTGGAGGGCTCGGGTTTCTTGCGCCTGTGCGATATTACGCCATTGAATCCTTTAGAAAAGGCTCACAATGATGGAAATTTGCATATCAAAGAAAACTGTTAAATATAAATTAATTTTGGATTTACTTTAAAAATACTGCAATGAAAATAATAATTTACGCTTAGTTGTTTGTAACATTTAAATATGACTAATGTTTATTGTTTGATTTTTAAATTTATTTACCGATTAAATGATCTAAATTATTTTACAAAAAAATCTTTCTATTTCACAAAAATGATCTTGTTTGGTTAGTGTTTTACCGTGATTTCTATAATGTAATTATTATTGTTTTTAGGAGTGATGTGACTTTATTTAGTCGCCTGGAGTAAACTTATTACTTTTAAACTATATTAAATTTATTAACTAAAATAGTACCTAATTAATATCATAAATTATCGATCCCAACACTATTTGAAAAACCTTTAAAAATAAGTATTTTTGGATTCTTAATCTGAAATTTAAAAATCCTATAACCGGGCAGTAAAAATTTACGGCTAATTGGAACCTACCTAGGAACCACATAACAATTGAAGCGTTAAGTCACATCTAGAGAGAAATATTATTATTTTAGTAACCTGATTAAAAATTAAAAGAGAATTAAAAGCTAAATATTATTTTTTATTATTACCGCACTTTAGATAACGATACCTTAATCTGCAAAGCAGCTAACTCAATTTTTCTAAAACGTTTAGGAGCAACAAAAGCTGTTTAATTTTGTAATTAAACGGATTACGAAAATTCCAAAACACGCGTTGGTACATTGTTTATGGAGAAATTCGATTGATATTTTGATTTATCTCGTACTCATAGGGAATATTTGGAGTTTTTCTGAATTTATAACCAAAATTGTAAAATATTGTTAGGAGTTAGCTGATTTTTCATGATAGTGTAGGGCAACCATTATGATTTCCGTTCTGGTGCCATCAACACTTGTGTCAGGTAAACATTTAAGGTTTTTGCAAGAATCATTCCAAGGTTTTTCAGTTCCTAGTACTTATTTACTTTGTTGGCTTTTGTGTACCATAGAATAATAAAAGAAGAAAACAATGGCTTCAAAAACGGTATTTTGATCATGGATGGAGCTAGCTGCTTTGCATATTAAGGTATCAATATTCATTATTACAATGCATAAATATTCACCTCAATAATAAAAATACTAATTATATTTCTAATACTATTAGTAAATAGGTAAATTTATAATGAATCAAAGACCTATGTCTTACGACCGATTAAAATATTCTGGTATACTAATTTTTATAATATTAGAACAAAAAACATTTAAAAATTCACAGCAATAGTAATTTTTAAATTTAACGAAAATAAAATTGATAAAGAAAGCGGAAGATTGAATTTTTTAGTTAATTTAGAAATGAAAAAATCACTCAATACTACACCAAACGTCATTAATACTCAATTAAATCTGACAAATAATCATTTGTGTAATGTATCTCCGTCTCCTTATCATCTCCCTCACATTGATCACACTTCACTTTGATCGGTCCGCCTGTTTGATGGCTTATTTATTTTCACATTTGTTTCATGGATTACTTGATTGGTCAGTTTTAATGAAGATACCGTGATATCGAAACCAGTCGAAGTCAAAAGTATCAACGTTGTTAATACAAAGTAGGTATGAGATTAGTTTGTAATTCATATTTTAATCCATTGTTGAATATATAGAGAAGTGAATCCGTGGCAGATCAATATTCGAAAGCCATTAAGATGCTATTATAAAAGCCATCATAAGATAATATAATGTTAATTCCATGACCTAAATGTTCGCTAACTAAATTACAAACTTCCACCAATAGTGCGGTAATACTCTGTACAGATGTTGTGTACCACGCGCTTCATCTCCGGTTGCTAATGCACTGGGTTAGGTGGGTTAACGGATGCAATTTGCAATGAAACATCTATTTCTTAACAGCACGCATCATCGAAAGGCATACATCCTTTCCTTTGTCTTATATTTCATGCGATTCAATACATTTTACTGTGTTCCTAAGTATGAGCCATGTCAAACAGCAGACCGTTTGTATCTAAAATAATCCTAAGCTACACATTTTAAGGTGCCCGGTCACATAGTGCCACCGAGTAAAAGAGAACTTTGTAGACTGTTAAAGTTTGATAACGTAAAATGACTGTTTTACTTTTCACGTTGCTTATTTGGAAATGTGCATCAGATTTTAGACAAAGGATTTATCGAAAGCTGCGAAGACATTTTTAAGAATGGTAAGTAATCCGGAGACTCGCTATTCAATCATTCACTAGAGAACTCGTATAATTTCGGTACCTACAAAATGATACTGAGAAAATAATATAAAAATAAAATAATATACTTTAATTTCTTATTAGCCATTTATGGTACAGAAAATATCTTTAAAATGTTTTGGAATATCATGGGACGGGAGAAAATAAATAGTTACAGCCGCGCATTAATATTACAGTTCAAAAATAAAGATCTTGAAACGACAATAAAATATAGAATAATTCTTATTTTAAACAAATTAGATGAATCACTTAGAAACAGAAAAAACATCTATCTATGAAAAAAAAGTAGTTACGACTGGAACTCGAATCCGGAACATTCTTTCGGTTGATTTTTCGATTCACACATATATTTGTTGGTTAAATATATCTTTCTAATTAATATATTCAATTTGTATTTAAAAAAATATCACAGACCTATGTTCTGAATAATTAAAATTTCACAATAAAAATGTGTTCTCCTTAATAATATTTTTTGGTAATTATATATATTTTATCATACAAATTAAATGTATCAATTACTGCAGAACTATATTCTGAAAAACTGCAACTTCACAATGTGATCTCTTTAATATACCATATATTTTATTAATACACATTTTTCTATACCTTTCTAAATGAGTCGTCTAATTAGAGAAATGTTACCTCAATGGAAGAAAAGCGCGTAGTCATAGAACGTGCGTTAAATAGATAAATTATATTAATAAACCATACATGTAATAAAATATATCAAATATGGAGCTAGAGTATTATTTCGAAAATATAAATACTTGAATTTTAATTGAATTGAATTGAAGTAGGCCGTAATGCGCTATTATGTCAACAGATGGTACTATCCTGTGTAAAGAAACATGCCACAGCAACTGAGTTTTGAGTAACCTAACTGGAGAATAAGGTGCTATCGGAAAATTGAGAATGTGATTGAGATGAAAGGACTGTGAGGAAATTAACTCGTTATAAGTTAGATGGGTTACATTTCAAGGGTGCATTAAACAGTCGAATAAATTGTGCAAAACGTGAACAAGAGATGATTTCGAAGACCTTCAAATAATGTTGATGCAGATAAAATTACCTAATTTCCGTAGAAGTTTGTTATGCAATTTTATCTATGCTAGATCTATTTATAAATCCGGTACCTTGTTACAGTGCAAGACTCGAGTATGTAAGCGTATTTTGTAATAAGTAAATAATATATATCCGACTGCTTTTATTGTACAGATAAATTAATTTAGTTTATAAATAATGCGTTGAATTAATTAAAAATCCTTTTTTTTGGCCGTTAATGTAGGTATTCGGTTGATAATAAGTTTTTGCGGTTCTGTTAAATTATTTGAAAAAAAAAATAATTTTTAAACAAAAATACAACATTCAATCAATGATGTACTTTTCATTATTGTTGAGGGCTACATCCCATCTTTCAACCAATTTGTCCATGTCTTTTCTATGAAAGTTGGCTAGTCTGGTATCAAAATAGTTATCGATACAATTTCTGAGGTCATCGTCGTTGTTGAACGTTGAACGCATTTGATTGGAGATCGAAAAAGGTGATAATCGAACGAAGCGAGGTCGCGACTGTATGGTGGATGCTGCATAGTTTCCCAGTTGAGCGCCTGTTGACGAGTTGGCCCGTGTGTGGTCGCGCGTTCGAGCCAAGTGGCAGAATCACGTAGCCTGAACAGTGGGGTCGCTTTTGTTGAATGGCCTCGTTTAAGCGCATGTAGGTTACTGTTTCCCGTCTGGTTTCATGCTATCAGAAAAGTATAGTAATATTTTTTTATCACAAAAATGATTTATGCACGTGGTGCGTTTGAGCGAAGAAATTAAGTCAAAAAAAATTCTAAAATAAGTAGGGTGTGTATATTTTAATGCAATGATAATGTTATTATTAAATGTAGTACCGCATATTCGATTTCATAAAAATGTGATATGTTGCGAAAGTACGACGGCGAAAAGTAGATACACGAGGTTCTAAAAAATAGCGTGTAAAGCAAATTTTACGAGAACAAACTGAAACTGACATATTATAAGAGTCGAAAAATAGCAATTTTCGTACTTTAAATGCTAAAAAATGTGAAATTATCCATTTGGGAAACCGAAAATAAAACAAACCGTCTTATAAAAGGTGAACAAAATAAAATGGTTTACAACTTGAACTACGAGACACGAATTGAAACAGTCTACCAAACAATACAGTAACTCAATATCAATAATATAACAAATATTGAAACTAAAACTTATACTCAAACTTGCTAATGAAGAGATAAAAGACAAAGATATTAAATTACACAAAATACATGAAATTGAATTTTATCATTTTGAATTGTACAGTACCGTTTTGAATTGTAAATAAATTTTTGCATGTATTAGATAATACGTAGCGTGTAAGTTGTAAGATGCGTAAATTTGGTACTTACATGTATTTTACATATTATTTTCATAAACGTAATAAAATCCAATGTAAATTAAATCTGAATGGTAATTATAAAATATATTTTTGAATACTAAATTAATGTATTAATTATAAATATATACATATAAAATCAA
The DNA here is from genome assembly GCA_022840565.1 of Eubasilissa regina. Lineage (NCBI taxonomy): Eukaryota > Metazoa > Arthropoda > Insecta > Trichoptera > Phryganeidae > Eubasilissa > Eubasilissa regina. The sequence goes on along the minus strand of JAINEB010000008.1, from coordinate 7,078,695 downwards.
TTTTGTCGAAAAATATTGTTTTAGCTTCACCGGGATTCGAACCTGGATCTTCATTTCCAATCCGGGGAAGTGCACTACCTTTGTGCTATAACGCCAGTATTTTTCATGACAAATTTTCGAAACTATATGTTACATTTTTCAAATTAATACACCTGTCGTTCCATTATTTGAAAGCCATCTACATTATTTTTACAGAATCTCAAATACCTTTGAGTAAACCGATATTTTTCGACAAAATTGATTTTATATGTATATATTTATAATTAATACATTAATTTAGTATTTAAAATATCACAGACCTATGTTCTGAGTAATTACAACTTCACAATAAGAATGTGTTTTCCTTAATAATATATTTTTGACATAGCGCGAGCATCTTCACTCACAAAATAATTTTTCAAGTGATTTCTTTATATTAATTTAAATCGACTATTTATGCATAATTATATTTTATTTTTGAGCCTTATCTGTTTTACAGACGTTGGCTATCATGTTGACTATATGATATACTGCAGCCCGAAGAGCACTACAGAAGACCGGCCAAACCATTATTACCTCATGTTCTCCTTCTTTCAGAGCCCTGACTTCTAGCAATATTTGTCTGCATCATGGTAAATGGTTTAAACGTATTATGAAACATAATACTTTGTTGCCTTTGGAAATTTCTTGTAAAATACATTTATTTTGGGTGCATAATAAAAGAGATCTAGCTGTTTTATGGTCTATAGTCTAACAATGCTTAAAAACGACGATTTTTAATATATATTGCTTCCAGATGTTTTTGATATCCAACGCAACATTTTACTTAGGTTTAGCACTTTTTATGGCTTTTCTATTAAGGATTTGTATTTTTTTAATTAGGGATTTATAATTCTTCTTTCTGAAAATATATTTTTTTAATGAATATTCCAACAGTTTAATAGTAATTTTATATTTTAAGCCCAATACAAAGATAATTGAACCTTGATTAATCAGATTTCTACTATAAAGTTAGTAAGTGAAAATTTCATTTACTGTAAAAGCTGCAGTATACGACTTAGTAGAATAGAATCATCAATTTTTAACAAGAAAGCTACCGCGTTCTATAATTACCGGTTAGAATAAAAAATGACCTTGTTATTATTCTAAAAATCACGATTTATTTCGATAATGTACAATACGTTTTTTATTATTTTAAAAATGATAATGTTATTATTAAGGAGAACACATTCTTATTGTAATGTTGTAATTATTCAGAACATAGGTCTGTAATATTTTAAATACTAATTAAATGTATTAATTAGAAAGATATACATATAAAATAAATTTTATAGAAAAATATTGTTGTTGCTACCGGGATTCGAACCTGGATCTCTTATATGGTATAGCATAATCGGATAATGCACGTTCCCCGTATTGGAAGATATCCAGGTTCGAATCCCGGTAGCAACAACAACATTTTTCGATAAAATTGATTTTATATGTATATCTTTCTAATGAATGCGTTTAATTTGTATTTAAAATATCACAGACCTGTGTTCTGAATAATTAAAACTTCACAATAAGAATATGTTCTCCTTAATAATATAATTCGATATTAAATATATTATTAATGTGCATGTAAGATAATGTATATAGATATATACAAATGTAATAGTATATAAAATGTTACATGTATTTTATAATGGAAATGTGAATCATTGAAATGTGTTTGTCGAGTCGAAGTGGTACGAAGTACTATTCTGTGTAAATTCGGTTTACGTCGTATTTATTATTAATAGTAGACAGAATGTACATATTTACCTACCTGGCCGCACGCTTTCCTATTCGATGAATAATCTCCTGAAATTAGGGCCGGATTGGTAAATTGCCAAGTGCGAATAAGAAAATGTTAATTTTTAATATTTATCACAAACACGTGTAGTTATTCATGTTATTAAAATAAATAATTCATTAACTTTGTTTTTAACCATTGTGCGTTTATTATATTTATCGACCGATTTTCACAAAATAAGTGAATATTAAATCGTTTAACTTCAGTAAAACGTATTTTAAAAATGTCGAAAATTGATAAATATGTCCTACAAATTTAATAACGCTAATTAATTTTTAATATTTTGATAATTTGTTTTTATGCAGATTTATCTCCATAATCTCGGCTTCAAGATTATAAGAACCTATGTTTCATATATGCAAGAATTTTCCATATTAAGGAAATTTTGCGGTACGCTGAAAATGTATTTAATGGTCGCGGTCTTACAATGCTTGTATTGCTTTATTATGGTAAATAATGTTCAGTTTATTAGTTTCAAATTAGTGAAATGGTCCTATCTACGTAATGGTTTTAAAAAAATTAATCTGTATAACTTCTGATATAAATGAATAATAAAACCCAGATTTTATTTAAAAAAACGCGAAAAAATGAATCATTATTGAAAAAGAAGCCTTAAGCGATTTTATTTTGATAAATTTTTTTCAACAACTTAATATACGTGATCATTATGGTCATGGTAGTTCAGTTGTTTCTACGTTGAACATTGAACTCTTCAATATACAATATTCTCACCCATACATAAATGAAATCATTAAAGAAGTTTCTTAACCGGTTATTATATATCATATTTTAAATGACTAAAAATAATATAACATCTCCTACAAAATCGTGTTTCTTTGTTGAATTGTGTATTATTAATAATGTCCCAGCATCTAGGTAATAATGCTCTGTGGGGGCGACCTTTGGCTCATCCTCGAGCCGGTCCTGGTAGCGGGTAAATCGTTTAACTGAGAGGTGGGTGTTCCGCATGACAGGGGACCGGGTCCAAGGAAGCAAAATCTAAAAGCAAACATACTAATTTGCGTGCCCAACGCGTGTGCGGTGTTTAATTGAATTAACAGAATGATATATTTTTATTTTTAGATAATAATTTTTTTTAACATAAATGTTTATTAGCTATAATTTTATGAGTTTAACCTAAATGTTTATTAGCTGTAATAAAAAAAAAATGATACATGGACGACCTTTTAGTACAGACTATAGTTTTATTATAAAGACAGAAAGATCGTTATTAATATTAATTATTATCATATAATTAAACGTAAAAAAGATGTATTTTCAAAAATGTAGATATCCTCTGTTTAGATTGTTCTTATGATAAACAAGTTTTTTTGTTAAAATCAAGTAAAAACAGTAATAAAAAAATATTTGCAGAAATCTTATATATGGTGCGCGTTCGTAATTATGAGTACATATTACGAGTCCACGATGGTCAATCCATATCGCTTGCTGCATTTTATTTCGATGGGAAATGTAAAGACATTGATTTTGTGATTTACTCTCTGCTAAGTGTGTATTAATCTTTATCAGCTGGTCTCGCTTTCGGTGGACTTTACTTGTTGTGGACATATACCGTTAGGTTTTAGTAAATATATATATATATATATATAAATACTAACCAATAAAATAATAAACTATAAAATAATAAAAAAATATTCATACAAATACTAGGGGTTTACAGTTAGATAAATTAAAAATTTTAGAAATAAGAAAAAGTATTAATAGTAAAGCAAAATATTATAAATAACCAAATCCTCTTTGCAAATAGTCACCTTTTAAATTTGTTTTCATATTTGTTCTTACTTATTCACCACTTTATAATTTTGTTTATATCTATGCTTGTATTTTTTAATTTCAGTATACATTGTTTCCTAAAGAAGATATCATGGGTATCGAAACATGTTAAATTATCAATAAATAGTGGTTTAAACAAAGCATTTTGTCTAATTATCAATATAAAATGAGACCACAAAGTAATTTTGCAAATATTGAAGAAGTGGAAATAATAAACATTTATTTTAATTTTTTTTATTGAATATCGTATAAACAAAAATAAGTCAATTGAAATTCAAAACAATCGGAAATCGAATAAACAAAACAAATAATGTTTAATCATGAAATACTCTCATCTGGCAGAGTCGTTACATTTTCCTTTAAGGACTGAAGGAAATAGAGTTAGTCGTCTGTTTCAAAGCGTTCCGAGTTTTCTTTTCCTGGAGAATATAGTTCGCGGGGTAGATATTGATGAGAATGCAGGGTTGTCACGATGTAGTGAATGATCCAAGATAATTAAATTAAATTGGGGCATGTTGAATTCACAATTGTTTATTCTGGATTTTTAGATATATTATCAGTAGTCGTATAATTAATAAATATTTTCTAATCTAAATGACACATTATTTTCTTTAATTATTATTAGAAGAACACATTCTTATTGTGAAGTTGTAATTATTCAGAACGTAGGTCTGTGATATTTTTATTTATAACTTTCTTTTTAACTGCTTTTATGAGCTAAATTTAATACATCAAACGGTTTCGGAAAACACCATTTCCTTCATCAGGATGTCAAATATTGTTAGTTTAGTTAGTTAGTGTTAGTTACAATACTCTCACTACACACACATATATATATAGAGTATTGTAAAACTAATTATTAGTGTAAGTATTGTATTATGATTATGTTGGAATGTTGGACGGCGATGGTTCTGATTGATGTCTACCCAATTGAACTTTTTGTCTCCACCCAATTAAATGTGAAGATGTCTACCCAATTGAATATATTGGGTCCATATACGTGTAATATTATTGGAAGTGGACGATTTCTAGTTTGTGTTGAGTGTGTTGAGCAGTTTTGGAGCTAAGAACATGTTGAATCTTTTATAAAATGTCGTTTTTGCTCTCGGAACTGGCGTGTATGTAGATGTTCGTTGTTTGTCTTGTGTTGTGTCCATGATTTATTGCTTGGGGTAAGTTATTGTTAGCATGGAAATATTGGATAAGTCTCAACAAATAGATTTGTCTTACGTCTAGTGAATTGGACTCTATAAATATAATATCTGATGGATGTCTAAAGGGACGACCATTTATTACCCTAAGAATTATCTTTTGCGCTCTTTTGGCCGACTCTAATATTGTTTTTGCTGCTCCTCCTCAAATATGGATACTACGACAGGTACTAATAATTTTTAATGATTCTGTCTGAAGTTGTGTGGCCCTAATGCACGTGGGTTGTGAAGTGTACTCGAAGATAAGAGCAGCCAGAGTTAAGAGAAAACAGTTTCGTTAAAATAAACAGAGCGCACAGCACACGTCAGAAGTATTCTGCTTACTATTTAACGCGATCCAAGTGCAACAACTGCTCGGAACAACAAAGATCTTAAAAATGTTTGTTTTTAAAAATAATAATAAATATCTACGAATAGTAAAATTTGACCTTGTCCAAAATGAGTAATTAATATCACCATCTATCTCTAAGTTATAAAGGACATGGGCTGGTCACGTTGCCAGTCAAAGCAATAATCGGGTGAATAGATTAATATGTTCGTAAACTACGAGATAAAACCAACCAATAGAAATGATTCGGAGACAATGAGATGACAAAAATAAAATTTAAAAAATTGTTAATATTTTTTGCCAGTTTTATGATTACTATTCGTTAACTCTCTAGAATTTTATTACTTTTTTTTATATTACCTTGTAGATTATTACAATACCTTGCATATTCTTACCGTACCTTGCATGTTGTAATCATATTGTTACCATTGTTATAAACCCTTCCTAAAATGGACACCAAAGACACACGTAGGAAGATTTCGTAATTAAAAAAAATCAACAAATTTTATGGAATTAAATATCTTAGTAAATATGTACATATATATACAATGCTGACCATATAATGCTTTAATTCCAGCAATATGTAGACGTTTTAGTTAATATGAGCCCAGTTCTTAAGCAGTAATATCTATCAATATGAGGTCTTCATCAACGCCTGTTTTCGTTAAACTGTTTTTTTTTTATATACTGAAAGCTCTCTATGCATATTGTTATAGGATCAGGGACCGTACTTCATTCGACATGTCATAATTTTTAAATATCTTTTTTATAAATTGAAACAGCCTTTTCAAAATTTATGAGTGCATAATCATACCAACTCGTTGATTGTTTCAAAAAACTGAAAACTTATTAAATAATAATTATTGTTGATGTTTGTAGCGTTAAATGTGTGGTTGGCCATAAATATTAATTTTTATAAACTAACATTCCTTGTATAAGCCACGTTAAGTAATTTAACGTCGACTGGTTTCGATATAACTGTATCTTCGTCAGGACAAACGTATACTACAGTTAGTATACTCCCATCCTGACGAAGATACAGTGTTATCGAAACGGGTCGACGTTAAATTACTTAACCTGGCTTATGTTTTTAAAGTTTGTTAGTTTATAAAAATTAATAAATAATAATTAACTGCTTTCATAATATTTGAATCGTTACAATTTACTTACCTACAGTCTTACATTTTTCTAATTTTTGGCAATAGATATATAGACTTCTTTGATTTCTTTTGGAAAATGAACCTTCTAAAAAGGTCACATATCCACCTAACTCGTACATTTCAAAGCAAATTGACACTTCACTCCAATGTAATAGGTCTGTAAAGTTTTAAATTCTAATTTAATGTATTAATTGTAAATATATGTATATATTTATAATTAATACATTAAATTAGTATTTAAAACTTTAAAGACCTATGTTCTGAATAATTACTACTTCACAATAAGAATGTGTTCTACTTAAGTTGTATCAGTGTGTATAAGTTGTATCAATGTGTCCAAAATTTAATAAAAATGAATTGATAATTCTGGCGTTTGCAGTCGGCTTACTCAAAGGTATTTGAGATTCCGTAAAAACAATGTAGATGGCTTTTCAAATAATGGAACGACAGATGTATTCATTTGAAAAAGTGTAACATATAGGTTCGAAAATTTTTCATGAAAAATACTGGCGCTATAACACAATCGGTAGTGTACTTCCCCGGATTGGAAATAGAGATCCAGGTTCGAATCCCGGTAGCGCAAAAACAATATTTTTCGACAAAATTGATTTTATATGTATATATTTAGAATTAATACATTAAATTAGTATTTATATATATATATATTTCTAACAAATCTGCGTGTTATATATAAAAGAACATAATGTTACACATATAAAATAGAATATCTTCATAAATTTCTGAAAGAGAAAATAATATTAATTACTTCTCATGGTACGTTGATTCCCACATGATTTTATTTTTCGCGGTGATATTTTTATATCCAGGTATAATTGGTTATTAATTATAGCAACATATATACTTACACTGTTATAGAATAAATAAACTTACCAGCCATACCACAAACCACTTTTACGAGACGCATTGTACAATACTATTTGAATTATTTTTCTATAGGCGTAAAAAATTAATTAATATTTTAAAATTTATTTATATTTTATTATTCATAAAAATTTTGATGCAAGTAATTAAATAAAAAGTTTTTTTTTTGCAACGATAACTCCGAAAGTGACAGTTGTGTTAATGGGGGCTCCCTTGGATTAATTGGATATTTATAAAAAAACCCAGATATTTATAAAAAGAAATTACTTTAATATTTCTAGTTCACTTGTTTTTATAATTTTAATTATTTTTCTTTAATATATTTCTTACTTTTTTGGCTATCTACGCTTTTTTCAGTAGAATCAATTTAATGTAATGTTTTTATTTTGACATTTGACAGAAATCTTTAATAGTTTTAATTTTGCAGTGCAGGAATTAAGATATCTGGATTCTCCTGACCTTCTTTCTCCTCCATCACATCTTTCCCGCTTCCCAATACCCCCCTTAGAAGATGCAGAATCTTCAGACGTTTCCTCTTTTTTAACTACCAAAGGAAGGAAAATTGAATAAAAAGTCAGAAAAGACAAAGAACTCTCTTAAGACAACCAGCATTATCTCATCTCATCCTATCTCTCCCACACCAACCACTACCTTCTGCTTCTCCTAACTGATTTATCTCTTGATTGATCTCCTTATTTAACTGACAGCGAATCGCTCGACTATTGAGTTGGTCCATATGAATAAATCCCCATCGCTAGATTCATCTGTCTGGCTTTGCTCTGTCGAGCTTGACTAGTGGTTGCAATAACATCCTATTACTGGGTGATATGCCATTCAATTATTAAAAAAATATATTAAAATACTAATTATAAAGATATACATATAAATCAATTTTATTGAAAAATATTGTTGTTGGATTCGAACCTGGATCTCTTTCCAATCCGGAGAAGGTGCATTTACCAACAACAACAACAACCAGTACTTTTGACGACAAATTTTCGAACCCATATGTTATTCTTTTCAAATTAATACATATATCGTTCCATTATTTGAAAACCATTTGTTTTATTCTGGCGTCTCCTATCGGACTAGTTTTCAAATTAATGCATCTATCGTTCCATTATTTGAAAGCCATCTACATAATTCTGGCATTTCTTATCGGACGATTTGAAGGTATTTGAGATTCCATAAAAACAAAGTATTTGAGATTCCGTAAAAACAAAGCTTTCAAATAATGAAACGATAGATGTATTAATTTGAGAATTGTAACATATGGGTTCGAAAATTTGTCATCAAAAGTACTGTGTGCTGTAGCATAGTCGGTTAGTGCACCTTCCCCGTATTGAAAAGAGATCCAGGTTCGAATCCCGGTAGCAACAAAATTGTTTTTCACTAAAATTGATTTTATACGTATGTCTTTCTAATTGATACATTTAATTAGTATATAGAATATCACAGACCTATGTTCTGACTAATTACAACTTCACAATAAAAATGCGTTCCCTTAATAAAAAAAAACCATATATATTTATTCAGTACTTATTATTAATTTATGTTTATTGTCTAAAATGATAAAACACAGTCAAACTACATAAATAAAAGATGTAGGTACACATGACCTTCGTTGTAATTTTCATGAAAATATAGAGCGACTGGAGTGACACCATTTCATGCTAGGAACTGAATTCTTAAAATTATCTTGAGACTTTTCAAAGTAAAAGTGAATACCTAAATATGATATATGTATCATCCATACAGTGGCGTGTAGTAGGTATAGATTTAGGTTATGCTGTTATCAATGATATTATACGAGCATATATAATATATGCACTACAATGTATGTTATACATAGGATTATGAACTTTCGTTTAATCAACGTCTTTAGACTAAATGAATCCATCGTTTACACAACCCTACCATGTATTTATTTTGTCTTTTATTAATAGTGTTTTTAAAGTTCAAGTTTTAACGTAAAATAATACCTTCTTACCAATATAAAAATGTATGAACGTTTTTAAGAAGACTTTTTATGACTGAACATGATTCTTTTATTGTTTGAAAGTCCTTCAACAAAACGAAATAATTATTTTTATTAAAGATTAACGTGGGAAATAGTTCTGCCAATTGCTTTTTGTTTTTCTCAAATCAAAAATAGGTTTTCAAGGCCTTTCAGAATTTTCTGTGCATAGTTTTCTGGGCTAATCTGCCGTGTATATCTGACCTTTCTGGCCGTTTCGGATCTCCCTGCAGGGTTCATCATCAGGGCTAATGTGATGTATAACTGTTAGTGTTGTAGTTAAGGACTGGCTTACAGTACCGTGTTGAAAGCAGGGTCTGTCGTTTATTAGGTACTGGTTTGCACGTGCTTGCTTTACCGTGTCGAAAATAGGTGTTGTGTGAAGTGAGTAGTGTTGTGTTATGTTATGTTCCATCTGCTGTTGGATCACTATCTGTGAAGACTCTTCGACTTCTATGGTTTTGAAGCGCCGGATACCACGAGGTTGTTAGAATGCGAAATGGCCCAAAATAATATTTTGGTGTTCAAGGATACATAAACATTTAGTCGAAGTATGGGACGGGAGTAATAAAACTAGATATTGTTAAACTCAGGTGCACCGACACAGCGTGGAAACAGCGATAAGGAATGAATACTGGCGTACGTAACCAATATCAGAACGGTAAATTCATAATAGGGGATGCATTTCTTCATGCGGCCAGTCTTTACCAAATTTCGGCCGGGAGAACTCGCTCCACAAAGACGGGATCTAATTTTCAAGTAGATCAATATCGTCAAGTAAAATCAATATCGTCTCTGAAATATTAAGCAAGCGCTGTATACATTGTGATTCCCGGGAAAATTTAAACCATACGCCTCGAGTTTAAGCTTAGACTGTGATGTTCTCTGCGTTTAATAGTTGATGTAAAAGGGTCCCGGTGGATCTATAAAAAAGTCTGTTCAAGATAATTTAGTGTAGCAAAATAGCATAAGAACATCGCGTCCAAAGTTCCGGTTTGTCTGGATAATTGGGCATCATCTGGTGGTTAATCTACTACAAGCCTGAACTCCGTCACCCTACGCTGGCGCCACAAGCAGCTGGCCACACTTCACATCCAGGATCCAGGACCATCATCTACACGTAGAAGGGGTCTCCTGAGAGGTAATCCCTTACGTGAGGGACCTGCATAATCTAAATCAGACAAGCATCAACATAGACAATTTGGTAGATAACTTTATGCTGGCACGATGGACACACATATTTAATGTTAATCTCAATGTAATTATATTAAGATTGCCTTATTTATAAGTAATCACGTAAAATGCTCATTTTCCACTTTTAATAAACTTTCTTGTGTACAGCGGCATTATTCTCTCATTTTATAATCATTTGACTTGACAATATTTAAAAAAGAACCAGTTAGGCTAGATGCCTCCACCCTGAATATAAAACCGAGACAGAAAGAAGAAATTTTAACAAGGTTTATAATTTTAGGCCGTCATCCTTATTAATGTTCACTGGGTGTTTTTTAATAGCTTATTTGACCAGACGTGCGTGATGACTCTTGGACTTTCCTAGGATTTTCGGCGGCTCAAATGCAAAATGAATCCAGAAAGTGTTCAGCCAAAGCCGATTTTCCTGGATGGCCGAGTATGCATGCCCGTTTATGTTCGTCAACCTTTTTGGAAATTGTACGCGCTGTTTATCCCACGTGTACTTTCTCGCTGTCTTGACATCTGAGTCTATAAACATTAACCGTCTCTAAAGGATCTCGATTCTTCGTTGATCTTAGCAGATCTTTCACTTTGGCGTTTGTTCCGAAAACCGTCTTTATATCTCGTTTTTTGAGGACTCTTGCTATTCTATCCGTGACATATTGAACAAAAGGCAAGAAGGCGATGCTTTTGATCTCAGGTTCTGTGTGATTTTCGGGACGGTCAGACTTCGTTTTTATGATGTGCTGTATTTATCGCCTTTGGTAACCATTGCACTCCAGCTCTCCGCAGTGTATTTGTCTCTCCTTCTGTAGATATTCTTCTTGATAAATCCTACTTGCCCTCGTTGCTAGAGTGTTTATAAGTCCTCTTTTTTGTGCTGGACGGTGGAGAGAATTCGAATGAAAGTATCGGTTTGCAAACTCGGCCGTCAGAAAAAATCAGCATTGGCTGAACACTTTTTGGATACGGGCCACTATTTTGCATTTATGCCGAAAATCCTAGGAAAGCCCAAGAGTCATCGCGTACATCCGGTCAAAGAAGTAATTGAAATATACAAACACCCAGTGAACATTAATAGGGATGACGGCCTAAAATTAAAAACCTCGTGATGAACGGTGCTTCAAAACCATAGGAGTCAAAGAAGCCTCACTGATAGTGATCCGACAGTGGATGGAATTAAACATACTTCATACAACATTTATTTCCGACACGGTACTGCAAGCCAGTATTTAACCACAACACTAACAGTTATACATCACATCACCTCTGATGATGGATCCAGCAATTGGATCCTAAACTTGGCCAGAAAGGTCAGATTTACACAGCAGATTAGTCCAGAAAACTATAAACAGAAAATTCATAGAAGTATTAGTCGCAGTATTTAATTAATGTCTTAACTTTTCGTTTAAACTCAAATAAAAGGATATGTCGTAAATTTAAATTTTTCGTACTTGAAACGCCATTTTAATTAATCAACAATTAACATTAACTTTCTACAAATTGAAAAATTCAAGACATATTTAATAAAACATTACTATGACGTAGATATGTCAAAAAATTAGTTGTTTCGAAAAACAACATTATTATTATAGTACAACATTATTTATGTACTTATAAATTGTATGCTTTTTTCAATTTGTTTTTGTTTTAAAAATAAAATTCATCTTCTACTTCTTATTCTTTTTGTGACCTGTCCGTTCAACGGACGTTGGCTATCATCACTTTGTTTACTGCGGCCCGGTGCAGCTCTACAGTAGACTGACTAACCAAACTATTGTCTTAGGTTCTTCAGGCATGATGTTTTCCTTTTTCCAGGGCCCCGACTTCCAGAAATATTTTCCTGTATTATGAGGTGCCATATCTTGTACTTTTCTGGATGTCTCATTACACGGCTTTCGGATTTTTATTGTTTTAAATACTTATTTTTCTTTATATATTCGAACCATGCCATCTTCATTCATAACTCTATCCATCCAGTTTATTTTGGGCATTGTTCTGTAGATCTTAAATGTTTTAAGTCACCATTTGTTTCATAAAATAATATCGAGAACACCTAGTATCTGACCATTAGCATTCGTGAAATAAAATTATGCACACATTGTGTATGTGATCTTACCCTGCAAACAGGAAGAGAAGACGCAAATATAGGGAAGAGCAAACAGGGAGGGGAAGTCAGCCCGCAGACACGTAAGACTCTTACCATACTCAAGATGCCCCAGAACTTGTGAATCCAGGATTCAACACTTCAGGCATCCGAGGACCCATAATCATGAAACAGTCTTTCTTTGACACGAAAGACAGACGATACTAATGATGATGATGACGATAGCGATCTTCCTCTATGTGAGATTTTTGTATAAAACGTCACAAAATGTGATTATTGAAAAAGAGTGTCCAAGACTCTTGTATAGTGAAAAAAAGTGTCAAATTTAGTAATATTAGGACATAACTTTGATACAAATATTACTGGATAAACGCAATAAAAATAATAAAAGATAAAACTAAGAGATGGTCCTAAAGATAGTTCCTAGGTATACATTTCAGAGCATTAGAAATTAAATTTTTGTATTAACTGGTGACTATATAATTGCGAAATATATTAAGAAAATGAATTAATTCATTAACTAATCAGATTACCGAGACTCGTAAACTAATTTAGTCTCATAAATAATAATCTTTACAGTGAAATATGAAACGAAAATTTAACAACATAATTCAACATAAAATACAATTTGAAATATTCATAAAATTTTCCATAAATAAACAAGACAATGGAAATCAAAATACGCGTTTCTGGGATGCGATTCCCGGGTTTTTAAGATGAATTTTTTGATGTTGGTAAATTGGCATGGTAAATTGTTGCGGTAACTAAAAATGGACATAAATGTAATACAAATTTTGATCACGTTGCAACAGAGTAAAGAACTTTTGCAAAATTCATTTGTTTCTATATACAAGTATTTAAAATGTAGTAAAAACAATCATTAGAGATTACTAAAATAGGAGCATGCAGTAAAAATGAACAAGATGAATGACAGATTTAGCTACAGATCTGATTGTTTTTTTTCGGTTAACAATACACACTGATTTTAAATTATTAAACGACAATTGTTATTATACAATAATCGTACCGATTTATAATATAGGTACGAAAATATAATTCTCGCCGTTAGTACGTCATATTTTTAATAATAGCGTTAAAGCCATATGCATGAATATTTCTAATTAAATAATATATGTAATCATAAAGCAATTTGTTATTTGACTGGATATGAAAAAATATTGCTCTCTAGACGTTCATTTAAAAAAAAAAAAAAATTTAATTTCCGTAAGACACTTTTATTTTTCTCCTCGGTTTGAAATATCAAATCCCTTGCCAATCTTAAAGTTTTCAGTAATATAAATTGTTAGACGAAAATATCTTTAGAGACTTCACCCGAAGTCAGGAATGAGGTTTAAAAAGGGTTTGTGGGCGTTGCTAGGGAAACGTTGCGGGAAGTAATCCAGCCTGCGAAGTGTTGCCGGGAAAGAGTCTTTCAATATTAAATCTGCACTCAGGCTAACGTTTCTGCTTTACCATACAATTCTCGTTTTGTTTTGCGCAAGAAGTCTGCACCGCTCGCGGGGATTACATTTTCAGATTTTCAGCAAATGTTATATTTCAATCTGTTGGTCTAAAAAACGTGACTGAAAAGAATGCCTTATGAATGATATTAGTAAAATTTAAAAAAATCTTACAATTTTTTTTTGCTCTACTAAAAATCGGTAGATACGATTTAATATAATTTAAGAGATCAAAATAAGTACCTAACCGATGTAACTTAAATATAATTTATTATATTATTATTAATTACATTAGCAAAATATTTATATTTAAGTGTGTAATATTAGTGAAAAAAAAATTATTGTGCACGTGGTATAATAGCATATTAGAAATTGTGTATTTTAAATAAAGCACCAACTCAAATATTGTAATATGCGTAACGCTAATATGGTCAGTAAGATTTCTTCCTCACCAGAAACAAGAAACACAGACGTCAATATACGATTTCGCTAAAATATTTTTTTTTCTTACTCGCAATAAAGATAATGTACATAAACTTCATTTAAAATTGAATATATATTTACGTAATGTTATTAAATATATAAAAGAGAAAACATTTAAGTAATCTTAACCTAGAGATATTAAAAAAAAACGTTTGTTTTTGCCATACTCGCGTATCATAGACCTGGTCGTTTAATCAAATGCTATACAGCCATAATTAAACTGCCGATAAAGATACTTCCGAAGCCCCCACACCCAGAAAGTCATAGATGTAAACGGGTATATACATATATCTATTATAAATATCTTACAAATACTGCATTAACAAAGCATCGTGAATAAATAGTATTAACATTTCGATTATTTTAGTAATTGGTAAATGGAAATTTCGAGAATTATTTGGCCACTTTTAATAACAGATTGAGTTGCACAATTCTTTATTAATTTCACATTAGGTGGTTCATTCGCACTAGAGTCTCCAATTCAAGTACTCGAGTATACTCGTCAATTTTTTTACTACTCGATAATCGAGTATTTTGATAAATACTCTAGTGATACTCGTAAATTATAAATGATGAAATATTTCAAAAAAAAGTTACATAGTTGCTGCGTCCTTCGTTTGGCATTTACTGGACGGATTAGAGGGGTAATTAATAAATATATAATATTTTAGCCATGTCAAAGCGATCAGAAGTTACTTAACTTAGTTAAGTTACAGAAGTTAGAAGGACTTAATTTTTAAGAAAGGAGCATACTTCATCCCTTGTCGTATGTATTAAACGCTGTATTACATTTATTAAAACAAATTAAATTTATTTTATATTTATTTATTATATGTGCATGAATTTTAACTATTTATAGCTATTTTGGTACATTGGAAACTAATCAAGTATTTTAAGATTTTACTACTCGACTAGTTGACGATGTCAAGTAATTTGAGTTTAATTAATTTAACTTTAATTTAATAAGTTTAACTAATTTGCACGTTTTCTCTCCTGGTGTATCTTCAGTCTCTCCGCATTAGTTTTGGTCAAATTTTTAGTAAAATATAAACGAACATAGCGGGCAAATATTGATATGAAACATGTAAAATATAAAAAAAACAATAGCAAGTTCTTCTTTCAATTGACATACAAAAAAATATTTTGATTGGAAAACGAAAATATACTAATTAAATAATATGTAACAATTGGTAACAATTGCAAATGGAGTACCGTTCGCTATAAATTGTGCACGCCTATGACGAGAATAGGTTTTAAATATATCACAATGTTACATAATCGATGTGAATATTTTAAACGAAAACTGTCAATCTGGGCAACATTTTAAGATGCATTTTAAATATCCATTTTTTTCAAATCCATGTGAAGGTATATCGTAGTTAAATATGTTTCATATCATTAATTAACATGGCGGATACTTCACACATAATTGAAACCATCTATTATTTTGATAGTCATGGACTAAAACTTCTCCCAGTATCTTATAAATGATTAATAATGAACAATTTGGAAATCGTTGAAATACAAAAGAATTTAAATTCGGAGAAAACACTAATTAAAAAATATAACATTCCTTAACACTTCGCCTTTACTGTCCATATTCCTGCTAACGACCGAAACCTTCTTCTCAAGACCCGCCCCATTGCCGGAATAGACTAAAATTCTGCATTTAGTTTAGTTATCACCTGATGATGAGAGCGACTGCACCTCTCTAAACTAGTAGTGTAAATAACCCAACGCGTTTGTAGTACAAAGTTTTATCGTGATAATTAAAGAAGTTTCATTTGAAAAAAAAATTGAGGTGAGTACACGGAATGCACGCCATATTAATATCCTTATTATTTTTCAAACAGTACAATGCAACAGATACAATATTAGATTAACTTGGTAGTCTTCTGGAATGAAGTTCGAATCTTCGAATGCTTGGACCAAATAAATCGATCAATATTTCCCTTGGAAAACTAAATGTCATGAAAACAAGGGTCTTCAATCAGTGCGTCCTTCCAGAAATGATATATGAATCAGAGACATTGATCCTGACAATTTAATGCACTATGTGTAGACTGGCACAGTGGGAGATGGAAAGTTCAGTGCTGATGATGATCGATCTGTGACCGAATAATGATCCTGACCCTGTATTTATATTGCCATTGTTATATCATCGACACTTTTAAATTTAATTTATTAAACGCACCCCGCAAATGCTAGTATGTAAAGTGAAACTTCCATCAGCCATAAAGACACCAGTACTAATGCGGTCAGCAATCGTCTAAAAGACTGTCTCTCGAACACCACTACCCATAACCATTAACAACTATAGGAATCGCCTCCGAAAGTAACTACTTTGTGTCTTCTTTTTGTGTCCTATCAGTTCAAAGGGCACGTTCGATGGTTCACTTTGTTTATTGAGGCCCGGAAAAGATTGTCTTAGGTTTTTTAGGCCAGATGTTTTCCTTCTTCCAGGGCCTTGACTTCCAGCAAACTTTCCCTGCATTATGAGGTGCAAGATTTTGTACTTCTCCGGATGTTTCATTACATGTCTGAGATATTGAAGATTTCGGATTTTTTCTATATATCTTCCATTAAACATAATAAAAATAGCTTCGTCTCTATGAGATATTTGATATTTATTCAATAACAGTGCTTTTGTAGGTAAAAATCCATCCAATAATTGTGAGTTCTTGGACATATTCAAATATTGCTTATGTATCTTTGCTTAGTTTTACCTTGTACGTGCTTAAATTTTATTTATATACATATTATGTATTGCACATTAGTATTTTTATTCTCTGATTTTATATATTTCCACTTTTACATTGCCTTATGTACTTTCATTTTGTATTTTAATTGTGTTTTGCCTTGTATTCAATGAGTTATATTGGTTTTATTTGGTTTGTGAAATATGATTTGTTTGCCAATTTGTCCTAAAACTGGCTTGCCTAGTTGGGCAATGAGATTTAAAAAATCTGGATGTAACAAACTGATCTTTTAGCTATACAATATATACTTATTATATGTGTAAGAAATAAAATAATTTCATATGTTCATACAAGTCGATATGCATATCCAAATCCTTTAGAATTAATAACGTAGCAAACAAGTTATTTATGAGTTCACTTATAAATATTAAAAAAATGAAAAATTCTGCATTGATAATTTGATTTTGTTACGTACTATCGGTATTTTAAAATAATATTAACAGTATATAGGATCTGAGCAAATATATGAAAGATTTTGAATGGCCGATAAACTCGTGAATAAGTTGATACTCATGTGGGGTATTTGGTACACACTATTCAATTTTAGGTAGAATTTAGCGCAAGCACTTTAGAAACATTGAGAGGATATTTCAACATTCAACGTTCAACATAATGTGTTTTGCAAACATGTGTCGAGGGAGCTTTTTGGGTTTGGAACAATGGTGAGTGTATTGTACTTTATATTGTAGTAATACTAATCCGTACTTTATAAATTAAAATTATAATATAATAAAATAACATACAAATATATGAACAATTTGCTTAGGTAAACTGGTTACGTTAAGTTGTACTTTTTTTTTTGATAATAAATTATATTTTCAACAATGAAAAATAGATTTTACAGAAACACCGGTCATGGCTGTGCAGCGGCCGCTACCTGTCATGCACTACGGTAAAATCAATTGCTTTCTTCTAGTAATATTATAACATACCTCAGAGGCAAAATGTATTGTGTGTATGGTGACATCTGTTAGAAGAGTCAATTGGATAAAGTTATTATTATTATTTTTTGAGTTTGAGTACAGTGTTGTTATAATAAGATAAAACATTACAGTTTGCTGTAATACCAATGTAAGACGTGTATTTCGGCGCCCTGCCTGCTACACTTGTATTTTACTCTATTAGTATTAATATAGTTGTAAACAAAGTGTAATGTTCAATAAGTAACCGATCTCCAACAAGCGATATTCAAATTGATAAAACTAGTTTCTTATTGAAATTTTTTTATAAAAAATCCCTTTCAGCATTGGCCGCAAGAATTGGGTAGGTTTTATATGTTTCTCCAGGACCAACATTAACGGAGTGACAAATTTTCAATATTTTGAACAGTCGCTATTTTGAAACAATATGGCGATAGAGTTAGATAGTTGTAGTTGAGATATTTAAAAGTGTAAATTTTCTGGAAACTTGATCGAAATTTGATAACTATGGGGTTTAGTGTATCCGCAAAATATTTACTTATATAGAATATGCTAATATATAAATAGATATCGTTAGGTGTAAGATAGGAGGGTTTCAGATCTTTACAGACAGCTTTATCGGAGAGCTGAGAAATGTGGGTCCTCAATATCAGTATTACTTACTCACTTTTAAACAACAAAATTTCTCTCCTTCACTTGAGGAAAATAAATACATTTTTCATATATGAAGATAGGGAAATAAATTTTACCACCATTGAAAGAAGTCTGATATTAACTAAATCGTGTATTAGGAAAAGTAAAAGTTAGCATTTAAATTACAACCAAACCACATTATTCATCATCAATAGATTTAAGCCAGACAACCGCATTAAAAATGCAGTTGTCTGACTTAAATCTATTGATTTATTAGTCTATGCCAATATCATCAGTGCTAATGATACAAGTAATAGCAGATTCTAATAATTGTATTTGCAAATAATTTATGCTAGCTGCATCATATAACAAATCAAAATAATTACAAAGCGATAATATATGAAAAATAAAAAAATTATCGATTAGGTAAACCAAATCACTCCCTTTAATTTTACGGGTGCACAAATTGTCTTCCCATATTATCATCTACATTTCACATAGTTTAATATGAGATATCACTACTTTCCTGAGTTTACTTCTTCCGGGACTGGTACTGAGGGTTTAGAATTTGCGGTGTTGCCTTTACCAAACGATCCACATTCAAATTATTTGATATGATGATACGCTATTTGTGATAAGAATAACATTGTTAAAAAAATTATGCCATCGTAAAATAAACTCCAAGTTACATATAACTTCAATCGTAAAAAGAAAGATGACATAAGTAGAAAGAACCTCATGATAAAATAATCTCCTTCATAACATATACCATCGGTGTAAAGATGCCATTTTATCCAAACTACATTGTAAAATAATAAAGGGAAACATGCCCGTTTCCTAAAACATAGAATTACACAATGCAAATTAAACACGAATATTTCCCACATACGTGCACTCGTATTTATATTTTTATTTATATATCCTTTATACAAAGTTGGATGATCACAGATTTTTACATTAATCCATTACTTAGAACAGTACGGCGCGCACGGATTTTGCCGGCCACCCGTCTTTTTGTTTCCATTCAGAAACGTTAAAAATTCGCATTCTTATATTATGCCGCGCTGCTATTGGTCAAGGCGTAATCTCTGTGTTATCGTATTGCAAAAGAAATATGGCACACATTCAAAATAAATTCGCGACCCTACTTTCGTTACGTCACAATATATAATTATAAACTTTTAAGGGTGGTTTAAGGACCTCTTGGTCGTCATCGATGAAAGTGCATATGCATTTACCCGACGCATCATGAGACCTTCTGTAATAGGTAATAACATCGAAATTTACCTAAATTAGATTCAGTCAGGTATAGTATAAGTAGAATTAGAGATGTCAAAAAACAGGAATGCACCAGTTTAACCACCAATTAAATTTAATGCCGAATCTAACCTTATTTGAAGCATTGTTTTCATGTGTACAAAAAATATTATAAAAAAACAGCTCTTTGACGACGATTGTTTAGATTGGTGTCGGTTCGTTATTGTTTAGCGCCTTTCAATTAATGGTTCTGGAGGAAGGGAAATCAGCTCAAAATGGTTAGCAGGTGGGCCCGGGTATGCGCGAGAGTAGATTTTGCTTATTGATTTATTAAGGTCGCCGAGTTACATGAAATAATGCTAGTGTCCTCAAATGATAGGTTTCTGTGTGACGATCATGATACAGCAATATTATCCTATTTTAATTACGTATTGAGAAATCTTATAAAATTGTTCACTTTCATTTAATAATTTAATAAAAATACATTATCATTTTAGTACAAATTAAATTAATCAATTAGAAAGATATACAGAAAAAATTTATTTATTGTAAAAATATTTGGTTGCTACAGGGATTCAAACCTGGGCCTCTTCCTATCTGGGGAAACATTTATTTTAACATTTAGAACAAATTTAGAACTTATTTTCTGTATATTTTTATAATTGATAGATTATTTATTCCATTTTTAAAGCCAATCAACTTTATAATGCGATGAATCTCAAACATCTTCGAGTAATACACGCTAGGAGACGTCAGAATTAAATCAATTCATTTTATTAAATTGTGATAAACTTTGATACAACTTATGTATTTTTTAATGAAAACATTTTTGAATTTATACTACTTTAATTGTTTCAATTATAATAATTACTACAATTTATTAATCTACCAAAAACATTTCGGGAATTATTACGATACAAGGTTTTACTATTATTAAAATATTGTGATCACTAGGACATAACAGAAGTTTTTTATTTATCAACATTTCAACAATATTTTAAAGTAGTTCCATCTTAAAGCTATTTAATAAATCGTCTGTGTGATGCGATTTAATAACAAGATACAATGTCTATGTGTAGATCATGAACAACTATACGAGACTCTGGTACTTGAGATATCGAAGACGGAATCGGGTGGATTTTGAATATTATGCGTGTGCGCTAGTTGATATATAAATTAAGTCAGTAAGCATTTGGTGAGCTTTCGTGAGAGTATTAATACACATTGAATATTATGTTCCAGGCCAATTTTGTTATGCCGTCATTTTTGTTTACCAAATATTTGTATGTTTGAATTTGGTTGTGGTAGAAAATAGTTAATTACAATTTATTATACATTATATATCGTCTCATGCGCCATGTGGCGTATCTGCCTATTTCTTTCAGGATGAAAGTGGCAATACTCTAATCATTAATCGCTATCGCCACATGTTGAAAAACTTCTTGATGGCCGAATTGGATCCATTGGACCTGTAACACATGTGATTTCAACAGAACGGTGCCACCTCACACACAGTCCGAGCTACGCTTGAAATTTTTTGAGAAATTTTTCCCGGCCGCATAATGTAAAATAGTGGTGATATCGACTGGTTTGACGGCTCCCGACTATTTTTTATGAAGGGAGGGTACTTGAAAAGAAACGTCTACGCTAATAAGCTAACAACAATTCCGATGTTTTCGAAATGAAATTGCTGAAATAACACGCGAGGCGTCCGAGAATATTATGAAAAATATGGTTAAATGAGTACATATTTGTTCCGCTATTAAAGGCGGCTGTTTGGCCAATATTATATTTTAAACATGATTGTAATAAATTATATAATTGATAAATAAAAATCAAACTATAAAATTGTATTTTATTTTTTATTTACTCAAAAATAACATCGGCCTCGAACATAATATTCATCCTATAGTTGTAGTAGGCCGAGTGGTTTAAAATATCTGTGCATGATGCACAGTCACATTTTATTTTCAGTATGTTTTATGCGAGCATGTATTTTATGTTTATTAAATTAATAAAAATATATTTTTATCTTAAAACCTCTGTTTTATATCGGAAAGCTTTTTACATATCTCAAGAACAGAAAGGGTTTATTAAACGAATTTTTCTTTTTTGAAGAGCTTTTTTTTGTGTAAAGATGGTTTTCACTCCAATTCTGTTCTCAAATAAGCTTGTTTGAGTGTGACCAAGGGACTGGCCGATGTAAGGTTGTTTGCCTTGACAATAATTTAATATAAACCTAAGATTTTTTTTGTCCAAAGCTATCTCATTCAGTAATCTGAATGTTTTATGCAAACGCTCTGCGCACTCGAGCAGGGCACTAGATTGAATTTTAAAAGAAATCTTTTAACCCTTACAAAATTGAGGACGGAGCTCTCGCGCTGTTTAGAAAATAAAAATAGATAAATATATATAAAAACAATATATTTATGTGCGAAGTTCCGATGCTTAAAAAAAATAAATATTTTCCATGCGTACCTAATTAGAGGATAGTTTATCTCCACATTATATTGTCTTTGATAGGTGTATTAACATTGAAACGTTTTCAAACTATACATAAAATTGTATCATAATTGTGACAGTGCAAAGAAAATATATGTAATTGAAATCTAGTAGTTTAATATTAAAAAAACTCATGTGGTTATATAAATTGTTACATGTATTATAATGTATATAAATTTATTCAAAATATAATAGTTTTACCTATTTAAAGAATATATATAATTGACTTAGATGATTTAGGGCCTGAAGCAATGATATAGGTTAATAATGGATAAATTTTGCAAATATTTATTTCAAATGCATGATTTTGTAAATATTTCAAACAATAATTTTTCCATGACTGTGCAGAATTTTTATATTTTCATGTTATCAATAATTTTTTAGATTTTTAGATTTTTTTTCTCATTTCTAAAAAAATTATAAATATATATTCATAAATAAATGTATGTACTTACTCGTACACAGACACAACTTGTTTTCGACACGGTATTGCAAGCCGGTACATAAATACTCACACGTCGCATCAACGACATAATCTCTGATGATGGACACTTCAATGGGATCCGAAATGTCGACCAGAGAGGTCGGATACATACGGTAAAATAGCCCCGAAAACTCTAGACAGAAGGCGACACATCAGTTAAAACTGATTTTTTACTACTATCTACGTACTTTATCAAACTTATTTTATGTACTATCTACATAATTTTGAATTGATAAAACAGTAAAGAAAGAAAATTATTTGTATCCTATATGTAAGTTTTCGCAACAATTTTGGAATAAATTATCTAATAATAAGTAATAATTCTATAATTTTATTGAAGCTAACGTAAGATTTATTAAATTGCAAATAAGTCATTTATAATGTAAGAATGATTTAAAAAAAATATTTTATTTGAAATTAAATTACCCTCCAGTTTGCCACGCGCTTGCCGCTGCCTCGTGATATTCATATTTGAAACTACTGCAGGATTACGGCGCGACGACAATTTACAAGGAAATTAAATACTTGTATTACAAAAATTCAAATAAACGATACAGCAAAACGAATTTAAGAACCGAATTTAAAAATTCTCGATACTCGTCTGCAAAAATATCATCGCAATCTTAACGAAGACTGGGGGAGGCGTCGCTTAAACATTCATTCTTATTTTTATTACTTTTATTACGCGAAAGATGATGATAATTACGTGAAGAGACTTTCAGAGAGCTAAGCTTATAGCTTACGTAAGTAAAAATGGGTATTTTTAAATAGAGTACTCGTAAAAATATACGTATAGTACGAATTGTCGCGTCAGTAATTAGTATACAGATCACGAACGCTGGTGACAGGGGGTGGGAAATTTGAAGACGCACACAAGTAGCTACAGTTGGTACGAACCAATTTACCGAGAATATGCAAAGACAGTGACGTAAGGCAAGTAACTAAAATTATGTTATTTCTCACTCTAATCTATCCAATTTTCATGTGTGAGTGCATTATCGGAGAAGGACAGCACGATGAACGAATACCTCAATATTGCAACAAACACAATCACAGCAAGCTTTATCTGCAACAGAAAACTAATAATTCTTCCAATTCTTTAGTCATGTGGTGACCCCATCAACATGGCCATATAAGGACTC
The DNA here is from genome assembly GCA_022840565.1 of Eubasilissa regina. NCBI lineage: Eukaryota > Metazoa > Arthropoda > Insecta > Trichoptera > Phryganeidae > Eubasilissa > Eubasilissa regina. The sequence goes on along the minus strand of JAINEB010000008.1, from coordinate 7,054,549 downwards.
ACTTATCAACCATATAGGGCCCAAACAAAAACGACCAATCGGCAGACGCGATAAGACAAATGAACCAGAGACGGATACTGTACAAGCAACTAGCGATCACTCTTCCGCAGATCGTCTTCTCATAAACATATCCATTCGACAGCATCTTGAGCGAGCCACTTCAGAGTTCAACGCGAATTTAACTGTATAGTTCATCGCATTAATAAGCGAAATTTTGTAAGTGCTTTTTCAACAATAGATACCTTACACTGCGACATACAAACAACACGCGTGAGACTAGAAGTTGTCAAGAGCTTCCGTCTATCAATTACATAACCTTCAGACAACTTATGAGTCAATCATATTTAAATAACCTCAATATCAGTCAACTCCTACAACCAGATTATGCGTTAAAGGGACAGAAGATTACCCTGGTAGCAATCTTGGGATGAAGAAGACTTGGAAGAGTTCCACGGTGGATAGTTAAGTTGCATCAGGATAGAGACACCCTGAGATCAGCTGTGAGGGCGACCCGGGAACGATACTTGTGGACGCGCATTGCGAGCCGAATCTCATCTGATCGAGATTACTCTGTGTCAAGAATGACATGAAGGAGAAAAGAAGACGAATTAAATTTCAATCAAATAAATATAATACATAAAAGGATACAAAATATAAAAAGATATATTTGTATCGAAAATTAGACAACCAGGATTCAAACAAGGTTAGTGATATTACGAACAACCAAATGATGCACAATAATTTAGACCCGTGTCCGCGGAAGGAGACACGATGAGATAATCTCAGAGATTTAGTTGAGATACATCTCAATTAGTGATGAGAAAAATGTTCTTGATTCACTGGTGTGATTATGATTGATATTCGATAATATCAGTGATTGAAAACTGTGACTGTGATCACAGTTTCTGATATCACAATACAATTTGAGTATATTTATTTATATTATTACAACTTAATTTGCGTAAAAATATATTCTAAAGCATAATTAGTAAAAAATTAGTTAGCATAAACATTACCAATAAAAACAGATTCTAATAGATGGCGCTAATCAAATTATAGAAAATCCGGTAGATGGCGCTAATTCAAGTGATAATAGATTTAAACGGCAGCGTCAGAAAATCAATAGAATTTTTAACAAAAAAAATTTGAATCACGAATCACGATATTCCCAGATATTCAATCACTGATAGTGAGTGTGATTTAAAAATATCAGTGATTGACTCACGGTTTGTGATTTTGAGCTCATCACTAATCCTAATACCATGTAGACGTGTTGAGATTTTGATCAAAGATCAGCTTGAGATTGGTAAAAAAAGGTAAAAACTCAAATACACGATGTTCGATCTGACAGCGAGATTTGAAACGTGTAGACAAATCATCTAAAACCACCACAGATCATTAAAACTATATATTATAAACTTTAGGTATGTATATTTGATAGAAACGGAAAGTCTGAGAATGATATCGAAAGGAGGGTGACTGTAGGAAACAAAGTGAACGGCGCTTTGAATGGGAATATCTAACGGGAATTTGTCAACCGAGGCAAGACTAGCGATGCATAATGGAATCCTGGTACCGATACTGATCTATGGAAGTGAGAACTGGAGCTGGTAGAAAAGGAACGAAAGTAGACTGAATGCAGTGGAAATGAGATCACTTAGGCTTATACGTAGCAAATCTATTTATGACAGAGTAAAAAATGAAGAAATAAGGAAAGAATGTAAAGCAGATGTTAGTATAGTGAGTAAGATTAAGAAAGGATCACTCGGTTGGTTTGGTCATACGTAACGGATGAATAAGGGGAGAATGGTGAGAAAGATATATGACGCAAGTGTTGATGGCACCAGAAATAGAGGACATGCGGAAGACTTGGCACGACCAGTTAATGGAGGATGGTTCTGTTAGAAGCCTCAACAATCGGCGAGCTGTATGAGAAGATGTATGAATATGGATGAGGCGACAATTGTGTGTCAGGACAGAAGAATGTGGCGCTCTATCCCCTCTGCCTACCCCCGCGGGAAACGGCGTGATGGCAAGTAAGTAAGGTATAAGTCATTAAACATTAACATCAATAAGGCGTTAAATTATAAACATTTATATCGTTTTAACTGTTGTTGGGGAGATCTAAAATCATCCAACTGACGAACAACGACATTTGACGTTTGACGTATGGCGAGCGTAAATGGAGGCATGATAGGTGAATCTCTGAGACATGGTGGATACGCGGAGACTACGAAAGCTGAAAGTTGTCTCCAAATAATCATATAGGAGCAAAATCCGTATCTTAGAGTGTCTCGAGTGGAAAATCTGTAAAAAATCTCATTCGTCGACACCGGCCATTACTGTACTATATAATGATTGAATGTTTGACTGAGTGATTTTGTTTTTGCTTTGACTATCTACCAATTATAGATTTCACGCAGTGTTCCTAAATAAGAATTCCATAGCATCGAATCGATTGATTCAGGGCGAGGTAAATGGATTCATATGCCTGGTTAATTTTAATCAAACAGCGACTATATACAGCGATTCCCAAAATGTGGAGAAATAATTTTGTACCGAGGATTATAATAGTTTTATTTCAGATAATTTATATTTATATCATAGGTTGTGTAGATTTATTCAGTAAACATAATAAATAGGTACATTTTTGGTAAACACTTTTCATAAATAAATAATGTTGTTTTAAAAGTCGTGAATAAATTTTATTTAAATTGTTGTAATATGAAGTTCACAAGTTATTAATTTATAATAATATATTAGTTACTCCACAAGTCAAAAAAAAAAAATTTAAAGGCGTCCAAAGCGCAAAGATTGGCGAGTAACAAAATCATGCAGAGGCTTTCATCTAATAGCAGATCGATAATGGTTAACGATGATAATTATATTTATGTATTTGTGCAAAATATTATACGTATATTTTTGTAGAATACCTAATATCTAATTTACATTTATGTGTATTTGGAATCATGTACACTATACACTGTTGATGGCACCAGAAATAGAGAACGTTCTGACACGACCGGGTAATCCAGATACTGGAAGATAGTTCTGTTAGAAGCCTAACAATTGACGAGCTTGCGTGAGAAGATGTATAAATGTGATGATACAAGAATTTTCTCTGCGTACACCGGAGAAATAGCGCGATGGTAAGTAAATACGCATTTTTTGTTGCAAAAGTAATTGTCCAATATTTATCGCTAAGTTAAAATGTCTCTATACTGATTTATGGACCAGATTTTAAAAAAAGAACATTTACTTTATTTCAATGAAATATATCACGGAAAGTAGCGAGGCTTTTTTTCGCTCTGTAACTGCCAGTGCCCCTAATACGCGAGGGAAAATACACCGTAGGAACAAGGGTATATTTTTGGAATCTGAAGGAAAGATCTCTGTAGCGGTTGTCAGTAGATATGGTATTTTAAAGGAATTTACTAAGGGTCGTGTGTAAGAGGGTACAAAATCTTTTGGAAACCTAACGTAAATCTCCAGTTCAACAAATCGAGCACATTTACGCCTGGATAGTTTTTTTGTTTATTGTTTGTGTGCCAGCAGTGGTGTTATTTATTAGTTGCTCCCCGAGAGATTCCAGTTTTTTAGGTAGTCAGAAACCATCAATTATTCAATGTAATTGGATATCGATCGCTGAGCGTTTAGTACCCATCTACAGTATGTAGGCACTTCTCAAGGACTCCGACATTGGACCATCATATCAATACGTAGCGTGTACTTGATAAATACTTGATAATAAAAATACAGTATGCACGCACGCTTAATAATTAACTGATTCACTTAGGTATTACAAAATTTGTGAATTTGTAGTTCTCGCTTATATAGGGTGTCCAGCTGAAAAATTTCAAGATTAAATTGTAATTGCTCGTAAACCATCAGCGTGAGATAAGTGGGAGGGGTATTGTTCGACGCGCGTGATTTGCTGATTTGCTAGTCGCAATGAGTCACTGATCAGGAGCGCACCGCGCGTTCGCGGTTGAGCAACCCGCTCTAGATGTGCATGCAAACACCAAATATCTATTCATTATTTTCTTTTCTTGAAAAATATTTAAAATATGTATATCATCTAAAGAAATTCCTCTAATTATTAATTAAGTGGTGGAAACATGAGGAAGAAAGGAAGGCACTTACATTTCGTATTTTGCCGGATGCTGGTTCATTTGTTTATTCCTCTCCACTACAAATACAAGCATCGCGGGGTATCTACAATGTTAACACTCGCGAAAAGGTATAAACGGGATTAAAGTAAGATTAATTATAAACGTTAGTGGAGTAAAGCGGAGTCAAGCGACTGTAGTTATCCGTACAAAAGTTCCAAGCGCACTGAACTTGCTGCAGTTGGAAGACTTTTAATTACTGCGATATCTTTTTTTTTCTTTGTCCTTAAGAATAAGCAAGAAAAGAAAGGGAAACAAGTTAAAAACTTAATAAAATTTAATTTGTTTAAAACGGCGTTAACATTAAATGAAGGGCTAAAAAAATATTATTAAAATATAAAATTATATTATATTTATAATATTAATAATGTATTGGAACTTATACATTTTAGTCTCCTTGGAATACAGATTTTCGATATAGTTGAAACTTTTTTGCACGTCAGTTCAGGCAATGTGTATTCAGAGCACCATGTGGAGCGACCTCGATAAAAATTGCGTTTAGTTCATACATATTTAAGATAGATTTTCACAAAATTGTTTTTTCTAAATCTCCCACAAGATATATAATTATATATATCTAGTACATAAAATATTAAAAAAAAAAGTTCATTTTAGATTTTTTCCCATAAATTATAGTTAATACCTGTACCATAATAGTGAAATTATATGATAATGTGATGACCGAAAATTTAAATATCAAAAGAGCGAAGGGGCTGAAAAATAAGATAGAGAGTTGGGTAAACCTTAACCAAGGTCAAATGAAGTGCTGGATGAATAAAATGAAGAAGGGTGAGGGTGACTTGGACACCTTAGCTGTATAGAGCAAATAAAGCATGATCATTAGCACATATAAAAAGGGACATAGAGGGACCAGTGAAGCCGAACATAACCATTTGTTGATTTATAAATTAAGAACCCAGTTCATTAAATTAATTTTTCTTATTATAGTGTATGTACGTATATTTTGAATTTTCTTTCAAATTAGTAGGCACATAAATATAAACAATAATAAATGGTATAAACAAATTAATTTAAAATAAAATAATATAAACTCCTTGTTTAAGAGTCTACTCCTCCAATAACTTAATCACTCTACTGTAGTGACATACAATTAGGTCACAGTAAGAGTTTCCAACTCTATTCCACTAATAATTCACTGGTTCTACAACACTCTCACTACATATGTTTATATTTTTTTCCGTATTTTTATTTTTTTCCTCTCTTATTTATATTATATATATATATTTATTGAATTAAATAACACCACAACAGCACGAAAAGAACTAGGTACTTTAACACAGACGGCAGTCTAGCAAAGTAGCCAGGACAATGCTGTATATGTCAGAGGTGAAGTCTACTCCATCCCACACAATAAACTACGAGTATCATGTTATATTATAATATATTCACATCTGTTTCAACAAAAAACATGTATGTCAACAAAGTCTAATAAATATGCAATCTATTCATTTTTTAATATAGACTAATATTAGCAGCTTAAAATTAGCACGATGAGATGTACGAGTACACATGCTGAAGATAAACTCTGGGATCACCGCTTCAAATTGGTAGAACCGACCTATGTACACGGCTTGATTTAACACGTGTGCATAAACGTTTTATAGAATCATAGATACCTACAACTTTTAATTCTGAAAAAGTTAGACAAGCAGCGCAAATAGATACTGACAACTTTATTTGCACTCGGAAATATAGTTACCGACAACTACTTTCAAAAGATAAACAAAAAGGATTAAATTACTAAAATTTAATATTTTAAGAACTGTTTAAAGATTAAACATTTTTCAACGGATGGAGGAACTATCAACAATGAATTGACTCGCATTTGAAGTTTAACAAATAACCGTGATGCGAAGCGCGATACAAGTGGCGGTATTCCAATCTCCGACACTTGGTGTGTACATACACTGTGGACAACGAAAGCTGAGAGTTATTTCCCAAGAATCTCATGGGATTGCCTTGATTTTCTTGAATCTCCTGTCTCAGAGATTATTTTGAGATGAAAATCTCATCTGTGGACACATGCCATTACAAAATGGAGTTTTAAGCCCGCGAGAATATTTATCTTGGATAGCAAATCTGGAAAATCGATAATGTAGGTGATCATATTAAAACCAAATTAGCGACAGTTCATCTGACAGAGGAACACTTAATATATATCTAAATCAGACATTATTGCGCTCAATTCAGATACTACATTTGTACTTGTACTTGTACATATCTCAAAAATAAAGTTTAATTCTTTTTAAGGGATTGATTTGAACGTGATAACGAGGCAGCCAGATTGGATTTACCACTGACTTAGTGATTTACCATTAAAAGTTGGACATAACCACTCAAGAGACTGGAGTAAAAACACCAGGAACTTCTCATTACGAAGCTGAGGATTTTCTTAGTCTTGCATGTTATTGTATTTTATTTATTTGGAAAACAAACAGTTAATCGATATAAACAAAAATAATGATAATAGTGTGACAAAAAAATTTACTAATTGAATGTTTTCTTTGAATTAACAATATGTTTGAAATAGTGAAGATAATTACTTGAAAAATACTTATTTAATAGATAAATTGCTTATGAAGACTTAATAATAGGAAACAAATTTTACGATGCAAAAAAAAATAAAGGGAATAACTATATCCTCTATTGCAGAAATACAAAACATAACAGTAAAATTAAGAGAAGTGAGAGAAAAAGTAAAAAAATTATATATCTAAACAGAGGAGAGATACAAATTATAAATAAGATATCAAATATCAGATATCGCATAGAGAAAAAGCAATTTTTTATTATATTTAATCGAAAATATATGGAAGCCGAAGACAGGTCGTAAGTCCTATAATTACCCCATACTTCCATGCATTCAATATAATAAAAAATAGCTTTGTCTCTATAAGATATCTGATATTTGATTAATAACAGTGCCAGTATAAGTAAAAATCCAGTAATGTGTGTTCTTGGACATATTTAAATATGACTAATAAATAAGAAAATTTACCAAGGGATAATAGGATAGGGAATAAAATCTGTGTGATAAATAATAAAATGAATGATAAATAATAAAACAAAAATGTTAAATGATATTGCTGTATTATATTTTCATCCGGTATCACAAAGTACATAAGTAAAGTACACGTACATCACAAAACATTTTTTCATCTGGTACATGGAATGGAGTGTTGAATTCCGTAGCAAAAAATTCACGATTAACATTTTATGCATCGTAAAAATGTGAACTCGCCGCGGTATAAATTATATCGCAACAAGTTGTACGTTGTCGCCATCAACATGTAAATTGGACGGGGAAATAATCAAATTTGATGGAAAACGATAAAAGTACTGCGAGGGATAGTCGAGCTTGGGGGAGGGAGGAGTTCTCCTACCCTGTGTCCACGATTGTGTTGATCCGGACCTACACACATCACCAATCAACGTAACTAGAATATATTTTTGTAGTAAATTGGCAATACAGTCAACACAATTAATTGCCTTTTGAATTTTATCGAAGCGAAGCCTTTTTCACGTTCATTAAGTAGGTAGTTCGTTAAGAATTTGCAACGCTTTCATGGTGGATTTAAAAAAAAAATAGGTCAGTTAAAAACAACAGCTTTTATGGAGAATTTAAGCCTTTTTAATCAATTTTGTGCTTACGTGTACAGTTATATTGCCGAAATGTATGATATGTTTTATGCAATGGAAAATACGAATAAGAAAATTATTTAAATAATTGATCCGTAGATTTACGAAAAATATTTTACGATACGGATATTTTATATCATCACATCATCGTCATTGTTGGCCCTATAACCCCTATATTGTGTCACGACCTCGAGAACTTTTTTCCATCGATCCTTGTTATGCGCCATTTGAGTCCTGGATTTCTAAGACATATGTCTTTGAAATCTTTTTCAAATATGTCTTTGACAGTTTTAAAATCATATTGTCCCACCATTTTAGCGTTGATCCTGTTGGTTTGTTGTATACAGTAATGACTTTCCGCCGTTCAACTATTCGGCTAAACGGTCCAACCACTAAAGTTTTTTATTTTAATAAACTATGAAACTTCGAGAGCACATTATTGTAGCATCTACGCCAAAATTGATTTTTTACGTTATATGTCAAAGATAAGTTAGAGATAATAGACTAATTTTTATATTTAATCAATAATTGTCTTAACGTATGTTTGTGTACATTACTAATAAGGAAAAACACCAAATTTGCGAGATAGCGTATCTTATATTATATAAGTATGTCGTACGTGCTTTTAATATCTCTAGGTTAAGATTACTTAAATGTTTTCTCTTTTGTATATTCAATAACATTTATTATGTTATTACATTACAGTACCCAAATATACGTTAATTTTAAGATAAAACACCAGACCATTTAAATATATGTGGTACGATACTGGTGAGCATCTCTTGTCTACGGTATTGACACAGAAACACTAGCTGTCAAAATTGACATAAAAATGGTATTTATTTAAGACAATTATATTATGAGAAATATATTAAATGAAAAATCGCAGTAGATGAATGAAATTATAATTATACGAGTATAATAGCGCAAAATTAAGTAACGACTGAATCATATGGACCCCCCTGATTCTCCAAAATAACAATATCAAATATCTCTAGAATGAGAATTGGGCGTTGCCAGGTAGCCTCACCTTTATTCAGATTGAACTTAATAGATTCCCCAATGAGTGAGTCTAGTGCTGAGGAGGAAACACTTAGCCATATCTTTTTTGCCTGTCCATTGCGGATTACAGGTTATTTTTACGGTAATCTCGTCAATGGTAATTTTTAACTCCCGGTTTACTTGTGTCATCTTCTTTTCGTTAACTCGCCACATTTAATCAATATAATAAAACATTTTTTGAACGACAATGGTATTGACTTGTAATATAATATTTGCTATTATATAATACTTGATTGATTGATTAATGGCACAAATCACTCTTGAAGGGTGGGTTGCTTATTTAAAAGAAGAATCATATCGATAGTTTTCTAAATCAACCTAAACTAAGATTATAGATTTTATACTTTTATTCCTTTGGATGAATAATTGCTAATATATTGAGGTAATAAAACTACTTTTTAAATATCTAAGCTGCTTTAAAATATTTTTACAAATGAAGAATATAACTTTCCGTTCGAGAATCTGATTGTAACTCATTTTTTCATGTTTTTTTTCAATTTTAGAAAATTGTTGTAGAACACTATTCATATATGGTATACTAGAGCTGTGAGATTCGGATTTATCAGGTTAGTTGTATTTTGTTAGGCCACCACATAAACTGGATAAAAAAATATTATATCAACCGGTGTCCGTAAATAATGTCTTCTGTATTCGCCGACGTCAGGAACGAATTCCACGGAGAAATTTTAATTGAAGTAAATATAATTATAATTGCCGACGTTAAGATTCTGACCAGCCTTCAGTTTTCCAAGACAGATATTGACATTATGCAAAGAAGTTTCCTGTTACTCTCAAGTTACGCAGTAATAAAGTTAAAATCTTGTTTGCTGCTTAGTTGAGAGAACTCAAAAGAGATAAGTATATTTAATAAATCCATAATTATACAATAACAGTTTTTTTTCGCAAATAAAATGATTTATTTATTCAAGTTTTCTATAACTTAATGAATTACGTATTTAAGCCCTTAGAGAGATACATTTGATAAAGAGAAAACAATATTTTAAAACAAAGTTATTTACATAATTATTCTAATTTTTGCAAGTGTAATTTACAATGCAAAAAAGTTTTTATTTTACATTGGGAAAAGTTGAAATGAAATAAAATGTAGAAAACAATCACAAAATTTATGGTAATATGATTAAATATTGTATATTGTAACATTAAATTAATGTACAAAGGATTACGAACGCGCGTAATATGCAATGCGCGCAAGGCCTGTACAGGGTGAATATTATGTTCCAGGCCGATTTTATTTGACAACCATTTTGGTTTAATAAATATTTGTCAGTTTATTTTTAGTAATCGTAAAAAATATTTAATTACAATTTATTATTATCTGAATCATTTTTGGGATCCCGGGTCTTGTGATATGTTAATAATTTATTTTTTTAATAAAATATTTTATGTTTGTTTTTTATAAACATTGTTAATTTTATTTCAATTAAATTGTTATAATAAATTAAACATTTATTGACAAAAAAATACTATTCCTAAATAAAAATACAGATATAATAAATTCTTAATATTAAAAAACATTTAAAAAATCTAATTTCAATGAAAGATATTGTATGTACATATTTACAATCATAAAATTTTGTTTCAGCGAAAGCGCTCACTCATGTAGGTACTCATATTTTTATTGCACTTCACCGACAGTAGTCATTGATATCAAATTTCTAAGAATTTGTATCTCTGTATTTTGCGACTACATGATTTATTGTTTCCTGAACCCATTGTTATTGTTTTCTGAAACCCATTCAAAAATGATGCTTTTTTTGTTCTGACCCGAACATTTATTTTTAACTGCGTTCGTAAGAAAAAAAAATTCGGACGAAATAATTTTATTTACTCTCTTCCAAAATTATTATGAATCCCGGGACTCGATGCTTCGAAAATCCCATGAATTCCCGGGAATTCATTTCTGGGTCGACCCGGGTCAGAAACCCTAGTCGGTGCATATATCGACAGACTGGACTGAACAGATTATAAAATTCGTCATTATAACGAATTTTCGGATCATTTACTGGAGAAGTATTCAACAACATTTGTGACGTTACAAACCGTCATTTTTAAACATTTATAAGAGATATCGGGCATTATACTAACCGGAAGCTTTGTTGCTTAATGTATGCATGTGCACAAGTTTATTCAATTTACCAATTTGGGTATCCGTCTTTCCACTCTCAAAGGGTTTGCTATGAATCAAACTTTGAGTGGGCGCTCCTGGCCACAACAAGAGAAAGTCCACCTGGCATCTTATCGATTACAAATTGGTTCTGTTACCTTTTTTGGAGTGTGTATTGGTTGGACACCGTTATTCAAATTCTGGAAAATTTTGTTGAATAGGTAGATACATATTACTTTTATTAGTTATATCACCAAATTATCAGATCCAATTTGAACTTTTATTTAGTTAATTTCAGCTATCTGAATTTCCTTCCCTAGTTTTAATATATTTCCAAGGCTGATGTATTGAAATGAAAATGCTCGATTACTTTACCCTCTGTCGTAACAGGTGTGGAATTGCTACTCATGAGTTCAGTACATTATTTTATAATTTACAATCTTGTTATTAAATTACAAAATGTTATCATTAAATCGAAATATGCGACGACAAAATTCATTCAACCATTATAAAGTATCATTGCGGACAAAAATATAATGTTTTAATACAAATTAAATGAGTCAAATAGATAGATTTTTTTCTGTCTATCTTTCTAGTTGATTCATTTAATTTTGTTGCGTACAAGCCGGGAGATAAATGCCGGGAGAATTCAGGATACGAAAGGAATAGGCACTCACCATAATCCGGATTTTGCAGACATCTCCAAAATGTGGACTTATGTTTTATTCACTATTTCGTTATGGGCTTTTACAAAGTTGGTTTGGTATAGACGCGAAGTCTCGAATTGAATTAGTTAAATATTGTAATACGTTCCGTACACGTACAACCGCACTGGCTCAAGGTCGCTAATTGACTGAGTCGGCGGCGAGGCCGGGAGGGGAAGGGAAGAGGGGAAGGCACAGTGCAAATTAGTCTTAGAATAAGTCGTAAGAATTGAATCGTAAGAAAGTTTATTGAGCACAGTTGTACAGAAATGCGGATGAAATTTAGTCGTACAACAAAGATACGTGCAAATATTTAACGGAGGTGGTTTTCGGAACTTATGGTCGGGAGATGGAGGCGAGAAGAGTGAAGCTCACGAGTGGGTTGTGGGCGCATGTCATTGGTTATTGCGTCGGTACTGGGCGTATTTATGCAGCAGTCAGGAGTGCTAGTTTACGCACTGGTAAATGTGAGTTGCTTTCAGGGGTCATCATGATGGCTGTGGAGGCGATAGAACTCCACATATCCATTACTAATCAATACTTGTATTATTATTACCGTTGTCAACTCACAAGTGATGAGGAATCTATTTCCAATTACAATCTGATTTTAGGTAACTAATTAATTCACTTCTTCCAACTTTATAAAATCCGCCGTGCTGATGATTTATCCTTAACCCTAGCAGGGCTAAAGAATCTAGAAGAAATACGAAAGTACATATTTGAACTAATTAATAAAAAAACATTTACTGGACAAACTAGGCGGTTTCAAAATTTTGGTATAATTTATATTATTTTTAACAATTTGACATATAATTTCAGTTAGTTTTTTTACACCCTGACGAAGTAAAAGATATTTTCCGAAACAGGCTGATAAATATTACTCAGTGGTTAAAAACAAAGTTAACGAATTATTTATTTATTTAATAATATTTTTTTTTGGGATTTATTTATACTTTCTGATCATTGAGTGAATGAAATTTTTCTCTCGAAACAAACGTAAAAGATATTACAGAATTAATGCTGAGTATTCTTTGTCTATTGTATTTCTTCAGCTCACTGACCAACTAATATACATCGACCCTAATATCGCGTGTACGCTGCGAATGAAATTTTGCCCTCGAGCCAGGGATATTTGATGGTAGAAGGTCGGTATGCATCAGTTATTTATTCTGCTCTGGGTAAAAAATACAAATGATAAGGAATAACCGCTCACTCCTCGCTCACTTTTGTACAGTCTTTTACACGAGTTTCGAGATAACAGATACACGTATAACAATACGCACTCTTAGAAGGTTTACCTTTTTCTTTGACTATTTACCTTTGTTGAAAATGTTTCCTATGTCTGAATTCCAAATTATGTTTATTTTGTTGTACCTCGATACATTTATTTATTTGTTAGCGTGTTTCTTTAGAGACACGTTGGTTCATCAACATTCACAATATGGCCGCCGGTCACGGAAAAAAAGGTTTTATTTTACGTCGCCGCTTAAACAACAAACACGGATGGTACGATTGGATTTCATTTCCACGCCATGTAAAAAATGGTTCAGAAAACATTCCGGAGGCTGGAAGGGGGGACTTTCATTTATCAGGAAGTAATTTGGAGATGAGTTCTGAATATAATTGGGTCGTGTTTGAAAATACTTTGCCTCGTAATTTTGGGCGTTATTGACAACGGATGCTGACACTGTTTTTGTTTACAGTATCGCGTAATTCACATAAGGCGCAATATTGCTGATCTGACGTTTCTGTACAAGTTCGGCAGCACACTCTTCACGCAAGTTTATGTACTAGATTATTAAGGCAGCATGAGACATTCAGATTAGATGCCTACCACAGAAATATTACGTTTTTTAATCCGATTTCACGAATGAAAGTAACACAGTAAATTAGTTGGAAATATTATTCATTTAATAACTAACTAACTAACATACCATCACACCGTTTCCCCGCGGGGATAGACAGAGAGGATAGAGCACCACACGCTTCTGTCCTGACACAATTCTCGCATCATCCACATTCATAGATCTTCTCATACATGCTCGCCGATTATTGAGGCTTCTAACTGGACCATCCTCCAGGATTTGGTTTACCTGGTCGTACCAAGTTTTCTGCAGTTGCGTCATGTATCTTTCTTACCATTCTCTCCTCATTCATCCATTACATATAACAAAATCACGTAAGTGATCATTTCTTAATATTACTCGCAATACTAAGATCAGCTTTACATTTATTACTATGGTATGACATACTTTTACACGACACTTTTTGTTGAAACCGTGTTTATGTCTATATATATTGGTGCTATGTATGTATATTTTGATGTTAAATATTTGTTTATATAAACGCATGTGTTGAGGAATATGTAAAAGGTTTAATGATTATATTTTAAGTTATAATTTTAAACTATTAAGGAGAACACATTATTATTGCGAAGTTGTATTTTTTCAGAACATAGTTCTGTGATATATTAATGCAAATGAAAATTTGAAAGTACAACATATGAGTTTGAAAATTTGTGGTCATCTTACAATGTTGACGTGGTGTAACAGGACAGCGCGCGAGTCCGGGTGGCAACAAAAATATTTTTTCGATAAATTGATTTTATCTGGATATCTTTCTTATTGATACATTTGATTTGTATTAAAATATTAACCGTATTTTTTTATGTAATGTGTCATTGGACCGCTAATGTTCTGTAAATTATAAAATAAAATATGTGTATACTGAGAACTGAATCCGCAGCAGAATATTCATCATCAACTACGTCATTCCCTCATGATTGAGGGTAGTGTTCCGCCTTCTTGACTATGCTCTTCCACTATTCGCTGTCACTAGAGAAGTGTCTGATGCATTAAATTAAATTAATTCATATTTTCAAAATTTTACGCAGATTCATGAATATTACTTTATTAAAAATGGTATACTATTCACTTTGTCAGAATCTCATCAGTTACGCAATATGTGCATGGGGTGGTGCAGCTCTTTCTTCAATGGATTCTCTAATTAAGGCTTAGAAATGGGTTATCAGAGTAATAAATAAGAGGCCGTTTAGATATAACTCTGAAGAACTCTTTAAATCCTTTCATGTTTTTATTTCAATTTTAAAACTATTTTTTTTTTAAATTAACTTTACTTCCACGATCCGATCCAAAGAGAACTAGGAGCAAAGCCTTAGGATACTATTCAGTGCCTAAATTTAATACCAAATTCGCTCAATGAACTTTTTTATTTTGAACTCCAAGAATATTTAACAAATTGCCACTAGACCTTAAGGGTCTAAAGTGATTAACTAATTCAAACCAAAAATAACAAAGTGGTTGCTTGATGTGGGTAGAAATCAAAATGAAACTAATTTATTGTTTATGCTAACCTAACCACCCACAAATGTTTGTTTCCTACTATAGTATATAACTGACAATAATATTTTTATAACATTTTTTTCAATATCTTTTTTTAACTTCTGATTATACTTTTTCACATAACTTTTCATAACGTACTTAACATTATACTTATTTACCTCTTAACATTTACAACTTTTAAAAACCGTACAGGTAATTACTTTTGAATAGACTACGTCTAGTATAGTAATTACCTTTATTTTTTCATATGTACTATTTGCGCTACAAAAAAAATAATTTCCACTCCGTCGGTCCAACGGGTGAGAGATCTTCCTCTTCCTCTTTGTCTATCATCGTGGCTCACCACATCAAGCTTCTCCAAAGATTCCCAAAAATTGTATGATTCGTCTTCTCGAAAGATTCCCAAAAATTGTATCATTCGTCTTCTCGAAAGATTCCCAAAAATTGTATGATTCGTCTTCTCGAAAGATTCCCAAAAATTATATGATTCGTCTTCTGTAAATGGTTTAGAGCATAGACCATCAAAATTGGTCTGTGTGATCCGTCTTCTCCCTTCAAGGAGCCTTCAAGGTCCATGATTCCATACCAAACAAAAATATAGAATATCCAAATAATACTGTTCATATTTAGAACTAATTTTATTGTACCTATTTGGTATATCTGCTTTTGACATCACTCATTCTTTGTAGTGTATATTTTTTGAAAATAACAGTCTGGCTTAGGTGTCTGTTTGACTGATTGACACCCGACTTTCATACTTGTTACGTAGGTACATATGTGCCCAAGTTAGATAGTACCTTTCCGTAACATTACTGAGGCAATAATAAATACTAGTTTGAAAGTGAAAAGTGACGAAAGGCTTTATCCAATCACGTCGCGTTTAAAAGTTTTTAAAGCTAATTTTTTGCATTAAAATATATTACAGGCAGTCTTTAACTTTTGCACGACAAGTTAATAGTTAAACAATATAATTATATAGTTTAAGGAGAATTTCGTTATCAGTACTAAAAAATAATTATCAATACCTACAAATTATTATCATCATATTATAATTTGTGCGAAATAAACAAAAATCACATAAATCTTTTTTCATTTTTTCTAAATCATTTATTTACTGTTCATTGGAAATTCAATGTCCCGAAAAAATTATATAAAATAATCAATGATTCAGTAATCCTGTCGTGATTAGGAGTATCAAGGAAAAAAAATCATTTTTTCTACATAGATGTCAGTACAAGTACGATATATGATATTGCGAAAACTTTTGAAAGCAGTGTGGTGCTCCAAAGATTATTTTATTTAAATATTACATTCCAGTTTAAATGTCATCTAATGTTAATTATGTGTGAAAATTTAAAGTGGCGTTTTCGTGAAAAATTGTTCAAAGAATACATGAGGACTATTCTTATATTTTTCTTGATGAATAACAACGAAATCATCGTTGTCGGTACTCTGTGTAATAGCTTGTGTCCTATTTGCCTCTTGTAAGTCAATTGAGTTTCCATTTGAATTGGCAATCAATTCATTGGCATCTTCCCTGTTAACGTCCATATCTAACTGGGTCAGAACTTGAATCTGACACCCGTATATATAAATGTAATGCGCGCAATAGAGACTTGTTTTAGTAAAGGTTGAATACATGACATTCGAAGACTGCCTGTAAATTAATTACGAATTTTTTATAAATATTTTTTGAAAATGTTAATTTTACATACTGATATTCAGCGTTCTAAGGTAATTGTATAGCTTAGTAATAAAGAAAGTAGAGCTCAATAATAAGATAAAACTGGCGATTTTCAAGTCAGTTTATGCCCTTCCCTCTTCCTTGACCGATGTCCATCTACTTTGGATACTGACGAAGAGGAATCAGTCAAGAATTCAGGCTGCTAAGATGATTTGTCTAAGAGGAGTAGCGGGAGTGACGTTAAGAGATCAAATCAGGAACGATATCATCTGAGAGGATCTTGGGATGAACCCGCTGTTATTCCAAATACTAAAAAAATCTAAATTTATTTTTAAATAATTGTTGTTTTTTTAAAAATAGATTTTGGTGATGAAACAATAATATATGTTTTTAGTTAATTATGACATCCTGAAGAATAAAATGGTATTTTTTGAAACCGGTAGATGTATTTAATCTGAATTCAGTGGTTAATAAAACAAAGATAATAAATAAAAAATTCTAAAAAAATCAGCTAGGTTGACTTAAATATATCCTCTGCATAGACGAAAGACTACCTGAACAGATTCTTTAGTACGATACAGGAAAACATAGACAAGACAAATGAGAGACTAGTGAAGAAAGATGGAACTATAATAGGTGGTTTTAAGTAATCGACACAACGCAGCACACAGAGCGGAGGAAGAGCGTTAGGCCCACGATCCGATTAGGATAAAGGAGATGAAGAAGAAGACTAAGGATCCATTCATTTTAATATCGCTCATATATCATCTGTGGCTTAATGGTATCTTTTCCAAATTGGATTCTTAAATGACTGATGAATGATTGTACATCATGATCAATGATAATTTGAATGTGTTCGATTTTATACGATTATTTTAACATTTTAACTAACCACAAAAGAGTATAGTATAATCATTGAAATGGTAACGTAATTATAAAATGAATAATGATTTTTGTGGTTAAAAAAAAATAGTGATATATTTAATCCTAAATGTATAAACACAAAATTAAATTAACAAAGCGCAAAGTGCTCAATTTTGATATAAGATATATAAAATTGCAGTAAGCCACTTTTCAGTCTTAACCGATGATATTAAATTTTCCTATAATTTTCGAAATATATTATTTTGCCAAAAGTTTCATGAATTCCACGAAATAGTTTCACTTACCAGAAAGTAATCTCTAATTCTATGTTGTTTTGCTCCCTCTTATTTCGAGTTTTTAAATATCGCGTTAATTCATGTTCAGAAAAAATTTCCAACATTTACGTTTACATTAAAATATATTTCTCGGATTTATTTTGTTATTTACATTCACTGACAACAAAGGCTCACAGAAAAGTGAAACATGAGCTATCTGCTACGGGTGGGCGATCATCCTCAGTATTGGAAGCCAATATGTACAAATCAAAGGGTTCTTTCCCTCTGAAGGATCCTTTTAAAGGTTTAAAAGGTGTTCACAAAGGATATGGGAAACGACAATACTACAATAGGTAGTCTTCAGGTAGATTAATTTTTACGTATTTAAACAATTTATATATAAAATATAACTAACTAACTTACCATCATACTGATTCCATGCAGGGGTAAGCAAGGGCAGAGAAGATACGCCACGCTTTCTGTCCTGACATATTACCGATGCTTCGATCACTTATATACTCGCATCTTTTCAGATACTAGTCTAGTTAATTTATTCATTCTTTGCTATAATACATTGATTGGCCACAAATACCAGTTAAAATTTTTTAAAGTGGTATTATTTATCCTCTGGGAATGGTCTATGTGTCGATGGCCTCTTTTATTAGGGAATCGTCTTGCAATAATAACAGCCATTGAAAGAAAACATTTTAAACCTAGATAAAATACCAACAGAAATGAAAAGAATTCATGTTTGGGAGGAGGGTTGTCGCAATCGAACTTCACTTAAATGAGTCTGGAAAACATTTCAACAATATAATCATATGTTTGCAAATTACAAGATTTTTTTAACGTTAATTGTTTGTACGTTTGGTTAATTGATCAAAAATTTGTTCATATAAATTTTAAAATAATGTTTTGTTTGATTTCCTAGGCCGAGATTTGGATGTAAAATGGATGCACATTTCAGTAAGCCAAACAGGTTTTCCTTTTTTAGGAGTAACTATTTTTCTCCTTTTTCGATCATTGGAATTCCGTTGTATCTTTATGTATTCTATTGTATTCTAAATGTATTCTATTCCGAAACCAGAATTATTTTTTTCATCTATAATATGTGGAATATTTCGGTGAATTAAATACGGTCATAAAATACGTTTAGCGTTATCACTAGTTTATAAAAAAAGTAAATCTCCTGGATATGGATTTTTATGTATTTTTTTTGCCCGTAACCACGATGATCTCTCAATACGACATTGATCTCTGAGAGTTTGTAAAGGTATGTATGTACTAAGTCATTATTTCTTGAAAATAATCCATTCTATAATAGATATCCGATTAATAATCCAATCCATAATAGATATCCGATTAATAATCCAATCCATAATAGATATCCGATTAATAATCCAATCCATAATAGATATCCGATCAATAATATGATTAATAACGTATTCGTATTTCTAATCTATGAGCAAAACACGTGGAGTGACGATTCTCTCTTTCTAAGATTTTTTTTTATGTTTTTTAATTTTTAAATTTCACGCTCTTGTTGATTCTACCTACCGACATTTTGTAAAATATTCCTGAACATGAGCATTGATACTGAAATAATTACGTTATATAGCTGTGAATATCTTAAATACTTGATTAGAATTCAAATAACATATTATATTACGAGAGGTAACTTATATTTCTAAAATTTGATCATTGAAGTTTCTGTATACCTGAGTGGGCATATGATGTTAGACTCCTTTCTGGATTACTTATTTTTCTTATTATTCGATAAAATTAAGACAAATATATAGTGGATATAATTATTTTCAATAATAAGTTTTTCTTATTATTAGTAAATATATATTTTGATTTTTAAAAAAATCGTGCAATGAACTTTTTTGGTTTGCCTTTACGGAACCCATTGCAAAGTATATTACAATTATTTTTTAATGTTGGTTTATAGAATATGTCCATTTTAGTATTTTGAACGTGTAAATTTTTATGCAAATGCGTTCTTAATTATTCAATTTCAACTACTCGTGTCAACACAATACTAGATATAGACTAATTGACTTGGACGAAATACTCAGAATAATGGCTATTCACGGAGAGAACAACTATGCATACATAGCTCCTAAATTGTTCAATTACCTAAAAAAAGAATATACAAAAATAATAGCGCATCCACAATCTATAATTAAACCGAAAATCACCAACGGGTTAATAAAAAAAGGCAGAAAATAAACTGAAAATTTAAATATTTTAATTTAAAAATTAAAATCAATTTTTGACAACAGAAATTACTACTTTTTACACGATACGTAAAATTAGCCTTCTAAAATGGACCTACTCTAGAATTACTACTCAATTTTATGCTTACTACCTACACACCAATATGCTCTTTATTTTTCTTAGTTTCTTTTTCTTGTTACAATGGAATAAAGCAAATATGATCAGACTGCTCTGATACAAGCGTCGCCTAGTTGAGCAGCTTCATCTGGTAAATCTTCGAAATTTTCTTGTGAAATTTTTAAATAATATTTAATATAAAACCACTGTTTAATTTCACTAATTTATTATTATATTATAACATTTTTTAACGCTGATGCATCATTTTTAGTAATGTTATTAATACTAAACTTTCGACTAAAGGACAACGTGCCACTTAAGGTCATAAAAATGTCATCAATATTCAAACACTTTCTATTATATTACGTCCTCTCTCCTGCGTCTTTGATCCCAACACCAACCCAACATTAATCCCGCCCCCCACTCCTCAACCCTAAGTAACACGTAGTCTTATCTTTAGTATTAGTATCATTACTGAAGATGATGCGTTAGCATTGAAAATCTTATAATAAATAACAAATTAGTGAAAGTAAACAGTGTTTTTATTTTAAATATGATTAAAAGTGTACCCTAGATATATGATTATATATTTTTAATATGCTATATAACACTTTTTCACTAGTAAAATTTTTATTAAAACACGCTGTAATAAGGATTAAATAAATAAATTGAACACTGCGATAATAATTGTGGTCATAGACACTATTTTCATATTTTATGAAGAAGATTGTGAAAATTTTGAGAATTTACATATTGCTAATCTTTGTATATCTCGAAGACATAAAAAAGGCGTGAGATAAAATAAAATATTATTTGGTATTTGATAATTATGATTCGTTTAATATATAAAATTTATTCTAGTTCAGAAAACAAACACTATGTCATGAAACGTGAAACATGTGCGGGAACAAAAGCAGAGCGGTTTTACATGAACTATGGAGACATTCCTTTCCTAACCTGGTGGTCGTTTCTTGAATTTATTTCTAACATTTTCTTTGTTCAGTCTTACTCGGCAAGCTAAACTCCGTTTTAATTTATAGAACAAATATGAATTAAAATAAATAAGGTTTCGCTGTTATCTTAGCCTTTTCTGTAACTTGTCTAAGAGCATACATTTATATTAAGCAATATTTTTAATAGGTGAGAAAATTTATTGTACAGCAAAAACATTGTGGGTCCATGACTATACAGGATGTTCCGAAAGTCAACGGTATCCCTTGGAGGGCTGAGGATGACGACTGACCAGAATATAAACATATGACCTTAGTAAAAATGATTAGTTTTCGAGATATTGACACTTTTATGAATTTCGTGAAAATCGACACCTTAGATCAAAATGTTCTTTGGTTTTTACGGCCGTTTAGAATATTTTATGTATAGTTTTCTGGGCTAATCTGCCGTGCATATCTGACCTTTTTGATCGACGTTTCGGACCTCATTACAGGGTCCATCATCACGGCTGGTGTGATGTATGAATGTTAGTGTTGTGGTTAAGTACTGGCTTGTGTACCGTGTCGTACAGCTGTTATGTGTAATGAGTAGTGTTGTGTTATGTTAAGTTCCATCTACTATCGGATATACAGCTTTCTGGGTTAATTTGTCGTGTATATCTGACTTTTCAGGAAGTTTCTTTCGTGTATATCTGGAATGCAATAGTTCAATTTAAAAAAATCCTTCACTATAATATATCTCTTTTCTTTTAAATGTTATGCATGATACATGAATATTATATACTATACGACACAATTAATATTATAATATATGTTTACAAAGATAACATATTATACTTTTTCTATTGTAGGTACCGACTACAATACAATTCTCAGTTAAATGTTAATATTATACATTTCCTTTTTTCCGTGTTTTTATTGACAGGGAGCATGTCTCTGAATGTGTTAGGATTCTCAGCGTCTGCTTACTTGATCTAAAATTCTTTATACGTGTAATAAAAATCACGTAAATATGTCAGCCATAAGACGGCTCATTCCCGAATACTTATTTATTTAGCATCAGGGCAGATTATGAAAGAATTACAAGACTTCTCAACTACGTGCTGTGTTAATGAAAAGGTTTAGGTGACTGTGTGTGTAAAAAAATAGAAAAAATATTAATTTAAAAAAAAATCTTTTTAAAAAATGGAAATTGTGTTTGTTGACTCTTAAATTTAATAAGTTAAAAAATAATCCTTAAAATGTTGTAATATATACCTATAGATTTTACACTTTTCACACTACCAAG
Source organism: Eubasilissa regina (assembly GCA_022840565.1). NCBI lineage: Eukaryota > Metazoa > Arthropoda > Insecta > Trichoptera > Phryganeidae > Eubasilissa > Eubasilissa regina. The sequence goes on along the minus strand of JAINEB010000008.1, from coordinate 7,032,069 downwards.
ATGTTTAGCAATTTTATAACGCCATGTGAATATATTATTACAACAAATTGGAATTTCAGAACAAAATTTTGGTCAAAATTGACAGTATTTTTTCTTTAAAACTATGTTACAAAGATCTCAAATTTTCCACTAGTTTAACAGATAATAGAAATACAAAATTATCTATATTTTAGTAAAACTAGTTCTTAATATTTTTTAAAATAAAAACTGACGTGCCTGAAATAATCGGTTAGTTTTGTATCATTTTTATAAAACTTTTGCCTCATGAACAAAGTTCCGTCTGTAAAACTAAAAAATTGATTTATTAAAATTTTTAAAGCTCAATATATCAGTTTGAAGATATCTTGTTCCAAGGGCAAATTTGTCAAGAAGTGTGCAGGTCGAAATAATTAGTATGCGCGTTCTTCAAAACAATTTGCATCGGACAAGTTCCGATATCTGAGTATTATACACAAAGTAATATTTCTATTATGTGACTAGTATTTAAAACCTATTCTAGAATGTTGTTTAAGCATCACTATTTCTGAAGTGGATCTTCTTTCAAATTAATTAAATACTAAAATATCACAAATATTCTTTTCAATAACCAAAACGTGTTCAAAGTTTTGCATTTGTTTCCAACATTATTGTGATTTATTTAAACATTTAACTCGCACTTTTGGCATGTTTCTCTATCTGAGTTTCATTTTTTCTGAAATGGATCATCATCTACATTATTGAAATACTACGAACATGGTTTATTACCAGGCTGACTAACAAATTTAGCCGAGTTATTATAAGATCGATTTTTCAGTAAACTTTGTTCGAAATCTGCAAACTATGGAAGTCTTCGTGTTTATAAAATCACTAATATCCCATACAGGTGTAGCGGACCTAGTCCACAATATTTTATACCTGACTAAATTATGAGTCGAAAATATTCAAGAGGTATGTGCCTAATTTCAATCATGTCAGAGATATAAGAATTTAAAAAAATAATCGTAGTCATGCGATTATTTAGATTAATTAAAATTTTTATTGATCCAAATTATATATAGAATACAAAAAATTAAAGGTCATTGAATATAGAACGGGTAGACTGGTTTTTGTTAGATGATTTAGGGCCTGAAGCAAAGCTATATACTAATAATGGAATAATTACGCTAATATTTATTTCAAAGTACGTAGCTTAACACGATTTTGTAAAAAAATTCTAACAATTATATTTTTGGTAACTGTCATAATTTGCACATATTCCCTGAACATTTTCGACTGCTAATTTAGTCAGGTATCCACCCTTAAATATTGTGGACTAGGTTTGTTACACTCTATATATATATATATATATATATATATATATATAATATTTTTAAGATTTTAAATCTGATAAGAACTACGCGAGCTATGGTGTTTTCATGGAGAGTGGTTTAGATGCGTTATGAGACCGTCTGTAATAAATTGTACTAGTATGAATAAAACTTATTTTAATATTTTATATAGAAATCAATAAAGGACTCCCATACCCATGGATAATTTATATTTTATCTCATATTTAAGAGGTGTATCATTTCTATGACATAAAACTTTATTTCCAATACGGTTTAGATTTACAAGTTATACAAAAGTATTGAGGCGAAATATTTCGTCAATTAGAATCGTGATTCAACTTTTCCTAAAATTTACAACGAAGTGTTTTGTAATGAATAATGGTCTTTCCTTCACAGCTATTTTATATACAATAAAATACAAGTAACTTTAAACTTTACCAATTTGGCTTGAGGCATTATTCAACGTGGTATATTGTCAAGGGAATCTATTTCTCTTCGAAATAAAGCCACGTCGGTTGATATCTGAAGCATGACATTTTATGTTTACATGAAAAGGTAAGTAAAACTATAAAATTGTATTCTCACTTTACATGTTATATTATGCATTCAAACACAGTAGATAGATATGTATAAGTTGGACGCTATTAGAACATACGCCTTGCGCATTGTCTATCAGCAACAAATAATTTAATCTTTTCTAATTTTTAATACTGTAATAATCAATTTTGATCGTATTAAATGAAAAGATAAAAGGGTGGAATATCATATTATATTTAATGAGTTTTTATACGTCATTGTGGCAATAAATGCCTTGGATTGGCTATACTTACCTATCGCGAGGCTGGATAGGACTGAGAGATGCCGTTGGGGTGGGGGGGTGACGGACCCTTAAAATAGATTTAAAGAGATGAGAGAAAAGCAAACCAATTTGAATCCCCTAATTCGCATAATACTGTTATGCAAATCTACCGCAAGATTTAAAAGAAAGGATTACTAAAATTTTTAAAATGTCCTAAGTAATCAGCAACATATAGTAATAATAAGGTCTTATATTCATATTAGATTTGTTTATCATGAAAATAAAGACACTAGATATAGTAATTTGATCTCATTTTGAATATATAGTGAAAAAATATATAGTATTTGATATTTATTTTTATTTATTTACTGTGGTAACATTTTGGCTGTACCTTTGGAAATATTATTACAGATTCCTTTTGGTGTTCTATCCTCTATGTGTACTTCTTGAGTTGCTTGGTTGAGCGCTTGTAATTGAAACTCAGTAGATATATGTGACTCATTTTAGCGTCATTGTGATCATAGAACTCAGATATTTATTACTGTTATTGCGAAGGAACGATGGGATAAGAGCCCCGTCCCCCAGTCATGGCCTCTTACATCCCATGACCCCCGCCATTCATCTCATACACACATACACACACCCATATAACAGTGACAGTTCTCACATTTACATTACACGTTACTTAATTATATTAATCAGATAACATTTCTCAATGATGATTGCATTGCCCCACTAGGCAAGCCTGTTTTGGGGCAAGTTGACATATATTTATTAAAGTGTAAAAATCACTATTAACAACATACGTATAGGATATGACGGTTATGATATGATATATTATAAATAAATAATATTCATTAAAATTGGATATAAACAAAGCCATTTAATTTTTTTCGTATAGTATCAAAACATTATATTTTATCGGTTATGTAAGCAATATTTAAAACTATTTATTTTCAAATCTTTTAACCGATTTCAAAAATATGTTTTCATATTTGACTACCAATTCTTGACGTAAAAATAAAGAAAATAAAAATTTTGTTAAAGAGAAAATATTTTTTTTATTTATTTGCAGACATAGACCAGACGAAACAGAACATAGGCAGACACAGACCAGACGACCGCTATATTTCTGGCATCGAACAAATGAGGATGACGGACATTGTAGAATCGAAATTAAAAAAATCATATCAAAAATACAAAATCGACCATTTTCTCTTTAATTTTTAAATGTAGAGAAATTTAGCCTAGATATTAGATTAAAGAGATGCAGAAAATAATACATTAACATTGGATTTTTTTTTTTAATATGTAGTTTTAAAATTGGGTTACCCCAGACTAAACAGCGGCAAAGATTGTATAAAAACATACTGGATCTTGATTGCTACCGAGCAGCGCAAGACAGGGAAATGAAAGTGTATTGTCGACACTTTGGCCTTTCGATTCTCCTAGGATAAGGTGACAAAGATGATTATGATGATGTCAAGTTTTGAAAATGTTCGCAAACAACAGTAGGTTTTGTCTCGTTGAGTGAAACATTTTTATTCTTAGTACTCGATTATTCTGAAAAATATTAATTAATTAATTTAAATACAAATTAAATGTATTAATTAGAAAGATATACATGTAAAATCAATTCCATCGAGAAATATTGTTGTTGCTACCTGGATGGAAATGTGCACGGTGTTGGTGTAGCATAATCGGTTAATGCATTTTTCCCGGATAGGAAGTGATCCAGGTTCGTATCACGGTAGCAATAACAATATTTTTCGATAAATTTGATTTTACATGTATATCTTTCTAATTAATACATTTAATTTGTATTTAAAAAAAATATCACAGACCTATGTTCTGAATAATTACAACTTCACCATGGTGATGTGATCTCCTTAATGATTAATTTATGATTAAAATAAATTAAAAGAAGACTTCATCCATGTTTAAAGAATATAGATTATCCAATTTATTTGTTTTGATCACTTCTATCTCACACATTTTAATTCATTCATTGGCGTTAATGCTGTAATAATAAAATTGGATAATTTGTGATGCGTTTTTTCATAAAATTCACCTCGAGGACACTATGCACATGTACTTGTCTCGAGTTGTACACACATTACATTTTTTTTTAAATTTTACAACGAATATATGGGTTACAATTATTTTGTAAAATAATGTATTTTTAGTCTATGTAAACGTTTCTGATTCACTTTTATTATTTATTACTAAGTGTTCCATAGTTTTAAACCGATGCTTTATCGGTTCCACAACTCGCCCAGCAACTGAAGTAGAGGCTTATCTGACACTTTGACGTTTACAATTCAAGTTGTCTGGGATTCAGAGCTTTTGATAATTCAGAGCCGCCATGTTGTGTTAGGCAGCATAGTTCAAAGTCTATCAATTCCCTAGTAATTGTATATATTAGGTTGATGCGAAAGTAATTGCCGTTTTTTGTAAATAAAAGATTTCTAAATCTCAAAAGAAACAACATTATTATTCAATTACTTAATTTGCATTATTAGTTACGTTTTCTTAAGATTAGATTCATACAATATACATAGTCGCGAATTAATTTTTTTTTCGGTTATTGGTAATTTTTTTTGGGTTATTACAAGATAGACGTTGAAAGAAAACTGGCCAAACTAGGTAAAATGGGTCCCTTTTAAAAGTAATAACAAAAAATAGGTTTCAAGACAAAGGAAAACCATTTATACCATCTTAAATAAGTATCGCTAAAACCTATTAGATTATCTTCAAGAAATAACGCCATATGGAAAATATTTCTTATTGAAATGACCCTTTAAAATAAATTGACATATTAAACATCAATTATTGCTTATTATTAACTATTGCCAATCAAAAATCATTTTTAATTTAAATTGATAGCCATCTGCAACATAATACTGAAAATAATCAGATAATTATATATATATATATATATATATATATATATATATATATATATATATATATATATAATTTCTCAAATTTCTCTATGGTATTTTTCCGTTGACGGCTCTAGAGCATGCAAAGTGAGCTGCTCGTGGATTGATTATAACAAAAATGTGAATTCATGTTTAAACAAGGAAGACTGAGAATAATGTAAAATATTAGGCACCTGTGTTATCCTATACCGTGTTAGTAGAGTTTTTGTTATTTCATTTGTATATTTGCAGGATGTGAAGTATCCCTTCCTTACTCGACGTCTGTGAGGTATGATTTGGTGGACAATACTAATTTCCTCGTTAAGGATTTCTTACGAGCTAAGCATGATGGGAACACGATTAGGTCCCTTTTGCTCAATTTATTCTACAATTTAATCTATTTTACAACAAATGAGGACGCAAGGGTTCAGCGCGACTTCAGGAACTACGCTAGGAAGAAGATGGCAGTAAATGCATTCCTTGAGTTATTATTTTTATTTTTAATTTATATCAATTAACAATTAATATACAAGTTACTGATGTATTGGTTTTGGTGGATTCCGTGGTTTTAAATATTTTAAACAGAAAAGAGTTTTATATCGAAAGGAAGATCGTTTAAGTGTTATTCCTGAGTTTGATGAGGGGGGATCGAGGTTGTAGTGGTGTCGTGCAGAGCTTCTGTTACATTTTAGAGAGGTTAGGCTGTAAGAAGAAAAAACATATATTGGATCAAGTACACTAAATCAGCTAACAATGGAAATCTGGATATCTGAAAAATGTACTATTTACCGATTTAAGAAGAATTACCTTCTAGTGTAAAATTGTTTAATTTTATATCGTACCATACTAGTTATATTTGTAAAATATTTTACGCTTTCAAAGGTATTTATTTCTCAGATTTAGAAAAACGCAGGTTTTTAATTATTCATATTCCATTTTCCTGTTAATACCAACATTTTTATTTACTTGATTTATTGGGTGTAAATTTTCAGCTTAAAAAGCCTTAAGTAAAGCATTTTAATGTTTCAATACTCTTTAAAGCTAAATACATTTTTCTGGTTTCCAATTTTATAGAAGGATTCGTCAAGGTCTTCAAAATATTGCTCCAGTAGTTATGACGGCGTCGTTAGAATATTATTTTTTTAAAAATTAAAACAATTTTAGTTGTTACAATTTTAGAACATTATAGAATTAGAACATAGATTTGGTTGCTACCGGGATTCAAACATGCTATCCTTTTTTTCCCACCGAGAATTATTTTTGAGGTTATAGAAGAGATGAAAGTCTGGCACTACCATCTCAGGGGAATAAGGCGTACGGCTCATCAATTGGAAATCAGTGGAGTGCAGCGCATGTGAACCAGAGCATGGTCGTCGCGAGGATGACGCCTTCTCCCAGTATTCCGGGTCTTTTCTTCATTCAATTGTTTAACTAAGAAGTCTATCCTGATAACGTACTTAGAATATTACGTACTTACTTATTATGTATCCACCTCTGTTAGTACAAAAATATGGATGTCAAAATATATATAAATAAATAAATACCAGAACAGTGATGCTGCCACCTTGCAGCGGACAAAACTGACTTCTTCGAAGACGGTGAATACTACAATACAATTTTTAAAATTTTTGATTAGTTGGTTGTGTGGATCCAAATTTCATCAATAGTTATATCTAAAGTATATTTATATACAAATTTTAAATATTGGTCTATTAAAAATACCGTATTTCCTCAATTATAAGACGAATGTTTTATTTCCTATTTTGGTGTCTCTGAATTCGAGATGCGTCTTAAAATCGCTGTAAAATTTCGCGGTCGTGATGAACCATCACTGATTACTAGCAGAACTGAGTCGAAAAGTGATTCAGAAAAATCGGACACTGAATCTGAAGAAATTTCAAACTCTGATGGTGATACAAAATATGACTATTTTTAAATCCTTTTCATTATGATTGTATAACTTTATCTGTTATAATAAAGTTTACATTTTTATTTTTTATTATTGGTATAAAGTATTTATTTTACTGTGAGTTTATTTTTTAACATAGGTATTATGAACTCATCAATCCATTCATCGTACGCGTGATCCCGGAATTCTGATTAAAAAAACGTTCAGAATATTCACTACTTAATGAACCTCGGCAATGATCGCTATAACGATAACACGAAGTTCTAAATGTCACGAGCTTCGCTGTACATCCTGGAAAACGAATTATCAATGAAATCTCAATGCTACGCGAGCGCTCGTGTCGAGGGGAGCCAGGTCCTGAAGCTAACTTGCGTCACTTCCTCTTTCCACTCGGGGGCGGAAGTTGCTCTCCTCCCTTCCCCCCCGAAGCTACCACCACCTGCCAACACCAGATATTGACTTGCAACCCTTGAGCGCGACGGTGGAAACAAAGTGTCTTTGTGTCGTTTTGAGGAAATGACCTGTAATTAACATTTATAGCGTGGTATGAATACATAATATTATATGAGAATTTTAAATTTTGACACTACTCTAAGAGAAATAAGTGATAAAATATCCTCAAATATATTTATATTAATAGACAAATATACTAGTTAACTTTATTTATATATTATTACAGAGTCATAGATATGTCGATACTAAAAAAAAAATCCTTCCACCTCTCGACAGATTTATATACTATTAGATATAAGATGCATTTGAGATGAATGTTAATTTTTTAAATTCTAAAACAATTATAGTGAAGAATAACTACAGTTTGTCGAGGTTGTCCAGTTTTAATTGATTAATTGATAATAAATACAAAAGCTATAAATAATACATTCATTAACACTAAAACATAGATTTTGTTTTTTTTCTTAAAAATGTTTTAACAATACAATATTTATTTGCTTTCGAACATGTGTTACATATTAACGAATCCTGTAAAAATACACTTTTATTACTTGGAAATATAAAAAAAAAGAATGCGTAAGAATATAATTATAAAAGAAATGATAAGATAAATTTTGACCAAGAATAGCAATGATTTATTATCTAGAGTGACAGGAAGTTTCAGAACTATTGGACATTATTACATACTGTACGAGTACATCCTAGATACACAGACAGCGTGTTTATACACTATTCAAATTTCTTGCAACACTGGATGCCACGTTGTTTGTTATTTAAAAATCATTTTTATCACTAACTTTAAAAAATCATAATAAAATAATATTTCCATTATTATTGTTACTAGTTTGTTAAATTTGATTCGTTATTTTAAATGAAAATGTAAAATCCGGGGGAAGTAAACCGTTGACTAGATAACAAAATAAGTGTAACATACATTTATAAACATTTTGATCAATACTATAATCAATACAAAATTATTCCGGTTTTCGCATCAATTTCAAAGTTAATCTTATTAATAAGTAAATCGATAACATTCGTGGATTCGAGAAAAAGTATTTAACTTAAGATTGAATAAGTAGAATCTATTTTTCATCACCTGTTACACCATTACATATAGCAGAATTAATGATATATTTTACTTACGTGGATGGTCTGGTAGAATTCATAGTAGAATTATAAGTTTACCATTAAAAATTACTTAGTCGTATGCATTTTTTATACTAATTAATTTTGGTCTTTACGTTGGTGTAGTTAATGCCATAAGTGCGGAGCTCTGCATAATACTTAGTCTAAAGAAAAATATGATAAAGAATACATTTCTTCTTTTTTACAAACTACAAGGTGAATATTATGTTCCAGCCTGATATTATTTCTGAATAACTAAGAAATAAAATAAAAAATAAAAATTTAATTTTTATTTATCGATTATTTTGTTTATTACAATTATGTATAAAATATGACATTGGCCAAATGGTTATTCATCTTAAACTCCACTAATTTCCTTTATCCATGGGATAGGACACGATGGAAAAAATCTCCGAGATTTAATAGAAAAATTCCAATCTACTTAAGTTCAATTTGGCCTTGGACTTTGACAAGTGCTCACAAACGTTACCTAAAATCAAAGATACCTACGACTATGTATTTATTTTTAAAAGTTTGACAACATAAGGCATTCGACTACGAAAATATATTAAGTTTTACTCATATTATTTTACCTAGTTATGGTTTGGTTCAAGTTTGGTCAACGGTGGAACAGAATGATCAATGTTTGGACAACAAAAAATAATATGAGTCAAAATAAATACAAAACTTGGCAGCAAGTGGTGGTGCTCGCATCTCCGAAAGTTGTATACGTGGAGGACAACGAAAGTCAAGAGTTGTCTCCAAAAAATCTCACGCAAGCATTAACTCTATATCATAGATTGCCTCGAAATGAAAATCTCATCCATAGACAAGGGTCATAAAACTGCAAAATATTATTATTCACCGCCTGCGCCGCAATATTGGCGCTGTCACTTGATTCTGCTCGATTCTGTCATTATTCCTTCTTGGGCGAGGATTAAAATTTATGAATTAGAACTAATCTTTAACCATTAGAAATAATTCGATTCGCTATTTATAAGTAACATTTACATAATAGTGAAACCGATAAGTATGATCGTTAAAAATTTTAAGTCACGTATATTAAAATTATTTTCTTGGATAGTTCACGTTCCTGTATGATGATCTTACCAACTTTTTGGCATAACCATGCGCGTTATGCCATCTGCAGAATGTTTAAGGATTAAATAAGTTAGTATAAAAAAAGTATAAATGGCGTTATTAATCCTAAGGGGAAAATATAATTTTTAATTGGGAAAAATATAATTGTACGCTTGTAGTAAAAAATAATTAGACCATAGATCTATTTAAAATGAAACAACAAAAATTATATTCATTTCAAATTTCAAACAATGATTTTTTCATTATTTTTTTATTTTATTTTTTTCATGTTTTCATAATGAAAGTTTTTATTGCTTACTCTCATCACAACCTATAAAAATTATAAATGTTTTTTAAGCTATTTTAAACATTTGTATTAAATTCGATTTCCTCAGAACGATCTTATAAATGAGTCCAGTATTTTGACCAACAAGGTATAGTTATGGCCTAAAGTTCTGCTGGAATCAAATATCGCGCTGCTCGTATAAAAGAACACCAACTGAGTTTAAAAAATATATAATTTGTTTTTAAATTATATTTATTAATTTAATCTTCAGCTTTACAATCTTAATAATTAATTAACACGCAGATAAACATCTAAAAAAAATAGGTAATCTAGTATTTAAGTATAATTTTACAGAGGAGAGTTACAACGTAATGAGCATTATACAATAAAATCGATATAACATTTTTAACATTAATACTCGTACATAAATATATGTCGGTGTGTTCTCTAAATTTTGTTTAGTTACACTCTAGGACCCACCCCTCTTCTCATGAGTTCTCACCCTCACCCTACTTTGACCAAATTTTGCATATATGTATGTATATAAATGGAACTGGTGTGTCTTCTACGTTATATTGCACTTTTTGTAAATGATTTATTTGAAGAACCGATTAGTCCGACATTTCGGCATGGTAATGCGTGCCATTGTCAAAGTTTTTCCTTAAAAGTTGCGGTATAATCGTACTTTGCGCGTTGTAAATCTCCCGCAGTTTAGTAAGATAGATATTTATCGGTTTAAGATAGTTTTTGAATATTCCGTACATACTCAAAAGTTACTACTCAGTATTATTATTTCTACTGAACACAAATATTCAAAAACTACCTCGGCATATTATTAGAGTTATAATTAGTTTATTATATATGAGCAATTTTCTTCTTCTGGACAAAATTAACGAAAAAGTTATTTTACAGTTCTTGGATGTGAAAAAAAGAAACATTTTCATTTCTGACGTGCGGTATGGTATATTAAGTACGATTTGTATGATCTGAGGGCCATCTGTTATTCTTGACTAGTCCGCCGCTGCGCCTGAGGTTCAAGTGGCGAGCTATTTACGGAATACGTTACCCGTTTACAGCGTTAGCCGTGTAGGCGGTCAATACTTCAAGTTTACAAATTAATTATGTCCATTGGCTGTATTTCACTGTGAATCTCGAATAAGATTAATGTGTAAAAGTAACTAAACAACTGTTAAATAATAATGGCAAAACAGAGTATCTAAAACAGTCGTCGGCAACCTTTTTTGGCTGTGGGTTAAAATCAACTAAAATGCGTCTATTAAGAAGACGGTTTGGGTTTTTTGTTTAATTTTATTTATATATTCGACAACAAAAAAACAATAGTAGAGTTATGCACCCCCAAATAAGAAAGATCTTAAATTATGGGGGTGGCTTTCATCATTTATATAATAAAAGTTCAACATAAACTAGATGTAAGAATTTGTTTACAACAAATGAAAAAAAAAAATATATATATATACATACATCTATAATAATACAATCTAAAAAGTAATAATATACTAAAATATTAGGAAATTTATCAGATTACAAATAGAGAAAGATATCAAATACATAGTTTAATACTTTAGACCTTTAATCCATTTCACAATTTCTTTTTTGTAAATATGGTCAATGGGTATTTTAATTTTAAAACAATCCGTCAGTGAATAATAAGATAAATTTTATATTATTATTCAACTATTAGAATATACTTTTAAACTAAACATGAAAAACAAAATTCTAATTCGGATTATTTTAAAATCAAATATAATTGTCAAGTTATTTATAAGCGTTCTCTTCGTTGCTAATTAGTGACGTCAATTCAGTCAAGTTTGGTTCATATTTAATCACCTTAAGGAGAATACAAGCGTCTGAATTTTCGGCAGTTAATCTGCTCCAGTTCTGACTTTAAATAAATTTCATGTGTGAAAGAAAATATTTGCTCACATTTATAAGTAGAACCAAACGTGGGCAAAATGACAAAGTCAATTTTTTCAAAGATGAAAACTTCGTAGGAAGTGATACCCAACACGAAGATATTATTATTAGAAGATCTTTAATGTTTTCTAAATCGTTACGCCGTGTCTTGAATTCGTCCGTCCTCAATATTGAACTTTTACAATCAATCATTTCAAAACATTAACTGTACTTTATTTGCGGAACTCAAGTGGGTCACTTGAAAATATCAAATGGGTCACTTGGTGACCCGCGTGTTATAGGCTGCCGATGCCTGATCTAAAGTAAAGACATTATGGGGTAATGAATGGATCGCCGGTGTGAGAAAAATATCGGCGATATTAATGAATGAAGTAGATATGTACGTGCTAGTATATATTGTATCATAAGGATAAAGAAGCTGATGTTTTGAATGATGAAACGTGCACGTGAGATGCCCCTATATTCAACCAACACTTTCCTATCCGATTGACAGTCGCGGGATGTATTGTGTATGTGGCCAGAGCATGTTATAAAAAGGATAAACTTACGGTTAATACTTGATTTATTGCTAGGCACAGTTTACAAATGAAACTATCCTTGCAACAATACTGTATATCGTATGAGATCCGAGATATGAATGCATATGCGTTATACGTCTTCTTGGGCATCAGACAGGATAATTTCTAGTTGATATTACCTCTTATAATACTGTATGTCATTTAAAGTGGCAGACGCCCTGTGTATCTATCAACATTTGTAAAAAACGATATATAGTATCGTTGGAAGGAGGGTGTTAAATACAGAGAAGTTTGACTGTACAATAAAGAATGCGGAAATAGTTTACCGAGGCAGTTGTTAAGAAAATTTAAAATTGTCTAATTACACTTCTTGTAATGGAGGATTATAAAAAATATTAGTCCATATTAGTCCGATATCAAATGTATTAAGTTTTGGCCCCAATGCATCGGCGCATTGGTAGTTACGCCACTGTGAGTAGCAGTGTTCTAATAGTTATTTTTACAAATTTTTACGTTAAATAATAACAAAGATCGAAAATGTAACATTTTCATTATTCATAATTCGTATTTCATAGGAAATTAACACTTACTCCAATATTAGATTCTTTCAAATAAAGCGTTAATTCACACAGCAGAAGAATTTTATATTATTACTTGGTAAATTACTTATTAATTTTATTGCTCGAGATTAAAGCAGAAGGATTTTTAAAAAACCTTATTATCTTATAAAAAATATTATTATATATTATTCTAGTAGACATACTTGTATTTTAAATATTTAGTATATATTATTATTACTGCTAGTATATGAAAAACTCTTTTCAATAAAATATTACGTGTATATACGTAATATTACGTGTATATAAAAATTACGTGTATATACCATTAACTTTGTATTTAGCCACATCTATGTTTCAAAAATTCAACTTCAGATGTTACTTTGATGAAGGAAAAAGATTTTTCCGAAACCAGTATATTTTTAATATAAAAGTTATGCGGTTAAATTCAAAGTTAATAATATAAATTTTATTTAACGTGACTAACAATGTTTTCGCGGTAAATATTAAAAAAAATCTTATCATATATTATAGTCCCAAAGTAATTTAAATAAGTATTTAATTTTTTAACTACACATTAATTATCTTCATTTTTGAATTCCTTGTGTGAACGTAGAACAATGTTAAATAAATTTCAGGCGATATAGGCACTTATCGAGAGGGTCGGCTAGTAAATCAACCGAGATATAATTAATTAATAAGTTTACGCACAGTAACTTTGTTGCTTCGATATCAAATTGGATGAAAACCTGAACAAGCGAAGAAAAGCTTTTAAGCCACATAAAAAGCTATTTCAGTGGAAGGGTTAGTATTTTGCTACGCTTCTTTCATTAATGACTTCTTAACATGTATCTTATCTGAAAGCCCCCTAAGGCACACTAATGAGAGAGCGCCCCCGAGAAGAAAGTGCTGATCCATGTTATAGTAAATAGTATATCTTGGGTCTTCACATAATAAGACCGGCGAAAAAAAGGCCAATGAATATGCATTTAAAAAAAAACGCGTCCGTGTCTCAGACATATTGTACGATCTCTGCATAGAAAATATTTTTCTGGTTCGAAAAAAATATTCATAAATTCAGATAAATAAATTAAATTAAACTAAAAATCCCTCCGGCGGAGAACCGATTCGCATGATAGACAGGCGTAAGAGAGACCGGAAAATAGACGTTTACAAATTATTTTAATTCTTTATTATTAATTAAGCTTGACATAAAGTTCACTATAAAATAAAATAAAATTTGATGGTAAGAAAATAAATAATAAAGAATCTAAAAAAAAACCTGTATTATGACAGTTTGTCACAACAGCTAAAGGGGAAAAAATAAGTTTGTAGAGCGAAGAAGAAACTGTTTCGGGAACACTTGGTGTCTACCCTGGTACTAGTAAAGGTGAAAATAAAATACATGGAGTTTAACAAAATTTCTAAAACGTTATTTCTAACGCAGTTTTCGTGACAAATTTTTATTAGGGTACCCTCTGAATAAACATACCATAGGTAGATTTTGATAAAAAAAATAATACTACCTATTGCAGGTCTCATGATATTCCACTTTTGGATATTTTAATATGCTTTCTTCGATCATGATCCCGAAATCGTCCTTCATTAATGTGATGTCCTTGGAATAGTGTGATGGTGTGTGTGTGTATGTGTGCCGCACCGCCGGTGCGGGTATGTGTGACTATAAAGACGGTGCGCAGGAGTGCGCGCGTCTATTTTATCTGCGGTTCATCGGCTTAATAGTTTGACATATACTAGTGATATACCTTGTACTAAATTGTAGCTTATTGTAATAAAAGATTAATCGTTACAAAGTTTATTTCTTGGACCTTCACATTACGAGATGTACACTAAAGGTGTAGTAAGAAGTCAAGTACGCAACAATTAAAATTTATTTAATAAATAAAATATATAAATAACAGACTTGTGGACACGATAACTTCCATAGTTTTTATCAGATTTTAATCAAAATTTTCTGAAAAATGGATTTAGATTAAGTTTAATCTTGACCTGTTGTATATATTCGAATCGGATAATTAATTCAAGTAAATCGAATAATTAATTCAAGTAAATCGGATAATTAATTCAATTAAATCGAATAATTAATTCAAGTAAATCGAATAATTAATTAAAGTAAATCGGAAAATTAATTCAAGTAAATTTTCAGTGATCAATTTTGAATTACTGGACGTTAGGTTTAGTTTGAAATAATAAGAAAGCGCTGTCATATAAAAAAGTATTTTAGAACAATATTATACAAAATATCAAGCGATTATTTTGTATAATACTAAAATAATTGTTTCTACGATTATGTAAGGTTTCATCCATGTCATTCAAATTCATTCAGCCTAGAAAAAAACAAAGGTCACATTGAAATTTATAATATAAAAGATATTATTAATAAACACCCATAATTCTATGGAGACGCACGTAAAAAACCCTTAGCATTAAGTCACATGCTTTTATATTAAAAGCTTTATGAAATATTGTCTGCTGCTTTGAACTGTCAATCAGAAAATTAGGCAAATCATGAAGCTGTAAAAGATTAGGGGTTGAGGGTACACTTACGCAGGTTCTTACTTTACCCGAATACACCCTACTCTTTTTAGCGACAATTCTATTTTTTGTTATTCATTATCATAGTGCGATTGTATTCAGATTCAACCAAATTCAATTTCCCGCCCGATTCCACAAATCATCTTGATTGTTTCATTCATTCGACAAGTCTTTTATCCGATCATCATCAAATCTATACCTAATCCTACCTTAATAAGAGAACAAATATTTTTCTTCTTTAAGTCACTTAGAGAAATTTAACAATACTTAAGTCAATTAAACATAAATATGGTAAAAAATATTCAAGCGATAAAGATAAAAAATATTGCTTTAATAATTAAAAAAAAAATAAATAATAATAATTAGATTCTTATAGTAACATATATGCTGTTTCAGGGAAATAAATGATCAAATTTAGTCCATAGATGGCGATAGTGTAGTGGTACTCGAAATGTGTCCAGATATTAACATATATACAATTTTCAAAAATTTGATAGATCACTTAAGCCAGGCGAAGACAGGTTGTAAGCTCTGTAATTACCAATACTTCCATACATTTCCATTAAATATAATAAAAAAATAGCTTAGTCTTTATGAGATGTCTATTATTTGTTTAATAACAATGCCTTTGTAGGTGAAAATCCAGTAATTGCGTATTCTTGAACATATTCAAATATTGTTAGAAAACTATTAATAAAAATCGTATTTTTTAATTGAGTATGCTGATTTATTAAAAGTAAATGGTTCTATCCGTAACATAAAGAAATATTTTCTTAATAACTATAGGAAGTGATATAATCTAAAACGTATCTTATGAGCCCGAAGTTAAAAAATTAAAACAACGTGTTAAGTGATGGTGAACCTGATAAGTGTTTAACTTTCTTATATATTTAAAAGAGAAAATGCGATTAATATATCTGTTAAAATGTTAGTTTGCTTATTACTTTTAGTTAGCTAAAAATCAATCTTAAATCTTACAAAAAACTTACCTCTTTATTTAAAACGTGATAATTTTTAGATAAATTTTTGTGTTTAATCCGTCTAAATATGAATAACAAGGTATATGAGTATACCGAGTCAAGAAATGCTCAATAAAGTAAAACACCACGTACGAACTATCTTATTTTAAATCAGCTTACCATTCATTCTTCAGGATCCAGTTGGCTGATTTTTAAATCCAATTTACCCGACTTTTCTCGCATCGGGGGCTACTAACTTTTCTTTGTTCTGTGTTTGGCCTTTATTTCAGAACTTGTCTTGTAAAAGAGAAGACCGGGTTATCTGTTTTACAAGTGCGCCGAGTCCATTGCCATCCGAACTTGGCGATACGATTAATAATGTCTATGGCCCGGGTTTATTTTTAAATAACTCCATCCCTTATTCGGTCTCGGATCGATATCTTTAGCATTGACCTTTTCAACGCTCGTTATGCCACTTTAGTGTGTGCCTTAGGCCGGCTGTTAAGGATCACGACTCTGGTCTATATGGAAAGACCGGATATCTTTAAGTTTGGTAAAGGAAACCCGTACACATTGCACGCGTTTGAAGGACGTGTTATATTCTTTGTATATTCCGTAAAGGAAATTCGTTTGAAAGGAAAAATAAAAAATTAAAAACTCCTTTACATACTTATTTATAAATTTATTCGCATTTCATCAAAATTAAACAAAATATGATTTTTTCATATCTATTATAATTCAATTTGAATCTTAAAAAACTATCTTTACAATTTAAATAGTACACGGGGCGTAAGTAAATAATGGTTCGGAAACTTTGCGGTTTTCATCTAACTTTGTATTTTAACTCTTCATCTAGAAGTATTTTTCAGTATATAAGTATTTGTTTTAATTTATTAGTAATTATATGTTGTTTATTTACTACACTTATAAATGAGTGCACATCGGCAGAGTGGCTCATCTGTAAAGTGATCAAATAAAGATACAAAGGATTGAAACAACGACAAAATTTCATATTTTTATTTATAGAAAAAAGTGAGAATAGTAACATCATTATAATTCTGTATATATATATAAATTAAGCGAATATATAAAATGTATAACTTAAAATATAATTTTCCGCTGTGCAACTCAAATGATAAATGTGTCATCATTACCATAAAAGCCGTTTCCTATCCATTGCCACGTTTCTCCCACGTTTCTCTTACCATTTCTGAAAAGTTTGATGATTTTCAGCCCAGTGGGTGGCCTCTTGATTGCTCTCAGATATCACTAGATGACTGCGTTTGTCTTACTGTTGTCCGTCCTCTAAATGATATGCCCATTTCCAGATTCCAGATTCCCATTCTATCATATCGACTGTTCTTGTCTATTCACTTATCCACGCGTTTTTTCTCTTGTTTCTTCTGAAGAAGTTGTGCAACTTCTTGCCCATCATATTTTGTACATCTTTCCATGCCCATTTACGTTACTTTTAAGCTTTTGAACATCTTTTTTGTAAAGAGTCTGTTGATTGTTCCTTTTTCTCTTTTTCCGTTTTAGGTTCAGTGAAAAATCAGTTTTGAAAATCATTTTCAACCGTCTGAATAATTTAACCATGTGGTGAGGTAAGATTCTGTGGTGTGTATAAATTAAAATTAACGGTTAGATAATGCAATCCAAATTGGAACAAGAAAGGAATATTGGCAGATGGATCTGGCCTACTTTGATCTCGATCCTAGGTTGGACATCAAGTTTCACCCCCAGTTGACTCGCACTTTTGAACGGAGATATTACTGTTATTACTGATATTACAATTCCGGAGATGTGTAGAATACCGTTCTCACGTGGTCTGGATTTTTACGCACGGTGCTACTCTCAAACGTTAAAAGAAACATATGTGTTGACAGCTCGGTGTCATAATACACAGAGAGTAGGTACCCGATTCGTGTCAACATGCTACCAGTTTTGAAAATTTGTTATCCTAAGTAGATATAATTATCGACTTGTTCAAGCTGGGTTCTATTAACATGTATGGAGTAAACAAAGCAGTTCATCATTATTTTAGTCTTTGAGATATGTATCCTCAATTCATCATCACTAACTTCTTACAATTCCTGCATTCTATTCTGAAAGTTGTTTAGGCCATCTAAGAAAATCATAATATCATCTGGGACTTAGCTATTCGCTATTTCATTTTTATTTTCTCCTACCATCGTTGCCTGGGCAGATTTTCTAGATGCGACTTATGAAGATAGTTTATGGAAGCTTTTGAAGGGTTATGAAGATTAACAAGATTATTCTTTCAGATAATTATTATTAAGATTAATCTTTCGTTATTGTGTATAAAATGATAGATGATTGAGACAATCGGCAGAATAGTACAAAAAACTCTACACACCAACATTTTTAGCGACCACATTCAATTACTGAATCCATAGAACCTTCGAGCATGAGGACAATACACGACGATTGCGCTCGACAGAAGCATTTGTAATTGTTTCACATAGATGTATGGCAAATGTATGTAATGCTATCGTATAAAGTTTGCAAAATGCAAACCACAGCGTTGTATTCATTTTGTGATAGCGATTATTTTATAATTTAATGTAAATCAATTATTACATTAGTTTTTATGGCAAAAATTATAATCATGGGACAATGTCACCAGATTGTAATGTATTATAACAGACATAGTTTACAATATTTTCTGTGTGGATACCTGACTAAATTACGATTCGAAAATGTTCAAGGAATATGTGCCTTATCTTAACCATGTCAGAGATATAAGCATTTAAAAAAAAAGAATATAATTATGATTTTTTTTTAAATGAATGAATTGAAATATTTTATTGATTATAAATTATATATTAAATACAACAAATTAAAGGTAATCGAATTTTGAGTGGCCAGATTGTTTTATTTTATATGATTTAAAGCCTGCAATAAAGGTGTAGATGAACAATTCCGTAATGGTGCAGAATTTGCAAATATTCTTTGAATATTTTCGACTCGTCATTTAGTCAGATAACCACCCATCAAATATTGTGAACTAGATCTGTTACATATGTATATTTTTTTTCGAAAGAGTCGTTTATTAAAATAATAAGTAGGTCTTATATTAGAAAGTTACTACACAATCACACGGTACACAGCTCAACTCAAAAGTCACGAAATTATTATTTTTTTGTTGACAAATTTGAATCGAGGATAAATATCTAATTTTAATTTCTTTATATAATATTACCGACAAACCTAGTTTTTAGTCTACTGACTGCACGCGTCTGGTGTGTAATTAGATCATCAAAGAAATCAAGTGACGCGAAAGGGTAAAGTGTTCGGTATAACAATACTGAGTGGATTGTGAAGTCTCCCTCATAACCTCAAACAATGCCACGTGGGCCCATTTATAGAGCACTCTCACGGGTGACTGTGTCCAATTATATCCCTCAGCCATTATTCCTTAACCGCGCTGCAGCTCCGGGACCAGCAGCGACCGGAGACCAGGTGCTGGCCTTCACTGAAAATATGGCGGATTATTTTCCTGCATTATTTTTCGAGACAGGATATTAAGATGCTCGACAATCTACAGAGTGGATATTGCAGCAAGCTTGGTAGATAAAAAATGCGGTTTATTACCTTCAAATACATTTTTAAGTATTCAAATATATTTTTCTTAGGGCCGTTTGTGTGATCAGTAGTAACTTTTTATTATGGTACCTTTTTAGTATATTAACTTTTTACTAAAGCCCGTAGTAAAAATCCTTTGCTGGTTGTTGATACATCAAATTTATATATAATATGCATTATCCATGGATTTTTTTGCTAAGGCATTCGAAATCTATCACTTTTATGGTGAAATTTTTTCATATTATGTATTACCGTAAAAAGCGAGATCGTCATCGGACGAACTCTCTTCACTAAAATAATGGGATATTGAATGATTAATTGTCGTATATTACAACTTTCAAATTATTAATGTGTCAGATGACTTTTGGAACAGAAACTACAAGTTCGAAAAAACTACAAGTTCTCACCGAAGATATAGAGAGGGGTGAATTACTTCACTTCAAGAGTTTAAGACAGTATCGTGACGAAAAAAGCACTCGTTTTGATGCGATTTTTTTCAGCAGCGTATTAGGGAAGATGAAAAATAGTTTTGGTGAACATTTTCAACAATTCAGAACAAATAAAACTATACTAGTTTTCATCGTAAGTCTTCTCAAAACAAATGCCAATGAATTTAACTTAACACTGTTCGATACAGATCCTAGTTCAGTCCAGATGCAGTTAATAGATTTGAAAAGCAAGATATTGTAGAGCAACAAATTCACAGATATGAGCGGCCGCTTGGAAGAACTTGAAAGAGAGAGAGAGATCCAATTTGATTTCTCCACACAAGTGGACAGCCAAGAGAATGAACTGCCTAAAGTAGAAACAATAATATTTGACACGTGAAATATTTAGCCTGAAACACATAACGCATTAAAAAAACTAGATTTTGGTGTTCTCACAACCTTTGGCTCTACATATATAATATACGAGAAATAAAAAATAAACTTAGAACTAGAATAACACATGAAAATTAACAATCATGTATTCATTTAAAAATAAGTAGCTATTATATTTTTCAGATAAAGTGAAGCTATCAAAAGCGACGCATGGACGCCGTTCTAATTAAATTTTTAAATAAAAAGCTCTAACTTTTTTTTCACTACAAATCCACATCCATATACATATGTATATTACGTATATGCGGCTCTCTGATATCTTTGTTATCCAGTTTCCTTGACAATTTGGCTCTTCTCACTTGACAAATTGGCGACCTCTGGCGTAGGGGATATATTTGTGAGGGATGTGGGTATTGGGTATCGCAATTATGTTTGAAAGTATGTTCACATGAAATCATATCGCACACCTAGATCAAAACTAAGACAACTCAAAAAAACAAGAATTTTAAATTATTACTGTATTCGGATACTCTGTCATATACGAAACTAACTTAGCCCTAGTTCTTTAACAATGTCATTTTCAGTTTCATAACTTTGGTAAGAAAAAATGAAGAAAATTGTTTTTAATTTTTTTGTCTACTGAAAAATTACTTTTTGAGTTGTCTTAGTTTTGATCTAGATGTGCGATATATGTAATGTAGACTTGTTGAAGTCACAATGTTCATTTGGAGTCAAATTAAATAGTTGACGTGAAATGTAAATATTTAATTGAAAATAGTTGACCATTCCAAAGTAACTTATTGTATAGTTATATTTGAAATTTAGGTTGACGAGATCTGTAACTGCGAACCTACTAGTGTTTCAAGATTTTCAATTAGTCAGTATTATTATATTTTATCGTAAAAATAAACTGAAAGATAAAATATATTTTATTCTATTCTATGCTGAAAATATTTTGTAATTTATTTCGTAGCCTTTGTATGGAATAGTTTAAAGAATTTCTTTAAAATGTGAACAGAAGCTTAATAAGCGTTTCGCTGAGTTTTATAGATAAAGGCGCCCTCCGTTCCGCACCGAGATGAAGAGAAAAGATGGATGCTGTGAAAAAAATATGGCAAGTCCACTTTGCAAATTACATTAAAATTTGATGTGTTTTGAATGAAGGTACAGAGACCGAAATGATTAATGTCCACCTATATTAAACTCTCTTCTTGTCGGAAGATGTCGAGTATTTTTATCCATAAAAGAATTTTTTTTTCAAATTTGAAGAATGAACGATAAAAATATTTTTTCAATATTTTAATGAACACGATTGGTACATAAATTGAGGATTTAAGTTTTTACTATATTTAGTACGTTCTTACGTTTGTTACTGTTGATAAAATATCGTTACGAACATTTTAAGGTCTGTTTTTATATTTGAAGAGTTATTAAATAAATTCTAGTTTTACATTAGTTTTTAAATAAATTCTAGTTCTACATTAGTTTTTAAATAAATTCACATTTCTCGTGATGTTGCAGTTTTAGAACATACATAGTTGTTGATAATTAAAAATAGAAAAATCACTTCAAAAGATATACCTACAGAAAAAAATCAGCCTACAGAAAAATTATAGTTACCACTGGGACACAAATCCGAAACTTTCAATAGCCGGGTTCTAAAATAACAAATTGATTTTATTTAAAAATTCATGTAAATTAAAAAAAAAAATAGAGATGGCGTACACGAAATACGTGTCATATTTTTCTATTTTCAAACTAAGCTAAACTCTTATGCTATGAAAATAGGACTTACTTGATGGCCTCCTGGAATGACACTCGAACCCCGAACCACTAGATCGCTAGGCGAGTATCGTAACCACTAGACCACAAGCACGTCATAATTAGATTCGTTAATATATTTTTTAAATAAAGTATAATCATATTTTTTATTTGTTTTAATTAACTATTTCTCGGCCTAAATTCGCAGTTAAATATTTAACACAAATAAAATTACAAACCATAGATGTTATACATATTAACGGAAATTTTTTATGATAAGGTAGTGCATCTGAGAATAAAGAATATTAATATACATCGGTTCTACTGAAATCACTTAATTACCCAGGAATAGAGGAAGAGGTAACTAAAATCTGTAAATAAGTCAATTGTACGTGGTTTATCCACTGTTTGAAAATGGCCTTAACAGCCGAAACAGCTGTAACGTATAATAAACTAGCAGAACTCAATAATAATATTGATTATATTTAGACTTTTTAAATTTAAATACAAATAGACATGGAGTTCTACAAACTAAGCACAATAGCAATAAATAAACACCTACGAGTATATAACATGAAACTCCTGAAATCATAATAAATACATGGATATTTCACGCGTATAAATCAACTCGTACTATAATCGTAACTATCGATGAAATTTCTTTGTCGGGAGGAAAAGTGTTTGAAGATATTTTTTTCGACCCCGCGGCTGGAGGAATTTTAGATTCGCTTAGATTTACAATTTACACGCTATTTCCTTTAAATTCGCTGTCATGAAAATTGTGTATCGGAAACTCCTGTGAACAGTTCCGTTTGAAAATGATGCTTTCGGGGGATCGCAGGGTATGTGTGCTGCCTTTGTATTCTTTGTTTGTTTCACATTTTTTTGAAGGTTCACAATAACAACTTGTTCAGTGATATTGTTTTTTCAGTTCGCCCTCTTTATAATGTACACGTATATACATGCGTGCCGTAAATACATTTATAAAACGTGTCTACGTATTCTCTCCGCACGAATATTGTGTACGTGAACTGATTTTAGAAACAAGTTTGCAGAAAAATCTCATAGTAAATTTTTCAAACAAAGAGTACTTACTATGTTTTTTTAATAAAGATTTTGATGTTGAAGTGAAATAATTCAAGAGAAAAATTTTTTAATACTACTTTATGATGCGATTATTATTACGATATCACTGTATTAGAAAATTAATTTTATCAGGAAACTGATACATTACATTTTACTAACAGATCAATTTCTATCGAAATATATGAATTAGATGTATGGCAATCATGCGAGTATATGAACTTTTTTTATCTGAAAATATAATTTTTAAATAGAAAATAAATCATGTCCATTAATACTGTCACAATATGTGGCTGGAAAGGTGTACCTAAGGTATTCATTTAAATTATTATTGTTCAAAGGTTTTTGGTGAAACTTTGTGGAATTCCTTAGTTATTTTGTAAATTGAGTTAAAACACTGTTTTATTCCACTATATTTTTTATTATGTTAAACGTTAGAACGTTTTCGGGAACATCTTCCCATTATCAATATTATAATTCAACTAAAATTAAAAACACTTTCAGATGGTAATATATGGTGTGTTTGGAGTTAACGGAGGTGGGGGTGGGGTTAAAATGGATAAGAGAGGGGATTTAATGAGTGGTATTTGAATATTTATTGTATTTTTATTGTTATTTTTATTAGTAAATATTTTTTTAATTTCTATAATGTCTTACTTTCGTCTTTTGGCGCAACTATGTATAAGTTGTAAATTACTATTATCAAATTAATGGCCCTTCATTCTTGCGTGCTCTGCCAAATACCGCCCATTACATCCCCTCTCTTATCCATTTAAACCCCACCCCCACCTCCGTTAACTCCAAACACACCATATATTACCATCTGAAAGTGTTTTTAATTTTAGTTGAATTATAATATTGATAATGGGAAGATGTTTCCGAAAACTTTCTAACGTTTGACACACTAAAAAATATAGTGGAATAAAACAGTGTTTTAACTCAATTTATAAAATATCAAACTATGTTGCGTTTACGAAGATAAATTATTTAAATTAGATAAGCAAGTAATTATTAAAATTATTACCTATGAATAATTATTTTGCGCCCATACCTGGACAAGTTTTAAACAGTTCATATTCAGATAGAACATGTAATATAATTTAATAGCAATTTTCGAAAACGGCTCATCTCCAATTTTTGATATTTTACAAGAGACACGAACGCATTTTTTTTCAAACAGTTTGAATTAAGAGGCCTCTTTTTTTCTATAACTGGTAACTATCGTATAACATCATAATATACTAAAATAGTTGCTTTGAATAAAAGTGCATTGGTAAAAAGTTACAGTTTTCCGAGATGGGCCCTTTTCGAAATTCATCCAAGGACTCGGATGGTTCTACTAATAAAACTACAATATTATTGAAAATAATATTTTCATAATTTTATTATAGGCATCTTTTACCTTTCATACATTTGTTATAACATAGCTACAAATAGGAAAAAATACACCAAAATTAATATTTTTTTTTACTAAAAATTTTCTTCGACGTCTGACTGTAATGTTACATTTGCCGGCCACTGCAAAATGTCTTCGTAGAAATCAGCCAGTATGTATTGTTTCAACTTTTATAGGTCGTCCATTTTTAAGGGATTGATTGGCACTTTTAAGGAGTGGCACGGAAATGCTTCAATAGTAGGTATGTTTGCATAACAAGTAGATATGTTTATTTTTTGACTTTGCAACGAGACAGGACAAGGACAAGTGACATGACAGTTTCGTTGCCAATGAATGGACGACATAAGACTTCAGCTGGCTTTTCAGAATTAAAGATGAACTCAAAAAAACTTGACGTTTGGAAATCTCGGTGAGATGAGGCCTTTTTTTTCCACTAAGAAATAAAACGTAGGTCAGTATGTGTACATGAAAAAAAAACGAATTAGTTCACTTTGATGAAAATTCAAGATGAGCACATTTAGAAATTTGGAATTCAATTATATAAACACTTTTAATAAAATTTTTTGTATTCATATTTATTTATTTCAACTTAGTAATTTTCGATTGACATAAAATATGAAAAAAGATATTGCTGAGAGTATTTTATTTGCTAGATAATATTAAATTAAACGATTACAAAAATCTTTCGACATAAAAGAGTTTTTTGTTTTTTTTAAGACATTTTCATGTATTTATCAAAACAATAAAATAGAGACAGAGGTAATATTGTTCATTCTGCCATATTTAGTCGTAGCAAACGTTTCGGCTCACATTTCGTCTGAAACGTCTATAATAAAAACCAACCCGCGGGAGAATACCCTAGAAGAAGTTATATTATTACCTGTCGCCTGCGAAAATCTTTGAGTGTATTAAGCAAGGAAATACTACAATGTTAACTAAACTTGGGGCCTACTTTAGTATTGTCGGCGGCCATCTGCCTCAGTTATGAAGGTTGTGTCAGATACAGTGACTGATACGCCCGTCATTCAAGATCATCTCAAAATAAGGAACCCATAATTTTCGTAACGATGGCAAAAACAAAAATTTAACTTTTCAACTAAATTTTCTTTCAAAGAAGGAAAACTTCCAGCCCATAGCGGTATGGTTAAAATATGGAATTTGTCCCATAATTTTCAGCGTAGATTTTTCAACTCACTGAATTCACCGATTTTTACTTTATTCGACATGCTATAATTATGATCAAATTTATTTATTTATATACTTAATATGTAAAAAGTATCCCACCTTAATCCCTGGGATTTGACTTTGGTGTTATTTTCAAACCTACTAACTAAAAAAATATTCGAATATATCCAAGAACACACAATTACTGGATTTTTATCTTCAAAGGCACTGTCATTAAACAAATATCTCATAGACAAAGATATTTTATATTACCTTAAATGGAAAATGTATGGAAGTATGGGATAATTACAAGACTTTCGATCTGTCTTCGGCTTATTATCAATTATCAATTTTTTTGAAAGTTGTATATACCTTAATATGTGGACTCGCTTTGAGTACCACTACGTCAAAATAAGAAAATATATAAAATATAGATTTTTCAGGTGTATTCTAGTATAATATGTTGAAAAATATTTTACAGATAAAGAATATTGCTATAAAATAATTAAAAAAATGATGACGTATATGCTGTTTAAACAAAAGGGAAAAATGATTTATCAAATTTGGTCTAACTAGAGCCTCCAATTTTATTATATTTTTACTTTTATTTTTACTTTTTTATTCATATTTGAATTCTCTTTTTATTCCAAATAACACCACAACAGCACGAAAAAAAAACTGGCTACTTTAACATAGACTTTAGTCTAGCAAAGTAGCCAGGACAACGCTGTATATATCAGAGGTGAAGTCTACTCCATCCCACACAATAAAAACTATGTATTATGTATGTTTATTATGTATCCACCTCTACAAATAAAAGTTAGTACAAAAATATGGATGTCAAAATATATATAAATAAATAAATAAATCCGAATATTCGAACCCTGAATATATTCGTTTGTTTTCAAGTATTCGTTATTCGAATACTTTAAAAAGAATTCGTAAAGTATTGGCTCATATTTATATTATAAGATTTTTAATATTTTTCTAAACGAAACAAAGGTTTACGAACCCTGGAAGTCATATGCAAGCATTCATTCATTCATTCAGGTATACGATTTTTTTTTCCAGAAGTACCGCTATCGGCTATATGGAAGTCGGACAATAAAGATGTAAACGCCTTTGTCGGACATCTTTTGTATTTGCCCTTTTTTTAAGTCTTCTGCTTATTTTTATGGTTTTATGACAACAAGCACTTATAATACATTGTTTTGTCAATGATGGAGTCAGCTTTCTATTATTCTTTAGCATTTAGCTTTCATAAATACAAGAAGTTATATACAAAATAATGAAAAAAAACTTGCACGTGGGGTGTGAGATATGAAGTAATATAAACATATCTAAAATTTTGTTAGTTATCGAGAAAATACTGACTCCTCTTTATCTTCACGAAAAGTTCGAGTTCTGCAAGTTATTAATCACGAATCTTACATTTTTAGAGAAACATTTGAAACATTTCTGTATTTATTATTCGAAGTGAATTATTCCTTTCTTAAAATTTTTACGAATATATTCGAATATATTATCATTAACTATTCGATATTCGAATATTTGTAGAACTTACAACTTCTAGAAACGGCGCATGAAGAAACCTTTTACGAAAATACGATTCGCAAACTTGTTGTTTTTGATCGTAATCCTGTGTCAAGTGACACCGCAATTGGCAAACCAATCAATAAATTCGAGGGATTTAGTTTTCGATGTAAAGCCGCCAGTGCGTAGTATTCGTTCAAACGAAAATATCCATCGCTAGAGTGAGTGAAAATGTCACCAAAAATCCAAAAACCTCGAAGATGACTCAAGCATACGATTAAGAACTTAATCTCGCAGACCTTAGGCGTGTTTGCCATTTATATCCTCGACTACATACGTGATGATGATGAATTTTGTAACGAAATCATCTTCAGAAATCTAGTTCATTTCCACTTCCACGGAGCAAAAGTGTCGCGTTTGAACATCTGAAAACTTTGTGTATTAAAAACGACCACTACATCCGCGGAAGTTTTCACATTATATAACAGTTTTTTGAGTTGTAGGCTTTATTGGGCAATTCCTTTTTGAAAACAGGGATGGCGAAATGGTTATTGTTAATAGCGAACTCTATTGCAACACTTCTCTCAAGGGTATATTCATTCAGCATGACAGCGCTACGTGCCACACGGCAAAATGAAAACAACGGGTTTATTGCCGAGTATATTTCCTGGTGTGTCATTTCCCGACGTAGTGACATCAATTGAACGGCGAGATCGTTTGATCTGACGCCTACACACTATTTTACCTTTAGGGCTTTGTAAAAGACTGAGTCTACACGAATAATCCACAATCGTTCGCCGGGCTCAAATACAACATTCCTCGTGTTATTGAGGAAGTTGTGCCGCAATTGTGCGAAAATGTCTTTTAAAGTTTGGTCAAAAGAGTAGCCATCGCGGAAACAATGGAGAGGGACATTCGGCAAATAGTTTATTTCGAACATAATTCTCATTTTATGCTTTACATTTTAATAAAGAGGGAAAATTTACTTTCAAATTTTTTTTTTAATGGAAAATTTTTTTTGTTGCAAATTTAAGTTGCAATTTCATAACACAGTTCTGTGGTATTTTTATTACAAATTAAACGAATCAATTAGAAAGATATACAGAAAAAATCTAAATATCCTAAAAATATTTTGTTGCTACTGGGATTCGAACCTGGACCTTTTTCTGTCCGGGAAAACTTATTACCATTCCACTACATTAACCGATTACATTCACGACATAATTGGAACTTATATTCTGTATATTTTTATATAATTGACACATCTATTATTTCATTTTTAAAAGCAATCAACTTTATATTGCGATGAATCAACGAAAATATGTTCATAGAAGAATCGGTGTATAAAGAGTTAACGGAGTGAGGTTGCGTGCGATCGCACCCTTGTTCCTTGGTGCAGATGTCGCCCGTGTCGTCAGCTGGGAGCGGCGACGCTGATGGCAGGCTTGAATCCCCACAAATACAATTTTGATTAACGCTATTTAATTTCGATCCGGGTCATGTAAAAATAATAGTTAATTCTCAGCAAAATTAAAACTTTAAAGGATGGTTCAACCGGACATCTGAATCCGTCGGTCAGATGAACATTAATTCTGACATGATAGCAAATATTCGTTAGCGAATACTCGAAAATGAAGAATAGTCAAAAACAACGAGCGTAGAATATCCGTCATATACTGTCCGTACATGGAAACATAATTTCCGCTGTAATTTAAATAAAATAAAATATAAACTCATTATCCTCGTCTCATACTGATTTGTCAATAGACCTTTAAACTATTATAATATATGAAATTCACCCAAAAGTTTTTAACACATAGTTCCAGATAATATTTCATTTATAATAACTCATTTAAAATATGATGTGTAAAAAGTAAATATTACCTTATTATTTTAAATGAAAATAAACTCTACGTGAGGCCTTAGCCCCCTCCATACGTTACCCTCAGTCTGACGCCCCGGGCGGCTACCTGCAGTTCATGACCCGTGTCCACTGAATGAGACACGATAAAGTAAGTCTCAGAGATTTAGGTGAGATAATTACAAATACGAAATAATACCGTGTACACATGTTGAGATTTTGATCTGGAGGTAAACTCATTGATTACCGCTAGAGATTAGTGGGTCCGGTAACGGACGAATAGATCATCAACGCCCAATTAGAGAATACTTCTTAAACATAATAAATTAATCCATCACTTTAGGAGAGTTTCCGCAATCATGGAGGATATCAAGGGTAAATCCTAAACCAAAAATTAAAAATACTAATAAATATGAAGATTTTAGGTCAGTGAATACACTACCTAAATATGAACAAATTTTTGAAGTTCATAAAATTCATAAAATAACAATTTGTAGCCTTTTTAGAAAAATGAAAAATACTATGTGAAGAACAATATGGTTTTAGAAATAATCACTCACGTGGAATGGCTCTCAATCTTATTCTGGAAGATTGGAAAGACGATTCTGATAAAGGGAAATATATCATTGTAGTTTTGATGGATTTCAAAAGAACTTTTGAAACCATCGACAGAGATATAATAATAAAAAAACTTTGGAAACTTGGAGTAAGGGGAGCACCTTTGAAATGGTTTAAGGAATACATAAGTAATAGACACCAAACCACTAAAGTAGATGACTTAATATCTGATCCCATCCTTATATCGTTAGGAGTACCACAAGGGTCAGTACTTGGACCTATCCTTTTTATTATCTACATAAACGACATCGTAAAAATGCTAAAACATTGTAAAAGATTATTTGCAGACTATATATATATATGCACTCATATACATCGCGGGAGACAGTTAAACAACAATACTGAAAGAATTAAACTATGACTTAAATAATATAGCAATATGGCTGAAGAAAAATAAACTAAAACTAAATGTAAACAAAACTAAATTATTATGGAGTACACATTCTTATTGTGAAGTTGTAATTATTCAGAACATAGGTCTGTGATATTTTAAATACTAAATTAAATGTATATCATTATAATTAATACATTTAATTAGTATTTAAAACTAAATTCATGAATATTGGAAATAAAAGAATACCAATTACACCGACAATTATTATAGATGGTGAAAGTCTGAAGGAAGTGAATGAAATAAAATATTTGGGAGTCATAATAGATTCAAAATTGAATTGATCGCAAAATACAAAATACGCGACTAAAATGATTTCTAAGAAAATCTCACTTCTAGGAAGGATCAGAAGATTTATTAGTACTGAGTCTTGTAAAATATAATATTATACAACTCTGTTATTATTCCTCACATCAACTACTGCAGCAGTATATTGTTTTTGGCTAATGAAGAGGAAATGCAACAATTGCCAGTGTTCCAGAATAAAGCTTTG
This sequence comes from Eubasilissa regina, assembly GCA_022840565.1. NCBI lineage: Eukaryota > Metazoa > Arthropoda > Insecta > Trichoptera > Phryganeidae > Eubasilissa > Eubasilissa regina. Next base: position 7,000,934 of record JAINEB010000008.1, on the reverse strand, counting down.
AGAATAATACTCAGAAAGAATAGATGTACAATACAATGCTAAAAGATCTAAATATGATGACAATTTATTTATAAAATTATCAATAATAAAATGTCAGCGGAATTCACACGAAAAATTGATGCAAATCAACATGAGCACGAGCATCGTACAAGATGGAAGGATAGACTGAAACAGTCATTCAGGAAGAAGGCCAAATCTCAGAAATTGATGATGTATAGTGAAACATAACAGAAAACATAAGAAAGGAGGAGAAGTTAAATAGATTTAAAATAAAACTGACTAAATATGTAAAAGATAAGTTTTAGTAAAAGAAAATACTTTAATATTGTTTATTATTAGAGCATATGTAGGAGTGCTTATGTATGCACTATGTTAAGAATTAAGTAAATAAATTGACTGACTTTTGACGTTCAGTAAAGTGCGAGACATGTGATAGTGCTCGAATCACTGAGACTTAGTTTGTACACGGTGGACTACGAAAGTCAAGAATTGCCTCCAAAGAATCCCATGAGAGCATTCTTGGAGATTGTCTCGGGACGAAAATCACACCTGTGAATGGGGGCCGTTAGAAATTTACTATTTCTATCTATCCCTGTGGGTATACGGTATAATAAATGTATCAAAACATGTTTCTCTTACACATTTTCTTTCCCAATTTACGTCGTTGTGTTTATCGATTACTTGTCACACGCCTTGATATTTTTAATATGTGTGAAAATTTTTGATTAAATATACTGCTATGGATTTCAAATCAAAGCTTGCTCTTTATTGAGGAAGCCGTGTACGATGAATGCTTTGTCAATAGTCTCTTGAAACTTTCTCGCGCGGTATTTCTTTGAGCTTGTAGAATTATTTTTAATTTAGTTTCTGAAAAGTTTAACAAAATTATTTTGAAAATTGTTTGCTCAAGTGCTAAAAAGTATATTCAGACTTTTCTAGATAGTATATTATACGCTTCCTCTTTTAAAAAAACTTTTATATATACGTATTAGTGATTCTGTGTCAAGACAAAGAAGGAATAAATTCCCGGAAATTCCATAGTTTATTGCTGTCTCGAGACACGGGACCTTTAAAAAAATAACCTGAGACTCAAGAAACATAATTTTCTTTGGTATTATTAATTTAAAACAAGTTGAGTTAATCTTACTGTCTATTGACAAAGATCAGGTAGTGATCCAGCGACGAACGGTGCATGTGTAAGTAAGTATATTTAAAAAAAATGAAAAGTTTCCATAGTTTATATGATCATTTCCATAGTTTATATGATAATAAAGATTTGCATGGACAAATTAGTTCAAAGACATTTAATACTGAAAAAAAATTCTGTAGTAAATGGTTTTGTCGGTTTGTTCAAAAATCAGATTATGTTTCATTGTAAAATATGATCTTTCATATTAAGGATAGGATTTCACGTTATTTTTTTAAACAAAATTTGTATTTAACTTTGGCGAAATTTTACGATATTATTTTCCGACGTTTTTCATAATTAATTATCCTTTTTTGCTATGTTTTTTTAAAATTTTATTTATTTTTTAAATTGTTTGTATTTTGTAATTTTTATAGATAAATGTGTACGTAAAATTAATTTCATTTAAAAAAAAAATTTAAAAACATTATGAAATAATAAATATTCCATCAAACAGTTTTTCTTTGTTTATAAAATTAACATGCTATTAAATTTTATTTATTTACACAGATAATATCCTTGATAGCTACTGTATATCATACATATGAGTAAATAAATAAATACATTATTAAATAAAATAAAATTTATAGTCACGTTTACCGGGACTTAAAAATGTAGACTTTCGAGTCCTGGGAATTGAAAAAAGTTCAGAATAGAGAATCCATAATATGTACGCATATAGATATTTTAATATTTCAGAAATCATACGTAATTTTGTTTGGTAAATTGCTTTTAAGACGATGAGTTAATCAGAATTAATGTTCGGGGTAGCATTACGTGATGCTGACATTTCGGAGGCTATTCCTCTACGGTCGGTCATCGTCTTGATATATGCTATATACATGTGTACCTGTATAGATGACATTTAAAAGGCGAGAAGCGGTTCAATACTTACTCTGCTTATGTACATTTCATCATGAAACGTTTATTGGATAACGCAGTAAATATGACTACCTACAAAAAACTACTTTTTAATTCGTATTTATTAATGTAAGAAAAAACTTTTTATCCCTATTCAAATGGCATGAAATTTCTCATCTATCTCCAGCCTTCAGGAATGTTTCCTATGGAAACTAATTCTCAAAAGCAATTGTTTTTCTTCTTCTTCTTTTAAATAGGCAATCCACCCTTCAAGAGTGATTTGTGCCATTAATCAAGTTAAAACTTTATTTTATAGAAAAAAGTACAATAATATTATAGAATAGGAAATATTACATCACAAGTCAATATCATTGTCATTCAAAAATTTGGTATTATACAGATTAAATGTGGCGAGTTAAGGGAAAAAAGATGACACAAGTTAACCTGGAGTTGAAAATTATCATTAACGAGATTACTGTAAAAAAAGCAGTTGTTCAAATATTGATATTGTTAAATGTTGATATATTTTTGGCAATGATTATTTATAAACATATGTTCGATCCATAGACCGATCATTCATACGACCAACAATCACTAATATTAGATATTAGAAGAATCAACCATAATTATCGTTTCATTTTGTCAAATGTTAATCATCAATGAGTTCATATTTATTAACTTTACTATAATATTGTATATCAGGCAGGGCACCGAACATAGTGTTTTACTTTGCTGTCAAAACTCTCAACAATAATTCTCCTGAATTTCAGCATATGTTAAAAAAAATGGAAACAAAAATAATAATTATTTGTAAAAAAATTTTGATAGCGTAAGTGACGCAAAATTACTTACCATTTAAAAAAGAGATAATTTTGTTCAAAGCGGTCTTTATCATATCTACATATTTATATATATTTTCTATATTTTTTTTTTACATTCCAATAAAATCGTTATCTTTCTAATTTGAATTAAATAACAACACAACAGCACGAAAAAAACTGTCTACTTTAACACAGATGGCAGTCTAGAAAAGTGTCCAGGACAATGCTGTATATATCAGAGGTGGAGTCCTACTAACTAATACTAATCGCAATATAATTCTAATAAGTTTATCATAATTTATTATTATATTCACTACACTTTATATTCACCTCTATTACAACAAAAACATGTCAATAAAGTCTAATAAATAAATTTCAGTTTAATTTTGAGTTACAATTCGTTTATTATTTTCAGATTAGAAAAGTTCATTAACCCTTCCCAAACCATGCAGTAACACTGGTCTACCATCCCAATCAAACCTGTAATATTCCGGTAAAAACACGCAGTATAAAATTCATATTTTAGATAATCATAAAGAAAATATTTGAGCTTAGGAATGATTAGTGAAAAACCAATTATGAAAAGGGAATCGTACAAAAATAATATTTTTTTTATTCAATCCGTTGTAAAATTAATGATTATTTTCACAGTGAAAAGAATAACAAATAAATATACGAATATAATTATATCTCTTTCTCACTAATTAAATTAAGAGATATAAGAAGGAAGGACGCATCGTATAGGACTTATTGAAAGGTCTAAATAATGTTATTATATTAATCTTTTTTTTAAATATTTAATGCTCAATATTTCGAATAAATTTGTGTTATTAAAACCATTTAAGCTAATAAAAACATTTTATATTTCTGTTATTTACAGTAACACGAGTTGATAGCATGGCTGCATATTGGTATTTTATATCACGGTATGGTAAAGATTAAACTCCATTCTCTCAAATACACTCCTCTAAATATTGAAAATGTTTCAAAATACCGTATCAGATTAGGGTTACGATATCTCTAAAAATTTGGGTCTGATTTCATTAAAACACAAACAAAGATCACATTGATTATTTTATTGACAAAAACTCGCATTAATAATTGCTTAAGTAAGTGAAATATTCATAATAAAAACAAGCGGTAAATCAAATACATATACATAGACATTAAACAGAATATTATACTGCAGAGGATAGGATCGTATATAACGTATCAACGCCAATAAATAAAGGTTTTAAAGGTGTATTAATCGAGGGGAATTTCGAAAAGACGAATGGTTTCATTGGATAATATTTCATGTAAAATAACCCAGGAGCCGAACCCGACTCGACCTTTACTCGGTGTATAAACTGGTAATACCCAAACTTTACAAATCAATCTATTTATGATGGTTTATTCGGCTTAGGAAATTAAATCCAAATTCATTAAAAGATTACGGAATTCGCAAAATTATTAAAACAATAAATTAAAATCAAAAATCACTTTCACCTTTTTAATATTCAATTACGAGTAGCTGCTCTTCATTCATTTTAAACTAATTTTAATAATGGGATTTTTATGAGACCCGCATAGAAGACACTGATTTAGTGAATTTATCTGCTAGGTCGATATTAAATTATTCTGATTATTTTAAATTATTATAATAAAAAAAAAAAAGATTTTTTATATTTAGATACTTTAATAATTGATAACTTGAGTAATCTGCATAAATATAATTCTTCTTTGTCACAATTTTAATAATGGCCTGCGAATATAAGCCTTGTGTACACATTTTTCAAATAAAATAATTGAGCATTTCGTATCTAACCAAATAATAACTTAATTTGATAACAGAAGATAGGTATGTACTTATCGACTTTCTGTACAAATTTATATACGATGAATGATTTTTTCCTGTTCTTATTGATAGGCCTTTACCTAGTTTTAATCTATACTTAATAATTCTGTTTTTTTTCAGGCCAACAGGACAGGATTCAATTTTGTCAACGTTTCACTAATCATCATCTCAAAATACTCATTCAAAATTACTAAATGAATAAATACAATACCACTAATTTCAGCCGCAATTATTAATGTCGTAACCGGTCAGTAAAAAAAAAATTAAGTAGTTTTATTTTGATTTAATAATTTAATTTGTTTAACTATAATATACGCGCTATTATATAAATATTACAAAAATACTAACTAAACTACTGAAACATCAATTCATTAATTATTAAGGAGAACACTGTCTTATTGTGAAGTTGTAATTATTCATAACAGACGGTCTGTGATGTTTTAAATAATAATTTAATGTATTGATTATAAATATATACATTTAAAATCAATTTTGTCGAATAATATTGTTTTTGCGCTACCGGGTTTCGAACCTGGATCTTTATTTCCAATTCGGGGAAGTACACTACCAATTGTGATATAGCGTCAGTATTTTTCAAGATTGGAAATAGAGATCCAGGTTCGAATCCCGGTAGCGCAAAAACAATATTTTTCGACAAAATTGATTTTAAATGTATATATTTATAATTAATACATTAAATTCGTATTTAATTCATTAATTGTTCTATTTGTCGTCACCCCACAGAAAAGTATCGCCCATTCAATTCTTCCCTTTCAGCAAACCAATTTATAAGCCAAATCCATTCCCATGTCTAAAATAGTTATTCTAGACAAATACTATTTCCCACCTGGATCCAATATTCCACTCTACCGTCTCCTCCCTCTCGAACCAAAGTAAAATCACCATATAATTATTAAGTACTGATTAATATTACATAATAATAGTATTAATTTTAATAATGATATCGATATTATACCAGTTTAAAAGTCTAAATGATATATCATCGTCATTACTTTCTTCGAAAAGTCGTGTAACAAATCTAATTTGAAATGAGTCAATGGTTTTAACTGTTACTCTATCAAATATCAAAAATCGAGTATACATTTTTAATCAAAAATGTAATTAAAAAACTGTGCATAATCATGTTAAAAAATAACTAAACCGCCAAAAATTTATTATTTATAGAATATATTTAATATATAATTTAATAAGTTGATGCGAAAGCAATTGCTGTTTTTTTAAATAAAAGATTTCAATATTTAAAAAGAAACAGTATTTCATTAGTAATTTTCATTATTAATTATAATTGAATGTTCTCTTGGGGTCTGCATCCACTATAGTCTGGAGTTGCTCGTCATCAACTTCGTGATAAATTTCACAAGCGAAACTTATTAAAATGAACATGACTCGTTCGAGGATTATAGACATTTTCACCATACACTGAACATGTATTGTTAGTTGTGGCATTTGCGTAGTTTCCTTCTTTAAATAAATACAACATAAAACGTTGTGTGAATATAATGCAAATGAAGTTTCTTCTCGGCCACATGCACAAACCACAAAATAAATAGACATGAACTAACGCAAATTCTTTGTCCCAAATATTCATTTTGGTGGCACCCACGTGATCACGTTGGTGCCATTAACGTAATCAAAAAGAGGTCTGCGATTTTTTTAAAAAATATGTCTCGATTGGAACGAAAATTTAAACGCTGAGAATATAATATGCATTAATGTAAAAAATACGCCTTGATCACACAAAGATTTAATTTTCTAAGTGTAAATACTTTTACTGTTGTATAAATGTATAGAATGCCTCTCGCCCCGCAAATAATGTTCCAATACTCTCTCCTATATATATAATGCATATCATGTCTATTCATTTACTAGTTTATGATCATATGTAATTTTTTTGGGTTTTTACACGATTTAAGTTAAAAGGAAACTGGGTAAATCAGGTAGAATGAGTTCCTTTTAAAAGCAATAACAAAAAAATTGGTTCAAGACGAAGGATGACTATTTACATCATCTCTTAACTTTTTAATTGCCAATTCTATTTGAAATGGAAGACACCACATAGGGTAAGACTAGGCTGTACTTATCAATCACAAACTGAGACCTGTCGTCCACAGATGGCGAAATTATTTAAAAATATAACTTTAATCTCTGCAAGTTTGCAACGTTCAAAGTACGCTTATAGCTTGGCGTGTTAACGCGCTTATGGCATTTAAAAGGTATAAGTACCATTAAAACGGCAATAACTTTCGCATCAATCAATAGAATCATATAAAAGTATTTACAAATGAATGTTAACAGGAATTTCTTTGCCAAAGAAATTAATTTTCATATTTATAAATACAATATTGTTATTAAAGCGCAGTACGTACTCTCTCTTGCAAAAATTAATTTGATATACTCTGTTTTAGAGACCCCTATCTACTGTTTTCACAACGTGCACTTTTACGCGAGTGTGTCAGATAACGTACTACATACAAATATATTATATGTTCATGTAGCTATGTTATGGCCGCCTCTAGCGTCATGTACATAGTATATGTATTTACTTTCACGCGATGCCAAGCATTGAGAACAGATTTATTTAATGCATTCTTTATTATATTTGCTTTTTATATATTATATAGCTATAGCAGAGAGCAAAGTCCGTATCGAGATGGTATTGAAATCAAATTATATCAAAATAGACAGATACGTAGTATTCTGAAAATTAGACTTAATTAAATAGTGTCAAAAATAGAAATTAATTGGATCTAACCACTGAACCATAAAATAATAATTTGAAGAAATTTCTCTTGTTGTGTACCAGATATACTGAGTATTTACCTACATATTCTTCAACTCCACGAAAGTTAGTATTTCTGTAAATATACAGAAAGTTAGTATTTCTGTAAATATACAGAAAAATATTTTACACGGTCTAAGCACACTTTTCATGAAAATGAAAAGAATTGAACGAGATTTTCAGTATAACATTGAATAAGGTATCCGAAAAAACTTTTAGCATGAATATTTAACGCGTACTTTTCGAACCTATGACTTTTCTTATAAAACTAAATCCAACTTTAATATATTATTATGTATGGGCACGCTAAACTTTCTTACAAAGCAACTGACATTATTCATTTCCTCGCTCTATCCTGCAAAAATACAAAGATATATTTATTTTTATATTCCGTATAGTTACTTAGGGCTCATCGTATCGGAGGAGACAGCGGAGCGTGAAGATGAAGAGTGAACTAGTAAATCGGCGGTGTTTGGTCTCAGTCCCGTCCGGTGCTAGAGCGCCAGGCGAGACCCGTCGTGACGGAGCGGCAAAGAGGGAGAAATTGCAAGTTATCGGGCCAAACTGGGGCGGCTGCTCTCTGCTGCAGCCTAGGTTATAGTATCGATTAAAAGGTGATGAATTTGAATCGCCGTCCCCACAATCATATTCAAGATGGGTGATTATATAAAACTATAGACAAAACAATAGGTATTGTAAAATAACAATAAATGAATACGTGTGCATGAATGACTGTGTATTCATTGGATTGACGTAAATAAAATGTATGATTTAAATACAAAGATCGGTCCTACCGAGCATTGAGAAGCACCGCGGACGATCTACTGACTATTAGCATCTGATAGGAACTACATTTGGGAATGCTTTTTAAATCAGTTGCCCGAATCGCCAGAATAAACATTTGTAACTCTCCCCATGGGCAAAACCTCGAAAAGTAAAATAACAAAATCAAAAACCCAAAAAATTATTTCACGTAAATAAATTGCAGAATCGGGAATCACAATGATAACTCTGAAAATGGAGTGACGATATAACGCAGCATGCTGGATACAACCTTGTTTACTCAAATTTGGAGTGAGCTGTAATTAGCGCTGGGCTGCGTATTGCCGCTATCTATGCATTTCTGATAATGACAGATATTGCAGACGAAGCATACCTGCACAAGTGCAAACATGATTTCAAGCAGTTCTGTCAGAATCACGGTTTGAACAGGAAGTTGTGTCAGCATTGTGCTAGAACCACTGTGCGGTTAATTGTACGAATCCAGGATTAATGAATTTTAACAGTGTATATTTGATATTTGTTTAGCTGGAAATTTATTAGTAGCAAATATTTACTTATGTGGATTTTTAATTTTTACCCAAAAGCGAAATGGAAGTGCAATACTTTTGAGCAACATAGCGAGTAGGGAATTCTGGAGCAGCGCCCATTTGATACTAAATGCTCAGTTTGTGGAGAAATCACTATTAATACAAATTAAATTAATCAACTAGAAGTATATTCAGAAAATATCTATTTATATAACGAGTGGGGAAACGGAATGAAGGTAAGATGATAGGATTTTGGTATAGGGACAAAACAATAAGGGCTCAAGGATCAACCAGGAAGCACGACTTACATGGATATTCTCTGCTGTAGTCACAGGTCTACTGAACTTCAGGAACAACTTCGCCTATTCACACGAAGCACTCTGAACACAATAGTAGTTTGGCCGCGAGAAAACAAAAACATACGCTAGCAATAGTAACTGTACAATCATAACCTGTGTAATGAGCATATAGCAGGACGTTAACACTTTTTGACAGTTCAAAAGTCATAGATAACACACACAGAAAAAGTCGTGCTTTAAGTGTATAGGGTAAAGAGTGGGGAACAGATAAGCACAGTAAACCTAAAGGAGCATACACACACGCTCTCGGCGACCATGGATTTGGTCCTGTCATAAATACCGAACAATATCTTTCCATCGAAAAAAGTATTTAGTTGCTATTAATTGATATATTTATTATTACATTTTTAAAATCAATCAACTTTATATTGCGGTGAATTTCAAATACCTTTCAGTAAAACTCGCTATGAGACGCCAGAATTAATTAATTCATTCATTTTATAACATTTTTCTAATGTTAATTAAATTATTTTAATGAGAACGCATTTTTGTTGTGAAGTTTCATTTTCAAATCAAAGTTCTGTCGTATTTTAATACAAATTAATTGAACCAACTAGAAAATATCTATCTATCAAAAAAGCATTTAGTTGTTACCGAGATTCGAACCTGGACCTCTTTTTTCATTTCTGTATATCTTTTTAGTTGATTAATTTAATTTGTTTTAATTCCATAGAACTGTGTTCTGAAAATGCAACTTCATAACAAAAATATGCTCTCTTTAAAAAACATCACTTAAACCTAAACACTCTATAACAAGATTAAGAAAATTAATGAAAAAATATGAAGAGATATTTACACATTCTACGGACCTGGAATATCAGATTTTAAATCAGCTCATCTTGTCGAAACATAATCGATACCCAATTAAAGTAAAAAAGTTAAATTCATCTAGAAGCTTAAAAGGGAATATTCACACGCGTATTTTTCTTCCCAAGGTACATTCCCTTGTGGTTTTTATTTTTTTATTGATCTATATTCTGTGTCAGGTCTTCTGCATCTACTTCACTCTAGCAACTGGCTCATGAATGTTTTCTTCTGGCATCCTCTTCACACGAGTACACTAGATATGTTTAATTGAATAATGTTTTGTTTGTATATTTAAAATTGTATTCTTCTTATCTCTTCCGGTAGGTACCTATGCACTGTCTAAACAAATGATAAGAACATGAGCGAACAAATGAACGATTCTCGATAATGTCATAACTCATAAACCTTTTATATAAATAAAATTTGTCAAGATAATCGAAAATTGCTTGCGCACGCAAAGTGGTAGCCCAAGTACCCACAACACTTATTGGCCCATAATAAACTAACCCTTTTCCAAGTGAAAGCCAAGCCTTTTCTAATAAATTCCTAAATGAAAGCCAATTTCAGGCGCCACCAACCAATTCCCAATTATTATTTTATTTATAGTTTTTTTCAAAATATGCAATATAATACAATGCATACTATAATATTAAAATATTGTAGTTTTATTTATTTGGTTTTGAAAAAAAAAATCTTAATCAGATCTATCGTAATGTTGAAACTAAAACAATAAAAATTCATAGTTATAAATAATATTTATAAAGTAAGGTATTATAGAATATAAGAGAAGTAAAGATTTTATTTTCTTTCAACAAGGCTTATATTATGAGACACGTAATTACACAACGGTAGTATAAATCTCCTGTATCGGGTGAAATATGTAAATCCACAATACACCAACTAGTAATATCCTGTATTAAAATGAATATTGTCATAGTCGTTGAAATAATCGGGCTCTAGCAAGGTTTAAAGTACGCCCTTATTTTTTTTTTACTACATCGTGCCTTTGGAACAACAAGGTATCATCTGACAACAAACTAAGATAATGAACTTTAATTTTATAATATTAATTTTTCGATTTCTTTGGTTTGGTTTCCGGAAATTTCCACAAAAATAGAGTAGGCAATCCGGTAAATCATCTGATTCCTGATTTCACGTTGTATAATACATCTTGCACATTTTTATTTGTATTCAAATCAACAGTTGTTCTAGTTTCTAGTTCAGTTTTAATAGTGCAGCTGCATTTATTAAAACACATGTAATGCACTTCCGCTATGAAACTAAGGTACTTTCTGATGAATAAATATCATTATTTTTTTTTTTTTTTGGTAACCTTTTACGCGACGAAGTTGTCCATGCAGTTATGCGCCATATGGTATTGATTGCATTTTATGTACGATACGTCTTCAACAACAAAGGTGTTGGGCATTTCATGGAGGTTTTTGAAAACAGTAACGCACCCCGGCAAGTAAAAACTCCAAATATTTTTTCGATAAATTGATTTTTTTTGTGTATCTTTCTAATTAATTAATTTAATTTGTAAAAAAATATTACGTATGGCTCATTTTGCAAACCAATAACTACATGTGTATATATTGGAATGTGTGAAAAAATTTTTTTTTTCATAGAAAGTAATCACTTTGTGGTTTGACATATTAGATTAAATAAAACACAATCACATTTAATAATACCACTGGGGTAAATAGGTTTGCCCTCCAGTTGGACAATTTTGAAGCCCTTGAGATAAAAAAAGCAGTGAATAGTGGTAGCGCAATTCTTAATAATCAAATAAATTTATCCATTAGTCCCATATTTAGTATGTTTCCTTTAATTTAATATTCGTATGTTGTACTTTCCCCTCCCTTGATGTTCTGCCTAAATGTATATTTATTCTGTCTCTCTCTCTCTCTCTCTCTCTTTCGCATGTAATTTCATAATATGCCCCCTTATTTATGTATATATATATATATTTTTGTATTCATTGTTAGTTTTAAGTATTCAGTATTTAAGTATTTAAGTATTCCCTGACGAAGCTCGAGCTAAGCAAAACCGGTTGGCGTTTAATAAAACTCGTGGTTTTATACCGAGTGATTGTGTTTAATTTAATATAAAAATATTTTTTTTATTTAAGAAATATTTCTCATTGCGTAGCCATTTAACTCTACAATATAATAGTGATATAGCGAGTAATAGTCAATCAGTAGGCTAGCGCCTTAACGTTTGACTACGGGGCCTGCCTTTGCAGAAATTTTTTCATATATTCTCGGTCGGGACAACATAAGTGCTCTGCGGTGAGAATCGGGATTGGAGCACCCTTCTAGCGCGGGTTCGTACAAGCGATGTAGAATAGTGAGGGGTTTCAGGTCATGCATTTAAGATTTTTTAATATATTGATTATTATCAAATAATATTCCCAAATAATTTAAATGTATTAACGGAGAACATTTATATTTGTATCTTTATATATTTATAAATGTAAGAATAGAAAGAAATTTAAATAATACTGTATAAGTTGACAAAAATCTGAATGTAATATTAAAATGTATAATAAAATGAATGTACGAGGCGCGTTTTTTAAGTAAGTACAGGAATTTATTTTTAAAGAAACGCAACATAATTTTTACAACAATTTACTTTCTTCAGATGCCTCGCACCTTAAACTAGTGCTCAATATGGTCGCCACCATTATTAAGGCACTTGTCATAACGGGGCACTAATTTTTGTATACCTCCGTTACAGAAGGACGCCACCAGGGATGAAAACGTGCCCGTACTCCGTCTCTGAGTTCATAATCGTCATTAAAACGCTTGCCACCAAGGAACCCCTTCAAATGAAGGAAAATATGGAAATCACTTTGCGCCGAATTAGGACACACTTGGCGATGAATGTCAGCTGTTTTCACGTTTCGTGCATTCAAAAAATGAATCACGGACCGTATCTCATATTCGGTGGACTGATCTATTGTCGTGAATATTTCAACGACTCACTACAAGATGGCTACACTATGTGAATGTCTCTAATGTTACATATGGTGAATCAACAGATGCAGGAAATCATTCCAACCGCAGCTTTTTTATTTATTTAAAATACATGTCACAATCAATATTCATACTATTTTTAAATTAAGCTAAACGCTTGTGCTATGAAAATAGGACTAACTTCCTGGTATCCTGTAACGAGGCGCGAACTTCCGACTACTAGATCACTAGGCCAACGTCTTGACCACTACCTTTACACCGGAAAGATCCGCCAACGGTGCTTAAAACAATTAAGATTAAAATTCGTTACCCCATGTAATTAATTCTCGATTTGAAAGATGAGTTAAGTCCATTATAATTATTGTACTATTATAATAATAATTTAGAAACTACCATTCAAGAGGTCCTCGCTTATAGTGGTGGCTGCCGCAGATCCTTTTAACATTGCTGGTGAAAATATTATATTATATATTGTTAAGCGTGTTATTTAAGTTTTCCATAGACTTATTGTAGTTTGGTGGTGAATTAGTTCACTTTTGTACATGTTTAATATTTATTTTGAACACTCACTGGGTTATGAAATATGAACATATTAGATTTTTATATATTTTTATTTTATTTATTTATTTATTTATTTATTATATTTGTTTTATTAACCACTGAATTGAGTTTAAATACATCTCCCGGTTTCGAAAAATACCATTTTCTTCTTCAGGATGTCATAACTAACTAAAAACATATATTATTGTTTCTTCACCAGAATCTGTTTTAAAAAAAAACAATTATTTAAAAAATAAATTTAGTACCTAACTCAAATTGTTACTTAATACAAATTTAGACGAATAATTTTTTGGAAAAATTTTTAGAATGGGACTCGTAGTTAAATTTAGTTGGTTGTTTATAATTTTTTGATTAGTTTTACACGCTTTATTTATCTTCAACGATTCCAAATTATTTAATTTGTGACCAACACCTTTTATATGCAAAATTGACAATCCCAATTTTTAATCAAAACCATTATCATTTTCTATCAAATGATTGGAAAATTCTGAAAACCCACTATTGTATGTATTTAAACTCAATTAAGTGGTTAATAAAACAAAGATAACAAATAAAAATATGAATTTTAACCACAAGTTATATTGCTAATTTTAAAAGTAATAAATAAATTCAATTAATAGATAATTTGTTAAACAAAAAGTATAAGATTTTTTTTTTCAAAACATGTGTTTACCCAATTATTGGTTAATTATTCTTTTGACATTAACAAGGATTTAATAATATTACACACAAGTACCACTCGTTTGCAGTTAGATAAATTAAAAATTATAGATATAAAAAAAAGTGTAAATAGCAAATTAAATATTATTACTAATCGAATCCTTTTCACTAATAGTCACCCCCCTTACTACTCCTGCTTCTTTCTTATCCTCTCCTTATATTTACAGTTTTGTTTATGTCTATACTTACAAATTTAATTTTAGTATACATTGTATAAGAAACCATCCCATTGGTCTCGAAATATGTTAAGTAATCAATAAAAAGTGGTATAAACAAAGTGTGTTTTGAATATTAATATAGATATACATTTTTCTATTTGTTAAACTTATAATTGTTTTCAAACTAATAATTTATAAATTAAAAAAAGTATTTTTGGAAAATGGCGATTAGAAATTAACAGGATTTTCCCGAGCACGGTCCGTTTTTAAGTCGTTAATATGGTCGTCGATTAGAGAAATAAAACACATCAAACGGTGATTTTCTACTAATCTTTAGAAATACCTTTGTGTAATTAACACAAAAGACTATTCTTTGAGCAAATACTAATCATTGTAATGTAATAATTCAATACCTACACCGGAGAGCTTAATTACAGCTCTTTGAGGAAATTCAATGATATAATTTAAAATTGATAAACCAAAATGTTTTTTGTTTTATTATCTGATAAATTTATAACGGAATTACAATTTTTTAATTCTAAAAGAAAGTACAACAGAGGCGCGCAAATATAATATATATATGTATTGTAAATATTTTGTTAAAATAAATTTTTCCATGCTGCATTTATATATTTATTCATTTAATTTATTATTCTTCTACTTTTAATTATACAGATATTTACCGATACTTTATAAAAATGTAGTTAATATAAATTAATTATTTATCAATATTTGAATATGTTAAAGAACACTAAATTACTGGATTTTTATCTATAAAGGCACTGTTATTAAATAAATATCAGATATCTCATAAAAAAATAAATATATATATATATATCATTTCCATTAAAAATATAATAAAAATAGCTTCTTCTCTATGAGATATCTGATATTTATTTAATAATAATGGTTTTATAGGTAAAAATCCAGTAATTGTGTATTTTTTAACATATTCAAATTTTGCTATAATATACTGGTATAAGAAAAATATATAAAAATGGAAAAATATTGATTTTTCATGCGATAAAGAATATTGCTTTAAAAAATTTTTAACAAAAATCAGATTCTCAGTGAGTTGACATAAAATTTTCTATTTTCAAGGAAAAATGAATTATCAAATTTTGCCCATAGATGGCTATGGTGTACTGGTGCTCGAAGCGAAGCAATGTAATAAAATATATACAACTTTAAAAAATTTGATAAATTGAGGGGTGAGAATTGGTGAACGTTATGTATATATATATATATATATATAAAGTGATCACTCAAGCCAGCCGAAGACAGGTCGTAAGCCTTGTAATTTTACCCCCCATATTTTCTATATATCATTTCTATTAAAAGTATTATTTATCACTCATTATTTACTAATGAGCGTTTGTAGATTGTTGTAGATTTTCAAATTGTGCATATAGTAAATAGATAACTGCACACACGGTATCTGCCACTAGGCAGGTGCTCACAATGATAACTGCATACATAGTTATAGAATATTAGGTAGATTAATATAAGTTACCTCACGATATGTCACATTTATTTGAGATAGATACATTATGTTATATTACATTAAATAACAGCTGACAGCTAACTGTGTGCATTTGTCACAGAATGAACGGATCGCTGTTATACATTACGTTGTGCAATTAAATAAATAAATAACATACCATATAACTTTATTGTGGTTTTCCTCAATGAAACGATGATCGGCTATCGATGTTGGGTTCGATGTTGGGTTCGATGTTGGGTTCGATGTTGGGTTCGATGTTGGGTTAGCGATGTTGGGTTCGATGTTAGGTTCGATGTTGGGTTCGAATAACAATACTAATATGATTGATTAATCAGAGATTTATTAGAAGAACACATTCTTATTGTGATGTAGTTATTCAGAACAGACGGTCTGTGATATTTTAAATATGAATTAAATATATTAATTAGAAAGATATGCATATAAAATCAATTTTATCGAAAAATATTGTTGTGGCCCCACCGGGATTCAAATCTGGATCACTTTCCAAACTGGGGAAGGTGCATTACCCAACTATGCTATAGCGATACTATTATTAGCGACACATTTTCGAATCCGTATGTTACCTTTTTGACATTTAATCGTTCTATTATTTGAAAGAGCCATCTAAATGTATTAAGGACGTTCCCAAAGAGCAGTCGTACTCAATCTTTAAGATTTCCCCGTATGTAAACTACTATGAATATAATAAAAAACAGTTGAGGTACAGTGTACTTTTTCGCTTCCGCTCGCATGCGCAGAAGTTCAAAAATCTCTCACTATTCAAATTATAAAAGGAAACGTTAAAACCATTCAAAAGTAGCTCACTTTTAACGTTTTTTATAACAAAACGAATACCGCTTGTTTTAGTTATTTTTACAGAAAGACATTTGTTAAATTTTCAATTAATGATTCTCAGTTTTCCAAAACAATTGTAAGAAAATTACCATTGCCATTCAATTAAACGTGCGCTACAACATCGATCGGGGTATGGTTCGTATGTTAAATATGCTCATTTTAATAGTCAATATTTACAAATTTACTACCGCAAGGACTATTGAAAAAATTTTCTACGTATAAAAGACACTATTCAAAGTTTCAAAAGGATTGTAAGAAAAGTGATTTTTTTGGGAATGCCCTTAATATCAAAAAGGTAACATATAGGTTCGAAAATTTGTCGCTAAAAATAGTGTCGCTGTAGCATAGTTGGATAATCCCCAGTTTGGAAAGAGATCCAAGTTCGAATTTCGGTGGCGCAACATATCGATTTTTCGATAAAATTGATTTTATATGTATATCTTTTTAATTAATATTTAAAAAATCAGAGATTTGTTAAATTTTTATTTTATTAAATTGATTCTAACAAAAACTCGTGTATGTCCTCTCGCGATGGTGGGTGGCAAGTATATATAATTTTGAAGCCTAACCCCACGTTTGAAGTAAGGTTAACTTTACCTATGATAATTATATATTTTGTGTGTGACATAATATTACACGGGTTATATATATCTCGCTGCGCGCGGTAACAATGTGCTCGTTAGTAAGAAGGATATGTGACACGTGTCTTTAAACATATAAAGGGATGCGAAATATCCTCGGGTTCCGTAAGGATTTCTATATGAAAATATAAATAAAGAATGCTGGGTTAAGTATGCGGCTGTTACTCCCATTCCTATCGGGGAACACGCCGAGTCCTCAGTCCAATTGAAGTTATTAATGAAATAAATTTTGCGAAAGAATTGTAATCCTTGTGGATTATTTTATTTCTTAGCAAAATCATTATGAATATAACTAATAAATAACAACATGAAACTTAACAACGATATTGCACAATCTTGAGTGATTATATTTACTAGTATATTGCAACATTTATTTTATTTGAGTCCAAAATATGAAGAATTAATTCAGAAACGATGACTAAGTTATTCTCAACATGCTTATACAATACTTTTAATAAATTATTAATTCCTTTAATTGTTGCTAAAAAACATATCACAGACCCATGTTCTGAATAATTACAACTTCACAATAAGAATGTGTTCTCCTTAATAATATAAGTTGTACGAATGTGTCCAAAAAATTTAATAAAAATGAATTGATAGTTCTGGCGTCTGCAGTCGGTTTACTCAAATGTATTTGAGATTCTGTAAAAACAATGTAGATGGCTTTCAAATAATGGAACGACAGATGTATTAATTTGAAAAAGTGTAACATATAGGTTCAAAAGTTTGTCATGAAAAATACTGGCGCTATAACACAATTGGTAGTGTACATCCCCTGATTGGAAATAGAGATCCAGGTTCGTGTCCCGGTAGCGCAAAAACAATATTTTTCGACAAAATTGATTTTATTTGCATATTAATACACTAAATTAGTATTTAAAACATTTTGTATTATAAAGTACTGTTTTTATGTATTTTTACTATATATTTATGACGTTTCTATTAATGATTTAATATTAATTGTTAAAAGTACGAAACTAATGCAGTTATTCAAAAATGGCGATAAGAAGTAAGTTTGTGTTACAATGTTAACGTTTTCAATATAAATAAAGGAACGATGTAACAACCACCTCGGCTTGAAAAGCAATACTACAATAATATTATAAATATACTTAGTTAAAATACGTATAATATTAGAACAAGCAAAATATGTTGCTGAAAAGACAAATCAAGACCGCAAAAACGGTTTGACTATATAACTACCCCGTGACACCAGTAAGGATTTACGTTTCTAATAATAAATTTTTAGCTTGATTTTAATAAAAATTCTATTTAATTTGTCATGACATTAAGATATTACTATACATACCTACACGCATATAAATACTTATAAAATATATACCGGATATAACAGTTTTTGTAGACACGGGAACTTCCGTAGATCTTGTCAGATTACTAACATTTCTGAAAAATTTACTTGATTGACATCTCGGCTAAGTTCGTTAACCAGCCACATCTACTATTTCATTTCAAAATGGCGGCGGTTAAAAAATCTTTAAATTCAAGGAATACCATTAATATTGAATCTAGGGAAAAACTGAAAACACTTTACACACACAGACGAAATATATCAAATTCTTGCGACCGGTGCCGGAAGAGATTTTTTAAAAATCGTCTACAGTTCACAATTACGTAAATAGGTACTGCGATGTGTCGAGAAAATTGGCCAACAAAAAAGTACTCTGAAATAATAAAAATTTTCTTTTGACACATTTTCAAATATTTCATTTAAACAAGAC
This sequence comes from Eubasilissa regina, assembly GCA_022840565.1. Lineage (NCBI taxonomy): Eukaryota > Metazoa > Arthropoda > Insecta > Trichoptera > Phryganeidae > Eubasilissa > Eubasilissa regina. The sequence continues at coordinate 6,981,794 of JAINEB010000008.1, read as the reverse complement.
TCGGCAATCTTTGAAATCCAACGGATTCGAAGCCGTCCATAGAATTTAGATTTCAAAAGAACGGTTGGAATGAAATAATCACTTGTGTCGTTCTCGGAAACTTTTTATACGACCATGGCTGTAGCCTGAATAAATAAATCAAACATGACTTTATTAATTTCGCCTGATATCGGTTTTTCGTAATGTAGGGTGCGTATTTAATTTAGTGATTGGGTTTATTTAAAAAAAAATCAAATGCACATATAAAATTGTACATACACGTACTGTACGTATAAAATGAATTACTGAAACAATAAAACATGTAATAATTTATTATATTAGTATGTTATGTGTAGAGAATCCAATCCCGAGTCAAATTTGCAATCCTAGAATTTCAGAATTAGATTTCGATGATCCCTGGTTAAGATTATGTTAATTTGTTACTAATCTCGGGATTCGGGGAAATTGTAAACTGACCCGGAATCCCGGAGTGACAAAAAAAACGAATGGCCCAACCCGGATTGAAACACAGAGGGAAAATGACAAACTAGTTAGAGGCTTTGACGAAAGCGATAAAAAAACAGGAAATAACCCAACCCATAGGTATCACACAAGGATCTAGTAGGCGAGTGTTTAATTCAATAGAATTCATTATTTAGTCATTTAACTATTTATAAAAAGGATATTGATTTTGTATTCAAAAATATAAAAGAGCAATTAATTTCACTGGAGATTTTTGGTGAGAGCAGAGCCATCTGTTGAGAAATTTCATCGCGAGCATTAATAGTTGACGAGTTCTACCATTGTATTTTTGTGCTACAAATTATTTTACCACAAAAACAATAGATGACGTTAAACAATTTAAAAATGTTTGTGTCATGTTTACCGTTTATTTTGCGTTTCATATTTTCATTTTCCAATTTACAATCTCGTAATGAAAATAAAAGTATGCGTGGTGTTCTGGAGGAGTACCTACCTTGTTTTTAGCGGTCCTTCGAAAAGGTTTGAAACAAGTAGAATGAAAATTACATTATGTACCCGTGTAATAAAAATCATTATTTCAAATTTGAGCACATTATTAATCTAAAAGGTACATCAGCAAAAAGTTTTACCGCAATCGGATAATCATATTACAATGAAGTGCCCTTAAATATATTAAATTCAAACTGGGTACAATGAAATTCAGTAATAATTTTTGTGTTAATGAATCCTTAAAATTAAAAAAAGTATATTGATAAGGGCAATATCTTTTAATAGCGCAATAAACTCGATGTAAGATTGTCTAGAAAAAAATGAATGACTTGTCAACAAATTGGCATCCCACATTACGAAATATCCAAATGTGTGTACATATATATTTTTTATATAACGGCTGACGCTGCACCTCTATCTAAATTAATTAAAAGTGCAATCCGCTTGCGCAAGTAGTTAGTTGCAAATCCTATTATTAGGAGTGTTGCATCGCTCAACGGACGTCATCAAAAAAGCATCGGCGTTGTTTTACCTGTAGTTATGCTTAAATCGTTATTGTGATTATTATCATGTTCTCTGTAATCTGTTTGGCTCTGACCATAGATAAGAAAAGAAACTGACGGGGGCGGATTCGGGCGGATTCCATAGATAAGAAATCCGGTGTTACGTTTCCAGTGTTGGCTGGGGTAGATATTCCCTGCAGAGTTGTTGGTAGGTACTAGAGATAAGTGCCTGCTGCTCTTTGGGGAATGGCTTGGAGGTGACTCACTGTGGACACTTCTTCAAATCCTCGGATGCTGAATACAGGGTTTTGTGCTTACATATAAGGGAATTGAAAAGATGGGACACTGCACCACAAGAGAGATGGGGTTATAATTATCTCGCGATATGAGTCGAAATGTGTATGTGCTTTAAGTTGTCGAGTCACTCGAATGGAGTGGCTGACGTTTGAACGTCATGTAATTTGGATCAGAAAATTTTATACATGGTGAGACTGAAGGCCCTATTTCTATTCAGTTCTCAAGCGTGTGGATGTATGTAGCAGTGTATGTAAATGTGGAATGTGTATGTGAGTGTATATGTTGAAATTAAAGCAAGGTATTTAATTAAAATAGGACTTACAAAAGATGGCGTTTATTGCAGGTCGATTCACAATTTAGAGTACAACGATTAGTTCGAAACTGGAGATGCTCGCTTGACGTGTTTACGAAAGTATATCCTGCGGAGAAGCGGCTGGCCTTTGCTAGCTTCTAGGATTCGTCCGTTTAACTGTATCTCTGTGGGTACCAGGCGGACTAATATGGCTATCAAGAATTTTGATTGACAGCCAGGTACAGGTGCGTACAGATGGTCTACAGATTCCTTTCTCCCCTTTGGGGTGGGTGTCTCGGAGATGGTCTCAGGTCACGGGAAATTTAGAAGTTGTTTGATTTAGAACTTGTCCTTGGAGTTGAAATGAGTAAAATATGCTCCGTTAGGAACTGGGATCAACTAAAGCATTGTAGAAACTTGGGCTTATTCCGGGAATCCATTAGAGTGTGGGTGTCCAGGAATTGAATGCGCATGCGGGAAAGTCGAATACTTTCAAACTTTATGAATACGGAACGAATGATAGAATCCACTGTTGCCGGTATCTGCATGTTTACGCTACTCATAGATGTCCGAAAGTTAAGAATGTATGTATATATATTTTTCGACTCGCTCCGTGCGCGCGCAGTGTCGTATGTGTTATGACTGATTTCTAAAGGACAGAACGAATTCATTTGCAGCCGTACAGTTTTCGGCTAGATACAAAAAGACTAAAGCTTTTTTACTCTAGAAAACATTAGATGCAGAGCATCCAAAGCATGTGTTATTTATATTTCCAAATTTACTCTTCTGTTTGATCTCTTTTGAGGTCTAAACTACCTTTCTTAAGTCTTTCCAAGAATCTGGTTAATAAATTGAATTCCATTCTCTCCGCAATCCTTCCCTCCACGGCATTTGTCTGACAGCTAAATAATTAGATTTGCCTAGATCAGTGTCTCCTACGAGGAAGTCGCAAAAATCCTACAAGAAATGCAAAAATCCTTATATACCTTTTACAGAAGACTGATATGTTGGATTTTATTCAAATTTGGGTCCCGATTGGTTAGCTATAAAATAGTGGTTCCGGTCATAGTTCAGGATAGATTCCCGTTAAATACAGACATTATTTTAATTAAAACACTTTGATATACAGAAAAACAATCTACCGAAGAAATATTTAGTTACCCTTTGTCGGGAGAATACGTTAATCTTTCCTCTCCGATGATTTAAACTAAGTTGAAATTGCTTCTAATTATGTGAATATCTTTGTAAATATACTAAATACAGAGTTCATATTTTAGGTATTCCTTAGTACTCTATTGGATAAAATAATACAATATGTATTTATCATACGCAACAATAAAAAATGTTTTTTCGAAGAACCTGACGTGAATTTGTCAATACGTGTCTGTACGTATGGAGTGGTGTGGAAGGCACAGTGCGCGGGACACGGGGAGCCGGATGCCGATCGTCACTTCAGTGGCAGAGTGCATGAATTAGATGTGTCTTATGCGACTTTATGCTGTCGTTCGTGATGACAATTGTTTTTTCTCATTTTTATATATATACATCAACTGTTATTTTAATGATTAATATGAGTAATAAATGTAAAATATTCATATTTATCCGACTTCAAAATTGAAAAAACTACATGCACATTGAGTTTACAGTACCGGAATACATGTATTTATTGTAGCACTGTAAGGGAAAGGTTAACCATTATACCACGTAAAGCATTCAATTATATGATGAATTTAGACTTTATGTGCAAATTTTTAAGTGAGACATTTATTATTTCCAATTAAAAGCTATCAACTTTTTATTTTTATCGAGTTTCAAAAACCTACACATGCTGTGCGACTCCAGAATTTTTAAATTAGACGAATCACTAATTCGTTTTAAATATCAAAGCACTACAAAAGTTTTAAAATTGCAACTTCACAATAAAAATGTCATTAAAATATATTATTATCACTTGTCTGTCTGGTGAATACACCTATCTGTATTTCGCCCATAAATTATCTATTTGAGAAATTTCCAATTGACGACATGCGACATCTATATTCGGCCACACGAAGTATACATCTAATGCGTATATTACAGTCAGCAAATTCGTTTGATAATTGTTCGTGGCTTTTCTCCGTTATGTCCCTGACGTAAAATACATAATGTCGTAAACGCCTCTGTGAAAAGGGAAAAACTATTCTATAAAGTTAATAGTTTTTTTATGTATTACATATGTGATATTAAAATTTCCCGGTTCATTCGAGTGACAAAAATAATCGTCAGTGTTAACGAAATGTTTGGAGTCAAAATACTATTTTTAAAATGTTGAAAGTATCGCGTACAAAGGTACGCGATACTTTAAAGATATAAAGATATTTTAAATTACAAATATTTAAATACAGATACAGACACACAAACTATTTATAGAAGTGCAGTGAATGCGTTTTAATGAAAGTTAGAATTTAATGGAACTTAACACGAATATTTATCAAAGAGGTAACTGAAGAATAAGAATATATTTTTAATAAAATAGATAATTTGTGCACATTTGATCAACATGCTAATGTATTATGCCTTTAAAAAAATAACAGAAATACATTTTTAATACATTAACTAATAAATTAAAACGACTACAGCTATTTACATCATCTGTAAAAACATAAAACCATTAATCATATTCCATATTATTTGGATATAGAAATATTTTTAACATAGAACATATTTTTTCGGTGTAAAATATACAAAGAAATGCGCGTTAGAAAAGTGTGTAACATTTTGTAGGAGGTTTGCGGGTGGGGGTGTAATAAACAAGAACGTTGCGGGTATTTAGTATCTTTGTGAACACCAGTGAGGAAGAAATATTTCCGCAAAATAAAAAAACACCGTCCGAACTTGAAATAAAATTCGGAAGATCTATGCAGGGTAGTATGAGTTTGAGACAATTTTTTCCCATAATACCATTCGAAAATATATAAACACATTGGATTGAGTTTGCAGTTCGTACACAAACTTTGTACTGCTAGATTTTTTCTAATATAAATTGAAATGAACATATCCCAGGGCTAATTGAGTGGCAACATTCACATTTAAAAAATTAATTAAAATTATTTATAATTAATGTAAATGATTTTCTCGAATGAAAAAAAAAATCTAATAAATCATATTCATCAGCAATTGACAATTCACTGATGAATTTTTCGCCTTCCCTTGCCAAACTTCCCACTGCTCTGATAAAGTTATTTTACCGAACATTGTCTTCAGTTCTAATAATTTATTTCCCAGAAATGTCAATTGTCCGTAACTCACATTGCACTCCTCGATGCAGGCACAGTTTCATTGTGAATTCGTATCGTAAAAGTTTATTCAAATAAATAAAATCCTCTTGCAAATTTATCAATTTGAACTCGATGTTTTAACCTTGCCAATCCTAATCGTTGTACATTATTAATTGGCCGCGTGTTGTGCATTACTCAAAGTCCAACAGTTATGCGAAAGTGCATTGCATCGACCAATATCAATCTACATTAATTTGCATTTTTAAAGACAAGAGCATTGTATTCTTGTACCTTTCATATAGCATACTACTTAATGTAATAAATAAATTTTATTAGCAGATGCACAGTATAAAATTAAAAAATGAATGTTTACCAAACATTGTTTTAGCAAAAGTACTCACACGCACCTTACCGCGTGATAAAGCGTCACACTCTTCTGCCCTGATACACAATTCTCGCCTCATCCACATTCATACATCTTCTCATACAAGCTCGACTATTATTGAGGCTTCTAACAGGACCATCTTCCAGTATCTGGTTTACCCGGTCTCCTGTGGACGTCTTCTATTTCTGGTGCCATCAACATGTTTGGGGGTTAGGACGGTGGTTAAACAAAAGAAATGTTGTAGATCTGTGTGTTGAGGTTTATTGAGTCGGATAGAATAATGAAGATAGATGAGAATGAATACAGTTAATGAGTGAAGATGTAGAAGGTGTGCGTGAATTCCGAAGTGAAGCGAGTCAGCAGTATCGCTCGGCGCGCGTGGGCCGGCAAGACCGCCGTTGCGAAACGATGAAACTGGGGAGACTGCTTGGCGGTGAATGCTCGAGCCAGACTTGTAGCAGCAGCCGGCCGCGTTGTCGCAAGCGTCGATGCCGGCTGAGATGGCGGTGGATGTGAATTCTGATCCCTACATATGTCTTTTTTACTATTCTCTTCTCATTCATCTGTTCCAGATGACCAAACCACCTAAGCAATCTTTTTTAAACTTATTAACTATGCTAAGACCAGTTTCACATTCTCTCCTAATTTCTGCATTCTTCACTCTATCATGCTAAGTGATCTCATTTCCACTGCATTCAGTTTACTTTCATTCCTCTTCTGTCAGCTCCAGGCCTCACTTACGTATCGGTACCAGAATTCCATTATATACCGACAGTCTTGCTTCGGTTGACAAGTTCCCATTATTATTATTTTTATTCCATTCAAGGGGCCGTTCACTTTGTTTCCTGCAATCACCCTTCTTTCGATATCTTTCTCAGCCTTTCTGTTTCTATCAAACATACTTCCCAAATACACAAACTCGTCCACTTGTTCATTTTTGAGTATTTTATCATCTCCTCATATGAGAATAGAAATCTAAAATTTAAATATATGATATATTTTTTTATAAATAAAAACGACTTAATAAAAATAATAAATAAAACTTTGACTTAAAATTGTAGTATTTAAATAAATTAGGATTAATTTAATAATTACTAAGTATCATACATATTAGTGTTTAAAACTCGTCCCAAGGCGGGCTATAAAGACATACATGTAATAATTATTGCTTTACATGAAAATTACAATGCTCCAATTGTCAAATTTCTGATAATTGTGAAAAATGTACATTCTGATCTAAAGGTCAAATATCCACATTTAGAAGAAAACTGACACTTCACTCAATTTTAAGAAATACTACAATGTGTCACGATATTTGTACATTAAATATTTGACGTTCAGATAATTCCTTTGTTTTGTATATGCGTTGTTGTAATTTCTATATGGTGTGTCGTTTGATCGATTAACATATTAATAGACAGGCTTTTTAACAAAGTGTCTGTCTTCTTTCCATTCAAAAAGAGATGTTAATAATAATAATATATTATTTTTTTGATTCATAGTATAGCACAGTGTGTTATTATATTGTTATAATTAGATAACATTGCAGCAAAGTGAAACATATATTTCGGTACCCTGCCTGCTACACTAGTATTTTACTGTAATATAGTAATAAACAAACTGTAGTGTTCAATGTACAAATAAACATATATAAAGAGTAAATTAAGACACGATTATATAACATATAAATACATTGTATTACTTAAAGTAAGTTAATATATCTTAAAAAAATACACCCAATATAATTTTAAGTATGAATTAAATATATTAATTAGAAATATATACATGTAAAATCAATTTTATCAAAAACTATTGTTGTTGCGCCACCGGGATTCGAACCTGGATCTTTTTCCAAACCGGGAAAGGTGCATTATCCAACTATGCTACAACGACGATATTTTTTAGCAACAAATTTTCGAACCTATATGTTACCTTTTTGATATTAATACATTTAATCATTACATTATTTGAAATAGCTATCTACCTTATTTAACAGAATCTCAAATAATTACCTTCGAGTAATCTGATAGCAGACGCCAGAATTATCAATTCATTTTTATTAAATTTTGGACACATTGATACAACTTTATTATTAGGAGAACACATTCTTATTGTGAAGTTGTAATTATTCAGAACATAGGTCTGTGATATTTTAAATATTAATTAAATATATTAATTAGAAAGACATACATATAAAATCAATTTTATCGAAAAATATTGTTGTTGCGCCAAATAATATTTCAAATAATGGAACGATTAAATGTATTAATATCAAAAAGGTAACATATAGGTACGAAAATTTGTCGCTAAAAATATTGTCGCTGTAGCATAGTTGGATAATACACCTTCCCCGGTTTGGAAAGATATCAAAGTTCGAATCCTGGTGGCACAACAACAATATTTTTCGATAAAATTAATTTTATTTGTATATCTTTCTAATTAATATACTTAATTCATATTTAAAATATCACAGACCATCTGTTCTGAATAATTACAACTTCACAATAAGAATGCGTTCTCCTAATAATTTTAAGTAATACTCAATTTATTTATTTATTTTGCGATACACTACCTCTTTTTATAAATATTGCTTGCTTTACTTATTTTTAAATATTACAAAGGACACTTTTTGTAAACAAAGAACACATCTTAAAGGATGATTAAAATCTAAATTAATGTTGTAGACTAGCTTGGGAATTCACCGTCAAATAGCCAACTGTGTTTCGAATACATCATAAAAATAAAATAAATTATACTAACATATTGATGGCGTGTTCAGAAGAAGTTATGCTATAATGAAAAATATCGAATTTGTCAGGTATTATTGATTTATGTTTAAAAATGAATGTATTAATCGATAATATAATAATATGGATTTATTTTTAACATACAGTATTATTAAATATGTCCCTTAAAAAAACAGCAGAAAGATATTTAATCCTTACCTTACTTAAATAAGTATTCTGAGGAGTATAAAATGCGTTATTATTGTAGGTGACCAGTGGCGTAACTACGCAAATGCAACCAATGCGGAAAATTGTGACCCACGTTAGATAGAGGCCCAAAAGATCCGCGCCATATAAATACATTTGATATCTGTAATGTTTGCGAGTAATGTTTTCTCTAAGGTATGCGCGCGCACACAAGTTTTAACAAGACTTCTTCTTCATATGCCGCCTTCTTTCGAAGGTTGGTGACCATGTTACAGTATGTTGATTTAACCTGTCTAAGGTCATCAACATTTTGGTCATCGAACCACTGTCTGAGGTTACATAGTCAAGATAATCTCAATCATATACTTACGCCTCTGCTCCTTTTAACTTCCCCTACATAATGATTTGTAAAATATCACATTTTTCATTGCGGAGATAGTGAGTAAGATTATGAAAGGATTATTTAGGTGGTTTGGTCATTTGGAACGGATGAATGAGGAGAGAATGGTAAGAAAAATATATGACGCAATTGTTGATGGCACCAGAAATAGAGGACGTCCGTGAAAGACTTGGCATGACCAGGTAAACCAGATAATGGAGGATGGTTCTGTTAAAAGCCTCTACAATCGGCGAGCTTTTATGATAAGATGTATGAATGTGAATGAGGCGAGAATTATGTGTCTGGACAGAAGAGTGTAGCGCTCTACCCCCACGGGAAAACGGCGTGATGGTAAGTAAGTAAGTAAGTAAGTAGATGCCCCAAATTTTGTGGAATCAGGACTGGAATCTTGAACCACCTGAGAATCGACCATCATACAGATTGATCGGTTTAGGAGAGTCTTTCTCGGCTATGAGGAACTTCAATAGAGATGATGATGATTGAAAGCTGATTCACGTCAAAATATATAAAATAAATTAACTAATATAATTTTTTTACATTATAATCTATCAGTTTCACCTATTCTAAAGTGCGAAACCGCTTTTAAAAAAAGTGAATAATGTTATAATTTTCAAATAAAATATTTTTAATAAGGCTTCTTTAAACATGTAACAACGTTGTAGTATTTTTATTTCTCAACGATATCATTGTTATACTGGATAGCATTGTTATACTGGATAGCATTGCTATACTGGATAGCATTGTTATACTGGATAGCATTGCTATACTGGATAGCATTGTTATACTGGATAGCATTGTTATACTGGATAGCATTGTTATACTGGATAGCATTGTTATACTCGACTAATTGAAAATATCTATTGACACGTAATGTTGTAGTTTATCAAAATTAAAAATAAATGATATCATCGTGAATTTTTGATTTATCGAAAATGCATTTTTTTTGGAAATAATGCCAAGAACGTGCTGAAAAATGACAATGTGTACATGCACTGTGCATGGGGTGCAACCAGGTTCCGGTGGTTGAGTATTGGACAGTTAAGGCGATCTTCCTCACTAACTGAACCCTTTCAACCCAAAAGTATTTTCTCGCTTTGATGAAGCGTATTTTAATTTTTGTGCAATTAAAAACTACTTATTTGTCAAATTGTATTCACAATTAAATAAACGTTTATGAGGTGAATTATCTTAGCTGGTATCTACCTACTTAAAATTTTCAACCGATTGAAACTTATCCGTGCAAATTAAAAAGTATTATTTTATTACGTTATTCACATTCATACTATTGCTAAGCGTTCGTCCCGAGTGGAATGACTGGAGTTTGTGACGCTTTAGTTTCACCGATTTTGAAAAATTTAATTTTTAAAGAATTCAAAATGTATTCTCAAAAGCGTTTCTTTGAGCGAAATAACAAAAAAATGTTTGTCTTAGAGCTAATCTAGTTTCTTAAAATTTATTTTTATAAATGTACATATTACGAAATACTTATAGCATGAAGATTGAAGTTCTTTAATTTGCGAATTCTTATTGAATTGTAATTTTGCCGATTTCGATTTGAATGAAAATTAGTATTAAAAATGTAATTTCATAATAAAAAATATAAATACGTCTAAAGTTTTCTGTAATATCAAAGGTTTTAATTTTTATTCACGTTAGTGCAAGGTTACTTTGAATAATATAATTGTTACATACTTTTTCATTGTTAAAAACGACATTTTTATTGAGGCTTTAAAGGGATAAATATGGCAGAGCGGCGGGAACGGCTGGGGGGCAGGAAGGGCCGGGGGGCAGATCGATAACTACCCGTGTCTGTTAGTATCACACAGACCGCTGGACCGCTCGCTTCGCGCATCTCTATATTCTGTCATTCACATCATAATATTATTATAACTGAATACTGCAAAATACCTATTAATCCACCATATTAAAAACCTTTAATAAGTGAATTCTGAGAAGACTTTAACTCAAATTTCTTAAAAAACTACGAATTAATTTATTCGTTGAAGCCACAGCTGATCGCATTCACAAAATCCCATTATTGCATTAGCGGTGCAGAAAAGTGCAACTGTTCGTAATCCAATAAAACTAATTCAGCTTGCCTGCATAGAGAGACAAAACGAAGGCTGCTTATTAAATCGGAAAAAATAGTAGACACCGTTAAAAGCTTATTTAAATTTTTTTCATAAAATCAAAACGGTTTTCATAAATTCACAAAAACGGGTTCTCAAGAAAGTCAGAGACGCATCCTTGAAAAGAGGACCAAGTTTAGAGTCCATCGGTAGTACAGGCCAACGGCGAAGGCTCCGGATTATTTGCGTCTTAATGGAGAAGACGGGTCGCTTTCCAGAGTACTTGTTTGCCAAGATGGGTCCCCTGGGGCCGGGCGCCGGGGCGGCCACGGGAGCGACGGCGGCGCCGGTCGAGCTCACGGGGGTGCGCCGCTGCCTGCGGGAGAACCTCTTGCTGGTCGTCACGCTGTCCGGCGTCGTTCTCGGAGTTATATTTGGTGAGTTTATATCATTTTTCTCAAACCCAACTCAAATTATATAAATGAATAGGAATTTCCGGGTCTAAATTAAAAAAATATTTATTTATACTACTCAATACAGACATAACAAAATGTATGGATTGTTTAAAAAACTTTTACAGTTGCGCAACAATTCATAACAGTCTAATATTTACATTGTGAATTGTTGTGAAAATATCTAAAACCTAAACTAGAAAACTTCCCCTTTTTTTATACTTATTTTCTTCTTTGTTCAAAATTTAAAAAAAAATCGTGTTAATCTGGTGTCAAAGTAATTGATTGATTTGCAGTTTAGTTTTTATTTATACAGATCTCTATCTTATGTGTACGATATTATTAAACGAGTATATATAAACGTTTGGAATTTTTGGTGGTCTATTTTTTATTATTTGGGTAATACTATAAGAAGGCTACAAAAGTTACAGCAACTCTGCTTGTCAATGGCGTGTTTATATTTGAATTTATACTAATGCTTAAAAGCAAAACATATTTGATTTACAATATGATTAGTTAGGCGTATTATTGTGGTGGATAACGTTAGAAAAATACCACTCGGTTGTCTATAATATTACCATCATACATTAAACAATTTATAATATGTGAAACAGTGTTTGTTTAATATTTCAAACGGTGATGGTATGTTGTAATATGTAAAACGATCGTGAAAACCGTAAAATCATTACAGGTTTTTCATTACGACTACTTGATCTGGGACCGAACGCCATAATGCTCATTTCATATCCAGGAGAGCTTTTCATGAGAATATTGAAGTTGATGATTCTACCGCTCATAGTCGCCAGCCTTATAGCGGGATCTGCCAGTCTAAACGCGAAGATGAACGGAAAGATAGCAGTCAGAACGTTGGTGTACTTTATTCTAACTTCGATGTTCAACGCGTTCTTGGGGATATGTCTGGTCCTGGCCATCCACCCTGGAGACCCTGGATTGAAGGTAGATGTGCAGCCGGTGATCGAGAATAGCAGAGAAGTCAATATTATGGATAGTCTACTGGATTTGGGAAGGTAATAAAAACATTACATTGAGAATTTGTCGAAGTGTGTATATTATCAACAATCTGAAGTCATCCGACAATGGATTAGGTATTTCAGCACGTGGCGATCGTAATCTCAGTAACTATAACTAGAGTGTCTAATATTCGGTGTAAAAATATTAGCGATGTGATAAATAAAATAATCAAAATATTTGTGGCGTCTTAAAATCGCATTGGTTGGTTGTTTAACACGAAGGATTTCTATGGATATTTTACGGATAAAAAAACCTTTTGGTACAAGTAAAATGATCAACCGATTTTCCTCTCTTTGTCCTCAATCCTGTCGCAGATCACATTTTTTTTAAAAATATATTGTTATACCATAAAATTTAAAAACAATATTAATATTATTAAGGAGAACACATTCTTATTATGAAGTTGTAATTATTCAGAACATACATAGTTCTGTAATATTTTAAATACTAATTAAATGCATTAATTAGAAAGATATACATATAAAATCAATTTTATCGAAAAATATTGTTGTTGATGGGGAACGTGCATTATCCGATTATGTTATACCAACACAGTGGATTAACAACAATATGAACTGTTAATTCTGGCGTCTCCTATCGTTTACTCAAAGGTATTTGAGATTTCGTAAAAACAAAGTAGATGGCTTTCAAATAATGGAACGACAGATGTATTCATTTGAAACGTGCAGCATATTGGTCCGAAAATTTGTCGTCAATCCACTGTGTTGGTGTAGCATAATCGGATAATGCACGTTCTCGGATTGAAAAAAAATCTAGGTTAAAATCCCGGTAGCAACAACAATATTTTTCGATAAAATTGATTTTATATGTATGCTTTTCTAATTAATGCATCTATTTGTATTTAAATATTAATATAATATTTACTGACTTGCTCTACAAAACAAACGGATAATAAAAAAATAAATATTATAAAAATCTTCAATTCGAATTATTTCATAAAATATCTATATTTACAAACATATTAAATTTCACCTAGATTTTTTAACCCGCAGATTAGGATGATCATTAGATGCAGTTCAAATATATGTTCTACTGAAACCATGACCATCAAATTAACATTATACATTCAATTCTAGTTATTATTCAGTTATTTTTAATTTTATTGTTACTATTATTGGTTATTGACATTTTTCAGTTATCATAAATCATTTTTGCTATCTACAGAAGGATTTTAACCGGACAACATACGTTTTAGAGAACTTTTACAGAAATAATAATTACGAAAGTAATTTTCGAGTTGAAAATACCATCTTTGTCTAGTATTATTCTAAATTTGGAATACAAACCAGATCAGCGTGATGTGTACAACAATTTTATAAACCGGTTAGCGCGAAACGGTGCGAATCCATAGGCGGACATTATTGATATCTAAATAATCTTTGCAATATTGCTCAGATGAATCGCTGTCATTGAGTTATTTAGTGCCTAATCTGGTTTTACACAGTACTAACATAAAAAATATGTTTTATTGCAGAAATATCTTCCCTGATAATCTGTTCCAAGCGGCCTTCCAACAAGCCCACACTGTGTATGTTGCATCTGAAGTCCCGGCTCTAGAGAATTCCGCTCGAGTCAACGCCACCAATTTGACAGATGAGATACAGCAGGCTGTGCAAACGGTGCGAGTTATAAAATATAGGTGAATAACTACACAAACTAGGTTCAATTATGTAAAAGATGCATTAATGAACTGCGTGCACATTTACTGATAATCATATTTACAATGTTTTTTAGCGGAGCACCACCCAATATTTTATTAGTACTTAATTATATAAATTTCACATTAAATAGTATATTGCAGTGATGCAGCGAACCTATGACACGTGTATCAAAGGTGATACGCCACAGCGTTTTCGGCGACACGCCAGCGTTCACTAATATTAGAGTTACCAAAGAACACTTGTCCCGCCACCTCGATAAAAACGTTTAAATCTGTCACTACATGTGTTTCTTTTACATCTTAATTTGTGAAAAAGGTAGTTAATTGAATCAAGCAATTAATTTATTGACATCAGATGTGTTCCATATTTTTTCCAGTTTAATTTAAATTAAAAGTTATATAAATTAATAAGTAAATTGTTTATTTTTATATAATAAGTAGGGGTGTAGGAGGTATGACACGCCAGCAGAGATGAGGACGTTCCCAAAAAAATCACTTTTCTTACAATCCTTTTGAAACTTTGAATACACATACTTATGAGTGTCTTTTATACGTGGAAATATTTTTCAATAGTCCTTGCGGTAGTAAATTTGTAAATATTGTAAATATGTAATAATATTGTAAAATTTGTAAATATCCATGTTGTAGCGCACGTTTAATTGAATAGCAATAGTAATTTACTTACGATTGTTTTGGAAAACTGAGAATCATTAATTGAAAATTTAACAAATATCTTTCTGTAAAAATAACTAAAACAAGCGGTATTCATTTTGTTATAAAAAATGTTAAAAGTGAGCTACTTTTGAATGGTTTTGACGTTTCCTTTTATAATATGAATAGTGAGATATTTTTGAACTTCTGCGCAGGTGAGCGGAAGCGAAAAAGTACACTGTATCTCAACTATTTTTTATTCTATTCATAGTAGTTCATAGTAGTTTATATACGGGGGAATCTTCTTGAAGATTGAGTACGACTGCTCTTTGAGAATGTCCTTAAGTTAGATTATCCTAATTTTTGACACGCTGAGCACAAAAGATTTGCCATCACTGGCTTATTGTCTCGAAACTGCTTGCTAACACTATTAACAACAGTTATGATCATTTTAAATAATGCTCTTTGGACTATTTACGTCTATATATGTTTATTCTAATAAATTTTCGTTTTTTTGGGTGCATTAACTGCAGTTTTCTACTTATAAATTTAATATCAAATATCTACATCGGAGATTCGAACAATGTCTAGGTACGGCATACTTTAAAATATAACTAAAACGTTGCAGGTCTGGGACCAACACATTGGGCATTGTGTTCTTCTGCTTAGTGTTTGGGACCGTTCTGGGAACTGTGGGGCACAAGGGTCAGGTGGTCATAGACTTCTTCTCGGCAGTGTTTGAAGTCATTATGAAGATGGTGACGGGAGTCATGTGGCTCACTCCCGTCGGCATCAGTAGCGTCATCGCAGGGAAGATACTCGCTGTCAAGAGTCTCGGTAATTATAATATTATCAAATAATAATTTGGAAAAAAGTGAACAAACGTAATAAAATCCCAGTACCTGTAATATTTTGAAAAAAAAATTTTTACTTTTAAACAATAATTGTTCGGATGCAGTGTGATGAATGCGAGAACAAAGTGTACACGCATGCTTTCACAAATGTATCTTGTTACGTAATGCCACGCCACCGGCTTGGCTCAATCTGCGGGTGTCTCTGGTGTAATGTGTCAAAGTGGCTGTCTCCGATGAATGGGAATGGTCTTACACAAATGAAACACTTGATTTACACATGAAACACCTAATACAATTTATTTATGATCACAACAAATAGCTGACAACATATTTGTACAATTTGAGTCTTTTTAACATCTTTACTTGAAATCGTTATTTCCTCCAGGCAAGGACACTAGTTTGAAATGAATTTAACGCTAATCCTATTTATTACAAGGTTTATTACAAGGTTGAGAAGTTAATTGAATGTTGAATGAATGATGTGGCAGCCGTGCCAAAATTTTCTCTGGCCATCGAGAGACTTCCAGATTGTTACATGATTCACTTCTCCCGTGCTGATCCGCACAGCTACCAGCCGAGATTCTCCTCCCACCTCCAACCGAGGGATGGGTCCATGATGCGGATGGATCGGGGATCTCAAACCTCTCGTATCCACCACATCTCAGAATTCTTTCTTTCAAATCTCTCCATATTGTCGACGGAGCGTCGTTCGGCGCGTTCTACCCGCCTCGCCGGTTTGAGTCAAAGTCCCGCCTTCTCTTTCCGACCGCCAACACTCGGATCGGTAATGTGGCGCTCGGTTTGCTCCGGAATTTTTCTACCTACTTGTATCTACTTAAATCTTTTGTACAAATCCTCATGATATACAATATACAATTTATACACATAGACGCATGTCTGTTTGTCTGTTCTTCATACAAGATCGATTTAAAACTATATTTTGTGTAGTTACTTTTTAGGAGTCTGAGCAAAATATACGCACATTTCCCTCATCCCCTGGTTATTATGTCGTAAAAAGGGTCTGTTCCGTACAGGAAACTAGAATATAAACAAGGGTGGTTCGCCGATCTCAGCTTCTTTCAACCGGCGATGATGATGATGATGATGATTATGAGGTCGAAAGAAATGAAACACAAAATATGTTCAATATTATGGCGCAATATTATACACTACGGCGACACGACACAATCGAGAATGGCTTCCCGCCTGCAGAATGCCCTGTTTTTATTCAGATACATAACAATACACACAGTCATATTTGCAGGTATCTACTTAGCGACAGGCCGCCGCTGTGACGTTTTACTAAGAATACATCTTTGTTTTCCTGAAATCTATCCCACGGGTTTTTTGGTGTCACGCTGATGATTTCACCTTTAAATTACTGACCATATCAATTATATGGCGCCTCTGCTGCGACCTCGCAATTCTGTGCGACACAGGGCGCATACTTTAAATATGTATTATATTATAAAGAATGGAATTTACCATCTGCTCCAAATTTAGCACATTAGTACTCTAAGGCCAAGAGGAAAATATAATTACCCAACAAGTCAACCTACCCATTTATTTTACCACATTCATTACTACATTACATTACATTACATTCATCATTACATTTACTACATTCTTTCTATTTTATCTAATTATAACTTAATCTGAATCCCGGATGCCGGGCGTGAACCGTTGGTTTGTTATAAAATTAAAGTATGCATAAATAACGCAAAATTTTTTTTTTTTTTTTTATAGATTTTAAAATTCTTTTTTTACAGGTCTCGTGATGTCGCAGCTCGGATGGTTCATAGCAACAATTGCCATGGGAGTTTTTTTCTATCAACTGGTGGTGATGCAATTGATATATTTTGTATTTGTGAGGAAAAATCCGTACAAGTTCTACTGCGGATTGATACAAGCGACCCTTACCGCATGTGCCACAGCTTCGACGTAAGAACTGTAAATCTAATAATGTTTATTTTTTTACAAAACTAATGTGTTGCGCAGTGGCGTAACTATAAAAATTGGGCCTCAATGCAAAATGGAAAAAAGCCCCCCCTGTATATTAGTATTAATATGTATTGTACATAAGAACTAAGTATATGAAGTATTACACGGTAATAATAGTGGAATAACATTAGACTCTTGTCCCCTTTAATATTCACTTGTACTATTGTACTATTGTATTAGTACATATCGATAACATTTTCACGCATTTCTCTAATGTACGTGTGAAATTATTTTATATTATACTTCTTGCTGTGGTATACAAATATTGTAGTACATGGACGGACTTTTGGGCCCCTACCTGACATGGGTCCCAACAATGTACCGCATTGTCGTAGTTATGCCACTGGTGTTAGCGTATACACAGATAAGACTTTGATATCTCATCTTAGAGGTTTGTTGGTAAAGGTCGGTATCTATCCATTACGTCTCATTCATGTACACGCACTGGAAAGTTGGCGGGTTATCGGGAGATAAAAGACAGGATGGCACTTACTTGTGGGTCTCCGATCTCTGGAAGCTGGTTCTTTTCTCCCTGGTCCACCAATTCACAAGCGACGCAGAATTATGTCACGCACTTGTTGACACTCGCGTTAAAAAAGTAATTGTATTAAATATATTAGCGTTAGTAAAAAATTATATATCAGCGGTAATTAATGTTAGCGGTTGTAAGCGTATTTACAGCGACGGCGACGTACCGTGTTCAGTTTCAAAAGCGGAGTAGCTCGTTCAGGCGTATCAAGCAGACTGCAGGAATCTTCTTTCTCCTTCGTGCCTAGGGACTAGGATAGAACAAGAGTAAAAGGGAAAAGACATATTTCTGTAATCCAATGAGATGTGCGTGCGTAGTACATTTAATGGCGCTAACACGCACCATGATAGCAAAGTTAAATACTCGAAGAAGTTAAACAATATTGAGAACTCGCGATTATGGAAATGAATAGAATGATCAGATCTTTAATACCGTGAAACCCCGCCATTCGTCTGCCTCTCTACTCTTACAACTCGCCATTTGTCTAACTTTTTCGAATAAAATTCGACTCGGCATTCGTACCACATTCCGAAACACGCGTTGGCTCTCGTTCGGTAAAGATCATTTTCGCAATCTCTGTAAAATCTGTATTATTTTATTATTTAGAACATTTTCATTAAAAGTAAGTGTAATCATGGCTCCAAAAAAGATTAGTGATCCAATGAAGCCTAAAAGGAAAGCAGTGAGAGCGACAATTTAACTGAAAAAATGACTCACGTTTGAATCCAACTTACATGATTTGTTTGTGGAAAAATTGATTCGACATTCGTACAAATCGCAATTCGAACAAGGTCCTGAAACAAATTGTGTACGGATAAGAAGGGTTCCACTGTATAAGCGTATTTTGTAAAGGCATTTTTTATTTGTTTGAATGAGTTATGGGTTATCTATTTAATGCACACGCGGTTGCGAGAAGAATCTAGCGTAGAAAAGTATGATAAAAAAGAAAAAGGGAGTTTTTGGAGTATGCGAATGAATATTAATGATACTTTACGTTAGATGAAAAGTAAAGTTAATGACTTGGTGAGTTTGTTTTATGTACTAGCAGAAAGCAATCGACTCTCGCGGTCATGGCCAGTGTTTCCGTAAAACATAGCAATCTTGAAAACATAATTAATTATTTAAAAATGGAAACCGGTCTACCACAGTACAATATAACTTAATTAAGATATATTCTTAACATTATTTAATTACGTAATGTACCGTTCTGGCGGTAACACGACGAACGTGCGCCACGATTTATGGCTAAAGGCCGACTGCCGACACCGCTTGGCGGCATAGATTATATGAACCGTCGTGTGTCTTTCGTTTTGGGCTATTATATATACAGGGTGGCCCAAAAAAGTTAGAACATTTCGTAAAATATGATATAATTACATCAAAATTAGTTAAACTATATCAACAATAGCTTAAATAGTTTACTAATTTACAATATTACGTTTTATTTCGACAATTTCCGGTCGCCATCTTTGATTTTTAATTTTCCCATTGTTTATATTTGGTATTTTCAAATTGTTACCAAGAATGACAAAAATCACTGCAGAAGACCGAATTCTGATCAAAAATTTGCTAATTGAAAAACGTTGGGGTGCTAGGAAAATGATCAAAGAGTTTCAAAACAAAGCCTGGAGTATAGCTAGACATTACAGCAAAACGACATTACAGCAGGATGGAGCTCCATCTCACATAGCCAGAAATACAATCAACTTTCTTCGTCGTGAGAATGTTAATTTCATCGAGGAAGGGATGTGGCCACCGAACAGCCAAGTAGATTATGCACTATGGGGTGTTTTGATGATTTCTGATTAGCCAAATATTGTGCAAAAAAAATTAAGAGTTATAATTAATTATATTATGTTTTGAAATAATGTGTTACAAGATGTTTCCACTTTTTTTGGGCCACTCTATATGTATATATATCATTTGTTGGTGTTGTTATTTTAATTTATGTTATTTTCTTAAATACCGCTTAATTATATAATATAATGTTAAATTATAAAAATAAAACATATTTTCACATTTGACAATGAAGATTGCAATTTTTTAAAAATCTTATTTTTTGTTTACTTTAGAGCTGCAGCTCTACCAATAACGTTCCGATGCATGACAGACAAGCTGCGAGTGGACCCTCGGGTGACAAGATTTGTTTTGCCCATCGGTTGCAACATCAACATGGATGGTACAGCACTCTTCGTAGCTACAGCGAGTATCTTCATCGCACAGATGAACAGCATCGAGCTGGGATTTGGAGAGCTGTGCACAGTTTTGTAAGATAATATACATCTTATTTCATATATTATTTGTGGACAATGGAATAAATTTAATTTGGAGTAAACTCATCCTATTTCTCCACCGGGATTAGCAGAGGAAATAGAACGGTCACCTTTTCTTCTCTTGTTAATTAATTATTCTTATCTCATCTACTTTCATCTATCTTTTCATGCAAAATTGTTGAAGCTTCTAACATAATTGGAGCCGACATCCATTATCAGGTAAACCTGATTGTCGGGATCTGTCACCTATAATTTGCATCATATATTTTCTAACCCATCTTCTCTTCATTTACCGTTTCCATATATACTGTACTGTCTTTCTTTTAAGCTGTTGACTATGCTAGAATCAACTCTGAATTCTTTGAGTATGTCCAAATCTTTGTAGGACCACAATTATTGGTTTTTATCCCCAGAGGGATTATTATCAAGATATGTTATAGATGTCTTACAGATACGAAGCTATTATTTTTATTTACATGAGAAGGTAAGTATGGAAGTCTTGGGAATTGGACCTGTCATTGTTCTACGATTTATCATTGTATACTTCCACCACATTTAGTTTTTTCCAGCACATTTTTCTTTTGAAAATCATTTGTCTTTACTTTCATCCTATAATGTTTACACATTTTTATTAAAAAAGAGTCCAACAAATTTTTTACAAATACAGTAAAGTCTGTTATTATCTGGCACCAGTGGCATTAACATTTCAAAATTCCATAGTCTAGAGAGTGTTTCTTGATGAGGAAGTCTTATTTCATCACACACAAAATCCAATATTGTTTCATAAGTGGCATATGTAAACGCATGGATGGCTTGTGATATCGAAATTTAATTAATTTTTGTTATTTTATTTCTGGTTATGTACAAAAACATACAAGTGTCATCTTCGCTTTTCAATCCTGAGCACTTTTTCCAACATCAATTCTAAACCTGCTTCAAAAAAGTACATCGAAATAACAGGACATCAATTCAAGTGATTAATTTAAACACAAATATGTTATCATGTACATATTTCGGTAATGGAGCATTTTAGATTAAAAAATTATATAACGTATTTTACACGCTTGAATGCTTGAAATGTAAATTTACAGAGTAAAATTGCTAATTAAAAAATGTGGATGGATTTGTGAAAATCAAAAAATGTATGCTATGGCAAATTATAGCATTCAGCCTTCTTTCTTCTAAGCCCTAAAGGCCGGCCTTAGAGTGGGGTTAGTGAGGCTTCTGTTCTGAGCTTCTGGGTCTGGAAGGTGCCGTGACAGATCAACCAAGATATGATACGATGTGAAAAGAATTATGACTCTCCTTATGAGCATTTTCACTCAATTTTCAAATATGTTTTGTTTTGAATTATACTACTTACTGACACTGTACAGTTATGTGCCAGTGTGTACACACCACATTCACCGAGAATAATAATAATATTTTTAAATTAAATAAATTATGAAAAATGTAATCAAGATTTATTAAGATTTATTAAGAAATATTGTGGGAAAAATTGATGATTTCTGACATCCCTTTGCCTTGAATGCTAGCATTTTGTAAGAATGATTTATGAAAAGTATTTTTCATTTACTGATTAAATCTTTTACTTGTACAGTTTGACATCAACGGCAGCATCGGTGTCCTCAGCCAGTGTGCCGAGTGCTGCTCTTGTGCTACTATTAGTAGTTTTGTCAGCAATTGATACACCAGCGCACGATGTCTCACTTCTGTTTGCCATTGATTGGTTTGTGTAAGTTATTATTTTATCTTATCGATACAATTATTTGCAGATGTACTCATGTGTGGATACATATATTGAAATTTATTTTTTGTTGTAACTGAATTTTCAGAGATCGTATGCGAACCACAAACAATATGTTGGGAGACTGTTATGCTGCAGCTGTTGTAGAAGAACTTTCCAAAAAGGAATTGATGGCCTGTGATTCTGCTGCACTTTACCAGGTGTCTATTATTTATATTTTTTTAATTAAAAGTAAAAATGTAGATAAATAATACATTATTTTGATGAATAATGAAATTTCTAACGATTTGGGTATAAAAACAGTTTACATTAAAAAAAAAACAGTTTTCTTCAATTATTACTACAAGTTTGTAAGAAAGGAACTTATTACGAAATGTTTAAATAATCATTTAAAAAAATTAAATTGATGAAAGATTGTATACTAAATCTAAAAATTTTTGACAATTGAAGTATTCGGTTGAATAACGGTATATGTGAGTTTTTTAAACTTTAGAGTTGACACAATAAAAATCATCGCCAAATTAGGGAAACACTTTTTTTGTCCGGTAGAAACATAGACCGTTATTTTATAAAACTCTTATGGCAGTGACATTACTTATGTCATTGTTTTCAGGGAATATTATTCTTCATTATGGCTAAATCATCCAGTTTCACTTAATATAATGGAATGTCAATAGGTTTATTAAAATAAGAAAAAAGAGTAATAAAGGGTAAAACAAGAAAAAACTAAAAGGAACTAAGGTATAAACAAATAACGCTAACGAGCCGATATGCGAGTGTAATAATGAATGCCACTAGGAGGTAGATCATTGTTTCAATAATAGAATTCACAATTCCGGCTGCGTAAAGTGCCATAGCACCAACATCTGTTAGATTCTGTAGGAACTTGCTTAAGGAACGTGTAACAAAAACTACATATAATATTATTCAGCCAAAAACCCGATTTCATAAATAATGTAACATATACCTTTATTTGGCTGAACCCTTGTACTACGAATGATATCTACAATATATATTTTCAGAGTATGAACATTTTTTAAAATTGTTAACAATTGATTGTAACTTATATTAAATATGAGAGAAACCATGATTGTAACTGTGATTGTGATTTATTGTGTGAAGTAAAAATATTCCAAAAGTAAAACACTAATAGTAAAATGTAAAAGTTAATGTCAAAATGTAAAAATGTAAAATATATATCAAAAGAATGATGAATTTCAGAAGTAATGTCAGAAATCTCAAACGTCAACTTTATTAAATATAAAAATATACACAAGAAGAGGATTAGAATATGATCTTCTTATTCCACGGCACTACATCCCAGGGTGGGATTTGGCCTCCTCTATCTTGCTCCAGTCCTTTTTCACACAGTCACCCCACCTCTTCCTTGACCTGCCTCTAGGTCGCTTTCACTGGGGTATCCACTTAATCACAATCTTTTTTTTTGTAAATATAGATGCGTATACGAAATATTATATATCACATCAATATTTTTACTATTTTCAAACTAAGCTAAACGCTTGTGCTATGAAAATAGGACTAACTTGATGGCCTCCAGGAACGAGGCTCGAACCTTCCAAAACTAGACCATGAGGCAAGTATCGTAACCACTAGACCACAGGCATGTCATCTGGCATTCTTTCAACATGGCCAGCCCATCGCAGTCTTTGGGATTTACAGAATCTTACAATTGTTTCTTGCTCAATGAAATTTTCGAGCTCATTATTCATTTTAATTTTGTAAGTTCAATTTTCCAGTCCATAAATTTTTCTTAATATTTTGCACTCAAAAATTGTTAATCGTTTTCTTTGATTTGGGTTAGGTTAGATTAGAGTTGGATAAAAATATTTTAATAGAATAGAAAATGTTAATTTCTAATGCACTAAAAATTTTGTGTTATTTACGTAATATATTTGTAAAATTTAATAATTAAAGATATGATTACACAGTGTATATTGTATATAGTTTTACATACAAGTATAACAATATTTCAACACATTTTAAGTTTTATAAAATGCTTTTTGAGCCAAATAAAATTTAAAATGGACCAAATTTACTAGCAGGCAAGAATTTATGGTTTTCTATTAGCTTAAATTTTTTTGGAAACATGTGCTATGAAGAACACTGTGTAAAAACAATGTTTTTCAGAAATCATTTTAGATCTTTATTTATAATTTCAGGATCCTTTAGATATCAACGGCCAGTTGGTGAGAGTGAACTCTGATATTGAGGGAGTCTGCCAAATTAAAGAATGTCCTAGTCCTGACACTGTCATCGTTGAGATGAATCTTCATTCCCAGCAAGCTTTTAAGAATGGAGTGAACACAAACTGAATCAATTATTAAGCATCTATTAGTTATTCATTTTAATAAAATTGACTATAGGTACACTTCTTAGCTCATTTATAAGCAAACATGATTACTTTTTAAATAGGTCACCCGTAGTTTCCATGTGTCAAGTTCAATACAAATTCATTTTAACATGTTAAACTAGTTGGTACCTATTATTAGACATTTAGCAATCATTATGTAATTAGAAAAGGTATTTTAAGAAAACATATTTTTATAACATTTTAACTAATACCCATTTGTACATGTGAATAATTTTTTTATTGTTAAATTAGTGATAACTAATTATATATTACATCATCATGTAACTGAATTATTCCAAATATTTTTTGTTATTTGTAAATATCAATCGGTATATATGCAATTTTTTCTACAATTTTATAGAAGCAAACAATTTTATAGAAGCAAACAATTTTCTAGAAAATTTTTTCTCGAAATCACCCAAACTGGAGTGGAATTCTTGAACCTCAAAGATTTTATAGATATCTACAGTATCTTTTAATTAGTTCACTCAGAATAAAGAAATTGAAACAATGCTCTAGGCTAAATGTTCTAGTCTGTATATACAGGGTACCTGACTATATTACAAGTCGAAAATGTTCAAGGAATATGTGCAAATTCTGCACTGTTACGGAAAATATTATTGTTTGAAATTTTTACAAAATCTTGTTAAGCTTTAAGTCTACGTACTTTGAAATAAATATTTGTGAAATTGATCATTTTTATTATTTATATCTTTGCTTCAGGCCCTAAATCATCTAACAAAAAGTAGTCCAGCTGCCCGAAATTCGATAACCTTTAATTTTTTGTATTCAACGTATAATTTGAAATCAATAAAATATTTCAATTAATCGAAATAATCGCATAGCTGCGATTTTTTTGAAATGCTTATATCTGTGACATGATTGAAATTAGGCAGATATTCCTTGAACATTTTCGACTTGTAATTTAAACTGGTATCCATCTACCCATAAAGTATTGTGGACTAGGTCTGTTGCGTTCATTATAGAATAATCTCATTTTATCTATTTCCAACAAATGTATTAGGGATGAACAGACTACCCTTTTGGGGTGAATGAAATACTGATTACAGTAAGAATATGTTTTGCATAATTGGAATGTATAGAGTAATGAATAACTGAACTGTGGAAGATGAGAAGTATCAGGATAGGAATGGGTGTGGAATTTTAGCTTTAAAACTTGTGAAGAGTGAATAAATGGGTGGAATCAATTTTCATCCCATCACACAAGAAGGGATGTATTGGAAAGTGAGGAAAATATAGAACTATTGCACTCACATCCCATGCAAGCAAAATGTAAATGTCTGAAAGACTACATAAGCTAGCAGATATCCCAAGAACAGGCCAGCTTTGTAAAAAGCAAAGGAACACAAGAACATATACTTAATTCGCTAAATTGTGAAGAAAAGCTCTTTTCCTTTCGCTAGTCATGTTATGCTTTATCGATTATAAGAAAACATTTGACTGCATAAAGTGGATTTGTATGTGGAGAGTACTTTGTGAGGTAAAGGTCCCTTAACATCTTGTGCATCTCATTCGTAATCTATTTTTATTTTATTAGGAAAACATATAGTTTATCTGTAAATACAAAACTCATAATGAAAGCTAAACAATTATTTAACCAGTTACATGTTTTCTCTTTTATTACAGTATTCTTTATACAGTGAGTATAATTTAAAAAGGACTATCATGAACTCTAATGCAAAAAAAATTGAGAAAAGATTGAAAATAAAAATATAAACAGAGAATGGAAGTTACAAAGAAGAAAATATTCCAGGGGAACAGGAAGATGAAAAGAAAGGAAAAGGAAAATATGATATGCAAATGTATATGACAAAAATAAAATGAAGGCCATCAAAGTTGTATTGTATTGCATGTATTGAATTTAGATTTAATTGAGGTAACTGGAGTATTGAAAATGTCTAGTTCATTAAGGTGTGAATATTTGGAATGCGCCACAGTTAAAGTTAACTCCATCTTATTTGAAAAGTTTAAAGTGAAAAGAGTAATCAGACGAGTTTGCATTTTGTCTCCAGGCCTTTTTAACGTATATGAAGAGTACATCATGAGAAATGCACTCAAAAACTAGAATGGTGGAGTATAAATAAGAGGCAGCAATATTTCCAATCACAGGAACACAGACAATACAACTTTGCTACGTCAGTAGAAGAAATGGCCACACTACTCGGTCGCATTGAAGAAGAAAATAAATAATTGAGTTTTGAGTTAAAACAAGGAAAAAACAAAACTAATGGTCATTGATCAACATAATCAGCTTGCATGAACAGATCTTGAAATTATTGTGGACTTCAATTATTTCAGGTCCATCATTACTGACAAAGACAGCTGCGAAGCAGAAATCAAACCAGACTTAACAAAATATGGAAAGATTGCGGTATATTCAAATCAACCAAGGTCAGTCTTTAGTGCATTCTATATTTCAATATGCTGTGGAATCATAAATCCTGAAGACAAGGAAGATGGATTGATGCCTTTGAAATGTTGCGCATCCATGGACGGCAAGACGCACAAATATCTCCATTTTTAAGGAGCTGAAGAACAAGGGCAGGAGGAAAAAGAAGATCCCTCCACCTGTTGGACCTTTGACCAAGTGGAAAAGGCAACAGACACTTCTCTGGATTATTCTTAGATCTGCAGGATGCTGAAAAAGTGGAGAAGCATAGTCAAAAGAGTGCGAACTCATGGAGATCACGATCCTCAGAAATGAGGGACTGACGTGGATGATGTTGAAAGTGTAACTTGTGCGTAATTCAAGGCCAGCGAAAAAATATTAAATCAATGGATTTAATTTTGAATCTGGTGTGAAACATTAGTGGTTACTAAACGTGCATGTGACATGCAAGTAAAATATGCACGGAGTTGCAAGAGCAGCTATTTTATTTTAAAATCTAAAAAGTCATTAATATGACAGAGTAAAATTTATGTACTGCCATAGAGGAATATATTATTTGCCGTACAATATACAGCCATACTTCTTTGGGAGTTATATGATTATATGAGTTATATAATATATGATTTGCAAGACCGAATGTAAATATATTTATCTGAGGATAATTGGTGGAAACATATATAAAATTTGGCTAAGGGCCCGCAGCTGAATGAAAAAGTGAATTCTTGACACATTAAAATTAATAGACTCACTTTACACTACACTTTGAGACATTTTTACAAAAATAGTGCTACATAGTTATAATTATATTAATATCACATGATTTAGAATAGTTTATGTGATAGAGTGTGATAACTTTATATTAAAATTAAGCACATCTGTTCAATGGACAGTGGATAATACATTGATAATATTATTAAAAGTGAAGATTTTGTTTTCTCAAAAATAAATTAACGTATTAGTTTGATTATATTTGAGTTCAAGAATTATTTAATAATAAGTGGAAAATCTGATACCAACAAAAAGCTATGTTTTTCATACATTTATTTTCTGTTAACATGAAAAGATTTTGTACCTTGAAATAACAAAATAATGTACTGGCCGCCCAGTCATCACATAATTGTTTACTGTTTATTACTTTGGAGCTTATATTTTTATTGACTCGACATCTGTAAGTAAACGTGGAATTCACTCAACATGAAAAAATATTTAAGTGATTTTTACAGTACGTATACAATTTGTTGCTGAAACATGGCCAGGAATGATTAATACACTGTAAATTAAATACATACTGTGCATGTACAAAATTATATGATGGAAGTTGTAAAGATACGCATTCCCAAATAAGGTATGACCAAAGTAAATATGATTACTTGGCTAAAAACCTACAAAACAGTACATGGAACGTTAAGTAAGAAAAAAGAACTGAAAAATGAAGCAAAATGATCTTTTGTACTGAATGGAAAAGAAAGTGTCCAACAACCAATTAATCTAGCAAATGAAGCAGCTTTGAGGAGAAAGAAAAGAAAGGTGCAGGTACCAATGGTAGCAGAATATTCATTCATATTGGTAGCAGAATATCCATTCAACTGAAAAAGAAGAAACTTTTATTTGAAAAATCGTTCATGTATGTAAAATTTCACAATTCACAGCTGAAAGCTAAGCAAATTGTAATATTCTAATAAACTCTTTGATAAAATTAGACTGCACTTTTGTCTAATATTTTTGAATCTTTGTTGCATAATTTCTGGCATTTTTATCATTCAGACAACAAAATATTTCGAAACCTTTCTATAAAATCAAATACAAAGCGGAGCATTAGTTAAGAGACTTCAAACTCTTTGAATAAAGTTAATGAAATCATAGATTTTCATATCCATCAGATGATTAATGAATTTCATGTGGGTTATTTTGCCGTGTCACAATGTTTCTGTATACATTTCATTGTTTTGGGTGACATTGCACTGAAGTATACCAGTTACAATAAAAACTGAACAACGGCACATTAATTTCTCACACCAGCGTAGTGTCGAATTTAAAGAATATATTTTATTGCAAGAGAGAATTACTTAATTTATTTAAGAAGAACTTCTTGCCACCTTCTGGCTACTTACTTGGTATGTACATGGCTTTTTAAATAAGATACAATTGATACAAATTTTGTACATATTCTTATTGTGTTCGTCTGGTTAGATTAACGTGCAAGGTTAACAAACATGTTGTTTACATTTAGATTCCAGCTCCCAGGTCCCAGCACAGAGGGGTAGATGTTTATATTAACTAGCTAATTCAATGAACGCATAAAGATTGTTTAGGTTAGATTAAAAATTTTTCCTTAAAAACAATGGATGTTAACATTATCCGATACAAAGGATGTAGGGTATAAAAGGCCCGTAGCGGTAGTAGATGATCCCTGTGTTTTGGATACATGCTAACCCAAGACATTATAACACACTAACACAGAAGAAATTTTGTTACCATTGAATAAAGTTATTTGAGTTTATCAGAAAATCATCAAAAAGATTTGCCCAAAGAAAAATAGTAAATAATATACATTATATATATATATATATATATTTGGGGTACCCATATGTAGTGACGTATTTTTTTAATGAAACTCAAAATTATTTTTTAAATTATTTATTTAATCTATACAAAATAATTTCCATGATTTTCGATGACTTTGCGCCATCTATTTGGTAAATCAAAAATTCCTTCCTTACAAAATTCTGTAGGTCCAGAGTCTGATCTGGAGAATAGGCCGGATGCAATAGAGCTTCAAATTCGATTCGTTCATTTTTTTTTTGGTCAAATTAGCTATGTGCAGGCGAGCATTGTCATGCAGGAGGATTAGTTTTTCGTTTCTGTTCACTAAAGCTGGTCTTCGAATCTTCCCCATTTTTTTCAAGCACCTTTGAGTTGTTAACCATGAAATACGGACTTGACTCGATAATTCTTTGATGGTGTCACTCAGATTTTTCTCGATTTCTTCTCTTAGAGCTGCTTCATTCACTTCACGAGGTCGTCCACTTTTCAGCTCATTTTTTAATGAAAATTTACAGATTTAAATTTATTAAACCATCTGTGGTATTTCTGGATGGTTAATGTGCCTTTGTAAACCTCACAAATGTTTCTTGTTGCCTCGCGATGTATTTTTTTTTTGGGTGAAACTGAAACTTCTTCAGAAGGACACGTCTCTGTCATTATTAAAGGGGACACGTAAAAATCGTGAAGACCTTTCACAACACACCAAATATTCGGATACGTCTTTCTTAGTCAAAGGACTGAATGCAACTAACCTAAAACCATGCAAACATATGATCAAATTATCTAAGTGGCCCTTTTTAATCTTATTTACTATGTTAAGATCAGCTTTACATTCTATCCTTATATCTTCATTCTTTACTCTGTCATAGATAGATCTGTTACATATACGCCTAAATCATCTCATTTCCACTGCATTCAGTCTACTTTTGTTCCTTTTCTGCCAGTTCCAGGCCTCACTTTTATACATTAATGTCGGTACTAAGAGTTCATTGTGTGTTGTTAATCTTGCCTTGGTTAACGAATTCCCATTAGATATTATTCCATTCAAAGGGCCGTTCACTTTATTCTCTGCAATCACCTTCCTTTTGATATATTTCTCAGCCTTTCCGTTTCTATCAAATATATTTCCCAAATACACAAACTCATCTACTTGTTCCAAACATTCACTATCTACAAATATTTTGCACATTGTATCACTTTCAATTCAATGAATTCAACTTTCAATGAATTCAACTTGTTGACATTCATAATATGGTCGCTTTTCTTATACATATCATACATTCTACTTATTTGATTCTTGTTCACTATTCACCATTAATAATGCATCATCGGAATTCATACATTCCAGTTCTTTCACACAATTATCCATATACTATAAAATAAGCACTGGAGACACCAACACCTATACTTTATATATAAGTAGATATGCATACTGTAAGGATTCTAATTTTTTTAAGATCGTGCGGTACCTAAAATTCTCTCTAGACTGTACCAATTTTTTTTACATGTTCTTTTATGTTTTTTCACATGTCTTTATTAATCAGCCACATTGTAGTTTATAAAAGAACTCTTGAATCATTAAATTTGAATTTGATTTGATTTCTGCTAGTAATACATAATTATATAATTTTACGAGTCTTCCAGTTCAGGCCTCATCATCAATACAAATTTTATGACCAGAACTTTTAAATCACTGATAACTTGTATTCATTCTCAGGTTAGAAATTCTTTTTATGCCAATGAAAACAGATTTTTTTATGAAATTAATTATAGAGCATCAAACAGTGTAAAAAAATGTTTTGATGGTCTTCTTCTGCCATTTTAAATGTACAGGTAAAATAAGAAACACAAAATGATAGGATAGTCATATACTCAATCCAAAACATATGTTGTCGTTTTAATTCGAAGGCTAGATGTCAATTTGACATATGGACTAAAAAAAGTATGTTTTTATTTATTTATAATACTTCCTCACACACATACATATTTTTTTAACATTTTAAACGCATTTAGAGACAAATTATCGACCTTAGTACATACTGTTTAATGGTTTCTATAACTCATTTTCAGAAATAACACTTACACAACCTGGTATTGCTACCCTTCAATTATCGTCATCCACCTTTCAAAGAGGCGTATCTCAAATTTGTTGATTTTACAACAGACGGTATATTAACTTATTATTATGTGTGGAAGTTTTCACTGTTAAAAAATGATAAAAAAAATTCTTACCGATTTCTGCGGATATTTTTTGATTTAAATACAGTGTGAGGTGTGTTTATTTCATAAATATTACTTATCATAGTTATTTGTAAGAATGGCACATTGAAATAAGAGTGGTTATGTCAAAATGTTTTTATGTAGTATTTATTACTTCAATGGAATAAAATTCAGATATGCCTGTTGAAATGGATTATGGACATGTGTTTGGGCATTGTAAACCAGTGTCATTCCGATCCCTGGATTGTGAGGAATCAGTTAGATTATTAATTTAGTTATGATTAACTTTATTAAACAGCACCTCTGCATTAATGGTCATCAAATTTATACATTTGACTTGTGCCTATTAAATTATACAATATTTATATAAATTGTGGTTTTTCCATGGACAATAATGTAAATACATATTCAATATTAATATAATTCATTCACACTAATTAATCAATTTAACAGTTATATATATATTTATTGGATCTCTTTTAATTGTTGGTGTATTTTTGGTTGCTTGCTCAGCAGGCAAAACATTAAAAAAGAACTGTATTAATTATTAACTCATTTAGATTAATTAATTAAATATCCTCATTTGTGACTATTACTATTACAAAATGCAAACATTTCTGATCTACGTGTAAGATACTCATATAGTTAAACTGAACTACATAAATGAAAAAATTATGATAGTTCAAGTATTTATTGTTTTTATACAAAATGAAATTTGACAGATGATTGTTTAAGTCATCATAGTCAAAGAAAATAATTAAACTGAAGAAAATTTTCATGTTAAAGCATACTATTTATTTATTGTACATAATTATCAAGTCCAGTGTATTAGCCAGTAAGAACCAAGTTATACCATCCAAGTCATATCATCCAAGATATTCAAAATATCCTTTGGGCGTTGTGGAAACAGTCAATATGTATTTGTATTTTTATACTATGGGACATCAATGTATTTAAAATATAGTATAAATATGCATATCATTTTAAAATGCAATAGTATTGTTTATATGTTTATTGAACCTTTCACAACAAATGCATAGGAATAATGTGTGTTAAATTGTCTAAATATAAAAGATATTTTATGTGTGAAATTCTCACAATTCTTTTATAAGAGCTGGCGCACACTGACATGGATGAATATACGGTAGTGCACCCACCAACAACTAAATTTTCAAATGACTGAACTATCAGGCGCCTCACTAAACATACGAGTATGTGCACACTGATGAGTAAACAGTCGCATACCGACATCGACACACAATCGATCACGAGATATGTAGAGAAAACAATGAGTTTTATTATTTTTCTGCTATACAAGGTCACTAAAATGTTATGTGAAGACGACATACTTTAATAGATTTGGTGGAGAAGCGGCCAACCATTTACAATAATTTATTTATAATTAATTAATAATTTTCATAAGATATTGCCGGCCTTATTAAGTATAATAATTCATTAAATGTAGGGAATGTATAATTCATTCAAAAATATGATACAAAGGCTTTCATAGTATATAAAATTTGCCATTTATTAATCACTCGCTGATAATGAGACCCAACTTCACCTTCTTCTTTTCTTTGAACATATGATCAGAGCACACGCTGCGATCTCTATGAAACTCATTCTCGAACTGATACTAAATTACTATTGTTGAACTGTTGCTAGGGCATTATAATTAAACTGTTCTGTCATTCAACTGTCATACATCCAGCCCGACAATGACCAAACTGTTGTACAACTGTCCTCAGTGTGCGCCAGCTGTAAGACGTATTCATCAAAAAGTTATATAGTGATGGTGTGTTCTTAAAGTAAACATGTAATTGAAATTTGTTAATAATTTAAGCTATATATGTGTTGGCTAGACAGGCTAAGTCCAGAAGTGATTCCAAATCAGCAATTCTTAGGAATTTTCTAATGCTGTAATGTGTAAATTGTTGTGAGCCTCACAGGTACCTAATTTGCCTTCTGATGTCACTTTTTTATTGTAAACTGTTTATATGACTTTGAAAAATAAAACTTTGTACACCTATTTATACATACCTATTCATGTTTACTTTATCTTTGATATTGTTGGTAAAGTATTGTGTTTAATTTATAAAAAAAAATGCTTTTTTTTAAATTCATTTATTTCATTTCCTATTTCTATCTGTAAAAAAACTACAGTAGAAATAAATTTGTACAATAACAGTAGTTTTATTTTTAATTTATTTTCCAACTTATGGCGTATGAAACTACTATACCAGCTATGATTTACTCTTTGTTAATTTTATATGGGCCTGATATGATTATTTTAAAATTACATAATGGCAACATTTCTTATTCATTTTTTACGTTAAATCAGAATATCATAGTGGAAATAATTAGATTCATTGAAATAAAGTTGAAGATTAAAATTGTATATTTGAGATTTCTATACTGTGGTAGATCTAAGAGATGAAGTTTTCCTATTTTTGTAAATTACATGGAGGATTTTGAAACAAAACAAATATTAAAAGGAATCTATCTTGATATCGAAATATCTTTGAAGGTGAATATTGAGCTTAATTAAATTAAAATTCAATAAGAAAGAAAAAATCATTCCAAACATAACATTGTAGGTAAGTATATTGGTTTACACAATTCTTTACAAAGAAACTGAATGAGTTCTATTTTTACCAATACATTTTTATGATGTAATGATAAAGTCAAAAACACAAAGTCTTTGTAGATGGAACAGATTTATAATCTTTAATCTATGAATTGAAAGAACTGAAGCAAGACATTGAATACTGCAAAAGAGGATTGCACTTTATATTATTTTACAAGTTCCAAAACTTTCATTTTATAAAAACTATATGACCTGTGTCATTTTCATACAAAGCAAAATTAAAGTTGTGGTTTAGGCAGATTAAATATTATTTTTTGAAAAACTCAACAAATATAAATGAACATTAAAATAATTACCAAACTTTAGGTAATAAGGTGTAATATTTTTACAGGTTGGGCAATTTTTTGATAAGAAAATCTGTTAAACTTCATCCAATAGATCTAAAAATAATTTACAAAGAAATACAATTTTTTATTGAGTATTTATGATATATTTTTGTGTATGGACCACATAACTAAGCATATCAAATGACTGAAAAAGTTGTTACGAAAAAAGTGAACTAATTTGTCATATAAGAAAGATTTTCTTTTGATAGTATACTTGTGTACCCACATGACAGGACTAAAGTAATTACGGCAATCTTTGATATACAATAAAAATAATTTAAACTGTCATTGCAATACAAACACTCCTTAAAAAAATATATTATACAGTTGTGTTCACATTTTAAATACGATCACGGATATTATTATCGATACACTTTACAAAACATGGCAGTCTTTTGAGTTAAGTCTACTATACTAATTTATTAACAATTCGTGACATATACTTATAGACATATTTACATTCACAGATCACTTTATATGTTAAATATTCACAGATTTGTTTTCATTAACTAACTAAAGGAATATTTTTATTCACTGCGCACTTCATTGTTTTCAATATACACATTTATTTACTCGATAATACTACAACGGCATTTATAATATGTACAAATTGAAATAATACAATTAATGTTCTGCACCATTGCGAATTAATTAATTTGTTACTAGTTACACAGTCTATATTCGTAATGTTGTATCTTGTAAAGTGTGATGGGGTTTATGCCCTCTCGCGTGATGGAGTCCAGGTGGTACTAATGGAGAAATTGATGGTGATCTTGTTGCTAATGGTGATAACGATGGGGAAAACGATGGTGACATTGCTGATGAAGTAGAAAATCCACCAGGTGTAGTGTCATGACTGATGGGAGAGCGCGGCAGAAGCAATGCTCCTGCTCTCCCAGATAACGCCGGAGCCGGGATACTCCTGGGCGCAACACTTGTTAGAAGTGGGGGAGGAGCTCCCTTTACCCCTGCTGGATGATTAGGTGCTTTTCCTTTTGCACTAGATGTCCCGCTATTTCCACTCTGTACAGATGCCGTGTCATCTTTTAATCTAGCTATTTCCGAAAATACATGAGCCAAGGGCTGATATTGGGGTCCCCAATCAAGAAGGTAGTCCCAGTTGTAACTACCCGTAAGCTCTTCTTCCGAGTGAACTATCGAACTTAAGCTGCCATTCATAGACGGTCCTTGCGTTGGAGCTACACTTGGATCTCCCGTTGGTACACCGAAGGCACCTAAGACCATGGCTCTTTCAACGGCTGCCCCCACTTCTCCAGTACTACTTCCTCTATCACTTCCTGCGACATCATTTAACTTAGCATATATTAAATTAGTTATATCATTTTCATTTGCAGCATCTTCATCAAACATATGAAGAGGATCTAAAGGAACACCTGCATGATGAAGAAGAGCGTCTTTTGCACTACCTACTCCTACACTTTCCGAACATCTTCTAGAAGACGTTGATGCTCCTCCTGTTGTTGCAGTATCTACAATTCCTAATCGAGCTAGATATTCTTGAGTGTTATGAACTGATACATCTGAAAGATTATCATCATCTACATCGTCAGTTTGTCTGTGAATCCCAGAATCCCGTTGCAAGGGGCCTTCATTAATCATGCGAATTTCTTCATCTTCCCCATCTTCTCCATCTTCTGCTGAACCTCTCCCACTTGAACCAGATTGTTCTGATCCAGATAATTCAGAGGTTGTTGCAGCGCCAGAATTAGAACTAGCGGTATGAGGCCCATATGGAGGAATTTCGTCATACTTGGGTGGAGCAAATTGACCACCTGTACCAGAAACAGTACTTCCACCTCTAATTGGTATTGTATCAAAAGCACTCGGATCTACATAACTGTTTGATGTGCCCACAGTATCAGAACTGAGTCCGGGCTTATTAACTTTTTTGTGACGTCGACTTCGCATGTGAAGGAATAAAAATATGGCTCCGAACGAAGCGACAACCAAGATAAGAGCTATAAGTAAGCCTAGGGCCCAGTCTGCCAAACCTCCGGCAGATGCGGCTACTGCAGTTTTCTTCGAACTGCCACCAACTAGATTGGTATTTGGATCTGCCAATGGATCTAGTGCTATTTCTACAACTGTCATATTTGTCAATGAACCTTGCCGACCAGAACTTGCCGTGACCACTAAACTTATATCTCTTCCAGCTTCCAATGCAGCTGCCGCATTATCTAATTTCTTTTTTATTATTACTGCTCCCGTGGTTCTGTTCATTTTAAAATATGGATGCTGTGTTGTGAGCTGATAAACAACCCTTCCATCAGCACCTTTATCTCTGTCAGTAGCGGTAACATGGCCAACAATGTAACCAACTGGAAGAGCTCCAGATTTAGGTGTGGCTAAGGTAAACCGATAAGTCCTTTCAGTGAACTGAGGATGAAACTCATCTCTACTTTCAATTTCTATGCGCACTCTGACACTAGCAGTTTTGCCTCCAGCATCACTCGCTTTTAATGTAAAAGCATACCGATTTCTTGTTTCGTAGTCAAATATTGCATTTGTGTTCACTTGACCTGTGAGGGGATCAATTCTGAAGAGTTTCCATGATTCATCACTATTTGTATAACCATTTGATGCAGCTGAAACAATGGAATAATTCAGCATCCCAAATACTCCTTTGTCAAGATCTGTCGCTCTAGCAGTAAATACTGTTGTTCCGACAGGTTCATTCTCACCAACAAATTCAAAATATTCTGATACAGGAAATTTTGGAGCATTGTCGTTTTCGTCAGTCAAGGTTATTTGTAAATTATTCAATGTGCACATTTTAGGGATCCCACTGTCACAGGCCCGTAAAACCAAAAAGTATTCGCTAACACCATTGTCATACTCTAATGAGTTATTCACGCTCACTACCCCTGAAGTTTTGTCTATTTTAAATAAGCCTTCGTCATTGCCCGATGTTATGTCATACGATATATCAGAGTTGGGGCTATCAGAAATATCCGCATCTACGGCAGTCACTTGCACAATGGAACTTCCGACTGGTGTACCCTCACTAATAGTATATTCGTAATCGGCAGTGTTAAAAACTGGAGCATTATCATTGCTATCTTCAACATTTATATGAACAGTTATTGAAGAAGTACTATCGTCATTCCCTGGTGAATTGCCTTTTTCATTGGCACTTATTCGCAGTGAATATGAATCTTGTAATTCTCTGTCCAGGGATTTTACTAAGAGAAGGGCTCCGTCAGGATTTGCTACCTCGAACACCCCATCGTCGTTTCCACTAAGTATTGAGAAGTCAATTTCACTCTTGTCCAGTTCGGTTCGTATTGATCCAA
Organism: Eubasilissa regina; assembly: GCA_022840565.1. NCBI lineage: Eukaryota > Metazoa > Arthropoda > Insecta > Trichoptera > Phryganeidae > Eubasilissa > Eubasilissa regina. The sequence continues at coordinate 6,943,655 of JAINEB010000008.1, read as the reverse complement.
TTCTCAAGAATGTTTTTCCTTTCGGTGTGTTTTCTGGCAAGTTGATTCTGAAAGTAAAATAAAAATAAATAATTAGAACGGATGAGCTAAACACATAAAAAGATACAAAGAACAAACCTATCTTTTGAATAAATATAATTGCTACCAGGACTTGAACAGACTTTTCTATTGCCAGGAGAATAGGTTAACTAATGGCTTAACTATGCTTTAACCAATTTAAGTATGGCAACCCAAATGGAACTTGTCAAATTTGAACTTTATATTTTATGTATACATATATCTAATTTAATTTAATTATTAAGGAACTGCGTTATGTAATACGAAATATCATGAACATCACAAAGAAAATACAATACAAACATAGGGGGGAAATACAATATAATGCTTGACTGAAATTTTTTATATGTAATTGTGAGCACAGTATTTTGCCTCTGCCTCTTAACGTGTCCTGTGGTGATGATGCGCAAGTCGCGATCTACAAAACATGGCTCAAGCGTGTCTGACATGTTTTATGGTCCTTTTCATTTGCTTATATTATAGCTGCTCTGAGCGCTGAGTTGGTGAGTAAGTAAACATTGGTAGGTCATCTGAATTGTTTGTAGCATGAATTTATATGAACTTTAATTAGCGTGTGTATCTAATAACTTACATACACGGTCTAAAGCGTTATCAATGTAAGTATTAATTTACTATTTCCATTAGTTACACTTGCCTAGTGTTAAATATAGTTATATTTGATTAATTTGTTCTATTTTGTTACTGAAATGTGGTTACGTAGAAAAAAATAATTATCATAACAGAATGAAAATGGTGAATTAATTACCTGTAATCGTCTTTGGCGAAATGCGGCTTGGCCTGTCCAGCTGTCCTGGCACGTACTCGCAGTGCTGCTACAGCGTAGCGAGGGGGATTACCACCATCTTGCGCGCGCACTGCGAGTCGAAGGTCTGCTCGGGCAGCCAGAGCACTTCGATTGGCCATCACGACACCCGTGGTGGGCACGACTCGTACACCTTGCGCTGCACCAATCAGGGAGTATGTTATGACAGCGTTATCCCCTTCATCAGCGTCTGTTGCGTTGACACGCAGAATTTCTATTTCAGCACCACCTTCACCCTCTGAAATGTAAGAAATGTAGGTTTTTAGTATCGAGGAAAAAAAGATTGAATTAGAAAAAATTGTATTGGGAAGAAATTATGTTCTCTAAATATTGGATCTAACTGGTTAACAGTAATCATATATACCTATAATATCCCAATATTCTTTTGTCAAATGGTTTAATTTTATATAAAATATCCTAATGTCTTATACAGGGTGTAACAGACCTAGTCCATAATATTTTATGGGTGGATACCTGACTAAATTATCAGTCTAAAATGTTCAAGAAATGTGTGCAAACTGCACCGTTACGAAAAATATTATTGTTTACAATTTTTTAAAAACATGTTAAGCTTTAAGTCTACGTACTTTGAAATAAATATTTGTTGAATTATACATTATTAATCTATATCTTTGCTTCAGGCCCGAAATTATCTAACAACCAATAATCTGGCCACTTTAATTTCGATGACTTTTAATTTTTTGTATTCAATATATAATTTGAAATTAATAAAATATTTCAATTAATTGAAATAATCGCTTAACTTATTTTGAAATGCTTATATATCTGATATTGTTGTGATTAGGCACATATTCCTTGAACATTTTCGACTCATAATTTAGTCAGGTGTACCACCATATTGTGCACTAGGTCTGTTACACTCTGTATATAATATTAAATTTCCTTACACATGAGGAAACTTGAAAGGAAATTGATACATTGGAATAAAGTGTCAATTTCTTATGAAATATATGAATTAAGTAAATACGTGATCTTTTTTACATAGAAGGGACATTTCCAACTAGAAAGTCTATTTCTACTGTCAGAAATTTGAAAACCGTAATGCTATTGTACTGGTACAAAGGTAGGTAATTATGTACGACTTTCGCGCCCGTCCTAGGACGGGTTTTAAATACGTCACCCCAGTTCATCTTCATGCACGTTCTGTTTAATCGCAAGAGTGTAAAAAAAAATTGTGTTTGATTTAAAGCTCTGTTATTTTTAAAATATCTCATGACAATGTGCGATCTATTTAAAATTTTAAATAAAATGTAGGAGAACATATTGAAATAATTAAAAAATGTGAAGCGGACTACGATGCTGAATTCAAAATTCGGTTCCTGTTTAGCGATAGTTCGTGCGGTTGAAATTCGCACGCTGTCCGAGACTAGGGACTTCCCTTCCGAAAAACAATATGTACACAGAGTAACTGAAACATAAATTAACTCGTTTATACTCCTCTATACACGAGTCTTACTCTCAGAGAGAAGAAACAAATGTTAAAATATATATATATCCACTGATTATTTAAATTGTATTATATTTTTAAACAAAAAAACCTTTCAAATTGATAGGTTTCCGACTCGAGAGTACATACATGAGAAGCGATATTATGTGGTTTTTGTCGCGGTTTTAATCCGCTGATCGACGATTCCGAATTACCCAGAAATTGGTAAACGTTTAATTGAATCGGGATAATTTGATTTAATATTAATGTATTCGATACGAGGCGCCCGGCCGGCCGCGGCGAATAATCCCTCGAGGTACGGTCCAGTACGGCCTGAAACCTGTACGGCTTAAGCTGCTTAAGACCTTAATGGTGGTAACATAACATTAACAGTCGCGGCGCGGCCAATAGGCGAAGTCGTGGATATTATTTCGCTTCTTTTCACAACGATTGGCGTCGGTAAACCTAATTCGGTACCCACGTCGTATATTATTGTTTATCTAAATCAAATAGTAAATATAAATGTTTTAATCTTAAATTAGTAAGCGGTGGTACATAATAATAATAATTATTATTATTACCTCTATAAATATATTTAAAATCTGTATCAGTAAAAAATTGTGATGAATCCATTTACTTTATTCTCTCTAAAATGCAGTAATTCCGAATTTGATTGCACAATATCGACGCACCTGCGAGAATCGAGCGTTGCGCAGTGATTCAAAAATTATTCAGATGCGGAGACCTCAACCGAAGTTTTTCAAATTTTAATTTATCAAAAACACAAAACAATTCATTTAGTGAAATCTCTTTTTGCTTTTGCCGACAATTATTTAAAAGCGGGGGTTTAAATAATCACCACGATATTATTTGAATTATTTAAAAAATATGTTTAATTGCGTATTTCTTCGCTTAAATTGGTCAAATTGATTATTTAAAAGCAGACCAATATTGTATTTTGGTCATACACACCTATATTGTATTTTGAGGGTTTCAATAGTAACGAGCGATACTACCACTTCGTCAAAACTATCTTAAGAGCTGGTGCTCTCATATCAGTACCTCTCAGCAAAGCATCCCGCATTCTGCATTTATATTATCACTTTCGATTAGTAATTCCGCGTTGCTCCAGTTACTTCATCTGACTATGCCTATGTGAAAATAGTCAGCAATACGTTACTATTATACTAAATTGACTGTATGACCAATAAAAAAAAATTATATATTGTTACGCGCCAAATACTCAAAGGCCGCATTCCAGGATAACCACTACAAGAGATTACCAGGATTGCCGTTAGAAGGAAGGACGCGCAACTAACTTCGGGGACATGGCACTCTTCTTACCGCCTTTGCCGCGTGTGTCGTTCGTAGTCTGAGCGTGCCTCAAAAATAAAGTTGAAATTAAACCCATAACGTTCTTATTAATCATACCCAACCTGATAATATATATCCCTCGCACAAATGGTCCGAACAGCTCAGCGCGCATTCACCCGCTGAAGTAATATTTGTCAAATCCCCGCGCGATCAGCACCGACACCGACTCGCTAATTCTGTTAATGATCACTTCATACTCCATTTACCGCAACAATAAGATCAATACGCCGAAGGGGGCGGCCGGGGCGCGACGGCACTCCCGGGGCGTTTGAAACGTTCGCCCGAAATACACTCGAAAAAATAAAACAAAAACAAAGCGAATAAAAAATAAACATTTCAACACGCCAAAAGAACAAACAAAATTGGACGATTTTATAATTTGGGGGAGAAGGGGCTTTATAAAACTGGTTTGTAGTAGACATGTTGTCCCCGCTTTTCAAACTGGAATTGACACCACAAAGATAAAGAGACTGATTCGGACAGCGAGGGCCGCGCGGGGAGCGGGGCGGGGCGGGGAGGGCGGGGGGCGGGCCTTTCCTCTGACCAAATTGAATTTCGGTGCGCCGCAGTAACTCAAGCGGGCCGGTCGGGTTTAGCGATGTTTGAAACGCGCGTCATCGCGGAAAGAGAAGAGATCGCCGATATGAAAAAGGCAAAATGGAAAACGAGAAGTATTTTTTAGCGTTTGCTCTTCCCGGGGGGGTTGTGGAAATATTGAGCGGCGCGCCGCGCGTTTCCTCATTCATAACTCACGACGATCGGACGAACGCGCGCTGACGACTACTACACACACCTACGTCATACACAGCCTGACAGATGGACAAAGAAAGTAAACATTATAGCTTAGATATTACACAAGATGAAATGCAGGGTGCCGAGCAAGCCGGGGCAACACGGTTGCCCCGAAGAATGGTAGCTATTTCTTCAGTATCACAATAATTATAGCTTATGAGGTGCCGTTAAAAAGACTGACCTAAAAACTCACCTAGGCTATAATCTTAATAACTGGGAAATGAGCTAAGAAAGCAATGAAGATTCGGAAACTGGAATATTTTGCCCATGTGAAGCGAAACTTGAGAGATATGTGTAATACAACACTCTCCATCATCAGTGCAAGATTGAATCACGAAAAAGAAGGTCTGGTCGCAGGAAGACGTTATAGCTGCGGAATCTGAGAGTCTGAGTGAATGGTTCAACAGATCCACCGTTTTTTAAAATTAGGGATGGGAGCGCCCAGAAAAATTTCGCCGGAGGGCGCCACAGAGGCTAGGGTCAGCACTGATGAAATTAAACATTATTAATGAAATAAGATAAAATAGAGAATGTATTATAATAATTGCATTACTCGCGACGCAATTCAAAGATTATACATAACGTGGTTATACATGACAATAACAATTTTTGCAGTCATATTAAATAATGCTGACGTAAGCAATAAGCACAAACATGAATAGAAAACGTATTCAAATTCGATTTTCGAGAAGTCCTTTTAGTTGTTTAATCGGCTCCGTAAAGCTTATTCCATAAAGTTGTCTCCGGTCCTCTCGCCGCAGCGTCCTGCCAAGTCCGCTGACACTCGCCGTCGAGCCGAGGCAAATGCGACGGAGCAGCGTCTCGCCGAAAGCCAAATAACTTTACATTTCGCTCAGCTGATTTAAAAGGAGCGGGATTTAAATTCGCCTCGTGGCCGGCTCGGAGCTGCCCGAGGCTAGGTGGACAAACAAGGAAGGACCGAACCGATTGTTTTCTCAAAAGATCAGCGTTGCGCGGAATCAAAGGAGACCCCCATAAAGAAATCGGATCCAAAATAACTCGGGAGGTTGAACAAGACCCGGCCGCGAGGAGGGCAGAGTTATGGTCAATTCGGATGAGTATTTATGTATTCGGATTAATTTGTAACAATAAAAATGTTACCTGTGCGAAAAAATATCCCCGAGGTGATTCATCCCGGCGGATGACACGAGCAGAGACGTTTAGTTACATCGAGTCGGGCTTTATCCAACCTTGTTCCGAGAAGATTTTAATATCGGCCGTTTAAATATCGGAATAGCGTGATTTGTTTTATTCTTTAAAATTGACAGATCATTTGATATTATGCAATGACAAAAAAATAATTATGCATAATGTTACGGATAAATTTAAGACAATTTTATCACGCATATTATCTATAGTTACCTATATCCTACTATAATATATCGAATTTCATGTTATCTCTCTTACCGTTTCGTGTATAGGTTATACTGCAATATAATATAGGTTCCACTTAAAAAATGTGTCCATATAAACCATCAGGACATGTTCTCGTGGGAAGACGACAGACCTGGTTCCGAAATTTGTTTGCTGAGAATTTTTTATATTCTGTCGTCAAAAGTTTAACGTGATCGTAGCCGCCTTCTTGTATGTAGGTATTCACCGTACTTTAACTGTTTTTTTTTTTTTAAATTGTGCAGATGGAAAGCAGAAATGTTCAGAGAATTGGGTTTTATTGCGAATATAAACGAGTGTATGGATTTTTTCGTTTAATGATTCAAAGTTGTATGTATGTATGCACTCACATACATACAACTTTGACTCACAAAAAATCTATGTATGCACTCTTACTCGTGTATTTATACACGAGTAAGAGTGCATACATAGATTTTTAATGTGCTCAACGTATTAAAACAAGATAAGTACTGGTTCACAAAAGTGAGATGCGGCACAATAGAATATACGCCAGTTCTCGGTATTCGCTACATTTGAATTGGCAGCTTTCAAATAAACGAGTTAAGCCGAACAAGGTTCGGGTGTGGCTGCGATCAAGTCTATAATGACAGTGTAAGAAAATGGGATACCAGCATCCTATATATCCTATATATCCTTCTAATTTTGGATGACGGTGTGGGCTTCAATTTTTTTTTTTTTTGTGCAATTTTAAGACTAATTCTATTATTTGTGCACCGGGGGAGAAAATAAGAAAAACATTACGATACCAGTATAACATTATTGGTAGGATCTGGGTTCATTACATTATTAATGAAGATGTATTAAAATCAAGAGAATATACAGGGTGGCCCGAGAACATTTCGTTGTGATATAATTACATCAAAATTAGTTTAACTATATCAACAATAGCTTAAACAGTTAGCTAATTTACTTACTTATCTATTTACCTATGTTACGTTTTATTTTGACAATTTCCGTTGGCCATCTTTGATTATTAATTGTTCCATTGTTGACATTTGGTTTTTTCAATGAATGAATTGCCAGAATGACAAAAATCACTGCAGAAGACCGAATTCTGATCAAAAATTTGCTAATTGAAAAACGTTGGGGTGCTAGGAAAATGATCAAAGAGTTTCAAAACGAAGCCTGGAGTATAGCTAGACATTAGACTGGACATCTGGACAACTGGACATCATATCGGGACGGAGCTCCATCTCACACAGCCAGAAATACAATCAACTTTCTTCATCGTGAGAATGTTAATTTCATCGAGCCAAACATGTGGCCACTGAATTATGTAAAATTGGGTGTTTTAATGATTTCTGATTAGCTTAATATTGTACTTATATGTTTAATTATATTATGTTTTGAATTGTACTTATATGTTTAATTATATTATGTTTTGAATTGTACTTATATGTTTAATTATATTATGTTTTGAATTGTACTTATATGTTTAATTATATTATGTTTTGAATTGTACTTATATGTTTAATTATATGTTTAATTATATTATGTTTTGAAATAACTCGCGTGTTACGGAGATGTTCTCACTTTTTTTGGGCCACCCTGTTTAATATATCTTCATTAGTAATGTGGTCAACCCAGTCCCTGCCAAAGTAGCCTAATACGTATGCAAATGTTTTCTTATTTACTCCCTCAGCGCACAAATAATAAAATTGGGCCTTAAAATTGTACAAAAGATTTTTTATGCACTCACCGTGATCCATAATTAGAGAGAGCATTGGTCATAACACCTATCTCACATAAATAAGTCAAGAGAATAGAACTATTAACAACTAACAAGGAAATCTACATACTCTAGAAAAGATTAGAAAGAAAGATATTGTATTGGCTGTGTAACCTCAGAAAGTAACTCAATTGTCAAAAAGTTGGTGATTTTATACAGGATAATCAACATATCGCAACACGGTCGCCAACCTTTGAAGAAGGCGGCACATGAAGAAGTCTTGTTAAAAATTGTGAGCGCGCTATATTTTTTTGTATGAGCTATAATGCCAAATCGCGTGCACGTGTACACTCGCACACATTGGATATCAGTGGTGTAGAAACATAAAATCATCATTTTTTTATTTCTTACATTACATTTATGGCTTTTTCGACTTTGCGAAACATCAGCTTCCGATTGCGTAAGTAGATATTTATGAAAAATCGTGTTACCTGGTACGATGGCACTGTAGGCAGGCTGCTCGAAGACTGGAGAGTTATCATTATCGTCGGTGACGCGCAACACCAGCGTGGCCCTCGCCACGTGGGCGGCGTCCGAGGCCAGCACCGTGACGGTGTACTCGGCCCTGGTCTCGTGGTCCAGGGGGCGGCGCAGCACCACGCGGCCGCTGAAGCGATCCACGCTAAAAGGACCGCCCCCGCCCTCGGACAGGCTGTAGGTTAGGGCGGGACTGGTGTCGACATCGTTGGCCGTCACTGTAGTGACTACGGTTCCGACGGGTGTACCTGCGAAATCACATATTATATAACGCCGGTCGAATAATTCACACAACACAAATAACAGGGAGAATAGATTATTACAGTCGATACATTTAGGATGTCTGTAAAGTTAGGAAGATGTTAGATTATCGGAGACTGGAGCTGTACAAATAATTCAAGCTCAATGCATAAAGTCGATCCAGAAAACAAATGTCTAAAATCTATCATTACACACGGATGGAAAATCTGTGAAAAACTATTAATCAAATAGTGCTCATTCGGTTGCTCTGTTTTATGAATCCTTTTATTTCGGAGAATCAAATCGAAAACAAACATTGCTGGTAATTATTACTTTTAATTTAATTTAATTCTTTTTTTTTAAATTTATTTTATTGAGGAATTTTGACAGTGCAAACTTAATATAATTAACATAATAAATATTTAACATGTGATACTATTTATGAAAATCCACAGAAATGTTCAGGTATATAAGTATGTTTAGGTGCAGAAGATAAATAAAAAGAAAAAAAGAGGAAGAAAGGGTGGGAAGGTTGCAACTATTATTGCGGTAAAGGGGGAGCAAGATTTGTTTACAGATATAATGATTGGCCAATGAAGGTTAATGTTGAAAAAGTCAATTTCTGTAAATTTCTCATTATGGTATTTGCATGACCGGTGAATTAATGAATTTTGTATGGTAAGATGTTCTACTTCTACGAATTTGGAAGAGTGCGGATTGCCGGGTCGATCAAGATGGTATGTGGAGAGATATTAATTCTAATTGGCCGGGACAGTCAATATGGCTCTGCAGTAGTTTGAAGATAAGTATTTGTTCTTCGATGTTCTAGGGTTTTCATATTGTGGAAGTTTACTGCATCTAAATAAGAGTTGAATGTTAGATAGTTAGATCTAACATTAAGATATCGAAGAAAGCTATTTTGTATTCGTTCATCGTATTACGGTGGATATAGGTAAACACGAGGGTAGGTACTGAAGATCTGTCCAGCCCCAGTCAGCATCCCGTGTACCACAATTTTTAAAGTCTCGCTGTTTTTAACGATCCACCAAAAACCAGATTCTCACAAACAAAACGACTGTCTTCAACCCGAACACAATGACGCCGGAGAAGAGAGTACATAGGTACCCGACGCCCCGAAAAAATGCAATACCGCTTAATAAATATAAGGAAATAAATATATTTAACAGAGGCTTTATTTTACTTAATCTTGTCTTCGGAATCGAAATGTTGCAATGTGTCGGTGGGTATTTTATTTGGTTCTTTTGGACGGGGGAGAGGCGGGCTGTATGCAAAACAAGAGGCAACGGGCAGCGCGTATCGCGTACTACGTCGTCCGCTTGTCCCTCCGCGCTCTTTATTCGGTTTTTGTTTTGTTTGTATCATTCGGGCGCTACGCACCAAGTCAAGCGGGTCGCGCGCGGTCGGCTCGCTCTTCGCCGCTAACTTCGAAAGCTCGGCCCCTCACTACTCAGTGGCTCCGCTTCGTCATCCGGTGTCGCGGCCCGCTCCGCTGGCCGCATTCCTCGTGTTATGTCACCTTCTACTCCGGGCCCCGCGATCTTCACACGGATGGATGATTTTTTCTCCACCCGTCATCCTCAGATGCCCGTTAATGACCGGCGGACGCGGTTTGATCGCGGCGTTAAGATGACAGATATTTTCGATTATCAATTAACACTAATTAAATACCTTGTCTGAGGTTTTGTACTTTTTAGATAATGAAAAATCTAATTCGAAGTGTCAATTCTGCTCCGCTCATTTTAAACACAATATCATTAAACATTCCAAAACCAGAATAATCAATACTATTTTTATGAATTAATTCATTTTAACATTACTGTACATAAATGTCAAAGAATATAAAAATGAGAGGATAAATTAAAGAAAAGCGAAAAAAATTAAAAAAAAACTCTTTTTAAACTTCAATGATGGAGTAAATCGATAAATCCAAAATAAACACAACATATGAGAAAAGCAAACACAAGGCGATCTACAGAGTTCGAGTGTGGAGGAAGATGGATAGGATCGGGAAGCTTACAGAGTCGCAATGGAAATAATAAATATGGACATATTATATTATTGATAGAATCGGCGTTAACTTTATAGAGTTTCATCATAATGGATGGATATAAATGAAACAATGTTATTACTCTACTTGAGTTTATTAGCACTACTCGAGTTTCGAGAGGAACAGTAACTCTCATCGACAGTTTTAATATTTAAAAAAAACAGATTCTCATAGCTGTATAACATACATGCTGTATAAAAAAGGGGGAAAATGAATTATTAAATTTGGTCCATTGATGGCGACGGTGTAGTGGTACTCGAAGCGAATCCACATACTAACATATATACAACTTTTTTTTTTCTGGCATGTGAAGATTGAGGGGTGAGAATCGGTGAACGTTAAGCCAGCCGAAGACAAGTCGTAAACCTTGTAAATACCCTATACTTCCATATATTTTCTCTTTAATATAATACAAAATTGCTTTATCTCTATTTTTAATACTTACTAATTAATAACTTCAATACTTCATAATGACTTTAATACTTCACCTGTCGATAAAAGTTACTGTTCCTCTCGAAACTTGGGAAGTGCTAATAAACTCAAGTACATTGTTACATTTATATCCATACATTAAATATGAGTTTTTCCAGAATAAAATATAAAAATACATTAAAGGTTATCTAGAAGGCTACTATTAAATGGAAGATTTAATTATCCAAAGCACATTTGTTTACTAATAAATATATTAGAGGCAAACTGTACCGATTCGATATTTGAATAGCTGAAAGAAAAAGTTGACTCTGTACGCGCGTATTTATATGTATAGATGCGACGCGCGCGTGTGTGTATGAAAGTGAAGCGTTTTATTAAAGTACGTGATCCGTTCTCCGTTCCCGCGGCCGGGCCAAAGCCTTTAAGTGGCCGCAGGTTGTATGTCCGTACTTAATAATGTAAATAAGCCTCGGGGTTGAGTAAATATGAAACGCCGCCAACTGTTTGCTCCATCCTGGCGACAATGTGATTTTGCTTTTAAGATCCACCTGTTTGCGATACAAATATTCATTCCGATGTTTGTAAAAAGCTTTCGTGAGGGCGCGTACGGGACGGATATAATGTTTCTATTGATCCGATTTGCCTTCGTTCGCTGTACAACACGGAAAAAAGCTTAAGGTGTAACCGAATCAATGTATCTAATGCGGTGCATTGAGCCCACGTTAGATACGACTCCGAACAATACATTTGATATCGAAACTTTTTCGAGTATCGGTGCACTTTTACCAAACTTCGTATTAATAATTTTTAAAATCCACCGCAGCAAGAAATGTAAATATTAAATATGAAATATAATTTCTTAAGTGAAAGAAACACCATATATGTATATAACCATATGCATGTTTGTAACCATCTATTTTAAAAATTGAATTTATTTTGCCAATGTATTTTTCGCTAAATTAAATAAATAAATAAATTACGAGAGAACATGATCGATGTATACATTAATAACCGGCTAATATGCCGGGTTGGGGACCAGGCCATAGTCACAAAGTGAAAATAGCCGTAAAGCGAAGCGAGGATTTTTTAAAAGTTCTTTTACTACACAATTAATATTGACATACATGTTTTTGTTGTAACAGAGGTGAATATATTATAATATAACATGATAAACATAATACTTGAAGTTTATTGTGTGGGATGGAGTAGACTCCACCTCTGATATATACAGCAATGTCCTGGCTACTTTGCTAGACTGCAGTCTGTGTTAAAGTAGCCAGTTTTTTTCATGCTGCTGTGGTGTTATTTAATTAAAGAAAGATAAAGATTCGACAGGAATAAAAATAAAGATAGAGAAAAAAAATCTAGTGGGAGTGTTGTAGAACTAGTGAATTATTAGGGTAGGCATTGTATAATGATTTTGTTAGAATGTTGGATAGCGATGCTTCTGATTGATCTTTACCCAATTGGATCATATTTTGGATCCATATTTGTGTAATTTTGCTGGGTGTGTTGTATAGTTTCGGAACTAAGAACAATTAGAATCTTTGATAAAATGTCGTTGAAAAATAATAGACCAATTTTGTTCGCATTATTTAATGGATAAAACCGCTGAGTATTAAATCTTACGTAAAATACATACACAAGAAGCCCGTCCATTTTGCTTTAGGGCTCTATTTTTTCAGTTACCCCACTGATGACGTCAAGTCCAAGTGTACAATATTAATAATATTTACTAGAAAATATATTTTTTAAATCTTACCTTCGGGAATGTAAACTGGTGATCGCGGTGGGAAGGTTGGCTGGTTATCGTTGACATCTACGACGTGGACTCTCAAGGTGGCAGTGCCCGTCAGCTGAGGGTCTCCCCCATCGGTGGCGATGACGGTCAATCTGTAGCTGTCGCGTATTTCCCTATCCAGTACGATATTCGTCTTCACGGATCCAGAAAATGCAGGCTCGATGATAAAAGCGTTGTCGTGATTTCCGTCCACGATGTGATACAGAACCCTCGCGTTGGCACCTTCGTCCGCATCTTTGGCTGATAACTGCATGACAAATGTTCCTTTGGAGTTTCCCTCCCACACGTTCGCCGTGTACTGCTGCTGGGTAAACTTCGGGGCGTTGTCGTTGCGGTCCAAGATCTGCAGCCAGACCTCGCAGTATCCGTACAGAGCGGGGTTGCCCTCGGCGCGAGCGACGACCACCAGGCGGCGCCGAGGTCCCGGGGGTTGCTCGTGGTCCAGTCCTTCCGAATTCGCCACTCGAATTATTCCGCTATCGGGGTCTACATCGAACGTCGAGTCTTCATTGCCACTCCCGAAACTGTAGACGATCCGTTGTCTCCTGCCGTCACTGCGCACCGCCGACACTTGAATGATTTCCTTCCCTTGCGGAGCGTTCTCCATCAGGCTCACAGAGTATGACACATTTTGAAAATGTAAGCTCGCCGTTCCTTCCGGCACGTCTCCAACTCGAATCTCTATCAACCCAGTGGCGTTTTGCGGCGGATTACCTTTGTCTCTCGCCAGCACTTCTAAGTGAATAAGTCTACCGTTCTCACTCGCCAAGCTTTGGGCGGCCGTTAAAACTCCAGTATTGGGGTTGATTCGAAATTTGGAATTGGGTAGTTCATTGATGAGACTGTAAAGGATTTCCGCGTTGGTTCCGTCATCCGCGTCTGTCGCGGTCACCTTCAGCAGACTCTGTCCCGGCTGGGAGAGGGCGGCCACTTGCCCGGTAAAGGGGTACTTGGTGAACACGGGCTTATTGTCATTCACGTCGCCGATTGTGATTTGGATGGGAACTGTTTGTGACTTGGCGTCGTATTTACCGCCATCCGTCGCCACAACTAGGAAGTTGTAAACATTCTGGATCTCTCGATCGAATACCCTGAAACAAACGACAGCTGTTAAAATCCGCTATAAAAAAACTGCTCGCGTCTTGACAAACAAACTGCGTACAATAATAATGCGCGTGTATTTTATCGGTATTCTATAAATATGTTAAGACGTATTCTTCATTCAGCGACTGAGCAGCAGCGAGCAATAAACCTCGCATTGCGCATGCAAATATTTGACAGCGACCGCCGCAGGCTCTCTTTAATACTTTTTCCTCCGGCGCTGCTTCCATTTATTACAATTGCTAATAAACTCTATTATTTATAACCGCCTTATTTGTTTAAAGGTTTTATCATGAGAACGCAGCCGGCTGTTAACGCGGCGGGGCGAGCGCGCACAATGCGCTCGGACGTCATCCAGTCGGTCTCGGGCAGAAATGGCAGAGGCATTGTTAAGATTTGAGTTACGCTCCGACGTTCGGGTCTACATGGCGCATAAGACGACACCGCATATTTTGCATATTGTATTCCCGTCGGAGTACTTTGTAAACGGGGACCAGAAGCTTTGGAAACACTTTATCGAATTTGTTTCGCGAGATACACGAATGTGTATCCGTGCCAAGTCAACGTCCTTAACGTGAGGACGGCGAAGTGTGCGCAACCGGGCGTGCGCGCAGACCCCGACTTTGCGCACGCGGCTGACCAAACAATCGAAATTTAATTATCCCAAAGGAAAAGTGAACATGTTCTTCATTATGAACATACCCTTCTTTTCAGGCTTCCTTTTTTTCTTTTATTTAACGGGAAGATAAATAATATATTTCATCGACTTTGGCATTGGTGTAATTTCATTTTGATATTAAAGGTTCAGTGTCCGAATATATTGGGTTGTCTAATAAGTCTTCGCCATTTTAATGAAATGCTATTTTCCTGCTCTTTTGTTTTTTTGTAACAAAAATTTACATACCATTCGACACCATTTTTTCTACTCTAAAACCTCAGTATCGCTATTTTCCTGTATCTTATAGTTTTTATTAATTTTTGGGCGAAAATAATGGAGTATCAAGTTTGCGAAAAACGAACATTTTCGACACATACTTCTTTTGTTTTTTTTTCACTTTTTTTTAAAAATTATACTATTTTTTAGTTTACTTTGTTTAGTCTTTTTGTTATCAGATTGTTTGAGTATACTATTTTTTAGTTTAATATGTAATAGTTATTTAATTCCTAAGAAACTTCACTGGTTTTATTTTTACATATTATGTTATTATTGTTACACTGTTCGTTTCTCTAAAAATAAAAAATAAAATTCGCCTTTAATCGAGGTAAAAATGGTCATACAGGAGCTCAACGGGAAATTCTGCCGCATTCATCCCACAGTCCCGACCTCGCTCCATCAGATTATCACCTTTTTCGGTCGCTCTCCAATCAAACGCGTGGCGTTACGTTCGACAACGACGAGGGCCTCAGAAATTGGCTCGATAACTATTTAGATATTAGACCAGCCGATTTCATAGAAAAGACATCGACAAATTGATTGAAAGGTGGGATGAAGTCCCCAACATTAATGGAGAATACATTATTGATTGAAAGGTGGGATGAAGTCCCCAACATTAATGGAGAATACATTATTGATTGAAAGGTGGGATGAAGTCCCCAACATTAATGGAGAATACATTATTGATTGAAATGTTGTAATTTTAATTAAAAAATGTGATAATTGAACAAAATGAAGATTTATTAGACAACCCAAAATACTTGTGAAAAATTGAATAAAAACAATGAAAAGATACCGTTTTGTGATTATCAGACAATAATTTCTTACCCCGCTGTTGTGATGACTCCAGTCCTGTTATCGATCCTGAACAACCACTGGCTCTCGTTCGCCAGGGAGTACAGCACGCGCGCGTTCACTCCCAGATCCGGGTCCGTGGCGCGAGCGCGCATCACGCTCGTGTCCGGAGGAGCGTCCTCGGGCACCGTCGCTGTGTAGGCTGGAGCCTCAAACCTCGGCGCGTTGTCGTTCATGTCTTCCACCGTGATGGTCAAATTGCAAGAGCCGTGGAGGGGAGGGGAGCCGCCATCCTGGGCGGTGATGAGGAGCCAGTGTCGAGCCCGAGTCTCCCGATCCAGAGGCCTCGCCGAGAGTGCTCCAGTTCTGGAGTCTATGCTGAAGATGTTGCCATGGTTTCCACCTAAAAAGAATGATTATATTAGATGATACGAATTAGAGTACACTATGAAAAAAGTTGCTACTGTGAGATTATATTATATTATGAGAAATGTGAAATAAAGTCACAAAAAATTTGAAAATATTTCGTCGTTTTATGAATGAAATTAAAAAAAATCTGTGGGTGGAATTTCTCGGATATTTGGCTGGGAATCTGTGAGGGGGGGGGGGGGGGGGAGGATTGCTAGAACAACCCGAACAAATGAAAGATTATTCCATTATATTTTTTGATTTCATAGTTTTGGGGTTATTTAAAATCAATTTCAATCCATACTGGTAGGTGTCTGTAATGTGAGCTCGAATATCATTGGTGCCATCTGTGGATTTGCGCCTAAATACCTATTTCATTACAAATTGAAGATTTTGTGACCGGTGCCTTTATCTCCAAGCCAAAGATATGACGTCATTGTGAGATGCTTGTAATGCGTGTGTATATGTGAAATATGAAAATAAAAAACCTTTTTGTCTTTTTTGAAGAAATTAGGAAAATTGAAGTAGAGTATTCTTCAAAATATTAGTTTTGAATAGAGCAACGTTGATTGAACTATATTCAAATATATACAAAAAAAAAAAAAAAAAAAACTGTTGACTTAAAGTTACACATGTGTTAGAAAAAACCATAAAATTATAGTTTTATTTATCATAAACAATTTTACTAGGTTAATATGTGGAATAATAAGCTTACCGGTAATGGAGTACGTGATTTCTCCATTTGCACCAGCATCAGGGTCGCTGGCCACCACCGTGTGTATGACCGCGAACTCGTTGTTCTCCGGCACGGCCAGCGGGCGGCAGGCCGCGGCGCCCAGGCGAGGGGCGTGGTCGTTGGAGTCCACGACGAAGACGCTGACCAGCGCCGTGTCGTGGCGCTCGGCGGTGCCGCCGCCCCCTCCATCAGCGTACACGGGCACCAAGTAGGCTTGCGAGGTCTCACGGTCCAGGGGCGAGCGCAGGCGCAGCGACCCTCTCGAGTCTACAGTGAAGCGGTCGTCAGCCACACCCTCGGGGATGGAGTAGGTGAGATTTCCACCTGAATGGTGAAATCGTTTTGTTAAAAAAAAATGTTTTACATGTGTATCATCATCACCCAATCCAGCAGTCTCTGCATTGTTGAGCTGGTTCCCGCCAATTGTTGGACTGGGCGCACGCCAAGAATGGATACGTCTTATGTACAGGGTGGCCCAAAAAAAGTGAGAACATCTCGTAACGCATTAATTGTTTCAAAACATAATATAATTATAATTCGTAATGTATTTTTTTTTGCACAATATTTAGCAAATAAAAAATCATCAAAACACCCCATTTTGCATGATCTATTGGGTTTAAATCTGGGCTATTCGGTGGCCAGATGCCTGGCTTGAAGTTAACATTCTATTTTTATATTAACATTCACACGACGAAGAAAGTTGATTGTATTTCTAGCTGTGTGAAATGGAGCTTCGTCCTGCTGTAATGTCCAGTTATGCTGTAATGTCTAGTTATATTCCAGGCTTTGTTTTAAAACTCTTATCGTTTTCCTAGTACCCCGATGTTTTTCAATTCGCAAATTTTTGATCAGAATACGATCATCTGCAGTGATTTTTGTCATTTTGGGTAACAATTTGAAAAAACCAAATATAAACAAAAGTAAAATTAATAATCAAAGATGGCGACCGGGAATTGTCGAAATAAAACGTAATATAGGCAAGTAAGTAAACTAGTAAATTATTTAAGTTTTTGATGTAATTATTATATATCACATTTTACGAAATATTCTCACTTTTTTGGGTCACCTTGTATATTGTCCTGCACCCCATTTTCCTTCAGATTTATTATTGAACAGCTATTTTAAGATACATCGCCTAGTCATCGAAGCAATCCTAATTTTGTGACTTTCATCATACATCATACGCAAGATACGCGATTTAAAGAAATGATTTCTTTATTTCTCATATATTATTGTATCCATTAAATCTGTCTGGAGTGTTTTCTACCAACATTAACACACAGACACGCACACGTTATTTTTTAAATTATTATATTATATTATATTATTGGTGATTAGCGTATAACTGACTCTAAAACTAATGAACTAAAAAATGAAGCAATAGTTTAAAAGCAGCGTAATACTTCGTAGTGAAAGATTTGTTCGAAGTTATATCTGTTGAACATGATATTATAGTACCGAATATTTGTACGATTAAAACTACAGTCTATCTAACTGATTTGAATAATTGCGATTTTTAGTATGCTTATGCCTCATTATTTAACTTTAAAAAGAAGTAATGGTCAGTTGGTCCAGCTGTAATCACTTACCTGTAATTACCAAATGGTCGGGATTAAATCTTATCCCAAGATAACAATAAGTAAATTCTGTTTTCGTAGCACAAGCCGCTCAGCTTAGTTTGGAATATTGTATTCAACATGTATTCCGTGCATGCGTGTCTATTTCTAAGAAGCGTTTAATATTACATAATTGAACAACAATATAATAATAATATATTTTGTTTATTTGTAGAATAACGGCTCAATAGCATAAGATAAAGAAATATACATTAGATTAACACGGGAATCGAATCGAACTAAACTATCTATCTAGAATAAACTTTCGTTTAGTACAGAAATAATGTTTTAATATTTATATTTTGACCGCTGTTGTAGTAATAACAGTACGAACGTCCCGACAATTATCTTAACGAGTGCAATTTTGCTTTGATTAACTTCGAGGATCCGGGAAACAAGCCCGCGTAACCAATGGTTGGACATTTTTAATGTCGGATGGTTTATTGCTTCTTGTGAAGAAATCCCAATTGATATTTATGATAAATGATATTGCCGATTCTAAAAAGGAAATCATAATTGATATAATTGTACTTTTAATGTTGTAATTATAGTAGAGCATCTATTTAAAATTTCTCTCTTAATTCGTCAATAAAATATATGATTACCTTAATAAAAACGATGCTCAATCATAACTACAAAAATATTATCCTCTAATTGTAGGTACTTTAAGTTAATTATACTTCCTAATAATAAATTAATAGTAATTTATTAATTGTATTACGACACAATAAATAAAAAAGGTTCATTAGTAAATGACTTGTTATAAACGTACCTATATGTAAAAATTCAGAAGTTTGATACACCTGTGTGTACGTTTGTATGCATTGCTAAAAATTCTGGGAAACAAATATAAATTAAATAATCTATAATATGGATTAACACGAACGGAAACATTATTTTACAATTAGCGCCATCTGTGTATTAGTAGAGATTTTAATTGCTTAGTTCTAAAAACTACCACGACAACCCACCGCACTTGTGTAATCGCCACATTGTTGCTATTCACATTAATCTGCTCTATTTTTAAGCTAGTGAATTACTCAAGTCATACAATTAGGTATTTACTGAATTGAAAATTCCTTTCGGTTGATCCATTTTGTATGGAGTTGTTACCTATGGTGTTTTTTTAACAGAATAACATTAGAAAAACTTACAACTGCGTGAAAATCATTGAAGTGTCTACTTCCTCTTTTTCTAACTCGCGAATTTTACTACAAAGAAATCTTATTGTTTTTAACGTGCTGAATCCACGGTCATTCTTTACGTTCGGAGTGCATTTGTGGGAAAAACAAAAAGCAATTAGCAGAACTATTTCCTACGTTAACCTTTAATAAAAATAATTATTTCGTTTATTTATTACGTGAAGGAATTTCAAACAATAAAAGAATCATGTTCAGTCATAAAAAGTGTTCTTAAAAAAGGCCATACATTTTTTATATTGATTTTTATATGGGTAAGAAGGTATTATTTTACGTTAAAATTTAAACTTTAAAAACACTATTAATAGTATTCTAAAATTACAAATAAATACATGGTAGGGTCATATAAACGATGAATTAATTTTGTCTAAAGACGTTGGCCAAATGAAAGTTCGTAATCCTATGTACAACACATATTGTAGACATATATTATATATGATTGTATAATATTATCGGTAACAGCATAACCTAAATCTATACCCACTGCACGCCACTGGATACACATGATGTCGAAAAGCCAGATTAACAATATCTTAAATTATTTGTCAACAAAGGAAAACAAAATTTATTAAATAATAATGCAAAACCTGTGTTTTTCAAAAAAACTGATATTTAGTTGTGGATATGATTCGTTTCAGATAAATGTTTAAATTGATACGAAAAACTAAAATAATATATTTTTCAAATAAGGTTTAAATGTTTAACTTTATGACTATACAGTTTCTGTTTATACAACAGCAGTGTTTCTAGTAAACACGTAGTAAATACATATGTATTTTAGGTGAGCTTTAAGTTATATATTTTATTACGTACCAATATGGCTCAATGAAGATTTAGCCGCCACCTTCACCACAAAGCTACCGACAGGCAGGTCTTCGCTGACGTTCACCTTGTACACGGATTCCAGGAACCTCGGAGGGTTGTCGGAAGAGCCCTGCACTTGCAGGTGTAAAACCATAAAGTTCTGGCGGGCCGCAGGGGCTCCGTGATCGCTCGCCGTTATGTTCAAAGTAAACAATCCATTCATCCCACCGCTGAACGACATTAACGGTCTCGCGAGAGTTATCACTCCCGATTCATATCCGATTATGAATCTGCCGTTATCATTTCCGCTCGAAATAACGTATGATATTCGCCCGTTATCGCCAGAATCGGCATCCACTGCTACCACTCTCGACAGTGGGGTTCCCACTGAAGAAGAATCGCTTATTTTTAC
Organism: Eubasilissa regina; assembly: GCA_022840565.1. Taxonomy (NCBI): domain Eukaryota; kingdom Metazoa; phylum Arthropoda; class Insecta; order Trichoptera; family Phryganeidae; genus Eubasilissa; species Eubasilissa regina. The sequence goes on along the minus strand of JAINEB010000008.1, from coordinate 6,922,976 downwards.
CGTCTTGACAGTCGGAGCGATAAACACCGGCGAGTTGTCATTAGCGTCTGAAATGATAATTCTCACTGTCGCCGCTGTCTTCAGTCTTTCAGACGTATTCGTCGCTTGATCTGTGGCTATGACAATCAACGTGTATTCTGTAAGGTTTTCGTAGTCTAAATGTTCTAGTAAAGTGAGAGTTCCTCTTAACGGATCGACAGCGAACACTGGCTTTACATCCGATAATTGCTTCGCAAGGCTGTAGTGAATCTCTCCGTTCAATCCAGAATCGGCGTCAGTCGCGGTGAAATTGAACACTGTTGCGCCAATTTTTGTATCCTCGGGGATTTGGATCGTGATTGGATCGACTGGCCATTTGGGTGCATTATCGTTGACATCTACTATGTCAACCTTGATAGTCACTGCGCTGCTTTGTGGATTATTTGTTGCTGAAGTATCCAACGCTCGAACTTCTAGTCGATACTCTCCTTGGTTTTCTCTGTCGAGCTGCCGCGCTACCACGAGCGATCCGGTACTTCTGTCAATATCAAATGCTCCGGTAGCATGTTCTCCTCCGAGAGTGATCAATGTGTACGTTATGTGTCTACTTAAACTTCCTGAAATGAGATTCTCCTGATCAGATTGTTCGGTGCAGGCGATGGAACCTACGACGTGGCCCACTTTTACGTCTTCGCGAATCTGTAAAGAAAGTAATTGTTTAAGTACTAATTTGTTAAATTACAAATATTTACCATATTTAAGCAATGAAGAAAATCTTACGGAAAATACTAGACTGGAGCTAGTAAATGTAGGTCTGTTATCATTGAGGTCCAGAACCTCGACTCTCAACAGTCTGACGGTCTGCTTGGGAGGCTTCCCGGCGTCAGTCGCCGCCACAGCGAGACGGTAGATGGCACGTTCTTCGTGATCCAAAACTGCACACGAAAAAATAAAAGATAAATAAACCAATAAATATTTATGAAAACTAATTAATTCAAATATATTCATACATATAATTACATGCAACTTACCGACTCTGGTTCTGATGACTCCAGTGACAGGGTCGATCGTAAACACCCCGTATCCGTCCAAGTCCCGTCCCTTTAGTACGGAGTAAGTAACAGAAGCGTTCTGTCCATTGTCTCTGTCGACGGCTCGCACTCTGGCAACTTCGGTTCCCGGAGGCTGCTCTTCGCGAGCGCTCACCACGTCCTCCCTGGGGTCCAGAACCTCGGGAGCGTTATCGTTGACGTCGGTGACGAGCACGCGCACCGGCACGCGGGATGCGCGCGCCGGCGTGCCCAGATCGCGGGATTCGGCGACCAGCTCGTACGTGGCACGGGCTTCGCGATCCAGAGGCTCTTTGGTTATAATCTCACCTGTGAACAATGAAAAAAATACAGTGATAAACTGTGGGTGGAATGTACAAATTTAACCTACAATATCTAGTTACACCCGACATAACACACACCATCAGGATCACATTATCATGCTGAAAGATCTGAATATGATGACCTTTAAGCAGAAAATATATTTCTATGTAACGGTATTTATTTATAAAATCCTGACTAAGAAAATATGTATCGGCAAAATTTATACGAAAAATTGATGCAAATCAACATGAGCACGAACATCATACAAGAGGAAAAGATAGACTGAGACTGTCATTCAGGAATAAGACTAAATCTCTGAAATCGATAATGTACAGTGCGATAAAATTTTTTAATGAAATGCTAGAAAACATAAGATAGAAGGAGAAATGACATACATTCTAAATTAAACTAAGCAAATATGTGAAATATAAATTACAGTAAAAATAAACGATTTACAAAAGTAATCAATTAAATATCAAAATTATTTATTTATTCATTAGTAAATTTCACGTTAGTCACAATAAAAATTTAATTAATAATAATTTATATAATAATTTTTTCAATAATACAATAATAATTTTCCAGATATAAGACTTAATAGATTGTTCCCACAGCGCGTTCAAATAGGAAAATTAATGAAAAAATTGAAACGGAAACTTAGAATTAAAAATTCAGCTATAGTAATATCAAAACAATTTATACTATGAAAGTATGTCAAAATTAGACAGCTTTCTTTGCTCAACTGCAACCAACGAATATTACGTGTATCCATTTTTAAATTTAATCCAACAATGTCAAATAATACACATAATAATAGACAAATGATTAATTAGCTGACAGAAAGGCAATTATGAATAAAACAAAGAATTTGGAATGTATGGGTGAACAGGCCTAGATACTAGGTATGAGCTCAAAATCACGAACCGTGAGTTAATCATTGATATTTTTAATCACACTTACTATCTGTGATTGAATATCTGAGAATATGGTGATTTGCTATTCATTTTATTATTTTAGTTATATTTGGTTGCGAATCGTGATTTGGTGCATGTGTATATGGAACGAAAATATTCATGAAGGAATGACGTTATAATTCGTGATAACCGTCATCTTGTAGATTCTGCAAACATTTTACGCACTTGACCCGAAATGCTGAGAATTTGACCCGATAAATAAACTCACTTTTTTTACGGTTGTTATTCTCTTTTTGATGATTTTAAATTTGTTATATATGCTAGAATATGTTTTTAACGTTAATAAAATTTTAACAATATAAGTAAATATGCTAAAAATTATGTTTTAAAAAAATTTATTTATTTATTTTGTGTATTGTGATATCGTGCGGCGCATGCGTATTAGTAATGAAATTGCAATCACAGTCACAGTCTTCAATCACTGATATTATCGAATATCAATCACAATCACACTAGTGAGTCAAAAGTGGCATTTCTTCTCATCACTACTAGATACATGTCAAATGTAACAATTGGAAAAAAGGTAAAATTGAATATCAACCCAAAAAAAACGCACCTCACTTGTATAAAAATATATTATTATATAGTGGATTATGCTGTATTCCTGCTGATTGACTTAGATAATTGGGGCCATTAAAAATATTTTTTGATCTGAATTGTGAATTCTTTTCTTTATTTTACCTACCTCGCAATAAACCCTTAAATTTTATCCGTACTTAAAATACTCCCTGTATAATCATACAAATAAATAGCTGTATCTAATGCCATTTTAATAAAATATAATATCGAAGATCACGTATTTAAAATTTAAATTTAAATTGTTAATCGCATTCACGAATGTCTGGATGCAAGAAACCATTAAACAAAGGTCGGTTGTAAAACAGCCGAAATTATCATTCATAAAAGTAATCATAACCACCGGAATAACTATGATTATCTGGAAGTGAGATCGGACTACCTGGACCCTGTTCGGAGAACATGTTCCGCGCACGGCGCTCCGCGGTGCAGGTAGGCAGGTAGGCGCAAGATAGTGTTTTTGCTTGTGATATAATATAGGCAACATGTCTGCTCATCTCGCAGTTATAATTCGCCCGGTGATTGCTCGATGTTGCGAGGTATTCCGCTCGAGAGGAAATTGGAACTACGTGACACTGCGCGGAATAACGCCGTTAAATAATAAGATTCATAATTAAACACGGTACCTAAGATCCGAGATCGGCCAAAATTAAAATGATCTCCGCTCCGATACTGCTGTCTTCGGTTTTTCATTAAATGGCGCATTTTACTTTACGGCAATAAAAAATACCCCCAAATTTGATATCGTAAAATCTTCGTTTGTAATAAGAGTGGAGCCGATAAAGCAGCTTTCGTTCCAAATTCCTCTGCACACACTGCGGAGAGTTGTCGTTCGCCGTGTTATTCGTTGTAACATTTTGATTGGCCGGTGTAATTTGAACGTGTTGATTTTTTACGAAAACGTAATTAACTTGTATTTCAGAGAAACGGATACTGTCCGTATGGGAAATCTTACTATAACATTTTATCACTTGAAGAAATGTACGTATCAGAATTAACGTTCAGTTGGATTCAATGTTCAAAGGATGTACGATTAAATGTATTTTTGTAAGAATTATTATGAAAAGTTACGGAGATCATTTATTACAATTCGCCGCAATGGCGACAGTGCATTTACGATTGTAATTAATATTCGTATGGTCGGTAAAGAGAATTTAGTTTAATCCTTAACACGACCCTTGCGAAGATCGCGACCTTCACATCATGTTCGGTCAATGTTAATGCTGCCACATAATAGCCTTTTACTGCCAGTAATCCATAGATACACTGTCGATAGAGCGGCATGATTTATTGTGACCTTAACCCCTTAGTGAAGGAAACATGATATGTTTTATCCAATGTTAAACTCCTGGGAAAATTTACTAAATTATTAATTTATTCCCTCTCAATAACTTAGTTATAATTCGTTTCGGTAGAGGGTTTTAGTCTATCAACATCCGTCATTTTCATTCGTTAGCGTCTTCTTTGAAAAAGCTTTGCTTTATGTTATTAGAGATATGGATCACAGTAATTTGCTTTAAAATATATTGGCGTGAGGTATTACGCAGTTAGTAGAAATGTGTATGTCCAGTATTGAAAAATATTGTTAATTATTCAAATCACAATACTGACATGTTCAGTATTTAACTTCTCAAGAAACTAGAACTATTTCATTTAATCCAAATGCCAAAATTTTACATAAATTAATCAGTGGTGACATCTCTTGTTCACAAGTATTGTTATTACCAAAGACAGACATGTTATTGCCAATTGGCCGTTTCAGTCGATATAATAGAGATCATGATAAATTTTTGACATTTTTAAAATTAGATCGAAAACAAAACAATTTTTGACACAATTGATTGTTTTCATTTTTGCTTCTGGTCGTCGATACCATCATTGTTGAAATTGTTTTCTCTACAAACCCAGGGATGGGCTAGAGGGAGCGCTATCGCGCTATCGCGCTAGCCTGTTGAATTAAGAAAAGCCAATATTCTCAGATCAAATCAGTACATAACTGCAATTTCTGTTGATGGTTTAAATGCATTATGAAACATAACATAATTGAAATTACTCATGAAATATATTCATTTCGGGTGCACAATAAAAGAGACCTAGCAGTTTTTTTCGTCTATCGTCTACCAAAGCTTAAAAACGCCGATGATTGATACATATTACTTCCAGATGTTCAACGCAACATTTTTGTGAACGATGCTTTGAACGATTATCCTTCATACTTCACATGTGCAGATTTTTTTCCTTTTACCGTGATTATGCACAGTTTTGAGAAGAACCGTTCCAAATATGTATTACTTTGTACCATTATTCACTAAGGAGAACTTCAGTTTCAATCCTGTGTTCTGTTTTGAAACACGGAATTGGAGCGAAAAGAATTGTACCTATTTCTGCGTCAGTTTTGGAATTGTTCACTCTTGTAATCTAAGGTAGATACATTTTTTAACTATTGATATTAATTATGTTACGATTGTTACATAATATAAGTATATTAAGTAACATTCGATTGCATTAATAATTATTGCGTATAAGAGTGATAAAAAAAATTCACCCCTTCCCCGGAACACCGTAAATAGTTCTGAGATTAAACGAACCCCTTGTTAGCATATCGGCAGCCCACCGCCGTTCATACCTATATATAGTTATCTTGAATAAATAAATTAATTGTTATTATAAATGTTCTTATTTTACTGACAAGATATATCTGTTGAAAAAATATATTATAACGTTATGTTATAGTACCTACCAGCCACGAGTTATTATTTTGAGTTGACATTTCGAAAATGGCAACATTGCAACGCGGGAAGGAATTTCTCTATGGCACTTTTCCGTTGACGGCTCGAGAGCGTGTGTATAAGCTGCTCGTGAAGTTATTATCAAAAATGTGATTTCATGTTTAGAAAAAGGAGGTTTAGAATAATATAAAATATTAGGGATCCGTGTTACCCTGTACTATGTTAGTCTAGAGTTTTTGTTATTTTGTTTGTGTATTTGCAGGATGTAAAACATTCCTTCCTATCGCGACGTTTGTAAGGCGTAATTTGGATGACAATACTAATTTATTCGTAAAGGATTGATTACTCACGAGCTAAGCATTATGAGAACACGATTGGGTTCCATCTGCTCAATTTATTTTCTAATATGAGGACGCAAGAGTTTCTACGCTACTTCAGGAATCACGTCAGGAAATAGGTGATCTAGCCTTTATAACGTTGGCGGTGCGAGGAGACACCAAATATACAACGGGGTGACTCGGAACATGAAAAACTGAATTCAAATTATGGATTGCTCCTGAAGAGCAAAGGTTCTTGTGTCTAATTGTTGTGAATGAAATTCTTAGTTGTAAAGTTTTGAAGAGGTAGTAGAGTATGGAAGAGCTAATTAATTATAATGTTGTAAATCTCAAACTTATTTTATTATTTTCTCTTTGAGAATGATTACCGATGTGGATGGGAGACGGTATGGTGAATTCTGTAGATTTGGACCACGCATCTCATGAATTCCCTTGAGCAAGCATCAGATTTACAAACTGATCATAGCAACAAAAGTGTCCGGCGCTAAACTATTCATTAATATGTATTGATATTATATATTTAAAATATTCGTTTTATATCATGAAAATGGACGTTTGCCGTCCAACACAGCTTTATTCGACATCTATATAATTTTTTACGAACTTGACATCTATGATTTCATATCGTTAAACAACCGTAATCAGATTGTACTCAAGATTCTCAATGACTGCGCTCGTGAAACATGACATGTCGTTAGAGGAATCGTATTGCATTTAAAGTGCAATAAGCATGCGGGCACGGGTGCCCCGCTAATGTGATTACTCAGAGCGAGATAATTTAAGTGTGTGCTCTCACTCAATATTTGCCTGAACATTGTCTCAGTAAGCAAAGCAGCCGAAGTGACGTGTGTAAGTAGATTTTAATGACGATCGTGAATTAGCGACATAAGATCAGATTCACACGCAAGATTTTGTTCAACACGTCGGGCACACAGTAGAAAGAATTGACAAGCGGCAAATAGTACATTAATATATTTTTTTGTCCAACTCACCAAGGCTTATTTGTAGTAAGTATAGATTTAGATTATGCTGTTACCAATGGTATTATACAATCATATATAATACGATATATGTACTTTTAAATACTAATTAAGTGTATTAATTTTAAAGATATACATATAAAATCGAAAAATATTGTTATTGCGTTATTACACTTTTTCAAATTAATAGATCTATCGTTCCATTATTAACACCATTGAGTAAACCGATAGCTGACGCCAGAATTAACAATTCATTTATATAAAATTTTTGACACATTGATGCAACTTATATATTATTAAAGAGAACACATTCTTATTGTGAAGTTGTAATTATTCAGAACAGACGGTCTGTGATATTTTATAACTTCACAATAAGAATGTGTTCTACTTAATAATATGTACTTTTGTTTAACTAACGTCTTTAGATAAAATAAACCCGTCATTTATACGACCCTACCATGTATTTATTTATAATTTTAGAGTACTTTTAATAGTGTTCTTAAAGTTAAAGTTTTAAAATTAATACTTTCTTACCCATATAAAAAATATACGGACGTTTTTAAGAACACTTTCTATGATTGAACATGATTAATTTATTGTTTGAAATTCCTTCACGTAATAACTAATGGAAATAATTATTTTTATTAAAGGTTAACATAGAAAATAGTTCTGCCAATTGCTTTTTATTTTTTCCAAATCAAAAACTAATCTATGCACGAAATTTAAAAAACAATCATGAAACTAACACGTTAAAAACAGTAAGATAGTAAAATTCATGAATTAGTAAAAGAGGAAGTAGACACTTTAATAATTTGCACGCAGTTGTAGCCCTTTCTAATGCTATTCTGTTAAAAAACAGCATAGGTAACGACCCAATACAAAACAGATTTTCAACAAAACAACCAAAATAAATTTTCAATTCACGAAATAGCCATTTATTTGACTTGAGTAATTCACTAGCTTAAAGACAGAGCAGAGTAATGTAAATAGCTCGATGCGGTGAATACAAAAAAATCCCATAGGTACAGCAGTGAGTTATCGTGTTAGTTTTTAGAACTAAGCAATTAAAATCTCTACTGGTACACAGATAGCACTAATTGTAAAATAATCAAATTATTTAATTTATATTTGTTTCCCAGAACTTTTAGTAATGCACAGCTTTTTTGTTTGTATGCACTGCTGACTGCAAGCCGCGAATTTCAGAACTGCACTATAATCCAGGTACAATTTTGTGATGTATTTTTTTGAACTAATTCTAGATATTCATTGAAGTGAAAATTAAGGATGGCCACCCACTGAAAAATTATGTCATATTAAATTATGTCCTTGCTTATTTGTCGTGGACAAAAAGTTATGCAGTTTTTTTTTTTTTATTACAATAGTTAAATTAATATTATAATATATTGGCGAAAGAATTTATCCCATTCAGTCGTAGGAGGTCGTATTTGTATTACCGTATTAACCCGAATATATGGCGATTTTTTTTTACTGTTTATTAGCTGTAAAAAATTGACTCGCAGTAAATTGAAGACCTAGGTACTTAATGAAATATTTTATAAACAAATCTTCTTGTTTTACGCTTTTGTATCCTGCCGCCCACTTTTGACCATAGACACTTGTCTATGATTTGGTGTGTGTGGTCGACTTTTGTCATTTGTATGTTTTCTTATGCAACGGTTACTTATTTTATTATTTATTGTCCGTAAAGAGTTCTAGTAACAATAGTAGTGCCGAGAAAAAAGTCTCATCAAAGAGACAAATAAATAAAGGTACCAGTGTGAAAAAAATTGACTTTTTTTCTAAATATCTATATTAAAGTTTTTTGTGTTGCATTATATTCGGGCTAATACGGTATAAGTATTGTAGGGATGGTAAAATAGTTCAATAAACCGCAGGCGCGTGCTGTCAGTACATTGAAATAAGCTGTACTTAATTATATATTTTTAGAAATACAGCGAAACTAAATATTTTTCTGACACAATATGCTACCATTTATTAAAACATGAATAATATGAAAATAATTGTGATAAGAATATTACGAGATGCACAACTTGTTTAGACTTATTTGGCAGAAATTCTAGTCAAGTACAGCTTATTTCAATGTATTGACTGCACGATAAACCGTTATTTTGACTGTTATTGGTAACTGTGATTGTGTTCGATTGTAACGGTGATTGATAACTGATTAACGTAATTCTTTGATCAATGAGTTGTACATTAGAAAGTCAGCCCCCGACAGTTAAATCTTAATTACCAATCATCGTTAAATTTCAGTTACCAATCATCGTTAAATTTCAGTTACCAATCATCGTTAAATTTCAGTTACCAATCATCGTTAAATTTCAGTTACTAATCATCGTTAAATTTCAGTTACCAATCATCGTTAAATTTCAGTTACCTATCATCGACACAATCACAGTCACGTAACGGTTTACCGTCACTAATGTATTGTACCTATGGTTTTTTTACTTCCGCACATAACACTTGATTATCTGTTTGTTTGTAATGTTGTTATATACCTGTATTTAAAAAATAAAATAAAGATAGCACTTAAAAGGGCGCATTAAGGTTTAAATTAAAATCTGTTCGTTTTTACAATCTCTTACATTAGTTTAGTTTTTTTATCTCCTTTCTTTTGTGTTTATTAATTTTAGATTTCGTATTTCTGCAGTATTATGTGTGGAACCGATAAAAGAAGTTAAAGCTTCTACAACGATTCTGGGAAAGGGTGGGTCTCCCCCTTCTAGCGCCCCTTTATTATATACCTATATGTATAATTGTATTTTTCTTTTATTCCAAATAACCACTGTAAACATTTTAACATTACATGTCTCACGCCACACATATGCACAGCTTGTTAGAAAAAATATTAATAAATTCAGTTAAAAAATAAAATAAAAATCTCACCGGTGGAGAATCGAACTCCAGTCTCCTGCGTGACAGACGGGTATACTAACCACTGTCCTGCCGATGAACACGAATATCTTAAGCTTTTTAACTAACAAACTAAACTTGTTACAAAGTTCACCAGATGTAATTATTTATAAATTGAATATTAAAATTTTATCTTAAGAATGTAAATAACAAATTATATCAAAATGTAAATCAATAAATTCAAACATGAAAAAACTGGCTTTATTAAAACATACTTATATGACAATTTAACACCACAAATAAGGTGAAAAAGCAGGGTGGTGGATAACAAGATCGACCAAAATCTTTTTGATTTCAATGATGCCTGGTGTCAATCCCGGTACCGGTAAAGGTGAAAATAAAACATAAGGTAAATGTGAAATCGTATAAAAATGTTACGAATTTTTTAAACACGCTATTACTAACGCAGTTTTCATGACAAACTTTATTTGGGTTCTCATTGAATAAATAGTTTAATAATAATAATAAATAATTTTAAAATAGAACTTGTATCATACAAAGATACATGACACCAGGGAGAAATATGTAGGAAGAATCATGTTAATATACAGGTCAAATCCCATTATAACGAATACCAAAGAAACGAAATGTTAGAATAAAATAGCTTTTTAAAGGACCGGACAAATTTTCATACTAAATTTATTAAACTAAATTCCGAAATAACGAATAGAAATTTCAATATAACGAATTTCTTGGTCAAAATGTACGTCAATTTGATAGTAAATATAAAATATACTCAACGGCTGACCGGCAATCGTTGCATTCAGCACTTCTCCAAGCAGCGACGTGGATAGATGAAAGCAGTGGTTGTGTTAAGCGCATAGACGCACCTACTTATATATTGATCGATCTATCGAGTACTTCTCAAACTTTTTTATTGATTTTTTTTCAAACATTGTGTGACAATGGACAAAAGTGAAAAACAACGTGTTTACGTTTACGTGTTCAAAGATAGACTCGGGAATGAAGAAAGGTAACGTTGCGATAGAATTTAACTTTTTTTTTTAAAAATAGAGATGCGTACACGGAATACACGTCACACCAATATTCTTAATATTTAAAACTAAGCTAAATGTTTGTGCTATGAAAATAGGATTAACTTGCTGGAGTCCTGGAACGAGGCGTGAACCACCGATCACTAGATCACTAGGCCAGTGTCTTAACCACTACACCATCATGTATCTCAATTGTATCTTTTTTGGGTCTCACTTTGTGAAAAAAAATATTAATTAAATTAAGCAGTTATTTAATTGACATCAAATCAAATACTATGGGTTCCATATTTCTTTCCTGTTAAATTTAAATTTAAAATATATAAATAGGTGACACGCCATCAAAGTTATTTCTGATACGCCGACCCCAAAAGGTTCGCCATCACTGGTCTAGGACATGTCTAAGTGACCAAATGGTATTTATTTCATTTGTTTTTATTTTACAGTATTTTGAAAATATTTTTCATATACAATACAGTAGGTATACGTTTTGCCTCATATTCACTATAACGAAATAATTATTTCGGTCCCCTGAATTTCGTTATAATGGGATTTGACCTGTATATGTCATATGTGTCTGAGACATTGACCTAATACGTTTTTTCACGATATCACAAACCAGCATAAGTAACACGCAACGATCGTCATAAATGCAATTACTCTATAAATTGTAAATATTATGTGTAGCGGTGAAAGTGCGTTACCAGCTGTCACCGAAGCTGGAAAAGATCTGATCGCTCACTGAAACACTTCGATTAGAGACATCCACAAAATTATGCCGAGGTCCGAGAATGTCGTGGTTTATTCCGACTCCAGCGCCGTATTGTTTGCCAAGGCTGACTTGAAGTGTGTGCCGCGGACAAACCGCTCGCCACCGCCCGTAATAACACCGTTTGCGTTTTAGCGGACAGCCGGGCGCAGGCGCACAAAGGGAGATGCCGGCGGAATGGGCCGCGCATGCGCGGGATAAACGCGCGCGAGACGGATTATCTGTCACTGCATAAACCGGGCCGCGATGTTTAATTAAGCGCTCGCGGTATTTACTGATTTTACCCGCGTGGCCGTGTTCTCGGGGGACAATAGGAAAATGTAAACCCTCGGACGGGCATCCCTGCCTACCCTGCGCAATATTCGTTACAAATCGAGAATTCAAATTGACGTCATTAATTAATTACAAAAAAAATAATCTGAAGAATAATTCACTGTTTACTCAACGTTTTAATTTTTTTTTTATGAAACCAACGAGGGTGGGTGAACCCGCTGCTTACCCAAGACCGTTCATAAGCAAAAGCTACTACATGGTCCTATTCATTGTGCAATTTCTTCTCGCACATAGTGACAAGACGGAGCCGCACAGCCGCCATTGCAAAATCCCTCACTGGCCCCGATCCTTCATATATTTATTGATAGTTTACAAACATTTTAATAAACAGATGTAATAGATGAAAAAAAAAAATTAAAATGTAGCATTGGTCGGGGAGACGAAGGAAAAAAAGAACACGCCCCTGAAAAAGGGAAAAGGACAATACAAAATTAACAACAAATTAACCAGTCATCAAAGCACCACTGCCGGCCGTGACATCCCAATGACGCGAGAAAAACTAAACAGAGAGACTACAATACAACAAAATGAAAACGACAAATCAGAAAATAAAGTGTGTGACTAAAGAATTTAAAAACAGAGTACAAAGAAAGAAATTTAAAATACACTGAGATTTCCGCCCTAATTAGATATTGGGAGTCCCGGGAGTCCTTGAGCCCCTTACCAGTTCCCATTTAGATACCCAAACTCTCACGAAGGTTTTGTACAATTTCAGATTCCTTTTGCAATGCCGATTAAAAGAATCTGGAGAAAGTTTCTAAGATTCATTAATTTTAAATTAAAGATACGCTCTGAGGACATCTATTATGATTATCTCCTTAGCCGTCTGAAATTGTTAAAATTATCAGTGAGAGTGACCGACCTTATATTTCCATACAGGATCATCAATGGTATGATAGACTGTCCCCAGATTGTTGGTCTGGTTGACTTTCACGCACCATTGAGGTCATCGAGACACAATTTATTATTCTATTACAGTGGTAATGTCAGAACTCGTGCATTAGCTAACTCCGCAGTCCCCAGAATGCATTCTTTGGAGAATGAATTTGCGGAAGAAGTCGACATTTTAGCTATAAATTTAACTCTTTATAGGACTACATTATTACAATTATTTGTGTCTCAACGCAATGGTTATATATATATATATATATATATATATATTTTTTTTTTAATTTTGATTTTGAAAAAACATGCTGACATTTTTTTCTTTGTGTATTGCACTTCCGATGAAATTTTCTGTTATTTTGCAAATTCTGTTAATGCATGAATAGGGCGTGTATAAAAATAATAAATAATAATTTAATCGAGTATAAATAAATAGTTAATTCTTAGGAGGGAAATTATAAAGTAGTATTTTTAGGTTTAAAAAATTAAGAAAATATTTCATTACAGTTTTATATTTTTTTAAATGCACAATTATCTTTATCTATTGATTCACATAATCACTTCCTACATTTAAGTATTTATTATTTCTGGTGACGAGTTTTAAAGTCCCGCTGTTGTAGTCGTCCACCGCCAGTCTATTTAACCACTTGATGGAATCTGATGACATTGTACGGTGTCACTAATGTTTATTTAATTAAAATTACTTACCGAATATGGATAGTTCCGGATTCATATCCTGGTGGTGACTACATTTATTATTTTTTCGACAGCTAATATTTTTTTAAGTAATTCATCAAATTTGTATTAATTATCAAGAAAATTTGATCTAATAAATAATAAAATGTGGTTTTATTGAAAATAAATATGATTGTGAAATCAATTTATTTGATTAAAAATTCTAAGAAATTCATTACACCAAACATGATTAATTCTTTGTTTATTTGTTAGTATTTTGAAATAAACAAAACTTTGTACAGCACACATACAACGGACATATATCACGCCTGCAATTTAGAGAGGTGCCGATAGATTTGATGAGAGGGAATGTACCTCTCAAAATAATAGTCGGGATAAAAATAAAACTCAATTTTAATAATAACACCACAAAGCTTGCAAAATTTTACGTTGAATCAATTAATGATTAACAAGATTAATTATAATTTTGAACCACTTAATAATTACATTTGGTTTATGTATGCTATGTGTGTACACAGTTAACCGTGTAATTTTCGCTAGCGATTTTGTGTTGTTGCGAGCCCTAAAGGCCTTAGTTGCGCCTAGTTTTTGTTCAATGTTTAATTATCGAATTAGAAAACAGAATGCCATTCACACGACACTGAACTGATCTGATAAACACGTGTGTAATGGCAACCCTGACACAATCATTAAGATCGATTTATTTATGTAAATTTATATATTTATTAATTTATTACGAATTACGTATCTTAGAGTACAAAACTGACAAAAAATGGAGAGACAAATATAATGTGAATATTATGTTCCAGGCCAATGTTGTTTTTGAATAACTATAAAATGCAATAGAATTTTTTAATTTAATTTTTATTTATCAATTGTATGATTTATTTCAATAATGTGTAGAATATGAGATTGGCCAAGTGGCTGCCTCTAGCAGCAGTAAAAATCCGTAATCTTTTAACTATATTTTTCAAACATTTTCGCGCACTTCGTGTACTATTTCAGCAATTTCATTTCGCATATTATCCTGTAGCATCGGAATAATTGTTGACTGATTGGAAATAATAAATTAAATAGTCGGAAACCGTCAAACTATTTGATCGGGGAAGCCAGTCGATATCATCACCTTTTGACATTATGCTGCCGGGAAAATTTTCTCGCAAAGTTTCAAGTGTAGCTGTGTCCTGTTGAAATCACATATGTCGCAGGCCCAATCGATCTTATTTGGCCACCAAGAAGTTTTCCAACATGCGACGATAGCGATCGCCATTAATGGTTACAGCATTGGCTCTTGTATCCTGAAATGCCTTTTAATGACTTCATAACGTTATTATTATATTGTAATCAACTATTCTCTATGACTATCAAATGCAAATTGATTAATATCTGCCGAGCCAAAATTGCGGCCAAACAAAATCGGCCTGGAACATAAAATTCACACTGTACCAATACTATTTTCATATCAACTTTGATGAAATTTTCATCACGACAGCATCACTCATTATTAATTAGTTGCCATTACTCTCGTACATTCTTACACTTTACTTTCTCACTATTTTCAACGATCAATTTTATCAAATCAACGTTAAGAAATCAATTCGGAAGATTTCGTTGCAGCTTGTGTGTCTCAATGAATAACATACATAAATTATTAAAAATATTGCATAAATGAGATGTAATAAGTATTTTTGATTTTTTAAAAATACTATTCGCTAACTAGTTAATAGAAAAATTAATAGTTAGAAAAATAACCGGAGCGCTATTATATTTACTAAATTTTAATTGATTTGTATTGTTTAAAAATATATTCACTTTATGGAACACGCCTGTTTTATGAATCGGGCATATTCAACATATTAGAGGAAAAGATTCGCCATCGCTGCACGAGCCTACTAAAATATCAATTATTTATTTAATTCTTAGTGAATATATAAGCACTCCTATATTTGATCTAATGTAAACAAGATTAAAGTATTTTCTTCTACTAAAACTTATCTTTTACATGTTTGGTCAGTTTAATTTTGAATCTATTCAATTTATCCTCCATTCTCATGTTTTCTAGCATTTCATTAAAAACTTTCATCGCACTATACATCATCGATTTCTGAGATTTGGCCTTCTTCCTGAATGGCAGTCTCAGTCTATCCCTTCCTCTTGTATGATGCTCGTGTTCATGTTGATTTGCATCAATTTTTCGTGTAAATTCCGCTAATATTTTCTTATTGAGAATTTTGTAAATAAATACCATCGTATTAAAATGTATTTTCAAGAACTTAGTCAGCGGGGTAATCGCGGTGCACGTGGTACCGAAAGTGTTGAATTGAAATCATATTAAATGGGTACTTTTTGGTACGCACAACTCACCATATTTGATAAATATGTGATATGTTCCCAACACTACTAAATCTGAATACGACACATTGTTAAGATACCGCAAACGATTGGCGGTATTTGAAAAAATCCTGACTGTACACCCAGTGCAATTTTTAGTATTATCGACAATGTTCATTAGACTATTAAAAAACAATCATGAATAATTCAAGATGTTTTGCAGAGTAAAATCAAACCATCGGAAAGAAAAATGTTGAAAAATGTGCGTTGCTTTGTAAGGAATGAAGGCAGAGGTTAATTATTTTTAACTTTTATTGCTTTTTCCTGCCTTCGCTCTGCCGACTAGATGACAGAACAGCTAGTGAAGGAGTACAAGGGCCGGTGCTGGACCGATTGTCGCAACTCCTGGCCGCCTGCAACGCGCTAAGGCAAATTGAAATTCTCGATAATCTGGGAGTACCATTTTTGTTCATTTAATGTTTCCAAAATCAAATCAAATCGAGACAAAGTATTTTGAATTGATTTGTCAACAAGATAACATTTAAATCCGGTTTAAAAAATGAAGTGAAAAATGTTATTTATATTTTTCATTAGTGTCCAATTCCGTTCACTATTAGTACCCGCTTAAGCTGACTTTAATTTCTTAAATGCAGTTCATATCGGCGCGTTTGATGGTAACTACATTAACAGCTAGGGTCATCTATGGGCAAAATCTGATTTCATATTTACATACCTGATTATATTATATATATGTATAATGTTCACCAATTCTCACCCCTCAACTACTCCATACTTCCATATATTTTCCATTAAATATAATTTAAAAAAATCGCTTTGTCTCTATGAGATATCTGATATTTAGTTAAATTATAGATTAAACAGTATTAACCCCATGAAGAAGCTGGATTAAAAGAGAATATAGTGCAATAAACCATATATTATATACAGCGAAACAACTAGTCCAAAAAACAAACGATTAGGTACAATAAACCGCTTAACATTACATTTATAGACTGAAGTGCGAAGATAATGAATCGAACAAAGTAAAACATAGTCCAAAGTCTTGTTACTCTCGTTTTCAACTAGGTACATAGACTAATATGAGATGTTTCGATTCGGCACTCTGGGCGACCGCCGATCACAGGGCCGGCCCTGTGACCTCCGCAGTAAATGTAGAAATAAGTAAAGAACCGATAAATGTAAAGAAATTACTGGCGCATCTAATGAAGCGCTATCCGCATATTGCAACGCCTGGAAGAAAGTATTCGCCGGCCGGGCCGGTGCGGCTCGTATTGTCAGGGTCTGTTACCAATCGGGTATGCTAAACGGCCGGCTTATTAAAAAGTTTAAAGGTTCAAAATACAATGAAGACACAAAGAATGCCGTACGCGACCCACGCGATGTCTTTCGTGGGGCGCGTTTCATATTTAGAAGAAAGTATTTATTTTTTAGTATATATGGCATAACTATATACTTTCTAGGATTTCGAATAGTCAACCTGTTAAATGTTATGTAACCTACTCTTGGTTTTTTGGATAAGTTACCTCACCGTATATACACCGTATATATATATATATGATCTGCATTCGGGGAGTTAAAACTGTCTAATCTAGGTAGCCCCTTTATGATCACGTGCATTAATAATTTGTCAATTGGCGAGCTTGTATGAATAGATGTGTGAATGTGGATGAGGCGAGAATTGTGTAGCAGGACAGAGGAGTGCGGCGTGGTGGTAAGTTAGTTACAATAAAAGCATAATGTCTCTATTCCAAACAGCTGTCGATAAAATAACCTTAGCATGGATGATTGCTGATCTCCGATGGGAGATGACACTTTAAGAATAATACATTTTACTGGTTTTAATTGTGTGAAACTGTATTTAATAGCAATGAATCAAAACCCATTATAATAATAATAATGTTAGTCATAAATTCTCTAGTGGTGTTCATAAAACAATTTTGATAGTATAATGTATGGTAGGCTTTTAATAAAGAAATGATTCTCATATTTTTTACTGGTGAAATTCGCCTTCAAACAAAACTTTAAAGTTCTTTTTGCAATATTAAAATATGGTATTTTGTTAAAATAAAAAAGATTCGAGGGAACATAAACTCACACCAAACTATATCAACACTTTCTCAATTCTTGATCATGATTTATATAATTTCCATTCTAATAATCAACAGTCAGAAATGGTACAAGAAAGTCCAGTGAACGCCACCACCGGTATTCGCATTGTTTCCTATGTTCCGTCTTGTCCTCGGTGAGTTATCGCGGCTAGCTGGCGGGGTGGGGGCGAGCCGGGGAGAGAGGGCACAATTGTCTGTGGATTTGCATATCAGCGGTGGTAATGATACCATAAACTGAATTTGTTTATGTGAGTGAATCGGCAGACGAAGTCATGTAGATTTAACGACCATTCATGTCATTTAGCTTCACTGCGATGTTGTACAGATTAAGTGTGGATTGTGTGTGTAAAGTGTCGTTGTTCCTCCTTAGAGTTCCTAGGCAGACAGTTCGTGTTGTGATTGATATAAACACGGGAATTTGAAACATACAATGGTGGAGATTCATTATGAATAATCGCGACTGACCAGCGGTACAATTGAAAGATAAATATTTTTAGTGTTATTATGAAATAACTTTACGTCGACTAATTTGTTTTCATACTATTTATTATCTTTTCATGTCATAGGTAATTTTTATTATTATTTAACAGAGATTTGTAATTAATAATTTATTAACTTTGTTTTTAAACTACTATGAGTTAATTGTATTCCCGAACCGGTTGCGGAAAATACCTATTTATTCATCAAGGTAACGAAAAAAAAAACTAACTAAACCATATGTTGAATAGTCAAGTACTATATATATATTTTAACATTGCATTTGAAAACATTAGTACATATGGTTTAATATTTTTTTGTCATCCTGATAAAGGAAAACGTATTTTCCGAAAGCGGTTGGTGAATATAATTAACTCATAGTGGTTTAAAAACAAAGTTAATCAATTACTTAAATGAATAACTACGTGTTTGCGTTAAATATTAAAAACACTTAAATTTATAATTCAGAAACTAGTATACAGGAATCTACCTAGTCTACCTAGTCTGCCAGTAATCAATTAGTAATGTATTGTACAATGAATGAATAAAATAAAAAAACTTTTGTTTTAATCAATGACATATTTGTACGTTTTAAAGAAAAGTATGACGTATTGGATATAAGGTGGGTATATATAATACGTTGAATAAAAAATATGTTCACAAACCTGTGATTGGATCGATATGAAAACTGGTGTTCGCCGGAATAAGACTGTATCTGATGGCCGCATTGTCTCCGATATCCTCATCCCTGGCTTGCAAGGATCCAACTCTCGCACCCCTCGGAAGATTCTCCTCAACAGAGAACTCGTAAGACTGGGCGACGAATATTGGATCATTGTCGTTAGCATCCAGGACCGTCACAGTTAGTCGGGCCGTCGCGGCTGTCGGGGGCGCTCCGTGATCCGCCGCAGCCACCACCAGGTTGTACGAGGAGACCTTCTCCCTGTCGAGGGGACCGGTCAGCGTGATGCGCCCTGAGTGCGGCTCCACGGCGAAGGGTGCCTGGGCGCCCCCGACCAGACGGTAGGTCAGGCGGGCATTGTTGCCGGTGTCGAGGTCGACCGCCGTTACTTGAACAACCTGTAAAAAAAAAAATTTTTCGAATTGTTTTAAAAAAACATTTGTTTGAATTAAAGTAAGTGAGAGAACGCTGAATAGTGTAGTTGTTAATGGAAATTCAAAGCATCGGCTGAAAAATCAAATTGTAAAAAGCGTCGATAGATATAATAAATATTTAAAACCTTAAAATGCAGCAACAAATAGCAATATAAGAGAAAATTCATTACCTAGTTCTCAAGATTCATATTTCGAAGTTCTTCAGTATGGAGAACATTTATCGAAATGTTGAAATTGATTTCACCTTAATATAAATAATTTTTTAAAAACTATTCATAAATATAAAAGCCATACCGGTAATAATATGATATTATTATTCTTTTCAATCCTCACGAATGTGAATTGCTAACGTTCACATTTGGAATCATAAGGCTTTTAGAGACGTTCTTATTACTACATCATTTTTAGATAGATAAACTATTTTGGAATTCTTGTCCATATTAAATCAGTTAATTCGAGAATTAGCACGTTATACCACTAAATAGTGGAGTGAGTTTAGTTAGAATACACAATTGTATACATAAATACTATAATATACTAATTTATATAAATACGGCTATAATATGATCACGTTTCAAATGATAAAATATTGAGAACTGTAAAACGTTATATTTATCGATTAAAAAGTGTACATTTTTTATAAAGAATACCGTACGATCTCATCTAGATTGTCGTTCAAATTCGTCGACCTCGGTAAGGACGCCAGTGCCAGTATGTGACTGAATTTAATGAGGCGATAGATTAAACGAAACCTGAATTTACAACAATTCTGCGGTAACATTAAGAGGCGCTGCAGACCTATTAGCGCATCTTAAATATATCGCACATGTCAATGGAATCGATAATAAACGACAAATTCATGTGGGGCTTGACTGTTAATGGTGCCAGCTCCCATTCAGTATGCACGCAAGCATGAAGCATTGCTAAATATGAATGCAGTCTCAGTATTACTATCACTTTGGTGCATTTATTCAGACGCCAATACAACATTGGAGAACATATTTACAAATAATCCTAATCCAATTATGTACTGTATGCTACCCTCCAAGTCGGGCGCACACGATTTGCCCCGACATAGCGCACTCAAAAAAATATACCGCGCAAACAAATTTTAACAAGACACCAACTTTTTATTAATACTCTGTGTATATAGAAACTTTATCGTTTATTAATAAATTTTTATAATATTTTACACGAGAGTTTTATATTCAAATAACATAGAAATTAGATTATAAAGTAAAATAATTGGCCTTTTACTGGTTAGGAAATGTTTTCTTAATTTCTCCCCCGGCG
Organism: Eubasilissa regina; assembly: GCA_022840565.1. Taxonomy (NCBI): domain Eukaryota; kingdom Metazoa; phylum Arthropoda; class Insecta; order Trichoptera; family Phryganeidae; genus Eubasilissa; species Eubasilissa regina. The sequence continues at coordinate 6,902,072 of JAINEB010000008.1, read as the reverse complement.
CACTCTCAAATTGCACATAAGATATTTTTGTGTACATTAAAATTATTGGAAATTTTTTGTAACTACTACAATTATTTGAATCACGTTTCCTTTAGCTACGAAAAACTATAATTGTTAACGCTTCAAGTAACGCGAGAGTTTACACAGCGCTACATAATTGTTTACCATTCTATTTGATTCTGCAGCATTTCTCACACCAATTGGATTCATCTACCGAGTGACTATATATTTGATTATAGAACAATTTTTTCTAATACACTCTAAAAGCTTAAGGATTAAACAAATAAATAGGAGCAAAACAAATTAATTAATTAATACCGTTTGAGAGTGGCGGTCTGTGAGCATCGTCACAAAAAGAAAACATAGTTACGAGCGAGTCTGCTGTGCTTATTCCGCCTGCCGCGCGGGGTCTCGTTCGCAATGGTCCCTCGAACTGACCCCTTTCCCTGTCCCGTGCTAGAGAAAGTGCGAAGTTTACTGCGCGAGGTCGGGCGGTTTGACCCGACGCCCCGACACCGCATGTGGCGTGCCGGTCGTGGTGCATGTGGCACGGAGATACACGCCAGAATGTGCCTGTAATAGGTGGCTGGTGGCTGGCACCGAGATGCACGAGGGAGATCCCCGCGGGAAACGAACGGCGGACACTTCGTGAGGTGTAGTACTAATTTGAAATACCCGTCGATGTTTCCTCAATAAGTCAGCCTAGAATGGGCTCGGTCTGCAGAGAGAAGCCGCCGATACGGCCAGGGAACGTACGAGAGAGTAAATTATGCATTTTACGTACAAAAAGTGTTTTGCAGCAAACGTATGCGATTATTCTTGCGGTGAAAGAAAACGTCGGGTCAGAGTGATTGACTTTGTTGCCACGAAATGTACTCAAACACGAATAGTAAGCTGAACTAAGGCTGCAGCGAGTTGATAATTATTTTAAATCATTTCAATCATTAGCGCCTTAAACCGATGATGCAACAACACATTAGATTTGGAAATTTTGATGATCATTTGAGGTTGGATAACATTGCGATCGTTAATAAGCTTTAATATATACACGTTTATTTTTCATAACAAAAACATAATACATAACGTCACATATTAAATAGATCAATCAGAAAGAATACAGAAAAAAAATTTGGTTGCCACAGGGATGTAGATCTTTTCCTATCCTGGGAAACGCGGTACCAATTTCGCTATATCAACCGAACATGTTTCAGACAAATTGACCAATAATATGAAATATTTTTTCTGTATGTCTTTCTAATTTGATTAAATTAAATTGTGTAAAAAATACCACAGAACTATGTTAGCAAATTGTAACATTACAATAGAACGTGTTTATTAAAAATATTTAATGACTACTGTTTCTAAATCCTTAAGCATGATTATTATTAATTTCTGTCAGTCTTATTGAAATGGTAGTTATTTTTCTAATTTTAATGATTTTGCACATTAGTCATAAAACATTACTTTCAATATTGTGATAAATTCATGGTGTAAACAAAGCTTAAAGAAACAAATCAATAGATATGACCTAAATATAATGTAATTAACTCACTAATGTGTCGATCTGTGCTGATTCCAAAACGCTGACGAGATATTCTAGTCTCTCGAACACTGGAGGGTTGTCATTCACATCCTGGACGTCGACCAGCAGTGTCAGATTAGCTGTCAGGGGTGGACTTCCTCCATCGAAGGCCACCACGGTCAGAGCGTGCCGCTGAGATGCCTCGTAGTCAAGGTGTCTGAAATGAAACAGTGTGTTAGAGGTGTGTCGAATACTATATATAGGTGAGAAGAAGTGAGAAATTTGAACCCATTAGAAATATTAAGAAGGAAGAAACAAACGTTAAGCAAACATTTTCCAAAATCTTTAAAATGAATTAATGAACATTTCCAAAAATAGTCCGTAAAAGTTAAGACATTTATCATAACTATATATATATATATATATATATATATATATACATATATTATCACAATGTATGTACACATGTAAATTAAGGTATTATTACTTTTATGACTGATTCAATAATATAATGTAAAATGTCGAATAAAGACAACACTCAAGGGACGCTGGAAGGTCTAAATTTAAATTAAGCGATAATTGATAATAACTACATAAAATTTTCGTTATCTATGTGCAAATTTGTGTGATTTAAAGTCGCGTTTTTATTAGCTCAGATACGTGGGACCGATAAAATGTAACCGACCGATAACGTAAAACAATCAGTAGTCGAATTCAAAATGTACCGAAACTAATATGACAAACGATACTTCGTTATGTAATTTTGAACATATGAACACTTCTTTTCTTTATTACCATTAAATATTGGTAATTTGTTCTAATCCAAGGGGTCGCGGTCATATAAATGACCTCAAAAATAGAGGCCCGCATAAAAAAAAAGAAGTTTTTTAATAGAAGTATGTTTCGATACTTCGGTTTTGTTTAAGTGTGCCGCTGAAGTAACGAGCGACAGTTTTATTGTCCTGTGGTCGAGTTGCCATAACAATTATCATTGCTCACCACAACGCAGCTATCATGCCAGGCATCCTCAACCTCCCTTTCAAACCGCTTTAAGGATATTAAGGTTACATAGTTGAATCGTTCATGTTAAATAAAAGTACTGCTTTAATTTTTAACTAATAAATGATTAGTGCTATTTTTATATATTTTTTTTGTAAAATTAAACAGTGGTTCAACACTTAGTATATTTTATTTCTGCCAAATTCAATCTTTTAAACCTTTTTTATATATATAGTTCATCTTAGACCCACAACCCACAATATGTTATGATGGTCTGGTTTTTTTATAGATATGGAGATTGATGGGTGAGAATGGTGAACGTTATATTTATATAAAGTGATCACTAAGCCAGCCAAAGACAGGTTGTAAGCCCTGTAATTACCCATACTTCCTTATATTTTCTATTAAATATAGTAAAAAATAGCTTCATCTCTATGAGATATCTATTAGTATTATTATTAAAGGTGAAAATCCAGTAATTGTGTGTTCTTGGACTTATTCAAATATTGCTCACAATACGTAAATTTGTAAAAAAATAAAAAAATTGTTAAATCTAATTACGGAAAAATGTATGAATATATTACAGTTACATAATCTGACTTATAAGTAAGTGGTGATAAGCTAAATCGTTATTATGACTGTAATTGGTATTCAATTGTATTATAGATAAATGAAATTTGACTGCTGGAGGTTTAGTTTCTGGTGCACCGGTGATTGTTCGTCGAATTACGAATAATTAGTGACCGATCATCGTTACGATCGAGCGCAAATATCACAACCGCAGGCACAATCACAATCACAATTAAAATAACTATAAAGTTTATCACCGCTTGTAAGCTCGTGGATGTCCGTCAGGCATGCCTAAAAAATAAAACGATAAACTCATATTGTTTTTTTTTTATTTGAAATAGTGAATTTTATGCAATAGTTGGAATTATTCACACTAGAAAAAATCTCTTCCGGCACGTGGTGGCAAGAATCAATTAGATTTCCTCTTTGTATAAATATGTGTCATTTTATGATAAGAACTGCAACAGTACGAAGGCAAAATTTTAACAGAGAGAGGCTTCAAGGTCTCCTGGTTATAATCAAAGAAAGTACATTGAAATATTTCGGAATTTGCGTATTGAGACCCTCTGCAATATGCAGTATTTCTATCGAAATCTAGCTTAAAAGTACGAAATATCACAATTAACAATTATTGAACAAATGGCCTATTGTCTAAGGATCTTCTATAAAAAATTCATACCTACATACATGTGTAGGAAAGTGAAGGCAAAATAAATGAGATGTACATACGTATTTAATTTGTGTGATAATTGGTAATAATTTAAGCATTCGTCTATCTAATTTATCGACACGCATCGTAATATAATAGTAATTTTGGACTGCCCACAATCACGTAAAGTAATTGAATTATCAGATTTTATAAAACTACATACCTCGTTAAGGTTATGTGGCCCAGTGTTCCGTCTACGGCGAAGGGTCCTTGCGCGTTGGGGCCGGCCAGCCTGTACCGCACCAGTCCGTTGGCTCCAGCATCCTTGTCTCTGGCGTGGGCTGCATACAGGGGGGTTCCCAGCTCGAGGTTCTCCGCCACGGATATCCGAACCGTGGACGATTCGAATTCCGGTGCGTTGTCGTTTACGTCCTCGACACCGATGTTCACCTGTGACAACACGCAGTGCAAAATGAGAAAAGTGTAAAAAAAATAACAAGATATTTTTACATCGTCTCGAAGATCTTAGAAGACGACAGATTTTGCCAAGGGGTGGGAGAAGATGATAATGAATTTAACCAAAGTCAAATACAATTATCCGCGCATCATTTATATATATATATATAGAAGATCTTGATCGTGCATCTGTACGTGTTCAAAATATTTTAGGGGTTTGCACTTAATAATTTATATTATTAATAAGCTGAATTAAATGCCCAAATTATTTCAGACTTGTAATGTGTAAAAAAAAAGGATATAAGTTTGCTCTACATAAATATTTTATTCCCCGTAGCAAGTATGTAAACTAGAGAGAACATCGGTAGTCATCAAGCACTGCAAATGTCTTAGCGATAAAGATTCAACGATTCTATTTATTCATTTATTTATTGAGTGTTGGCAAAAAGGAAACAGCAAAGATTCATGGAAAAGATCACATGAACAGAACATCATTTATATTCATTTTTATGTTTTGCATGGTGTTTCAATCATGGGATAGCGACAGTATTTTACTTATTTATAGTGTTATTATAATTTTTTTAAAACCCTTTTTACCTCATTCCTAATAATTTTGGTTTAGATATAAAAAATATATATTAATAATAATAATGGTTTTCATATTTGTACGGTAGACAACGGATGAACCTTTCTCCTTTAGTGCAGACTTCGGTCTAGTTAAGGAGACAGTGAACATCTCTTACGTAATGAAGCTTATTCGCCTTTTTTGTATATTTATAAGAATGTGAACAGAAAAAAAAATCGTGTATTTATTTAATATTGGTGCAATACAGTCCATACATACATATACAAATTGATTCAGTTTTGTCATGTCCACACATGGATCACATAATATCAAAGTAGCATCACTATGTATATAATAAATAATTTTTTCTGACTGTCCGTGTTGTATAGTAATGTAAAATAAACATATTAACAGATGTGTTTACAGGGCAAAATAAAAAATCAAGACTTGTTAATTCAATCACACTCAGTTAAAGTTATCGCGTCAAACCGAGACAGATTACAGAATTATTAAATTGCGAATGATTCCTTGGCGTAGTTAACGGGTACGTAATAAGCATTTTGTAGTGTTTGGGGTAGGTACGTGTTTTAGAATATGTATTGATGAAAATGTACGCGAGGTGTATGAGGTGACCCTATTATAGTGAGAAATAAATCAATAAAATAAAGTTTTCTTTTTGAACTGTAATTTTTTTCCAATTTTATTATGTTGCTAATGGAACGATCTCTTGAACTCTCAGAAGCGAATTTGATTAAATATTTCTATTTTGTTTCTTCACGTGTGATTTTATACGCTTGTTCATTGTATTATTTCGTTAAAAAAAAGTCTATTCAATAGCGTTTTATCCATCAACCATATGCCGGCAGCAAACTTCACAATAAATCATAGTTAAATGATTATAAATAATTATTTATGATAGATAGGCAAGTACAATATTGGCGGCGTAATAACATCGAAAGAATAACTGATGTCCAAGTGATTATTTTTGATATCACATATATTCCCAAGTGAGGAATGTATAGCGATGAAGGGAAAGTTAGTCATAATTCTATTGCGTAACCTCCGAGTGATTCCACGTGATAGGTTGCGAAGGAAGAAGTAAATGAGCTGGATGATTCAGATTACCAATTTTGATTAGTCAAAATAGCAGGGGATATATACTTCGCCACCATTGCGAGTGATCGCGCCAACATTCCTTTAAAGCTGCGCGCGCAGTATTCTCGACGATAGGGCGCATCTGAAATATTTGCAGCGCACTACACACACAGCGTCGATCATTTATAATCTGAACAAGGAATAAAAAATATCCAATGAATGTATTCATAACGTATAAGTAATACCTGATAATGACAAATCGTAGGTTTTGCGACAATACCGAAAAACGTATGACTTTTATGACGAGACAATATTGCAGGTACATTGTAAGTACGATCTCTCGAAATCATTTATGAGTTAATAGCATTGTTGTTACCAACTATTTACCAAAATACAAACCTTTTTTATATAAATCGATAAATTTATGATCCATGATCCATGAAATAAAATGATTCTTAATTATTAAAATCATTTTTAATTTTAATTATGTAAAAACATGCTGACACTATGTAATTTTTTTCTGTATGTATTCCACTTCTGTTGTAATTTTCTGCTATTTTACAAATTATGTTAATGCCTGAATAGGGCGTAATTTATACAACTTTGAAAATTGGTTCCGAAAAAAACTGTTTATAACGATGTTTCTAACTTAACTCATTTTGCTTAGTGGGAACGTTAAAAGCATTAATTATATCTACAGTATATTTAATTATTTAATTAAGGATTCGAACGGCAGGATGTCATGTTATTGTGCGGTAAACGTAAATTACGGCGGCTGATAATGGATACTTATCGGCAACTGACTTCTCCATTAGTCTCTCCTAACACATTGTCTTTGTAAAACGATTTTCGTTTTCTCTAACGCCGAGTGCATTATATGATATAATGACTTTATATATAAGTTAGATGTTAATACATATATATATATATATATTTATATTAATATTTTATAAAAATGACACCCCTTTTAACTAGCTTTTTATTTTTTAATGCTGACATAATAAAAAAAAGTGAATAATTCTAATAACTTAAATCCAATTTATTTTAATTTTCACAACTAAGCTTTGTACTACACACACGTTGTGTTATTGTCACTAATATAGTTTCGAGAGGTGCAGTCCTTCTCATCAGGTGATATCTAAACTAAATACAGTATTGTGGTATATTCGGTTAATGAGGGGGGGCCTGGGAAGAGGGAAGAAGTTTCGGTCGCTAACGGGAATGTGGACAGTAAAGGTGAAGTGTTAAACAATATAACATTCTCCCCCTCTAGTTATCACCTCTCGAAACTATAGTAGTGACAATAACTCAACGTGTGTGTAGTACAAAGTTTAGTTGTGAAAATTAAAATAATCATGTTACATCACGAAGTAACCGCCATGTCAATATATTAAATGAAATTGGATTTAGGTTTTTAAAACTACAAAATATAAATCACGTAACACAAAGGGGTTGAATTATCTGCTATGCAAATTTAAGAAAATTATTATTCGTATCTTCAAGCTTTCACATATACAGAGGATGTTAAAATTTTATGACGTTCGTGGGTGTAAATCTTCTAATATAAATATACATTACCGAGTTATAATAATAAATTATAAAATAAAACGACTTCCGAGAAGTACATTAGTACACCTTTACCCCTATTATAATCATTAAATGAAATAAACAGAAACATAAAAGATTCGCTTACTACTAAAACCATATTTGCTAATACGTGAAATTATTTATGTCATTAAAAGCATTTGAATACCAGCTAGAGGTAACAAGTCATGGTGGACGATGTTTACAGTCTTCAAACTAAATCAATTACTATTAAAATACCTCTACAATGGATTCTCCCAAAGTTGCTTTGAAAGGCCACTTATTACTCGCAATATAGAATTATTTATGACGAATGTTTAAAGACAAATCTTATTTGACCAAATCATATGGTATGGTAAAATATCACAGATGAAACGCGAAACTTATAACAATCATTATTTAATGTGGAACATAAAATACATCAATTGACATTTAATATTCTTTTAACCGATAATATTAAATCTAGGAAATATGTAATATTCCTAAAGTCAAAAAATAATGTCGAGATTGTCCATTTAGATTAGTTGCACTGCCGCACAGTGTACGAGGAAATGGTATGAGGAAAATGAAGAAAAATAAAATACAATACTATGTACTTAGATATCGATAATACTAATATTTTTTAAAGAAATGAAAAAATAATTTCCCTTACTTGGGTATGGCCGTAGGCTGCTGGATGTCCGCTGGAGGCTTGTATATTCAACAGCACTGTGGGTCTCACTTCATGGTCCAAACTGGACGCTGTTCTGATAGATCCCGAGTCAGGATCTATGCTAAAGTAGCCGTCAGGGTCTCCGGAGTAGATGGAGTATTTCACCACTTGGCGATCGTCTGTGAACAAAATCATATTTACAAATGATGATATATTTCTACAAAATTATTCATATTCTTGATAGGCCGACTGGGCAATTTTTTTTCTAATATATGTCATTATTATATATATTTTCACACAAACATTGCCATTTCCATCCGTTTCTATATCCATTCACTATACAAATATTTTACCAAAATAAAACTGGTCAAATTTATTGATTAAATTTAGATTTAGATTCAATTATTTAGATTTAAATTCAATTATTTAATAAAGCGATTTGGCGCTATTTTTGACAGTTTTTTGACAGTGACTGGTGTCTTTACTAAGTAGGCTAGTCTAGAAAAAAAATGCCAACCTGGCGGCGAAGATCAAATTTATAAATATGTTATAAATAACAAGAAAATGTTTGTGCATACATGATACGATAATAATAAAAAATCAGCTTATAAATTTCCACCGTCGCGAGTTTAATAATTATAAATATATATTTATAAGTAAGTATTTTTCGAATCGTTTAGTTTATTACTGAACTATTTCCGAATGAATAATGCCAATAACTGGACGTACGATCAGTCGAATTTTCCACGGTAATAAAAGCTCCAGCGTGCAATTGAGGAAGTTACCATTCGTTAGTGCGGGGAGATAGAAAGGAGATTTTATTATGTATTGTGCAGAACTGGCCATCTAACGGTTCTGCATGTTGCTCTCCAACATTTTCAACTCACTGTAATGTATCTTAACAAGCTGCAGTATTCCTTCATGTCAAACATGCAACATCATCTTAATAAATCGAGACCTTTGAATCAAAAGGTTCTAGTTCTACGGCAATTTGAACATTATTGCAAATCGACAGAACTACGATATCGAAATGATGTTGCTAACAAATATTATGGGATTCCATTTAACTATGCATGAGGTTAGAATTATTTATTGAGAAATGGTCGACGCAAAAATAATATAATACTATCTGTTCGGTGCTGCAAAACGGTGTGCGTAAATATAGTTTATATAAATTAGTAAATAATCAATATTCTACATGTTTGAATTCGTAATATATATTTTTTAATATATGTATCAGTTGGTTTTTAAAAGGTAATGGTTAAAAGTAAAATGCATTATTTCCCATAAATCAATATTGAACCGATTTATCACATTTTATATAATTATCGATACTTATTTTTATTATACCATCCTGAAATACCTGGATTATCTATTTTTTTCGCTTTAGATCAATCATAGTATAAAATAAATTAAACATCACAAAAAATTATTTACACGCAACCAATATCCCTAAAGCGCTTGTTTCCTTCTTTATTGAGTTTATTTATAGTGCTCATCAGATTTCCTGATATGTTCGTCCAAGCATAGGTCCGAGGCTCTTGACGTTTGCGATAATTAATGTTGGAAACGCCTTAATGCTGAGTCAAAGACAATATTCAACCCACGTTCAGGCTCTGTGCTGAAGTTGTTTTACCTCGAGTTAATTACATGACAAATGTTTTTTTTAAAGTGATACCTCTGTGCAGGGTTGGTCATGTTTCTATACATTTTTCATACTAACTAAAGTCGCGATGTGTGTACACAACTGTCCAACTGTTTACCGGCGGCGTGCACTTAGCTTATGCTGCTAATGTCGATGGTGTAAAAGCGATTTACAGGTTGTATTCATCATTCACTCTTTCAGAAGCATGTTTTCGTGTCAGTATACTTGTGTGAATGTGTATTATTATTGAAAAGTTTTTCAAGTTATTAACTAAATGAGCTAAAATATTTAATATTATGAAATAATACCATGTTAAAAGTGTTTTAGAATGCATAATTAGTCCGCTTCAAAGACACATTTGTAGCGATTTGCAACACGTCTGTTAAAGCGAAGACGTGTATTCAGACCACCGCGCGGTGGATGACTTCCATTTAATTCGTATATATCGGAGACAAATTTTGCGAAAAAACACATGCGCAGCTTTATTTGTCAATTTTAAATTCTTCCGCCAATTTTATGGTATTAGTCAACACGTTAACACGAGAACTGAATTATTTTCGCGTAGATTTACATACTCAATATACAATAATATATCAATAAATATTTAATTTACATTTATTTTGCATAGATTATAGTTACGCACAGCTTTTTTTATTGTAAAATAAAATATGTAAAGTGCACGCCTCTGTTGTTTACTATTTATTTATGAAATTACAAAGAATGGAAATGTTTTTAAAGAGTTGTGATGAATGTTCTTTCAAAGTTTGGATCACGGTGTGGGCATAAAAACACCTTTTGTACTATTTTAAGAACAATGCAATTTATTTATTGTTGTTGTGTTTAGTTTGTAGAACTCCATGTTCATTATTTATGCGCTGGGGGAGAAAATAAGAAAACCATCACCCCAGTATAAGGCTACTGGTAGGGCCTAGGGCGATCACACTACTAGCAAAGATGTATTAATGAACATTGGAAATAAAAGAATACCAATCCACCAGCAATTATCATAGATAATGACTGAAATAAAATATTTGGGAATCGTAATAGATTCAAACTTGAATCTATTTTAATATATAAGACACGTGACTAAAAATATTGCTAAAAAAATCTCACTTCTAGGAAGGATCAGAAGATTCATTAGTACTGAGTCTTGTAAAATAGTATACAACTCTGTTATTATTCCTCACATCAATTGCTGCAGCTGCATTTTATTTTTGGTCAATGAAGAAGAAATACAACAATTGTCAGTGTTGCAAAATAAAACTTTAAGAATAATACTCGGAAAAAATAGATGTACTCGGATCAGTGCAATATTGAAAGAGCTGAATATGATGACTTTTAAGCAGAAAATATATTTTAATATAATGGTATTTATTTATAAAATCCTCAATAAGAAAATATCGGCGGAATTTATACGAAAAATTAATGTGAATCAACACGAGCGCGAGCATCGTACAAAAAGAAAGGATAGATCGAGACTGCCATTTAAGAAGAAGGCCAAATCTCAGAAATTGATGATTATAGTACGATGAAGATTTCTAATGAAATGCCAGAAAACATAAGAAAGAAGGAGAAATTGATTAGATTTAAAATGAAACTGACCAGATATGTTTTAGTAAAATAAAAGACTTTAATCTTGTTTATACTAGAGTATATATAGGGTTGCTTATGTATGTACTATGTTAAGAATTAAATAAATTAATAAGTTAATGAAATATGATATCTTACGACTCATAATGCTGAGGAAGATAGAAGGCAGCAAAGGCGTAGGTAGAAAGGTATTATCTTGGATGACCTCAGAAAGTGATTCAATATCCAAAATGTTGGTGATTTTATACAGAATAAATCAACATACTGCAGCATGGTCGCCGACCTTCGATAGAAGACTACACGAGAAGGAGTTTTGTTAAAAATTGTGTAATTGCTATATTTTTTGTGTGCACTATGATGTTAAATCGTGTACTATAATCAGCACCTGGACACCGTGGAGGGAACAGTGGTTGTGACTGACAAAATAAAATAATTAAGAAATTCAGTGATATATTTCACATCGTTTGACAGAATACATTTTTTTAATAATATCAACAAATTTAATTGAAGTTTTAAAAATTTGTGTAAATTTACCGGTTGATTTCGATCTTTATTAATAATACATTGAATACAATAAGTACTCGCAGAAGGGGATAGAGACGAGGTATTTGACAGCTTTCTGCAATTTTTACTAAAGTTGTCAGTAGAAGGAACATTTTTAATCGTATTATACCATTGACATAATCCGCGATAGTCGAATATTAATAAAATAAAAAGAGATACCTGCAGGTAATCAGGTACCTGTGAAATAATACTAAGCGAATTAGCATAAGATAGGCAGTAGTCGCAACAGTAGGGCGGATGGCAGCCCTGCCTGAGAACATTCACCTGCAACGAAATATCTGTTACAATGTGACCGTGTGTTTATTAACACGGCACAATACAAATAGAGGCTAATTAGAGACCAAATGAATTATTGACATTTGATTCAAATAAATCAAACGTGTTACAGTCGTGAGATACCTGAATAATAATTATAAACCGTACCGAGCGAATGGTTTTAAATGCTAACTGGCTGTAGAACACATTACGCTGCTCCGAGATATATGATGCGATTGCGTCTTGGAGAAAACACACCGTTTGACAAAAGGATGACCGGTAATATATTCATTTATGTTTCTCGTAAATATCTATAACTTTTATTTAACGAAATAATATCCAATAATTTAATGTGCACCTCAGCACATCGTATTTCATTAAATAGAAAATATTATTTTGTACGTATAATAACCAGAAAATGTATAAATCACGGAAGATTTCCAAATTCCCATAGTGTTAACTAAAATAAGCGAGGTGTGAGTATATTGTGTGATAGAATAGTAAATAATGCATTTAAAAATGTTCCTATTCAAGTTATTCCAATATTTTGTGAAAAAATGATGAATAACTCAGATAATTCGTAATTTAATCTACAATTTTTTTTTTTAATGTGCAGTAATATTCCAATGTTATTCTGTGTGTTACGTAAATGAAATAGGTAGACAAATTAGGTGAATACCAGTGGCAGTAAGTGATTTCTTGTAGAAAGGATGCTGGATAATAAGTTTATACCTACTATTAAATGTACAAATCTATATACCAACCCACGAACAAGGTGTAACTACTGACAAAAATAGTATGTCAAATTAGCTCTATAAATCATTTACGCTCCGTAACATAAATTAAGGATCCGATTTTTTAAATTTAAATGATGAATCAAATAAATAATCGAAAATATAATATGTATGCAATTATTATATAAGCATTAAAGTCGTTTATGTACGTTGGATGCTGTTAACGATTGCGTATACAGTATTCGAAGACCTTGACGAGCAGAACTGAATGTCGAATACTTTCAAACTTTGTGGATACGGAACGAACGATAGAATCCACTGTTGCTGGTATTTGCGCGATTCATAGGCGTTCGAAAGTTGAAAATGTATATGAACTTCAACTCGCTCCGTGCGCGCGACGTGCCGCAGTGTATGTTATGTCTGGTCTCTAAAGGACAGGACGAATTTATTTGCAGCAGTGTTATTTTTGACTAGAAATAAAACATTTTTTGACTCTAGAACACAAGGGATGCGGAGCATCCAAAACATGTATGAAGCGAGCGCGTCTGGTGTACACATGACTTTTTCGTTCTCAAGGTAAAGTTTTCAAATAGAAACCAAACAAGTTCAATTCTATTGCCAAAAATTTTAAAAAATATAGAGCTTATTTTATGTAGATTGCAAATTATTTAAATTATATCCTATCTATGTTTTTCGAGCCCCTTCTAGGACGGGTTTTACAAAATAATTATTAACATTGTTGAAGTCGTGAATTGAGATTCGAAATTCGTCGGAAAATCAAAAAACAAACAACAAAGAAAAAAAATACCATAGCTACCTACGTATTACATAATTAAATTAATTGCGGTACGGTTTTTTTATTTATAGTAAAATGAACATTACAATGCCTTAAAATAATGACGTGCATATTTGATCTTGCGGTAAGATGCTCGCCTACTGATGAAGAAGTTGAGGGTTCATCAAATTAATTGTATTTTTCATACCACAAACGTTTAGCTTAGTTCGATAAAGAATCAAAATATTATAATGTATTTTTAATAAAAAATAAAAATATAATTAAATTCTTTTAGTATATATATTCAGCGTAATAATTTGCCCACCCTGGCTTGGCTGATAAAATTAATGCGCATCTTATGTTCCCTTTTTATTTATTATCATAATGTCTCCACATCTTATTTTATGTCATTCCAAATGAGAATCCCGCCCCGATTTTAGGGTAGGGTCTGCTGGGGGGCGGGTTTTGCGTGGGAGGAGAATTATTGGGAGGAACTGTCTGGGGAACTGACGGAGTAACCGTTATTTTTATCTGGAATGTAGGGAAGGGAAAACACAAAAGCGTCTATTAATTATTATGTAGCTTAACGGTATCATTGTTAGTAACTTTATAATTTAATACGGTGTGCTGAGGAGCAACCCTCCTGGAATCAGACCAACAAGTTCAAGTGAGTAAAAGTGTGAGCGCGAATGGTCATAGGTTAGGTATGCTTGGACATGGAGAACGATTTGAATTTAAAAGTATGGATGATACCCTAATAAATTTTCCGATGAAAACTGCGCGTTAGAAAATTTGCTATACACGTAATTTAACTTTTAGCTTGTAATTTATTTTCACCTATACTGGTACAAAGATCTATCCAAAATCTTTTGAAAGCCCAACTATTTTATAGACGAAGGTGAATTTTTGTAACAAGCTTAACTATTAAAGGGCTTATTTATAAAAAAAAACTTTATATATTTATATACTTCTATTTTAACAGTCCCATTCATATCTCACGGCAGTGTAGTATAGAAATCTCCTTTTGACACGCGAGATACCAGGGTTAAGTTCTATGCCGGAATTTTTTATTTATTTATTTGAATTGACTTTTTCGATCAAGAAAAACATTAATTAATTCGCAAACATTAATTAATTCGCAAACTTTAATCAATTAAGAACTGGACTATCTGTAGGGTTTGATTAACAGCTGTCGTCTACACGAGAAACTGAGTTCATCGTGTTGTAAACTTATGATATTGGTTGTAATATCGTTGTAGACCGTAATTCAAAAGATTCTTAAACATTTGATTTCTTTATTCCCTAAAAAAGCAATTACAATAATTAGTTGTACAGATCTTCTAAACAATGTCGAGTATAAAGTTGATAAAAAATGGCGTCAATTTTAAAATTTGACCGATCCGTCAGCGTGATTGAACCGGACGCCGGGGCAGAATCGGGCCGGAGGAGCGATAGAGAAAGCTGAGCGTGGACCGATATGAGGTGATGACTTATGACGGCAGAGGTGGGAGGGAGATGACACGAAGATGACGGACGGAAAAGACCACCGCATGTGGTCTCTCTTGGCACCAGATAATTTTAATTATCATCTCTTTGTTCGGCACTCTCGTCGGGAATCGGCCGCAATAATACCTCGTTCGATGGACGCAACTACTTGTCGCCTCGCTCGCTGCCGGGGCCATCTCGTGGAAGAAGCAGAAGGTTACTTCGAATCATAGAGAGTAGCTGAACAAATTATGTGCTACGTTTTACTCGGAATAAACAAATAATGTGCCATATTTCTTCTTAGAAGGTGAATTGACAACAACAGAGCTCTGCATGGAATGGTGTATGAATTACGAATTTATAATTACATACTAATATGTTCATAGTATTAATATTTCAAACCATACGTACAGATGACGATACATATAATCTCTGTCGCTAGGCGCAGTAGGCAGTCGGTTTTTGGCCATGATATGTTTATCGTGCTACCGCCGGACGGTATATAAAGTATTT
Source organism: Eubasilissa regina (assembly GCA_022840565.1). Taxonomy (NCBI): domain Eukaryota; kingdom Metazoa; phylum Arthropoda; class Insecta; order Trichoptera; family Phryganeidae; genus Eubasilissa; species Eubasilissa regina. The sequence goes on along the minus strand of JAINEB010000008.1, from coordinate 6,886,419 downwards.
ATTAAGATAATTTTAAGAATATATCTGATTAGGTATTTGTGTACGTCAAATTAGGTTATATTGTTCCATTTGCATATTTTTGAGAGTACATAATGTTTTGAATAATAATAATTGCCGAAATCAAAATAAAAGATGTTGGTGGTCGCGATCTTTTTCATAATGCTTATATTGTCTTAATTATGGCAAATAAATTCGTTTTAAAGTAGTGTAAAGGTCCTATCTTGTATAACTTTTAATGTAAATGAATAATAAAAATCCAAATTTTCGTAAAAATCGCGAAAATATGAATTATTATTGAAAAGGAAGTCTTAATACGAAATACAATCACATTTATGAATTTTGCAAAGAAATTGCATCAAAGTATTTAATTTAAAATATGTAAGTTTAAATTATCAAACAAAGTAAATACGTTACTAAAAAAATTTAAAGGACACATAATTTTTTTTTTAAATCTGAGCTGCCACCGAGACTTGAACCTAACCTTATTTTAGTAGACTATTCTTCCAACTGAGTTACGTTAGCCTAGGTATTAGTAACATATTTACATTGGTTTAATTATGTCGGAACGATATATTCTTCAAAATTGCCATGTTATAAAAAAAAGTGATTTTAATATTATTATGCCGTTGTAAAATTTCTGATGTTTTATATCTTCTACAACTGAAGGACATTAATAAAATAAAAGTTTATATATAAACATATTTAGAAATTATAACAAATTAATTTGAGTTCAGTTTACAGCTGTAGGTAATAAATACTGTAATGAATTATTTAAAAACCGTTCAGTGTGCTGGAATATTGGTATGGATGCTATACCAAGCCTCGCGAATATTCTTCAAAGACATTGCATGTCGGCTAATTGCGTGTAATTGAATTACCTGTTAATTACCACGGAATCCAAGCACCATTGCTCGGAGTATAAAGCATGGGAGAACCAATAAATCAAATGTGGCATGGCTCTCATTTTAAATAGTCCTATATAATATATACACCATCCGGGATTACAATGCACAAACACCCGCAGTCTCTCTCTCTGCCTTGATTTTACCACTGAGTGATTGTGCACTTTTAGTAGCGGAGGAGAGAAAACTTGCATCTTTTGTAAACAATCTCATGAGAATTACTTCGTGTATAATATGCGAAACGACCTCGGGTATAGTATTCAACAAAATATATTTAATTTATGGTAGTCATTCTTTAAACTAAACGGCTATATTTATCAAAATATTCTCACATGCAATATAAAATAAAATAATAAATAATTAAAGCACATTTTTGTTACTAAGTTGCAATTACAGAAGATAGTTCAAAATGTTTTTGAAAATGGTATAATATATATTATCATTAAAAGGAGCACAGAAAATAAGTTCCAAATTTATTGAAAACGTAATTGGTTAACCTACAGCGAAAATTGTTAACACGTTACGTCGGATGAGAAAAAGTCCTGTATACCGGTAGCAACCAAATATTTTTTTGATAGATTTTCTCCAGTATATATTTCTAATTGATTCATTTAATTTGTTTAAATTAAAAGAAATCTACACTATTAAAATAAATACTCCACTTTTCATTATTATTTTTATTTTAGGTTGTGATTGTGCTGAATCAAAATCAAAATCCTTTTGTCCATTTTCTATCTAAATCTTACTTCATGGTGCGTCTCTATAATACTACAAACTCTATGGCAGCCTTGGCTACAACATCTCTCTCTCTTGTTAATTGGTAATTGATATCTTATATATTTATTTACTGATTTTTTATTTTTTTATTATATGTGTATAATCAATGTTTCAGTATACTTTCAATTTGAACCAAATGTTTTGTTGTTAACTTTTATTATGTACTCTTTGTTTCTGAATAAATACCGCTGAAAGCTACTATAAAGGAGTAATAAACATTAACTAAAGAATTAATCTATACCGCATTCAAATTATGGTTTAAATTACAGTTCCATAATGTAAATATAATCTAGAACGAAAACGTAAATTCTTGAATTAACATCTAGCCTTATAATAAAATGCAAGCCAGCACCGTAAAGACTTGGAGACAAATGTATATGTATAAAACACCAGAACTTTTCATAAGATATTTAATGTTGAAGTGTATAAGATTATATAACGACAAATGTATATTTTATTACTTAAACCTATTTAGTTGGTAAAAGAAAAATGAATGTAAACTAAATGCGGTGGGAATATGATCTCTAATGCGCGCGTGTGAAAAATCTATAATATGTACGAAAGAGAGAAGAATGAAAGAATGAATGAAGAAGGATCGTAGTCGATAGAATTTAGAAAGGGACGTTGAGTTTGTGAAACGTATGAGTGAGGAGAGGAAAATAAAATAAATAAAGTGAGTGTTGAAGACAACAGGAGCAGAGGGCGTCCGCGAAAGTCCTGACACAATCATTTACACCTGATATTAGAGTTTGGCCCGATTAGAAGTTTTAAAAATGGATGAATATGCGTGAGAATACGTATGAAAGTGAACGAACCAAGAATGATACGCTAAGACATAATAATCGCGAGTATATGGCGTGATGGTGAAATTATCATTTATCACAAAACAAAGGGATTGGAGAAGAACGGAGAAAACTCTGTACACCGATCACAGAAATTAGAATTAATAAAGAAGCTAAAATGGATAATGTTTCTTAACATTTGCAAATAAGCTAATCTAATCATGAATGCATACAATGTATGGATAATTTAGACACAGAAACTTTTAAATTCAATGCCTGAACATCAGGGTTTCTTTGCCGGTTGGTCGTGTCACTGGAGTTGATATTTTCTACCGAGCAGTGCAAGAATCGCACAGAGATAAGCAATCATTTGCATAAACCCTACCATCGTTTAGTTCACTAAGTGTTCATTGGGTTCTTTGCTCATAGATTATCACTTACTGCAGGGGACTACCTCGCTCCCGATCATATTCAATTAAAACTAGTTTATAAACGGAAAGATTCAGATTCGTATTATGGAGCAACATCTCGCAAGGACCTAATAAAGAGTTTCTTCATTTGTCGAGCTTTTTATCAACCAGAGTTTAATTTGACCAAATTATAAAATTACCTACATATCGTCACCTAAGCGACAACACCGCATATCTTAATTTTTTGTCAAATTAAGATATTTATATCATTAGATTTGAATTTTCGGTGGGAATTGTTCTATATCACTAGTTTCACGACAGCGTACGCTAAGGGCGTGCAAATCAAATAAATATAATCACTACATATCTGCAACCTCCCTGTCAACTGCGCACAAGTCAAGGGAATCGTACCTATGTTTAGTTCAGTTTCAGTTTAGAAAGAATCTGCTCCTCTTTACAACTCTAGAAAGGTAAGTAATCAGTAATTCTACAAAAAATAGTTATGTCTCTCTTCTGTAAAGTACACAATTCAATATGTGGTGTTGCTGCTTAGATGACGATATATTAGTTATCTTACTTGTACAGTTGATTCGCGAAAATTAGTTCGAAAATTGTGACTCTGTATATATATAAAAAGTTAATAAATTCAATGTTATTAGTTAGATGTAACGTTCTTGATCTAACGCTCCGAGTGAGATTGATACGATGTTTTTCTCTCTTTCTATTCTCCTAATATTTGGAAAGCTGAACCCTTATCGAAGAGGTGTTAAAGAAGCTTTAAAAGTGAGTTTTTTTTTAAATGAAAAAAATAGCATGCACGGAATGCATGTCACATCAATATTCTTACTATTTTTGAACTTAGCTAAACGCTCATACTATGAAAATAAGACTAACTTGCTGGTGTTGTTGAACGAGGCACAAACTCCCGGCCACTAGATCATTAGGCCAGCGTCTTACTTACTTACATCAACTGGTTACTCAATTTACAGATGCATTTTAAACATAAACTGGACTGACAGAGTAATAAATGACACCGTACTAATTAGAATGAAGAAAGACAATGAAATCACTTGTACCATATGAGACATCGAACCTGGTTATACAAGAAAAAATCAACGGACGACGAAATTCAGGCAGATGAAGAACCTCATGGCTTAAATAGGATCTGTCTTCCGGGCAGCTGTAAACATAGTCTGAATAGCTAATATGATCGCAAACACAGCAATCGAAAAAGTTTCTGATATTAAGATAAAAAAAAGTTCCATGATAATTCATATTTATTTTAGAAAAATTATTATTATAAATATTGTTCAGTTCAAAAATATTAGTCATATTTTTCACAACATAAACTAATATTTAATTTGAGAAAAAAACAAGAAAATTGATTGACTAATATTCTCAATGGGTAATTATTAATGAACATAAACAACTAAAATGTAATGGATGGGTATAAAAGAGTGAAATTATAAAAACAATTTTATTACCTATATATTGTTACGTAATGCGCTGGCACTGGTGGATTGAACGCCAGCGCATCACGCCACCGGCTGCCCTGATTTACACATTAATTACACTTTAATAACATTAAATATAACAATCTCGACATTGCAAGCATGATAATTGTCTTTTACATCTTCTTTCTTCAAATTAAACTCTCCTCTTAATGACAACACACAATGTTACCGATTTAGCACACATCGATTTATACCACTTCGCCACGGGGTGAAGTCGCAATAAATTATTGCAAGATTAAAAAATCGCAAGACTGCCATGAAGTTTAGTCGCAGTCTTGGTTACCAGAAGTGATCTCTTCCTCCAGAAGGTTACTTCGATGCCATCGAGTCACTGTGGAGTCCGTCGAGCCCATCGCGGCCTCTCCGAAGGTTGTAGCGTAGTCTCCTCAAATCCGGCAGATGGCCCATTTTAAATCTCTGGATCCACCACGAGAAAAAACCCTCGTTTTTTTAAATAGGTCGTCGTCATTTTTCACCTTGCACGTCGCCCGCTCGCGCGCAAGTCCCGTCTTCCTCTTAATTTTTTTGAAATGTCACAATATTTATAGAAGTAATTTTGTTCGAAATGTAGAAATTAATTGATAGATAAAGATATATATATATATATATATATATATATATATATAAGTTGTCGATTGAAAAACGATTTGCAAAATATTTATACCTAGAGTTTGCTACTTTATTTAATGAAAAACGTAAAATATTAATAATTTTAATAAGCGTTTACATTATAAGAACAGTTTGAGGAGCCGTGGAAGAATCCTGTACTAATAAGTGAGGTCTGGTGTTGGAAGCCTTAAAGCGCGGAAATACACATTTGAAGATGTAAATTAGCTTTATGTTGAAAGAGCAATGGGGTTGCTTGCAAAGCGGTTACATGCGCGCTGAGCTCGGAGATCATTTATCAACATTTGATCGATCGGAGTTATTGGAATATTAAGAAGAATACTAAATTAATGTTTATGCGCTTCGACAGCTTATAATAGAGCCCAGGATGTCGTGTTGTATCTAAATGAAAACATTGTGACGTCTTGACTGGTTTCCGAAGCTATTTATTTCGTGTTATTGAAATACATTCAATCTGGTTTAAAAGCCTAGAATTAAAATAGTATTTTATCGCACGATAGTCCAGTGTCAGGATTAAAGCGATACAAATTGCTAAAATAGTGCACCGGTAAGGTTGAGAATGTTCAATTCCTCGTTCCAAGTTCGATCGTGCCTCAAGGTTGCGCCCGAGTCGGACCAGACCAGTGTATCGGGCGCTTGTAAATATGCATGCATGGCATTACAACGGAATAAATACCTGGCTTGTAACGTCTCGTGTCAGTAGCCGTATTTAATTACAAAATATCGAGATCACATTCAAACAAATCGAAAGATCGCTCCCGATAATCGGTCCGGTGTTTCATCTGCCCGGTCACGTGACCGAGCGGGACGGACATAAAAAATGCTTTTTTAATGTCCGCCCGGGCGGCTAATGAAGGCGATCCCAGTGCGCACCGCGTGTGTGTTCATAAATACAAAAATAAATAAAAATCCGGATGGCCCCACAATGGGTGAAGGTATCGGGCATGTGACATTGGGCAGAACGGACAAGACAATGAGCGACGCGAGACAGGGCTCGGGCAGCCGAAAAGCGGCCACGGGGTAGGTAGGTACGGGGCAAATCTTCGCCCGCATCTCCCAGGGCCCTATTTGGGATGTGTCGCCATCTAATTGTCGCCGAATGATCACGAAGTACCGGAACTCGACTAGTCCCTCCCTTACTGGTTAGGTACGCTGATTGCGATCGGCATCTGCTACTCCGAATCTCGTGTTAACGTCGCGGCCACTTTATATATCTCACAATGTCTTGTATTCGGATAAAATGTACTAGGCACTTTAGAGAATATCGTAAGTGGCGGATCTAATCCCGAGCCAACATTGCAGTCCCGGGGTTTTGGGATTCGATTTTGATGATCCCGTGCTTATTTGCTCATTAATATTATATGTTAAAAAAATTCCAGAATAACCAAATACAATTTATGTAAGATATTTATATTTATGTTATTGAGGACAGAACAAAAAATAACGTAAATAATAATACAAGGTTGACAAATAATAATTTGAATGTGAAACAGTTTTACTATTACAAATAATATGCCCGAAGCAGCGCGCCGTTATTAATCTTGATTTAATTTTAGTACCGGGAAATTAAACAAATACCTATATTACTTTTGAACTTTATATATTAATCCCGGGATCCTTAAATACTCTAAACTGGGCCGGGATTCTTGAACGCCCTCTTCCCTGGATTCCGCAATAGTAAGACTTAAAAATATCATCCTCCAAGATACATAAAAAATACAGCCAAATACAGAATTTCTTCTTTTTTACTTTCAGTTAGGTACATAAATTTATAGATAGTCTAGTTCTCCTCTGAACTGCTCAGCTCAACAATCTAAATTAAACATACGCTCGCTCTGAAGAGCAAGTAATTGTACCAGTTCTCATTAAGATGTTCACGATGTTCTCCATAAAATGTAGTTTTTTTGCCGCCCCTCTGTGCGAGGCAGCTAGCCATTGAATAGAATGCAAACATAGCGAAAAATAAATTCACCGTGCAGACTCCGGATTTGCAAATAGAACGACATTCCAGAAAAGTCGAATTACACTAATGGAATCAGCCGTTTGCTCGCAATTAGATCATTCAATCGAATAAGTACGTAGACTTACAATATTTGGTGTTTTCTTAAAAACTGAATATCGTTTACATTTAAAAGTACTTCGATATCTGTGAAAATAATACTAATTATGTAGTAGACAACAGGTACACAGCAGGTGTATCAAACTCGTTCACGAAGTAAATAAAGTTTGGTATCAATACTTGCCAAATTAATAAGATGAATTAAAAATTATATTTTCGTAATATTTATTTCGCTGCTAATATTATTAATTTTTTTTTTTCATAAACAGAGTTTAGACGATTATGAACTGTTGAAGAACTTCATACTGTATTACCGATATTATATTTACCGCAAAAATAGAAAAAAACAAAATGGGTTTTGGATACGTTGGTGTTAAAATTGATAATTATTAATACTTAACAGTTAGCAAGGATTGGGATATTTTTAAAATGAATAGATCAACAATACAACGATTGTGGATATTTCAAATTTGAAACTTAATGAATATGGATTTGAGATATTTTGATTTTAATACGTAAAATCTGGCCCAAAATTCTATAGGAATTTGAGAGATTTATAAAGTTTTGTTAATAAAAATTCTGCTTTTCTATATTTGAATTCGGTCATTATCTTAAATCTTAGGAAAAGTGGAATTGCTATTGAACTATTGATACCAGAATCCTTAATTGTTGAAGTATTGCTGAATTATTCTTCAATTCAAATGCTGCTTGTGAAAACAATTATTATTCGCTTAATTGAAAAGCTCGCTGGTCTAGCGATAAGTGGTCTAGTCTAGTCAAGTGGTCGGGGATTCGGGATTTCTTATAAAAAAGTTATGTTTGATATTTACCTAGAGTTAATTAACAGATTTTTTTTAGAATGAGTCGAGAATCGTGTACGAGTTTAGAATCACATAAAGAGTAATTATTTTCACCTACCATTTCGTCCGAGTTTTCTCAGTGATAATATTATATTACACATGTTAATATTTGTGATTTGAATGTGTTTTTATTTTAATTGTAAAACAAAGAAGCTGTGTTTATGTGAAGGCACTTACAATAAATTACATTGCAGAATATTCATCAACACGTCTTCAAGTGTCTTATAAAATTTCAAGATAAAAGGCAAACACATTAATTTATTGCCGAATGTCTTACGTAATGTCGTATTAAAGAATTATTATATCTACCCACCATCCGTGCGTGACATGTCACATTCAATAATTATTTACTCTTTTTGTCAATAAAAAATAGAAATGAAAAGTTTCCCAAAAAGACAACTAAAATTAGAATAATGTTAATCTGCACCACTGAGGGATCCAAGAATTGTTAGAAGATGAAGGGATACGATATATATATATATATATACAAATACCAAAACTTGTATATGTCTATATAATACATATATTTTTACATACATCCCTTCCCCATGGATCCGTCTTTTATCTGCACTGCATACAAACTACAGCTTGTTGGTCTAGTAGTTGCCCCGTTCCGGGAGACCAGCAAGTTACTTCTATTTTCATAGTACAAGCATTTACCTTAGTCAAAAAATTGATGTGACAATATAGTACATATACGCATCACGGTAACGAATTAAATGTGTACAATACTTCAAAAACTCTTAACTATTTACTTCACATTGTTACGTATGCTTATTCGCAAATAAAACCAACTGATTTCGCTACCTTAACAATTGTGCTTTCATTGCAATTATATACATTAAATATTTATCCAATTGTAGGTTCCAACTGAATAGGGTTGGAACCAATCATCCAACGACAAAAAAATTGACACTTGACATATGATTTAATAAATATTTATGTAACAAATTTACACAGATGTAAAGGTTTACGCTTTTAGTTTATTATTTAAGTGTTTGAATAATAACAATAATATCTTTAGTAGCATTGTTATTTTCAAAACGTAGTATAATATTATATTATAATCACTTAAAACTGTTAAATCCTCTTCTCTGCACAAGCACATGCTTTTTAGAGAAATTGTAGAACTAAAAAAAAACTTATTTTTATATTGTTTCATTGTAATTATAACAGAATAATAAATAAATTTTAAAAATATGTATATATTCAAACTATACGATGAATTATAAAGTTTCTAAAATAAATTATTTGTGGATTTAGTACCTACATAGTACCTACCTAAAAGTTTGAAATAAAATATATATATATCTACATAATGTGCAATGCTAAGCAACTGTCTTCTAATAAATTAAATTTTAAAATGTTAAAAACAAATGTAATAATATTGCATTCCTTCTAGCCTTTTCGATGTTATGAGTGTACTAATTGTACGTAACGGATTTTTTATATATAGGACTTAATTGATTACTTTCGGGACGACACTTTAAGTGATTGCCTGTTTATATATTATGACTACGAAAATGAAACACGATCTGTGATAATAATGATGACGACAATGTGTTATCATTCCTTTCAGAGTTGTTGGAGAATCGAGCCAGGGACTGCTAAGTTCGATGCTTCGAGAACGGATTGTGCAGGCCACGCAACGGGTCGATTTCCGAGGTACACACGCGCTGTGTGTATAACTCTACCCGAGTGACTTCCCTCCGACGAATATTTCTCCCGAAAAGCTGCTATTGTGTTCGGAATTCATTGCGGTGTACGACGCCAACTCGCGTATATAAACTTGGGTCGGGCCAAGGCGGGCCGGTGGCGACGGAAGTTCTCGAAACGTCTGTGAAATATAGTCACCAAATACTTGTTTATGAATGTGATTTGCATGTAATACTAATTGATAGTTACGAGACTTTAACTGTCAATAAGAGTAAGGTACGGTATTCGATTAGTTCTCGGCAATCTCTTCGAGGATCGGGACTAATAAATCATAAAGGGCAAAAACTTGACGAAACCCAAATCTGAGAAATGCCATCTTATGTTCATTCGCGATGTTCTATGTTGCTATACGAGAGAAGATATGACAATGACAATGACATAAGCTTATTAAGTTTCATTGCAACTGTATATAAGGGAAATTTAAAGTTATTGAGATATCGCTATTAACATCCTAGTTTCATCGAAATGTAATATTTATTTATCTCTAGATTCCAATTATTAATACTATTTTTCGTTTATAATATCGATTATGTTTATACATCCGATTTAGGAGGTTTATTTGTAAATTTTTGTATTAATTTGTAGTCTTAATTTCAAAGTATAATCATTAAATTGGACAACAGCTTTGCTGTGTTTACTTTGAAAAAAGTAATATTAATGAATATGATTTCATAATTCGATTTGAATGTTGTATCCTACAATTTATTGATTTTATACAAAAGTTCTAAAAGTTCTGCTCTTGGCAAGAAAAACTAAAAAAATAGATACAAAAGTTATTTACATCTTTGCTATTTGTGAAATCATTAAAAAATGGGCGTATGTGTTATCAGTAGAAAGGTATTAAAAATGGGCTGATGAATAATCGAATTAAACAAAAACTATATTATACAATACGATCTAATCATTTTAAAGAAATCAGGGGTTATAAACATTTACATAAGTGTAATATTAAAATCTTTTAAAAAATCAAACTCTAAATTAAAAATGTGAAAACCTTTAGAAGAAATATAACTTCTAAATAGTTTGATAATATATTGCAATTAATCGGTTACGATGTTGTTCGTTCTTTCAGAAATAAGAGAGTAAAAAATGTATGAAGAAATTAGAAAGAATCTGAATTCAATTATCCATCGATCCACAGCGAGGTTCAATAGCAAAAACAGATGAAGTTAGTACTTTGATACAAATTAAATATATCGATTGGAAAGATATACACGGATATTCAATATATTAAATTTTTCTGTATATATTTCTAATTGATACATTAAATTTATATTAAAATATCACAAAATTATGTTCTGGAAAACTGTAACTTCACATTAATAATGTGTTCTCTTTAATAATAAGAAGTTAGTACTATAGGTTTTAAACACTATTTTATAAAAATATAAAACAAGAACATTTACTTTGTGTTCGTAATGCTTCGATGTAGTAGAAAATCTTTTAATATATTTTGATATAGTAGGTATACAGCAACTATTCTACCGACATCGCAGATTTACTTATTATTGGACGTTAAACGATTTTATAATATTTATTAACCTATTATATTTTATTGCACCGAGAAGTTTGCTGTTAAATTGCATAATTAATCCCAAGTAGAGTTATAAGCGGTAAATATTTTATTGTTATTATCATATAAAGAGTACACAAAAATATATTTATTTCCGAGGCAATGAAGATGCTGTAAGTTGTTTTAAGATTTAACATCGCTTTAGAATCGTTTTTATATTATAATACAAAACGAAGACACGAATTACTTATCTGTATTGTATAGATTAAGATAGCGAATATCATGATGATAATTATTTCCAGGATGCAATTTTATAAGTTTTAAAAAAAGTTAATATATGTATTACAATCATCGTATTCTATTAAAACGAATCTGCATAGCTTTTGACTAATAGTATTTTATAGGATACGAATGAATGGATATGATAAATATTTAATTAGTTCCTCTTTATCACTGTTTCTGATTTCTTTACAGGACATGTATTATTTTAATTGTAGAATGTTCTAACGGTCGTTATTCCCGCCACGGCCCGCCGTTGGCCGCCGCTATCTGCCGCAACATCACTCCCCCGACAACAGTTGGCCGTTCGATTTATTGCGTTGCCGAAAACCTGACGATCGACGTCTCCTCCGCTCCGGACGTCCCCTCCCCCGCCGCCGCCGCTGCCCCGCCGCGGACGGACCATTCTTCTGTCACCCGTCCCTTCGGTTCTCCCCTCTCCGCCGCGACTGTCCGGCTCTCGTGTCACCAGATCGGGTCTTCACACTGCCACCCCCCTTTTTTCCCCGATCCCCAAAATATTCATCGCCATAATACAAAATTCAACACCCACAAAGTACGGAGAGTCCTACCGAGGATAGTCGAGCTGTGTATGACTTATTGTCAAACAATCATCATCACGCTCAAAAATCGATTATTGCTATCTACATAAATGAAAATATAAAATATAATTTTGAGGTCCACACGTGTCTTGCGAGAAGTCGGTGAGATTTTAGACTTCCGCAAACAAATATGGCAGGAACACTATACACTTTATATTATAAAGGTTCAAATTGTTCAATGAACTGCCAGTCTCGTCATTTTTCGTACGTTAAGCGCAGAATATGAAGTACCTAAGTTAAATTCTTTCGTGTGTTTATTTTCTTTTATATTTAATAATTTCTTTACCTAATGTTAATTAATATACCATTACATTTTATAAATATTTTTTTTTATGTTTTCAAAAATGTTGCATGACTACTAGATCGGTAGGAATATTATAATTATTACAACTAAATAAAAATATACATACCTACATACAATATTTCATTTTTAAACGTCATACGTAACTTATTTCACACCAAATATCTATACAAAATTAGTGAACTTCAGTCATCACTTTAAGCCCTTATATATTAAGGATCAAGCTACGACGGCTGTTCGAGATGAGCCTCACCGAAGCTATTGTTAACGGGATTATATTCTTGTAAAATATGTTAAATAAATTTTACGAGCGAGGAAGCGACATAAAAAAGTGTGAATTTAAAACTCGATTAATTAGTTAGGTAAAATAAAAAATAGTGAAAAATCACACTATTACAAGAATCCGACGGAATAAAATATAGTTTTGTTTGTTAATGGACTGTAACAAATTTTTCTTAAACAAAATACTAAAAGAGTAATTAAATGACTTGACTGAAACTACATTGAGTTCCTCATGTCCGCGTTAAAACTTAATTAAACAAAGAAAAATGTAAGTGAGCGCATACAACAATAACGCAAATAATATATATTTATGTAAATACCACAAGGTCCCACAATGGAATCTGTTATTCAAATACGAATTTAAATACCGAGAATTAAAAAAAAAAAATAATCGTGTTTTTGAGACTTGAAATAATTCACTGTTTCCGGTCTACGAAAGAGTAATTAAGTCGAATACGAAGTAGGCTGCAAAGTTCTATCCAGATATAAAAAGTAATCAATATTACTCCTTGTGCAATATTACATTTGAAGCCTTCTAAATCGCAGGTGCATCGTTTAATATTGTTGGAATGTTCGGCTATAATTTCAACAGAGAAAATGAAGCAATGTCTAATTAGTTTGTAAAGATATAATCATTTCTTAATGCCCGGTAGCGAGTTATCGTGAAATGGCAAGTAGTTTATCGTTTCAACATGCAGCTAGTGGCTACACTGTCAGCCATATGGATAAGTTTTCATGTTCCGTTTATGAAAAGAAAATAAACTGATTATTGTTTTAAATATGAATTAAACGTATTAATTAGAAAGATATACGTATAAAATCAATTTTATCGAAAAATACCGTTGTTGCGCCACCGGGATTAGAACCTGGATCTCTTTCTAAACCGGAGAAGGTGCATTATCCAATTATGCTACAGCAAAATTATTTTTAATGACACGTTTTAGAACCTATATGTTACCTTTTTCATATTAATACATTTAACGTTCCATTATTTGAAAGAGCCATCTACCTTATTTTACGGAATCTCAAATACCTTTGAGTAATTCATATTTAAAAAATCACAGACCTATGTTTTGAATAATTACAACTTCACAATAAGAATGTGTTCTCCTAATAATGATTAAAGTTTATTCGTACAGATAACAGAGTGACGTAAGTTGAAAATAACCACGAAAAACTTGTTGACCAAATATAACTTTATTAAGAAAGGCATTGTCTAGGACCCAAAATTCATGGGTGCTAATGAAAAATATACGATTCTGCATCCTCTATAATATAATAATTCATTATGGTAATATATATGACGCTTGAGTAGGTCGTGTGAATTTGATAAAAGGGACTGTTACTCTCCAAGTTATAATTGTGTTAAAAATAATGCACACTTATTTGTACAGTACAAAGTACAGTTTAATAATAATAAAAAAAAAGTTTGTTAAAAATATTTTATTCGGAAATTTTATGTACCTACCTATTACGCTTTTTATTAACACAAATGGATAATAAATTTTACTGTGTTTTACGTGAGAGATGAACTACAACGGTAATATAATTCAAATTAACTATTTTAGATTACAAGTATTAAGTTATTTAGCCTTGCCTGGCATACTTTGGTAAATGCGCCTGCATAAAGGAGCAATATTTTATTTCATATGTGTTGTTCATGTGTTTAAATTGTTGTGTTGGATTTGACTAGAAATATTAGGCAGCGATACTCAGATACAGTAGATCTCTGCCCATTTATTTCATAAATTGGGACAATTGTGTTGAATATTGAGAATTGAAGTCATATATTACCAGTGGCGTGCAGTAGGTATTGATTTAGGTTATGCTGTTATCAAGATATTATACAATACTATATAATATACTATATGCTACATTGTACATAGGTTTATGAACTTTCGTTTAAACGACGTCTTTAGGCAAAATAAATCCATCATAATAAAAATGCATTATCCTCCAACGCAAAGAACAATCATGAAAACGACACGTTTTAATAAGGTAGAAAAATGTTTGAATTAGTAAATGAGGAAGTAAATGCTTCGATCAGCTCTAAGCCAAGTTCAAAACCTTCCAAATGTCATTTTGTTAGGAAACAGCATTAGTAAGGACTTCATACAACATGGATCATCTGATCCATTTCTGACTGCCGAGTGAAAATTTCAATTCAGTAGGTAGCAATTGTACGGCTTGAATAGAATGATAGATTAAGATAGTGACTAGCAATTGTAATAGCAAAAAATGAAGAATACCCCAGTAGAGAACTACACAACTAATGATTCTACTGATACACGGTGGGCGCTAGCGTAATTATAATATTATGGATTATTTCATTTGTGTTTCACAGAATTTTTAGTAATGCACAGATTTTTTGCTTGTATGCAGTGCACGCCCCTGTATATTACCTATTTATTAAAAACATTGGACGCGCGGATATTATGTATTGTACCTATATAATATTTTTATTTGATATTAAATTTGGGGTCAAGAATGTCTAGCAATAGTTTGCAGTAGGTAATTTAATTCTTCATAATCCAACTTTCAGATTCAAATTAAACAAATTAAAAATTTGTTTGATTTGGAGTTGAAAAACAATTTCCTGCGCCGAAATGCGGGCGAGTCAACCGGGATAACGAGCCGCGACCGTTGACAGGCGAGGGGGGGTGAAGCGCGGGGCCCTTTGTATATTATTTGAGCGCCATTTGAATGCCCGTCCGCCGAAAACACAAACGGTGGACAAAATAAATTGTGGCAGAGTCGTATCCGGCCGCGACCCTTCATTTGCGTAATGGAATTCTCGGTCGCGGCGAGATCAGTCTCGGCGCGGCGAGATCGGAGCGGGATCCTTCCCAGCCGCTCACTCCCGAAACGGCTGACGGGGAGCTTAATGATGGGGCAGGCGGAGACCCACCCTCGGTCGCGTCTAAATGTCAGGAACACATCGGCCAGATCTCTGCATTGTATCGAGCCTTATGATGCTGTGAGCCTCTCGACTCATCGGTCCCTCCTGCTCTGGTTTATAGCGGAAAAATCACGGAGACATCGGTCTCTTAACAATTAATTGTTGTGAAAGCGGAATGCTCGGAAATGACATATTCAGATCATCTGTTTCCTCTCTACAAGTACTTCTCTCGTCGCTTTGTTCCATCATCCATCCGCACAATGACATTAATTCACAGGTGATCTCGAGATAATTCGTTTCAAAAGTTGAAATTAATGTTTGTTGTCTTCAATGCATAGACGAGTACATGAATAGACATGAAATAAAGTGTAAATATTGGAGAGGGATTCGGAACATTAGTTGCGGGACGAAGGGTATTCCATCCATTATTATATTGTCAGCGTTTAAATTTTCGTTGCAATCGTGTCATATATTTAAAAAAAGTCGCGGAGCTATTTGATTACGTAAATGGTACCAAATTGATCACGTGAGTAACACAAAAATGAAAATATTAAAACAAGCTATTTCCGTTAGTTCATGTCTATATATTTAGTAGTCTGTGATTCAATTGGAAAGTTTTGAACTAAGATTTGTTTATGTAAACGTAGTAAGTCGCTCTTATTATAAAACCTTAATACCTACCTATCGAATTTTAGATAATTTTACAGGATACTTATTTAAAGATATTTAAAATACTACGGGGTAAATCAAAAAATTATTTGAAAACAAAAGATATGTTAACGAAATATAAAAATAATAACTTTCGGTATGGGACAACGTATTTTCGGCATTTAATGCATTAATAAATGATATACGAGTTCAACAAAGATTCATTTTTAATGCTTTTATAACCATTTAAAATTTACGATTATTTTATTGAAGAACATCTAAGGGAAAAATTTAAAACATGTCACAAAAATTTCGATTCAACAATTTTAAACAATTAAAACGACAATTGTATAATATTGCAAAAACGTTTTAAAAAATACAGATTGCGTTTATTTTTTTGAATAAGTTTTGGGGTAACTTTTAAATATATAGCTACATATATGTAAATAAGAAATCAAATCAATGCATAAACCTGTATGAGAAAAACTTAATAAGCAAGACGCGGCAAAACATTTAAAATGTTTTAATTATCTGGTCGATGTGGGACCTAGCGACGTGGTATATCCCTTACTCAGACCTGGAGCTCGGTATAACCTGCAGGGTCGCCGGCTCCGAGGAGTTAAATCAATCATGATATTTCCTTTACGGATGGTTTGAAGTCGTGCCCAGCCCATGTCGCGGAATTACACCCGGCGAAAATGAAACGGGGTCGGCATTGGATGATTTCAACCTTCGAATGACCAAAATATTCATCAGCATTTCTCACAGAAAAATCAGATGTGTAATTATTTATATTTGTAATATGATGGGACTATTTAATAATACATTTTTAGTATGTCAGGCTTATAGAATGCTAAGATTCAAATTTCGAACTTGCAAACACTTCCAAAATCCATATTACTTCAAAATACTGGAACCCATGACAGATTACATATATTGCGAGATTAGAACGAATACAAAATAGATTTATTCGATATCTTAATGTTAGATCTAATCTATCATTCAACTTCTATTTAGATGCAGCCGACTTCTACAATATGAAAACCCTAGAACATCGAAGAACACGTGCTGACCAAATACTTCTCTTCAAACTACTGCAAGGCCGTATTGGCAATTTGAAATAATATCTCTCCACGTACCATCTAGATCGACCCGGCAATCCACACTTTCACATTTCCAGAAGTAGAACATTCATTCATTCACCGGTCATGCAAATACCATAATGAGAAATTCACAGAAATTGACTTTTTCAACATTAGCCTTACTAAGCTCAAAGGGTTTTTCTTATGAACCATCACGATCTCAATTTTGGCCAATCATTCTACCTATGAACACACGTTGCTCTCCCTCTACCGCAACTATAGTTGCAACCTCCCCACTCTTTCTCCCTCTTTTCTCTTCATTTATTTTCTGCATCTAAACATAAAATATTTTTGTGGATTTTCATTATTAGTATCGCATGTTAAATAGTTATCATGTTTGTTATAATATGTTTACACTGTCAAAATCCCTCAATAAAAGAAAAAAAAATTGCTTTTTTAAAAAATAAATATACACGACGCACGAGATGCTCAATCCTGCAACAACTGCAGTGAGTAAAATATTCTTCCAATTTTTTGGTCCCGAAGGCCTGAAAGAGCGCCACAGTGGTGAATAGATATGTTGCATCTGGCTGAGGAGACCCTGGAGTCAGTAGTGAGGGCGATGCATGATCTAATGGAGGTGCAGTCGAATCTCATATTTTTGAGACCACTATATATCAATACTGACTTGAAGAAGAAAAAATGTTTTGACACTCTTGTTTGTGAGTAAAGACATAATTTGACAAAATATATATTTTTATTAATTAATTATAAATATTTTATTAACACTATTATTTAAGAAATAATCCCAAAATTTAATAAAATTGATACGCATTACTGCAAGTAGTGGCGTGTAGTAATAGATTTAGGTTGTGCTGTTAACAATGATGTTATATAATCATATATAATATATACACTGCAATATATGTTGTACATAGGATTACAAACTTTCATTTAACCAACGTCTTTAAACAATATGAATCCGTCGTTTATACGACCCTACCATGTATTTATTTGTAATTTTAGAGTATTATTAATAGAGTTTTTAAAGATTAAATTTTAACGTAAACCGTCTTATTCACAAAAAAAATCAATATAAAAATGTATGGATGTTTTTAAGAACACTTTATGACTGAACATGATTCTTTTATTGTTTGAAAATTCTTCACGTAATAACTAAACAAAATAATTATTTTTATTAAAGGTTAACGTAGGAAATAGTTCTGCCAATTGCTTTTTGTTTTTCCCAAATCAAAAACAAATTCATGCACCAAATGCACCTCGAACGCAAAGAACGGCCATGAAATCAACATGTTAAAAACACTAAGATAGTAAAATTCGCTAATTAGTAAAATAGGAAGTAGACACTTCAATGATTTGCACGCAGTTGTAAGCCTTTCTAATGTTATTCTGTTAAAAAATAGCATAAGTAATGACCGAAAGAAATTTTTATTTCAGTAAATAGCCAATTATATGACTTGAGTAATTCACTAGCTACAGAGTAATGTGAATAGCTCAATGCGGCGAATGCACAAGAGTGCCTTGGCTGCAGCGGTGAGTTGTCGTTGTAGTTTTTAGAACTAAGCAATTAAAGTCTCTACTGGTACACAGATGGCACTAATTGTAAAATAATGTTTTCCGTGTATGTTAATTGGAGACATTCTGTTTTAAATTGACATTAAATATAACTAAGAAGCCAATCTATTTGTGTTATTAAGCTGTTATATCGGTTGAATTAGACTGAAATGTACACAAGATCTAGCAAGAATCAGAACTTTTTAAGAATAAGAACAAATAGGAAAACTTGATGCATACGGGAATACTAACATATATATTTTTATTTTTATATGGCTATTAAAAAAAATTCTTAACTGGTTTACATATTTATATGATATAGTAGGTATATTTTAACATAAATACGTAATTTTGATGTTACGTTTCTACTCGTATCATTTATATATTTTTGTTTTCTGCTATAGATTTTAAAATATATATATATATATAATTGGTTAATTTTTTCCATTTTTTAAAATGCAATAAACTAGAATTAGACATTAATAATCATTTGTATATTTTCACGCAGAACGTGTATTACCTATTACTATTATGATTAAAGTAGCATTCTTGTGCACTTGTCATTACATATAAAAGCGCTGTCTAATGCATAATCAAAAGTGCAATGAACACTTTATGAATGAAGTCACCCGGCTTTGTACCCCCTCACAGCAGTGGGTGGGTGGGAGGGTTAATGTGGGAGCCTGCAGGGCAGGGAGCGACGGACCGGCAAGGCCCGGCTGGACCCAATCTACTCAAGTCGCAGCGAGGGCATACGCATGAAAGGAAAATAAAATAAATACCTGAAATTTGATACACGTATAGTTAAATACAAACACGTATAACCCAATGGCTTTATAGAAGATGGCGATAATAAAATTTATCTGAAAATATATATTTCATCAGTTAATTGGACTACCTTTACTTCGACACCCATTCGAAAAGAATCTGTTGCGTACAAGCATGCGTAGAAGCCGGAAGATTCAGAAACGGAAGGAGTTTGGCATTAACCAAAATCCGATTTTGCTGGTACCTCCAAATGTGGACTGTATTTTACTCATTATTTATTCTTGGGTTCCGTTAGACGACGACGAGGTCAGACACTTTCTGGAAGCGAAATCTCAAATGTATAATATTGTAAATTCTTTCGATTCACGTATAACTGCACTAGTTCAAGGTCGCAATCGACTGATTGGCGGCGTGGCCGTGAAAGAAAGGAAAGGGGGGGGGGGGGTGGGAGGCACAGTACATTATTTTAGTTCAAGAATAAATATGCATTTACAAACAGTAGCAATTTATTAAAACGTACCATCTACGAGTATGAATGGTGTTAGGTATTTTTTGCTGCCAGTATTGACATACATATTGTATGATGAGTATTTTTTCCACTCACGGTTATAAAGAAAGAAAATGATTTACTCGTCCGAAATTTCGGCACATATGAGCGCGATATTAGTCTGATGCCTTTCGGGTACAAACATCGACTGCCCAGGTACTATTTCCTGAAGCAGAACGACGCGCTGATTCTCACAAGCGGACAGCGCTGACTGAATTTCCAAAAAATGATTTGTAAAATAAAAATAATATTTAAGTGTAGTAGTTATTTTTTGTTACATATAAGGCAGTCTTGTGCGCGAGTGTCCGCGACTAGATAATTTCTCTTTTGTAAATTGCAGTATAATATTTAGATATTTTATTAGACTTTTATAGCCTTCCAATTCATGTATTAATATAAAATACTTATGATTTTTATAATAATAGGATAGTTCGTAAAAGCGTCAAATCGAATAGCGCTGAATAGGTGGTTTAGCCACATGTAGAGTATTCGGAGTATCGTAGACTCTTAAGAAATTATAAAATTACAAAAGATTTGATCCATTTACTTGTTCTTTGTTACAAATTTTAAAATGAAACCCATTTCGTTGTATACTTCCTATTAAAGATGCCTAAAATTATAGAAAAAATGCGTGTTTTTTTAAAGCTGTTTACTAACTTTAACCACAATTTACCGACCTCTAGTATACATGACGTGTCAGAAGTTATGTGGATGTTTTCAATCTCAATTTCTATCACATTCACCTTTCACCTGGTACATCTTCCGTACCATTCTCTCCCCGGCCGTCCGCGCCGAACGATTAAGCGAAGACTCAAACCCATTAACATAGCCCGAAACAACAATCGATCCCGTTTAAAAATTTGTTTAATATTTATTCCGAACGCAATTACAAAAAAGAATCAAGGATCAATTCGAAATCAATTTATTTTCGAGTTATACACAGATATCAATTCAAATTTTTAATTAAAGCAACTTTGGTCGGAGCGGGCGAACTACAATAAATAACGTTCGGGCGTGATTCCGGTACAATGTGCGGCGCGGCGGAGCCGGTGAGGTGGTGGGGCGGTGCCGGCTGCAGCTCCGTGGACCGCGAGCGAGAACAGATGTCCTGAGCTTTCGAACCTTAGCGCATAAAGAAACACATTTATCTATATTATGTGGCAGATTTATAACGGTTCACGGGGGTAGACACGCGTTTAACCGAAAAGTGTTATATTATGCTCGTATATTTTTTATTTTACTCGCTTAATGGACAAGATTGTCAAGACAGGATCTAATATTTATTTCAGAGATTCTTTTGATCTACGACAAGTATGATAAAAGTAATATAATATCTATTGTTTATTTTAATTGCTACTGGTACTGCGTACTGCGTCTAATTGGCGCTTTTTTGGCTAAGGCAAGGGGGTGCGTTTTTTTTAAATAATTTACAAAAATGTATTTTTTATTCATTTATGACTAAACATTAATAAACATGGAATCGGTTTCGATGCTACTTTAATTTACTGCAGTACTTTTACTACAAGTAAAAATTCTCTACCGTTCTAATTCTAGAGAAAATTATATCATAATCGAATATTTATACAATTTTGATTGAATATATAAAAAACTGAGTACTCACTCATATCAACGCCGGCAGCCCTCACGGTCCCCACGAGGGTCCCCGGCGGCACGTCCTCGCGGATTTTGTAGTGGTATCTTGGCCTCTCGAAGATCGTGGGCCTCTGCGCCGAATCCACGACGGTGACGAACACCTGGGCGTCGTGCTCAGCGCGCAGGCCGCCGCCGTCCGTGGCGGACACGTTGAGGCGGTGCAGCGGTTGGGAGCGCGAGGACAGGGTGCCGGGCCGGCTGACGAACAGCTCGCCGGTGGCGCGGTCCATGCGGAACACGCCGCCGTCGTTCCCGGCCACCAGGCGGTACGTCACGACGCCCAGGCGGCCGGAGTCGGCATCCGCCGCCACCACGGCCATCACGGGCGTCGTGGCGCTGGCTCCGCCGCCCGCGCCCCCAGCGCCGCCCTCCCGCAGCGACACGTTGTACTCCCGGGGGTAAAACACGGGCCGGTTGTCGTTCACGTCAGTCAGCTGGATCTTCACCATCGCAGTTGTGGACAACCCACCTGAAAAATAAATAAAAAAACATTAAAATAGATTATTTTTTCCGGGTTTACAGTATCCGTGCAATATAGACTGCGACACCTAGAAGGCAATTCTTAATCCAGGATTTTTGCGAATGCTAAATCTGCAGTTAAGTTGTTGGGCGTGCATCAACAAAACTGTTAGTGCATATGTTACAGTGAATCTGTATTATCAGTGAGAATATATTTTCACTGGTGAAAGTATATTTTCGCTAAGCCGGTCAGTGGATGTATATCTAACAATGAAGATACAAATTCACTGGTTACATTTAGTGAGTTTGTATTCGTTGACAAGCGAGAATACGCCGCGCGGGAATATTTGGCTTTAAGTGTCGATGTGTCGCCCAACAGCATGGCAACAAATAGTTTGATGGCGTGGGTGGCGTTTACAACTGTCACTTTTATTCGCTTATAGTATTTTAATTTATATTAAATAAAATTATTTACTGCATAAACTACTGTGTTTATAATCTCAGCCATTTTTATTTTCTTTTCAAGACATATGTTAGGTTAGGTTAGGTTCGATTATATGTTAGGGTAGAATATACATTTACTAAAACCTGCTAGTGAAGTTATATTTCCACCAGTACAAATGTATTTCCACTGGTGGAAACGTATTTGGATATGATTTTACTGAAACGTCAGCGAAAATATAATCTCACTGGTAATACACATACACTGTAACACATACACTTATCAACTAAAACAGATTAAAATTATTCGGAGAATATTCCTCCCTAGGCATCCCGTATATTAATAAATTCAATTGTGGCATCATGTATGGACTAATTATGCTGGCTTGCCAATGTTTCAGCTGGACAGATTACAATTCATTCTAAATGCGGCAGCAATGAGTTAAAATCGAAATCGATTCCTTCTGCATGACCTCCATTGGCCCCGTCTCCTTAAAAGAGTTAAATTTAAATTGTGCTGGTTAATGTATAAGAAGACACTTAACATGGCGCCTCTGTATCTTCAAGAGCTTTGTATCTCTATCAATTTGAATAGTAGACGTCAAAACTCTCAGGTCATCCTTTACTTCAACCGCAGGAAGAGTTATAGAACCGACCAACCAACGGGGATTTGCGGTGGCAGGCCTAAAAGCGTGGAACTCTTGCGTTCCGTCATAAGAAACGGTGCATCAGGGAAGGGAATGATGATGCATGGAGTGATTACCACCTCTTGTCTCCGATATTTCGAGTGCCATAACCTGTGGTGAAGTTTTGGGATCCCGTGAGCGGGTATCTGGGGTGGTATGTTGTATATATATGTTTTTTTTTTCGGTACATCGGAGACTTTATTTAAAAAGAGACAAACAACTCACTATTTCAAAAAATCTTTTACGTAAGTTCAAATAACAATTTTAAATTCAAAGATATTGTAGGACTTTAAACAGTTTAGGTGATTTTTTTTACGAAAATGGTGCTATGAGAATTATCCAATATTATTATTATAATATTATTGCGTAAGGTATTTCTTAGTGATCTGGAACTATCATATAACTTAATTACTTACTTATTTGTAGATTATTTACAACATTAATAATTTAATTTTATTTACAGAATTTTATACCTAAAATCCTAAATAATCCTAAAATTAAAATTAATAAAATAATTGTTAAATTTAATAATAAAATAAAATTTAAAGGATATTATAAAAATAGTAAAATATATGTTAACGTTTGTGTTTTTTGGTATTATATTAAATTGGTTGCTAAAATACACCAGATTCTTTCAAAAAGTATGTCTACATATTCATTTTGTTCTTGTTACTTGACATCATCTGATTAATATCACTGTTCTTCTCATAATTTGTATTAATTTGAAGAGTGCGGAACGGTGTGGGAGTTCAGGTGGTAGGTACCCTGTAGGTGATGTTTACAATAATATCAGTACAATCAATTTCACCATGTATTATATAAGATATTCCAAAAGTCTTTTTCATATTAAAAATTCTGTAATAAAATAATGGATGGGTTTAATAAAAAAATGTTTATTTTGCATTTAAATACAGTCCATGGGAATTAATATCTTAAAAATTATGTTTTTTTAAATGTGATACGATATTTCGCTGACACTCTTCTAAATGGGCGTAAAAGATTCTGAGAACTACTTGGCACGCATTTATTCTCGGATATATTTTTTAATTGGTCCAGAGAGGGAGGATTGTTACTATATACCTTTAATTTAAAGTACCCATATAGGAAAAAGTCCATTGGCGTTAAGTCGGGGCT
This sequence comes from Eubasilissa regina, assembly GCA_022840565.1. NCBI lineage: Eukaryota > Metazoa > Arthropoda > Insecta > Trichoptera > Phryganeidae > Eubasilissa > Eubasilissa regina. The sequence continues at coordinate 6,861,903 of JAINEB010000008.1, read as the reverse complement.
ATATGGAGATCAGTTTATGTCACCTCGTCGAGATATCAATTTTCCAGGGAAATTTTCACAAACAACTGGTAAGAACACGCTCCATAGGGACTGAATCTCCAATGTTCTCAGTTCGTTGCGTTGGTGCAGCGAATGAATCAAAATGAAAAAGACATTTGGGACATATTGTATTACATAGATATATCATATCTGCTGTAGTGCGTCATTGTTCCAATATTCGTGATCTATGGTACTTGTAGATTCATTAAACATGGATAAATGTACTTATTATATAATAAGAGTTAAAATTTTCTGATATAATCTAGTTAAATTTAGAAACTAGAGTTAAATTTCTGATATAATCTATTTTAAGACTATTTTTGTAAAAAAATAAAATTTTAATGAAGGCACATCTCGTATAAAGCATAATTTTATCAAACTCGCGTAACTAAAGTATTTTGAGGCAGTTACAATTTATTTTATCGTAAAATAATGAAAAATGCCACCGACGAGGCTGAATGAGTCACGAGGTATACATTCTATTTTTGAATGCATTCTCCTGCCGGAGCGATTTCAAAAAATCCAAGAAAAGGGCGGGAAGCTGAGAAAAAAGGGTAAATATAATAGTGGTTGACGTTTCTCTACAATAAATCAACGGTACAATAAATGTAGGTGGCGGGCCGATAAGGCTCGTAGCCAGTGACGACACCAGCTACCGCACAATTGAGCAAAACTAGTATGTAATTAATTCTTTATATGTATGAAATCTATCGATTTACCACAAATAATATTATTTGTCCTAAATAGATTCAAGTGGCTAAAACTACAAAAGCGACAGACTAGACCACTAGTAATAATTAGCTTATGTAATATTTGTATTATTGAAATTATCTCAAGACTATTACAATTACATTACTAAGATATTACAATTATATAAATTATTTCATTATTTGTATTGGTAAAATGATATATATTTAGGTTAAGATGTCTTACAGAGACGAAGCTATTATTATTTTTTTAATTTTTATATGAGAAGTACGGAAGTCTTGGGCATTACAGGTCCTGACCTGTTATCGGCTGGCTTAAGTGATCACTTTACACAATGTAACGTTCACCTATTTATACCCCAGGAGATAAAATCTAGTAATTAGTTCCTACAAAGATTTGGACATACTCAAAATATTGAAATGTATTTAATTACAGGAAAATTTAATGTATGTATTACATTTAATGACTTTTTAATTAATTATTTATTTTTAATAGACAGATTATTAACGTTAGTGACTTTGATAAATAGTCCTATAATAACATTAAGGTACAATTTATAAACATTTTAAGACTATTGATTGATTTGTCAGTTACTTCGTGACGTAACATGTTGAATAATCTTGAAATGATAGAAATCTAGAGAAATTTGAATTCAGAGAAAACATTAATGAATAATATTTCATTATTAAATACCTTACCGCTATTATCGATGTTTCCAAGAAACAATAAAGCCACCCCCATTTTTACGTACCCCACCGCTCCAAAGGCAACCGTATTTAATTTAGTTCAATTTACACCTGTAGATGGAAAGAACAGCTCTTCTCGAAACTAGTTGTGATTTTAACTCAAAAAATTGTGTGTGTAGTAGTCTATTCACATTCAAGAGAACAAAATTTTACAGAAAATACTTTTTTGCTGTTTAAAAAAGTATGTTATAAATTGTTATATAGTATTCAATAATTAAAGTATAATACAGAACTTGATAATAAACAAAACAATTTAAAATAGTATTATATTTACGTTTCAACAAAGCCCACTTTACACCTAGTTTCATTCGAAGCGGTAACTGAGAAGTTCGGTCTATGTGCCAGGACTGGCGTGCATCTAGCCGCTCGCGCAGCGGTGCAGACAGGAAGGGGATGAGGGAGGAGGAGTGCTGAGGCGTGAGGACCGGAATGTGTCGCCGTATATATGAAGTTATCTCGGGTTGATAGAGGGAGACCCTTCCACCCCTCGGGCACTCGAGGGAGAGGGATGGACGCAGTTCGGGTCACGGGAGAAGCCGATCTCTCACGACAATCGTGACGGGACGACCGCAAAAATCATACGCGAGGTGATCAGAATAATAATGGGTCAAGTGATACTCTCGATTGTAGGTTAGTAGTAGTGATGAGCTCAAAATCACGAACCGTGAGCCAATCACCGATATCTTTGAGTCACACTCACTTTCATTGATTGAATGTCTAGGAAAATCGTGATTCAAATTATTTTTTGTTTAAAATTGTATTGATTATCACTTGAATCGGCGCCATCTACAGGATTTTCCGTAATTTGATTAGCGCCATCTGTTGGAATCTGTTTTTGTTGGTAATGTTTATGCTATTTAGTTCGTATATTTTTTAAAATTTTGTATGTATGTGTATTTATGTGCAATAATTTTCTATTAACTATTCTAATTATTTATGCTAGAATATGTTTTTTACGCAAATCAAGTTTTAATAATACAAATAAGTATACTAAATTAATGTATTAATTATAAATATATACATATAAAATCAATTTTGTCGAAAAATATTGTTTTAGCGTCACCGGGATACGAACCTATGACCTATGTTCTGAATAATTACAACTTCACAATAAGAATGTGTTTTCCTTAACAAATAAGTATGCTCAAAATTACATTTTTCTTTAAAAATTATTTCGTGTATAGTGATATCAGAAACTGTGACCACAGTCGAAATTTTCAATCACTGATATTATCGAATACCAATCACGATCACACTAGTGAGTCAAGAGTAGCATTTTTTCTCATCACTAGTTAGTAACGCAACCATTTCTTTCGATGCGACAGTCGTTATTAAGCATTTTACATGACAAATCTCGTTAAATCTGTTTGAGAATAAAAATAATAAAATATAGTTAATAAGTAATAGTTATAATAAATAAAAGCAATACAGGAAGCATAAATTATTCTGGCTAAGATAAATTTATTTCACGGATAAAGTGTGTTACTCTAGTTATCTGTAAGCTATTTTGTGTGAAAATCGACCGTGATAAATAACTTAAAACATATTTTATGTTAACATATAATAGTAATTCTAACTTATTATTTGGTAGATATATGACGCAAGTGTTGGTGGAACGTCCACAGAAAACTTGGCACAACCAGGAAAACCAGATACTGGATAGGATGATCCTGTTAAAAGCCTCAATAATCGGCGAAATGTATGAATGTGAATGAGGCGAGAATTATGTGAATTAGGACAGAAGAGTGTGGCGCTATCCTATCTGCCTACCCCCGCGGAGAAACGACGTAATGGTAAGTTAGTTAGTTCTCATTTCTTTTAAGTCTATCTCTTTCAGGTCACTATCACGTTTATCTACTAGTTTTAAAACCATTTCCATGAAAAAAGTAATATTCTTATAATTACCTACCCACAGTAGGTACAACAATATTATATTGTTCTAATTTTCAAATATCTGACAGTAGAAATGGACCTGTTTGTTTTCTATTCTATTTACAAAATGTACCTTCAGGACGAAAAGGAAACGATTTCACTCCAATGCAGTGCATCAGTTTCATTTCAAATTTCCCTCTGCATGGCACATAACAGAACATAGGGATATTTTACACACTTACATGAGCATTGATTCTTCCTATACTTCATACGTATATTTAAAGAACTGTGCAACACATTAAAGCAATAAAAATATTTAAAATGTTCTCCGTCGCTGGTCAGCGACATCAGCCTCGATCATGGAACTGTCAGAAAGAAATTTTTTTTCCGATAAATAAAAGAATTTTCTCAAAAAGTCACTTGGCTATTTATTATTCTGAGTCGTCATCTCATTTATGTATTTTCATACAATTTTATGAAGCGAAACTTACAGAGGATAGCACTGCGGCAGATCGTGTGGCGAGTTGAAAAATGATCTCGCCGGTGTAAATAATGTGGCCGAAGTGTAACGACTTCTGTTGTGCGCGCAACACCGAGGCCTGAATTACACACCTCAAACGTCGCACGCGTCATCCAAAAATGTCCAAGAATCAACACACTTTAAAATCAATCTAAATCCATATAAAATTTAATGTGTATCTGTCGATCTATTTCTGTTTTGTTCTTATACCTCTACGCCCTCTAACCAAATTTTGCATAGTCACTCTATGACTGCTCAAAACACAATCACCCCATCTCCTCCCTCCTAATGGCTTATTATAAATATATACATATTGTATTGAATGCCATTCGTTACAAATTTTACTAAGTTGCACCCTAGAATACAGAGGAAAATAGTCATTTTCCGAACATTTCACACTCCTCCTGCCTGGACCAAATATTGCATGCATCGTTACTAGTGATAAACTAAACCGTTATATTAATTATTACCTTACATTACGGACGTTCCTGTACTGTAAACTCAGTGTACATGTAGATTTTTGCGGTTTTTAAGTTGGATAAATATGAATATTTTACATTTATTATTTATATTAATCATTCAAATAATAGTTGTGTAAAAATGCTAAAAATGATAAAAAACATTGGTTATCACGAATGCAGCATAAAGATACATAAGACACGTTTGACTCGGCCGGGGCATGCTTCGCCACTTGAATGACGATTGTCATCCGGCTCCCCGCACCCCGCGTAATGCGCCTTCTGAACCACTCCACACGTACAAGTACACGTATTGACAAATTCACATCAGGATCTTCGAAAAAACATTTTTTCTTGTTGCGTTTGGTAAATATTTATATATTGTAATTATTTTATCCAATACGTAAATACATTACGGAGATGAATATGAACTCTGTACTTACAGAAATATTCATATAATTAGAGGCAATGTCAACTCAGTTTACATCATCGGAGAGGAAAGGTTAACATGATTGTGTTATTTGTGTTCGATTATAATAATGATTGATAACTGATCATTCGTAATTGGTGCACTAGAAACTAAACCTCGAATAAATCATTGATCAGTTATAAATAATAATAATATTGGATAATTTGTACAGCGCAATTTTTGTAAAAACTTTAAAAGCTCGTCACTATTTAAATCTAATCTAATCATTACCATTTAGATCAAATTCTTAAAATATTTTTAAACATTATTTTATATTATTTTTATTTCTTAACTTTGTTTTATTAACCACATACGGTAGATGTATTTAAACACAATAAATGGTTAATAAAACAAAGTTAACAAATAAAAATAATGAATTTTAACCACAAAGTTAATTTTTCTAATTTCAAAAGTATTATTTTATATACCCATTGATGAAATCATTTAAAAAAAAAATGCATATTTTTAAAAACCAACATTTCATTTATCAGTTTTAAATTATAGCTATAGCTGAATCCCAGGATATCCCGGGAACGTACCACCGGTGATGGATTATTTAATGTCTAGTTTGGAACAGGAAGTCTTGCATACTTAAGATTCTCGATCACTTAAAAATTTAAAAAGAAATAAAAATAAGTGAAAAGATTTAATGAAGTGTGATTGTGGAATTCAACCCGCTTGAGTGTTATCATGACACGCGCTTCGCATGCTGATTGCAACAAATATCCAGGAATTCGTTCTGAGATCATATCTAGTCGACAAGATGTATAGGCTTTTATTATACGTAGTTACTGTATACACGTGTATAGGAGGATTTTCATGGAAGCTGAGCGGGTACAAATCTGGCGACTAAAGCTTGGCAACGCCATAATTTAATTCGTTTCTTCTAATAGCTTTACCTATTTCGAAAATAGTGAAGAAAAACATTTTGCGTAATTAAAAAAAATAAAAAAATGTTCAGGGTTTGTTTTTATTTTACCAGGTACGCCTGAGTCCGAAATATACACCTACCTAATTGATACGTATTCACTAAGCATACAATTTATGGAATTTTTAAAATATAAGTGACTGAATATGCATCCCTGTAATACCGTTCAACCATATTCCAGCCAAAAATTTTTTCTATAAGCGCTTTCTTCCGTGGCCAGTTCAAATCCATGTATTAAACGTGACCAGTCCACCTTAACCGCGCTATATAAATTACTTGAAAAATGTTGGGTTCACCAATTTTCATGTCTAATTCGTGATTGTAGCCAAAGTGCCACACCACATTTTAATTATTTAAAATCCGTCTAGGATCTCACATTTGAAGATCAATGCAAAAAAAATACCATTATTGTGTAAATATATTAGACTAATATGTGATGTGCAGTGTTGGCACAAGAATAGTATTATGAATACTGAACGATTTCAAACATTTTCTTATGTACGAGTCTTTTAAAAAAAATTCACAGTGATTTATTGCATTTCTATAACATGTTGTTAATAAATCAAAGCTGCTTGGTCCGGGTGTTGGTTAATCTGTGTCCAGTGTGAGACGTTCATTACACAGGTGAAGCTTTGGGTGGGAAAACTATACACTATATACGCAGATAAGAAGATGATGGTACAATCGTGGGATACAAAATATGAGACAGGTAAATCTGAAGAACAGCAAACTATTGCAGATTAAACGTGGCGACAAGAACAGTTGCAAATGAAACAGCGGCAGAGGGAGATAAACCCATGTTAGATACAAGTATCGGATACAACATCGTAGGCAAAAACTATGGCAGATAAGAAAATGAAGGTACAGGCAGAGGCAGGATAGTAAATATGTGGCAGATAACACTTCGAGTCCTTTAATTATAATTGTAGTTAATTTTACTTTTGGTCTTTAAAAGATTAAGGAAAAATCTCAGTTGGATTTAACCATATGTCTTGTAAAGAATCGTTGAATAAAAAAAACCTATTGACCTCAATTGACCTAAGTGTATATGGAGTTTGCGAAATTATAAATTATTATGTATACACTCATTGTATTCCCTTGGTTAGACTTATTAAAATAATATTATATTCTTTTAAACGACATGAAGTGGGCTTTAGATGAGTACGTCATTTCAGTTAAAATTCGAAACTGAAAGACGTATTGGTGCAATATGTTCTGCAAGAATATTGCTGCATATATTAAAAACGATTGTTCGGTTATCATGTAAAGCCGTATTAATGTATTTTAATTAAAATTATGTATGTGAAATAACGACTTAGGAAGAATGGAATAATAATTGTTTCTCACGACAGAAAAGAGTTAAGCAAATGTGCGTTTTAAGTTTTTAAAATAAAATAATAGATATATCGTTTATAAAGAATACTCGTACACAATATGTCTCAAATTTGTCGGAAACATAAATGGTTAACGTGGCGAAATGATAACATTTCCCCGGATAAGAAAAGTTCCGGGTTCGTATTCCGGTGATAATCAAATATTTTGTCTTTTAAAATTAGCAATATTAACTTTGTGGTTAAAATTCATATTTTTTATTTATTATCTTTATTTGAACAATAGTGGGTTTTCAGAATTTTCTAATCATTTGATAGAAAATGGTCACGGTTTTGATAAAAAATTGGGATTGTCAATTTTGCATATAAACGGTGTTGGTCACAAATTAAATTATTTGGAATTGTTGGAGATAAATAAAGCTTTTAAAACTAATCAAGAAATTATAAACAACCAACTAAATTTAACTACGAGTCCCATTCAAAAATTTTTCCTAAAAATTATTCGACTAAATTTGTATTAAGCAACAATTTGAGTTAGGTACTAAATTTATTTTTTAAGTAATTGTTGTTGTTTTAAAAACAGGTTTTTTTAAAAATAGATTCTGGTGAAGAAACAATGATATATATTTTTAGTTAGTCATCCTGAAGAAGAAAATGGTATTTTTCAAAACCGGTAGATGTACTTAAACTCAATTCAGTGGTTAATAAAACAAAGATAATAAATAAAAAATATAAATATTTTGTCGATAGTAATAATATATAATTTTTCTGTAAATCTTTCTAATTATTTTGTTTTATTTATTTTATGTTAATGATCTTTCAATGACAAAATGGTTGGTGTACAATATAGTATTAGTCAATGGTGCCTGCATTAAGATCATGGGTATTCATAATTTATAATCTTGGAAATAAAATTATTCTTATAGTAATACGCCTTTTTCCAGATGGATAATTTCCAAACATAATGATTTACCTTTAAGATTTTAATGTGTTTTCTTCTTGTAATCGAAGTACCTACTATAAGATATAAGCGATTATTTTGATAAAAAATTAATAATATTTTTAAAGAACTACATATTTAATAAATAATTCAATAAAGTATATTGTAGGTTTCGTCACAGCGGTTTAAAATATAAATATATAGATAAATAATTTATTAAGAAGGGCGTGTAGGCGTCGGAATTAGCGTCGCGATCTTTCTGATTTGTTACAAACTTGCTTGTCGAAGTTGTATTTCATATAGTTGTATTTCATATATTTACGCATAATGTAATGTAGGCAGTGGTCTCATTTACTTTTTAAGAAAGTACTTAGCCATTGTGGGATCCGATAAATACTGGAAACTGTTAAGAAGCAGTAAAAAAACTAACTGGTTAAGTATAAAATTAGCCAGTCATCGCGTTGCATGTCTAATCGGTACACAAATCTGATGATGACAAATAAATGTCACGAAGGCTATATTCGAGTTTGAAACCACGTCAGAAGGAATCAGTGTCTCGTATAATTCCATTAAATCACTTCGGATATTACGATCTTTTACTACACATCTAAATATCTTCGGAAACCCACCCAACGAGAAGATAAACGAGTTATCGAGGATGTTGAATTCAGTTATGTAAACATGCTACTCAAATTGATTACTATAGTGATTTGTACAAATTTTTTGATGGGAATTGTCCAATAATAATAATTACATTCGTTGGCGGCTTTCTTTACAGCATCGACTATGATTTAAACAATTTCAATAGTAACTTATTTTTAAATATAATTTACTAACCGGCTTTTTTTATCTTATGTATGTTTAAATGATTTTGGTGTATCCTAAAAATGTAATATTATCAAGCGGTTCGCTAAAATAGTAATGGTAACAATGAGGGGGGACCCATCGCTTACCCAGGACCGATACAATAAACTAAATCTCGGTCCTACTCATTCGCCGCCTGGTTGGTATTTTTTAATGCTACTAGGAAGCTGTTCGATAGCGCCCCGCATATTGACAGGGCGATACCGCACAGCTGCCAAAACAAAATTTGCTCTCATTGTCCCCGGTTGACTCACTTTATTAGTAAATAAATAAATAATATTTACAATACATAACATAAAGATAATATAAAATAATACAATTAACAAGACCGGGGAGCAGAGGGGGTACTCCCTTCCGGTAAACTAATATATAAGAAACTCACGCTCCACGCACCACTTCCGGCAGATTTAACCCACAAGAACAGCACATCGCAGATCATATTTGGACAGAGGTAGAAAAAAAAGTTATGGTAATTGCTCGTATCCCTTTCCCCACATTATATGTGCATTTTTAGTTAGTATTCCCGATCATGTTAAGTATGTCATTTATTCTGTTTTAAGGGCCCTGAAAAGGATTTCAGAAAAATAATTTTTTGAAAAGATTTTCAGAAGCATTGTTTAATAATTCAATTTTCAGAAGCATAATTTTAAACTATTTACATGATTTGGTGCTAAATGTACCAACAAATATTATAAAACACATCTGGTGTCTCAATGCTCGTTTTTATTATATGTTAAACGTGTTCAACATACATATCTATTTAATTTAATTTAATGTATATTCAACAATAAACAATTTTGTGAGAGTTTAAATTTTAACAATCAGATCTCGTGAACAGGTGCGAATCTTCGGGGGACATCACTAATGTATTGGGTCATTCCATAAATACTTAATTATTACATTTTTCAAAGAAATCGTCCTTAGGCAGGTTTTAAACACGAGTGTATAAATATAATACATCATAATCATAAACATATCTATATGAAAACTGTTATTAAATAATTTAGTGTATATTGTTCATGAAGAGGTTAACAAAAACTGTCAATATTGGGAAAAATGTAAATATGTGCGTGTACTTCTGCCATGGCCGTCTTTATCGAAGTGGTATTGGCCTTGAAGTATCAACTAACATGTATTGTTACGTAAAACTTTAAGGGTCATAAATGTGGCAACACAGTGAAGAGTAATAAAACGATGTAATGTGTGTACCTCTGTCTGTAGCGATAACTGGAAATTCGTAGACGCTTCTCGTCTCATAGTCTAGTTCGTTGGCAATGCAGATTTCCCCACTTCCTGACTTCACTTCAAACTCGTTCAGCTTCCCGAAGCCTTCACCTAGCGTGTAGTTCACCATGGCGTTTACTCCGCAATCGGGATCTGTAGCAGAAACCTGGAAAAGAAAAAAAAAATTATTATGAAAATATTTTTGTTTTTAAAACTAGTAATTTAAAATACTTTGAATTAACGTAAGTTTTCTTAAAAATCAAACACGAATCTTCCTTTGAAATTATTTTTAGTTAGATTACTGGGGTAGGCACCCTTCGTATCAACAATAATTCACGACCCATTTAAAATGACCTATAAATGTTACACATTTTTTCTTATAATTATATTTATATTTAACTTAAGCCACCGTATTTTATTTTTTCAATACTAATGTATCTTTATCAGGACTGGCGAACTCCTTACGTTAATATCGAAACCGGTTGACGTAAAAATAACACAGTGGTTTAAACAAAGTTATACATAAATACAATTTTAATTTATGTCTAATCACAAAGTTAACGTTACAAACATTAACAATGTTGTATCTTAATTCAAAATACGCACACATTTAAAAAAAAATATATAAATGCATATTTCGGAATGGCGTTGCAAAAAATTGCAGAATGAATTTGAAATCTTTCATTTTTCTTCTAGTTTACAATTTTTTTTCACACGTCGTACTGGAACATGAACCGCTTTCGAGATATTTAAAAGTGTTACGTGGGTACAGAATATAAACATAAGCAAAACGTGTTATATTATTCAGGTTGACTTCTTTCTCTTCAAGATGCAACTTTATTTCAAAGATATTGAGTCGACATTCAATTCTCTGGAATCAATTGATTTATTTCAGTGAAATTTATAGCAAATATATTCTCTCTTGGATCAACTGATAATAATATAATAATAAACGAGTAAGTTAGATTTAAAGAATTAATATGTTTTAGTGATTGATGTTTTAGACATTGGGATTGTTTTGATGTACGCATGTATCAGCACTCGCACGCACGAACATCCTTGAACAAGGTGCAGGTGAGAAGTAATGGGAACGTGCGATCAGATAAAACGTTGACAATAATAATACTCGCACAGACATCTTTTATCTATATTCTCTATCCCGCAGTTTCCGCCCCCGCACGAACACACTGACATCATTTCAACCAAGTTGCACGAGAGATATTGATTCCGAATAAGTAAAATTTAAAACTATCACGTAGATACGTCGCTTTGCAATCACGGTACCTACTCTAATGGCTTTGAAAGTAACCGTAATTATAAATGCGTTGTGTTATGAACAAGTTGATTATAAATTGAAATGACACAATCATTCCGTTTTCTTTGATCTGATTCTAAGAAATATGTACAATTTTATTTAACAATGGGCTTCTTATCGAAAGCGGGAAGAGTAACTCGACTCTCAACAGAACATAGATATCTCGAACTTTGTTCATTCGAATTTATTATTAATTTGTTGGTTCAAAACAGTACAAAAGAAACATCGATATTTCAAACTACTTTGTTTAATTCGAAGCGTCAAAATTCACGAGTATCCGACAATCCGAAAATCCGCAAAAAAAATCGTGAAATTTTATCATTTTGGAAACACCGATGACGCACCACGTGTCACCGTACCTCACACCCTCGTTACATTTCGTCGCGGACACGCATTACAAGAGCAATTATATTGTTCAAAAAATGAATCTTAGTGTGAAACCAGTTTTGCTGTTTTGTTTATTTTTAATTCGTTTACACTTTTATTTTTCACCTTATGATATTTTAAGTGTTTTAATCAACAATCTCACACATGAACAATTTTGTATAACTATTTAAGAATGGGTATATGTACTTGTATTTTCTTAACGACTCTAATTACTTTTTATCGATTTAACTCGATTTTTTTTTGGTGGTCCCTCGAGGTTCGAGACATCCATGTTGTAATGTACTTATATAAAAACCCAAGGAGACAATTCACGGAAATAATGACATAGCAATATTGATGATTAAGAAAGGTATATTATATTTGAACACAGGAGTACATGAGACCTTTAATTTCGGAAACACGGTAAAAAAAGATGACACGGTGACCAGATCTTAATTCGGTAAGTTCTCATTTATTATCAAATTATTGATAAATTTATAACAAGACACGCCGTGGAAGCGGAATAAGCTTTTGGACAAAGTCAAAAGAATCAAAGGCAAATTAAAATAACACAAAGCAACTGTTCTGAAAGAAATGAAACCAACCAGTACAATAATAAACCCTAGGATATAATGAGCGTAATATTTTATCTTGAGCTTCCATCTATCTTCATGGTCAATACAATTATTTCTAAATGATTTCTTTGAACATGTAATGGTTTCTTAATATTTTTTTGACGAAGCTTGAACTATGCGAAACCGGTTGGCGTTTAATAAAATTCGTGGTTATATTTTATTTAATCTGATATAATTACAAATCTATATTGTCAAATTGTATCTATTTTGTCATGGAGCCATGACTTCAAAGATGTTAATCATTAACACCGCAACCATCTTGGAAGTAAATGATTACAGGACAAATAATAATTCATTTTTGCTTATTTTTATCGTTGAATGAATAATTAATTATTCATCCGTCAATAAAAATAAACGATAGATGGCTCTTTCAAATAATGGAACTATTAAATGTATTAATATCAAAAAGGTAACATATAGGTTCGAAAATTTGTCGCTAAAAATTTTGTCGTTGTAGCATAGTTGGATAATGCACCTTCTCCGGTTAGGAAAGAGATCGAGGTTCAAATCTCGGTAGTGCAACAACAATATTTTTCAATAAAATTGATTTTATATGTATATCTTTCTAATTAATATATTTAATTCATATTTATAAACGATAGCGGATTTTTGTGAGTGTAAACGGACTTTTGAAAATAAATACATAAATTTTAAAAATAAGCAACATATTACAGTACAATAGGTTTAAATAAAGTAATGAAAAAGATACCTAATAAGCTAAAAGCTTCACATTGAAGTATTCGAGTAATTAACAACGTATATTTTTTTAATATTTAGCAGTGTTCAAAAACGTTTTGTCTGGGATGTATCAATATGTTTTTGTTTCGTTTCTTAAAATTAAAGAACAAAGAGTTATGGACATTTTGTTTTAACGAAACAAAAGACGACAGAATGACAAACGACAACAATATACTGGATTCTTTATTGAAAAATTGTATACATTGTGGATAGATAGTAATTTGTTCTCGATTACTTTTGTGGTAGTAAGTAAAGACTCGAGGGAGAGCAATGTACATACAGTAAAAACCGTGCAATACGCGATATTATTACTATTTATTTACACTCATGTTCGTACGTAAACCTTCCTGTACAAAAATGTTCATTGAAAATATCGGTTCGTTACGGTAATATATATTACCTGTGACACGTCATTCACGTCGCCTTTTGATATTATGTATAATGTTTTCGTGTTTTTAGATTGTTAAATGTTCACAAACAACAAAAAATTTAATTGGAGACAAATCTTGCAAAAATATAGAATAGAAAAAATATCTAAAACTAGTAAAATGTTGACGCTATCAGTGATCATTCCACCACTTATTTCTATAGTCAAGTTGAAACATATCTAACGCGCCTTTTTAAAAATTAATGAATAAGTCTATATTTCCTCGTTGAGCTTAGGCTAGGGGCTTAGGTGCCGGGGGTATACAATTTGATGTATGATGTAATATGCAAAATATTCAATTTAAAGAAAAAAAATTGTACCGTTTCAAAACAATAAAATTGTATATCGCTTTAATTTTTTTTTAATTATTAAACAAATGATAAATATTCTAAAAAGTGTAACAAACACAAATAAACTGTAAAATGTATTCAATATTTATATAACTTAAATGTAAATTATTTAGGGAACACGTTCTTAATGTGAAGTTGTAATTATTCAGAACATAGGTCTGTGATATTTGAAATACTAATTAAATGTATTAATTAGAAAAATATACATATAAAAATCAATTTTATCGAAAAATATTGTTGTTGCTACCGGGATTTGAACATGGATCTCTTCCCAATCCGGGGAAGGAGCATTAACCAACTACGCTATAGCACACAGTACTTTTGACGACAAATTTTCGAACCTGTATGTTACACTTTTCAAATTAATACTAATCAGTTAATGCACCTTCCCCGGATTAGAAAGAAATTCCAGGTTCGAATCCCGGTAGCAACAACAATATTTTTCGATAAAATTGATTTTATATGTATGTCTTTCTAATGAATATATTTAAAATACTTTTTATTATATGTATATGTATATATGTAAATTATTATAATATCTCCCAGGGTTTTTATACATTTAATAGATAAATAAAAAAGATAAATAATATAATAATTTAAGTTTTGATATTTTTTTCGTTTAAATTAGGAAAAAAATATTTAAATTTAATTTTACGAATTCACGGTTAATTTGGGGTATTCATTTGGAAAATAACAGATTCGAATAACACGATCCCAACCAATCAGAAACCCGGTGATTTTGATTAAATACAAAGCCCTCAGGAGTTGGCATTGTTCGCAACTCATCGATTATTTAAATGCCAAGAACGGAGCCGAGCGAACCTTCAAATTCATGATTTAAATAATTGAGAGGCATTACAAGCTTGAGACTTAATATTCTGCTAGAGCCATAGGCCAGACAACTCTAGCCCCGGGCCGCTCTGCTTAACCCTTCACGACATACACATGTTTATGTACCTACTCGTATCAGCGCAGGTTCCGTCTGTAGACATTTGGTAGACGGAAAGAGGAAGGACATCCCACTTTTCATTGAATTCATTTTCAAATGTAAGTAATACAATCGACAAAATAATTTAGTTGGTCGGACTAAAAAATATTCTATAAATTATATATTTCAATTTTGAATGTATTTTTGCAGTAATCAACAAAATCTGATTTGTTTTACGTTAATTGTTATTTTAACACTCAATAAAATTTCATTGCTCGTGTGATTCTTATTGTTTTAATTAAATGGAATATTATTTGAGATTTTGATTTTAAAATGTACAAATACATTTTTTAGTATTTGTGAATAATATTAAACAATCATTTGAGAGTTTTTAAAGATATAACAAGAACATTAAATTAGAAGTTCAATAAGAGACTGTATTAATTAATTTAGAAATCAACATAATTCTCTTCCACCCTGTGTAATATCATTTACTAAAATCTTCACATAAATAATAATAATTTATTTTTTGAGTCATATTCCAGTGTGTTATATTGTTGTAATATGATAAAACATTGCGGTAAGACATGTATTTCGATGCCATGACTGCTACACTAGTATTTTACTGTATTATAGCGGAAAGTGCTTTTCCGGTATAGTAGTAAAAAAAGTGTAATGATCAATGTATAAAAAATACAATGAGTATAACAAGATAGTATATGAATACAATGTAAAGCTTAAAATAAATGCAATGTTCAATTTATAAAAAATAAAAATAGTATTTAAAATAAGAGTATTAAGTAAATAATATACAAATGTGAAGTAAACTTATGTAAGTAAAATTGTATTGTTCAATGTAAAAATAGTGAAAAAAGTTCAGTTAAATGAGACTTGAGAAAATGAACGTAGTGGACGCCGATTACCGTAAATCACATGTCCGTGTAAATCATTACTGAAGACGACATTACCGTAGCTGGTTACTGGTTACTGGTCGAAAACTGGGATCCCGACTCTTGAAAATACCGGGATACCGTACTAATACGGACTCTCGAATTGGATTTATGAAAACATGGATTTTCGAAATTTTCGGTATTTCATTATCAAAAAATTTAATCGCTTTTATTAGTTTCCATGTCGTATTTAAAGCAAAATATATCAATAATGTATGTGATGTGCGAACCCCTCACGCCGCGTGACTCAACTGCGCAAGCTGTCGATACGATCGACCGACGGACTAGATCTGTGAAAGAAAGAAGAAGAAATTTTACGAACGTTCTACGGGGAATACAGTCCGAGCAACTATTCAGGAAAACATTGTGTTATTCAGAAGTGTGAAGTTACAAATGTGTTATCGTTAAAAGTTTATTAAAAATTAGAATGCAAATTTATCTGAATGTTTTTATTTCATTGATAAATCGTCACCTTTAATCTAAACGAAAGCTCCTCTAAATATCGAAAATATCGAGATTCCGGTATTCGTAAAACTTTAATATCGAAAATACCGGTTTTGGTAAAAGAGATCTGTATTGCGACTCCTACTAGTTACCTACCAATCCACATTTATACCATTTCTAACAAGAGAAGAAGACATTTCCCCAATACAAGACAGTTATATAAACGTAAAGTGAGATATCAACAGCCACCAAACATGAAGATGTGTCATTGTTAGAAGTCTATGGGAATGGAAAATGACTCGTTTGTATTCGTATGAACTTAAAATTAAACTACCATACGCTTTAATATTTAAATAATTCAGAATTATTTACATTCTGTCGCGATTTGTGGTCCAGTGTATACTGGAATAGTAAGCTGAATTAATGTTAATTAATCAACACAACGGGAGCGTATTGCTATAATATTGATAATTAAAATGATATTTTAATGCATCCGACCTAAATCAAGGTCAATCTCACATCAATCAACGGCATCCTCGGGACTGAAGTCACCTCCGATCCCACAGAGTGACGTGGATCATAGATACCTGGTGCGGTGTCACCTGGCTCGGCCGGACTGGTATGTGCGAGAGTGTCGGGATTCGATTACCGGACGAGGCGTCATTTGTTTCTGTGACGTCAGGTCGATTGGTGGGGGCAATCGATCATCGCCGCCCCCCCGGCCTCCCCCTGCCGCGCTCCACGCCAGAGGGTCGTGTATGTTCTTATCGTCGAATTTATCAATCTCGCCTTAACACATTCCAGCGACGGGAAAAATGATCAATTAAACCTTAAATAAGCTCCGCTGTTGATATCGAGGGTTGAGTTTCGCGATGACTGATCCGTGTGTTCCGAGAGAAGTGCTTTTCCTTAGAATACTAATTATTATCTTCTGTCTAATTCAATTAAATTAAAACAAAGAAAAATCTTCTCCATTTTAAGCCCGCGTAAATATTGAGCTACGTCATTTGAGGAAACTGTAAAAACTAGATAAAGGTTTCGTTCATTTAATTTTGAAATTGAATTCTAAAAATCCTTAGAAATATTGATTCAAATTTTTTGTAAGTAATAAGTCGTAATTAGAATATGATTTCAGCCAAAAAATATATAATAACGCTGTAAATAATAACCGACCGGTAAAGAAAGTAATTTTGTGTTAATTATTAATTAAAAGGTCTATGATAATTGAATCAGCATGGATATAAGATAATGCAATATAGAATATATTAAATACTAAATAAATGTATTAATTATAAATATATACATATAAAATCAATTTTGTCGAAAAATATTGTTTTAGCGTCACCGGGATACGAACCTGGATCTTCATTTCCAATCCGGGGAAGTGCACTACCTTTGTGCTATAACGCCAGTATTTTTCTTGACAAATTTTCGAAACTATATGTTACATTTTTCAAATTAATACACCTGTCGTTCCATTATTTGAAAGCCATCTACATTATTTTTACAGAATCTCAAATACCTTTGAGTAAACCGATTTGCAGACGCCAGAATTATCAATTAATTTTTATTAAATTTTTGGACACGTTGATACAACATATATTATTAAGGAAAACACATTCTTATTGTGAAGTTGTAATTATTCAGAACATAGGTCTGTGATATTTTATAATTTCACAATAAGAATGTTTTCTACTTAATAATACTCGTATGTACTTTTGTTTAACTAACGTATTTAGATAAAATAAATCCGTCATTTATACGACCCTACCATGTATTTATTTATAATTTACATATAATTAATACATTTATTTAGTATTTAAAATATCACAGACCTATGTTCTGAATAATTACAACTTCACAATAAGAATGTGTTTTCCTTAATAGAATATATTCACCAAAGTACTGAATAACGAAGTCATGTGTGGATATTTATTACACTGCAGCGAGATTTTTTATGAGAAAAACACTATAAAATCTTCAATTTCAGGTGCTAGACATTATTATAAATTCTAACCGCAGGTGTTGAGAATATCGTATTGTTCGATTGTTGCAAACTATCGACTGCATTCCCGACAACTAATATTGGATATTGAGGAGTATGAACATGTTCAAGTACTTAACACATCAATATTTTAACGAAGCGATGCATATTTGGTACTCGGCGGAACTATTAGGGTGAGAGAATTATGGGAAAACTAATGGCCCGCTGCAAGCACTATAAAATACAATACAAGCATAAGCTTTTACAATTTTCAATTAAATTTAGCTGTAGTTGTAAATAAACTTAATGACTGGCGAACAATGAACCTAAATATTGTAACGTCGAAGATATCCGTGAAATTTGCAGTTTTACTGCTGCAGACGAAACCGCAGAGCAAAGCTGACGCGGCAGAACACGAAACCATGAAATCCGTGTTCAATCATGAAATCTCCTATCAGCGCATGTTGTGTAAGGGATGTTCCCAGTTCCAGCATTTGCAACTCTCACCTATCATCGGTGAAAACGGCGACGGGCGATACGTGTGAGCGCTTGTGTGAAGAGTCGAGAGAGTGTTTTTCCTACCAGATTATAATGACGTGCATCGACGATGTTATTACACCATTAAACATCCAATTCAAAGGTTGATCTGTTGCGGTTCAGCAAGTTTATTAATCCAATTCTCTAGTTTTTTAGAGGAAATATTACACAAATTAACGTTATGACTCAGAATATTGAGAAAAATTAATCTTCTCTAATTGATTGATATTATTACTCTTACTCTTGGACACATAAAAGCCAACCCGCACAATGGCGACAGTTTAATGTTTTGTCATTAATATTTATAAAACTGCTTCACAAATTATTATCCCAGAGAGAGAGTTGATTTCCAATCTCGAGTCCCGATACAGATTGTTCAATGTCCGCGGAGTAGGTATCGAGTATCGAGTACCAGAAAGGGACAGAGTCACCAGAGCGACCGCGGTGGAGCCGATAATTTAAGTTGAAACAATCTGTACACAGGTTATGTGGGCGTGCGGGTCGACGCGCTAAGCTAACACGACGGTAATTAGTGGATTTTATAGCTAGTTGTTGATTGCTATCGAGTCTTGATGCTCCCCCTCCCTGTCCACCCTGTTGATTTTTTCCCACTCTTTCCCCTTGTCTTGTCGCTACATATCCCCGACGCGGGCATCGGTCGGTTGTTGTCATTTTTTATTTATCTGCCTCTTGACACATAGTCATTAAGCACCGAGGTGTGAAAATGAATGGGAAAAATGCACCCAAGTGAATTAAATTGGTGGTTTCATTTCAGAGGAAATAATATATTAATATCACATTCCCGAGTAAACGAGATTTTTTATTTAAATATTTTAAACAAGCAAACTACCCATTACAACGTAATTAAAAAAACTTTTTAACATTTAAAAATACATTTTCTTAATTTCTATTACATAATTTTATTTATTAATGAAACGAATTATGTACTTATAAGAAAAAATACTTTTTTCAAAAACTTATTTTGTTAAATTTTTGTAAGCTTTTGTTAATATTTTCGCACTACATGGGTATTACAGGGCTTTTAATATTATTGTTGGGTAAAAGCAAAGATGCCGGAACAATTCGGAATACGAAAGGAATAGGCACTCACCATAATCCAGATTTTGTAGACATCTCCAAAATGAGGACTGTATTTTTATTCACAATTTCTTCTTAGGTTCCGGCACAGTATAAAGGCGAAGTTAGTATAATATTGTAATCATTTAGGTAAACGTATAACCGCACTGATTCAAGGTAGTCAATCGACTGATCGGCGGCGTACCGGGTGGGGAGGGGGGGGGAAGGCGCAGTGCATTATTATCGTTCAAAATAAATATGTATTTACACAAACAAATATATGTCCCAAACAATTATTGTATATAAGTAGGTATCTACATACATTTTAATTGATGCATGATGAATTTTTATGCATTTTCAATATACCTAGGTACATATTCTGACGCCTTTCCTAAATTAGTTCTGCTAAATTATTTCTGATGATGAATACTGAATTGTTTTCGAAGTTATCGCCGTGCGGGGTGAAAATAAACGGCAAAACAACCAGGAAATAACTGGTACATATTTTAACCCTTCCCTAGCCATGCTGTAACACAGGTCTACCACTCAAATTAAACCTATATATTTCCCTAATATAAATTCGCAGCACAAAATTAATATTTTAACTAAATTAAAAAAAAAATTCACGCTTAGACTAACGATTTGACTAACGATTTGTAGAATTGTAGATTATGTAAAAGTAATTATTTTTCAATTCAATTCCTTGTAAAATTGCTATGTAGGAAAAAATAGTATTTGCAGTAAGACAAAAAAATATTAAACATTGGTTTCACCGTGAAAAGAAAAACAAACGTAGAAATATAATTATTTATCTTTCTCACTAATTAAATGAAGAATAATAAGAAGGAATGTCATTTTGTATAGAACGTGAATCAATGAATGCTATGAATAATATATATTTTTCATTTTTATTGCTCGATATTTAATGTTAATATACGTCATCAACTATTTTAATGCAATTTAAGCTCGTAAAAGCATTTTTTCATTAAAAATGCAAAAAAAACCCTCTAAATATACTTAACGGCAACACGAGTTGACAGCATGGTTGCTTACGGATATTTTCTATCACGGTATGGTAAAGGTTAAACACACATTATAATTTATCTGAATAGCAACAATTATTGTTTGAATCATAAACAAATCAATACATAATTATTTTTTTATTAATGTATAATATATTTTATGATAATTTAAAACGTCTACAATTAAGTGAAATTAGTGATAAAAAATATTTAAGAGGTGCTAAGACAAAGTTATACATTGCAGATAACACTAAACTGTATATGAAATGAAAAACAGTCATAGTACGACGCAGTGAATGCACTTATACACGCGTTTCTGCTTTAATTGAACATTCCTGACACAATGATGTGTATAAAAACCTTATTCCGAGAAAATATATAGGTTCTGTTTTACATGGTATGTCTATTTTAGTCCTCAGTGAGGCATTCTAAACTGTGCTATGGCTAGTGTCAGGAGGATATGAACAGAGCTCCATGATGGTTCTGACAATTTACGATGTCTTCTTTTTCTACTTCTCCTGACACCAGGCATCTTTTAACGATGTAGAATTGTTGTGTTTAAGGTTCCGAAGTTCTAGATTATCCGAAAATATGACTTCCTGACATCTCATGTATTACGCTCTTGTGTATTTCCTGAGATCTATATTTATTTTCGTTCACTGACACGTTTTTATCAATATTTTTCATCCTTCCTTTGACATTTGTCTCTATACATTAAGTAAGTAAGTTTCTGGATCTTATTTCAGGCTATTATAACTGGGTACTCAGTACTAACTTTATACAATCACAAACTTCTCAGCTTCGTCTTCAATCTTTCCTCAATTCTCGTTAAACGAAAACTATGTATAGACGTATCATAAATATAAATACTACATATAATACCTTGTCGATCTAGTGGTTAAGACGCTCGCCTAGTGATCTAGTGGTCGGGGGTTCGACATGGCTCGTTTATAAAAAAAGAAAAAATATTGATGAAACATGTTTTTCGTGTACGTATCACCATTTTTCATTTTTAAGTGCATAAATTTCAAATTTGTCGAAAACTTGGTTGATAATTCCGGTAGCAACGAAATATTTTTTCCTTAAATACGCATCCTTCTAATTGATTTATTCAATTAGTTTTAACTACCACAGAATTAAGTAAATAAATTGCAACTTCACAATAAAAATATGTTATGATTAAAAAGAAAACAATGTATTTTATACATTTATTTATTTAGTTACTATGTAGAAAAGTTTTACAACGTATACATTAAGAGGAAAAATATTTATTACATTTTTTAAAATAATTTAACTGCTTGTATACTTTCGTGTTGGGGTAATTATATATTAACAAACTTGGCCTATCATGTAACTTATGGCGGTAATTTACATATATTCACTCTTTATTTCTAGTCTCAGTACTGCTAGTAACAGGTCCAGACCTCAGCTGATAAACAAGATGCCTTTAACAGAGGAACGACTGATACGTGATACGGGAGATTCAAATGAATAAAACATGTGCGACCTATCATTACACAGCGGGCAAGATTCACATTTATAAACTGAGAGACCTTTGTTATATATATTATATTAAAATATTTGTACGCTTTTCAGCTCAAACGCGACAATATGACATTTTACTTTACATCTCACGATATAGGCTGCTGCTCAAGTTAGTATCGATTATCGCATCACTGGAGTTTTTTACAGCCTCTCTTTAAAATAAAGGAACAAATTATCTATCTACCTGTAAACACGTGGGACTAATTGGAGAGCTTGATATTTCGGAGAAACAAAACACACTATATGGCTCATTTAAAGGCCGTCTATTAGTGATATGCTTAATCAAAGTGATATCTAATTTAGCGTCTTTTCGTGTTGCGAGGTTTTAAAACGCACGACTGAACTGACATTGTGCAAGGATACGTCATAATTCGTTTGCATAATAATCAGGGGAGTGCACTATATACAATAAAAAAGCTGTACATAACTATAATCTTTGCAAAATAAATGTAAATTAAATATAAGTTTGTAGATCTACGCAAAAATAATTCAGTTCTCATGTTAACTAGAACTAGTTAGCGGAAGAATTAAAAATAACAAATAATTATGAGCATGTGTTTTTTTGTAAAATCTGTCCCAGACGTACACGATTTAAACGCAACTCTCGCACCGCGCGGTGTTTTGAATACACGTCTTCGTTGTAACAGATGTGTTGCAAAACGCCGCAAGAGTGCATTTGACTTGACTCTGTATATTCCAATACACTTTAAACGTGGTTTTATTTTATATTATAAACTATATTAGCTCATTTAGTTAATATCTTGAAAACCTTCCCAAGAATCATGCTAATAATACACACTCACACAGGTATACTGACACAAAACATGCTTCTGAAAGAGTGGATGATAAATAAAACCTCAAATGACCTATCGATATTAACAGCATAACCTAAATCCACGCCTAATGCACGTCGCTGATAATAATATTGTCAGCTGAAACAGAAGCAGCGTGCATACTATTATCAAACATTTGTATAGTTTATATGTTAGCAAATGTAAAATAATAAATTATCACCAATAGAACGAATACTCTGTGTAATTTATAGAATTGCATTCAGCGTCATGACGTCATAACTCATAAAAATGATTTAATTTCAATTATTATTAGCTACTTTAATAGCAGTGTATTGTACCTATCCTAAAATACGGATATCAATTAAACTGTTTTTATATTACATAAATAAAATCTATAGGTCCGTTTTAATTAACTCCGCCAGTAGCAATGGGGAACGACTCTACCTACACTGCTGTCGGTCCCGAGCCCGGACAAAGGTTCGTCGTAGGGTTAATCGCCCTACACGTTAAAAAAAATCCCAACTACGAACACTGAAACAAAAAGCTCAGATACCACGCTCCCCATAAACCGACGACCTAGAATGGCTAGGGATAAGAGTCTGTAGAGAACACTCTAGGAAGAAACCAAATCCCATCCAGGGTTGTAGTGCCGTGGAAAAAGAAGAAGGTATGTTTAAATGGTTTTCATATATTCCTTTATATTAACTTAATCTAATAACTATTTCAAGAGTGTGGTTCATATGTTGCAACGGTAGTTCATTTTCCGACTTCTTAGCGTGATGTGTTTATAGAAATGCAGCGCGTGCATCAAACAGAATAAAGAGGTCGTGTTGTATGTACACATTGTTAGTTGTATTGCGCATTACATGGCCTGCGCTTCGGATGTGACATGCGTGGAAAGCGCATCAGGTAACTCGATCGCTCATCCCTCACTCCCCTCGACCTCAAGGGTTGTCATGTTCGAATCTCAAATAATATAGGCAAGTCAAATATTTTTAGAGAACTAATGATGGCGAGCGGTTTACTGACTATTTTGTAAGTGCCTTTGAAATTTAATAATTATATTGTAACATAACCCAAAATGAACACAAACTCGAAACTCGTGGACTGACCGATGTGACTGATCTTTGAAGCGAACGAACCACTCTCGGCATGCCCTTTAGCTAATCGTTTCTTCGCCGAAAATATCGTTGAGATCACGAAATGACTGTGGTACAGCATAATGTGGCGTATATGTGTATGGTTTTCGATGGGAATTTTAATTTCCTATCCTAACTCTATTAAAGAATATGTATTATGAAAAATATCAATTGAACGTAAAATGAAACGTCGTGAAAAAAACGGCGGATAATTACTGTAGATGAAATAACAAATATGTAATATTTAATTAATTTAATTTAACTGAAACTCAAACCGACTTGTAAGCCGATAATCTTACTTTGCCGAACAAAAATGTTTGCAAGTACATTCGGTTAGAGAACATAGTGGCGTGATTATATTCTTAGATATGCGCAAAACCGTGGGCATCTTATGATAATATGGGATAAACACTACATTTATAGATAACTTATCAAAACATGGTCATATTGTGTTTAAGCATGGCTGGTTATGTTTTAAGTTCTACGCTAATTACGCGCGGAGAAATAATTTACGGTCTACTTATCGATGTGTACTATTACAAATTCCTATGAAATGAATACATATCGTACCTAAGTTCATAGACTTCACACCTTAGGGTGCTTATATGTATTCGATCGTCTTGAAACTCAACTTGAAACCGGCGCAAAGGACAATGCAGAGTTTAGCGAGAAGCGAGGTATCATTGTATTTGTATTTTGTATGCAAAGCAAAATGATCACTAGATGCGTATCGATCTTTATTGCCAAAGTTTCGAGACGCGAGAGCAAAGATTCATCCGTGTACACGCACCTTTATAATATCTAAACGCTGAACAAGCATTTAGTACTTCGCCAGCATGCATACCTGCGAGCTCTGGTCGAAATATAACCGTCTCCTAATTCAGTACAATAACTCATACAGAATACTGCTCGGATTGGCGCGTTATTGCAGCGCATCTACAATGTTTGCCGAAGGCCGTATACGTGAATTCGTTCCGCTTCTGAGTTGCGGGCGTAAAGCTGGGGCTGGAGCTCAGTACCAAATCTCTGGTGCTAGCGGCGCTCTCATGGAAAGCTGGTTCCCTGACCAGAGAATGGCAACGACTACAGATACAATCACGGCCGTGACTGAAGTATTTATATATATATATATATATATATATATATATATATGGGTGAACTTTTTATTTATTTATGTTTTCCTTGTTTTATTTTCTAAACATAAATAATATTTCGTAACTTTAATGTATTATATAATATGTATTATCTTTATGGCGAATCGGGTCTTCATGAAAAAAAACCCAGTCATACTGGAATAAAGGCATTATTATTATTATTAACGATTCGACATTTATTCAGAAGAGAATTTATTTACTAATCATTATCTTAAAAAAAATATTTATTCAATTTACAAATATGTGAATGTAATGGAATAATTAATGACACGGTAAATACTTCAATGTTAGGTGTAAGAATTAGCAGAAATTAAAGGTGTACACTTTACGTGTACGTGCCATAAATGTCCTTCACTTATAGTGTTATTATATTTAATCTGTACGCTTTAAAAATAGTGACATTTGCGTGGATTTTATTAATATTTTCCCCAGTTTGCGTGATGGAATTTTCTTGCCATAAAATTTACATCTTCCTCTCTCAATTATTCCCTTCCATACGCTTGTGTTACTCGCTTCGTAGGAGTAGCGATCCGTGGCTTGTAGGTAAACTATGCATTATTCACCTGGCAAAATATGTGACACGATTACACAAAGAAGTATCGATAACAACTCAATTAAGGACGCTGTTAGATTCACAAGATACGTAAAAAATTAATTATGAAATGTAATCCGACACTGAAATACCTTAATAAGAACGACTGGCTAGCGATTGAAACCATTATCCCTAGATTGCTGGGATGATTAAAATGGCCTCTTTGTTATTCCAGAGGCGTATTAAACGTAAACATGTTGTTTTTGTCATTATTTTTAACTAGAGGCTATTTTTGTACTGAACGTGACTCAGTTCACTGAACCCTTTTCCATTTCTATGTAAATTTCTTTATTACATGCACCTTAGTCCATAAAATGTATTTATTAATAGAGAAGTTATATTATTTAAGACAGAATATTGTGTGTATTTATGGAAAAATGCCGCGGATGATAAATCATTTCAAAAATTAACTAAATTTCCAAACTTGTCAACGCCTTTGAAAAAATACGACAAATCTTTTTCGAAAATTAACTAAAATGCTAATCTTGTCATTGTTTTTGAAAAAGTGCAATGAATAAATATTTTTCTTAAATTAACTGATCTGCCATCGCAACATGAACCCGAAATCTGTATATTGCTGGTAGACTGCTCTTCCAACTGAGCTACAGCAAAACGATTCATACGCGTCAGATTTATTATTCGTATCATATCCTTCTCACTAGTAGCTCGTTCTGGATTTAAAAAAGATGTACCATTTACATTTTTTCAAAAACGTGTTTACTTTTGTTTAATTAAGAATCATCAAAATAATTGAATTTAACATAATTATTTTATTAAGGAAAACACATTCCTATTGTGAAGTTGTAATTATTCAGAACATAGGTCTGTGATATTTTAAATACTAAATTAATGTATTATATAGTTTCGAAAATTTGTCAAGAAAAATACTGGCGTTATAGCACAATGGTAGTGCACTTCCCCGGATTGGAAATAGAGATCCAGGTTCGAATCCCGGTGATGCAAAAACAATATTTTTCGACAAAATTGATTTTATATGTATATATTTATAATTAATACATTAATTTAGTATTTATAATTATTTTAGTTTTTTTTTTCATTTGTGAGACATGTGGTGGATATTATTAGTCCTCATGGTAAAACGTGTATGACGTATTTGTTTGATTACTTTTTCATCATACAGGATGTCCCAAAAGTCAATGTCATGCCTTGGAGGGCTGATAGCCAACTTATATATAACTCACCAGAACATCAAAATATGACTTAAGTAAAAAAAAATTGGCACTTTTATAAATTTATTGAAAATCGACACCTTACATCAGTTTTTCGAGTGCCACAGCTACAAAATTTCATACTCTATGATTCTAAATTTGGTTACGCAACTCTCACATTCCAAAATAAAACTAACAGTGGATTCGTGAGTTAATAAACATTTGTTAAATTAAAGTGACAGATGAAAACTAAACAAAACACAAATTAAACTCAAATGAGGTGTTCAAATTGCCTGCCACCAAGTCGAACGCAAGACGGCATTTTTAAAAGAAAAAAAAAAGTTTACTAAGGTCATATTTTGATATTCTAGTCAGTCATGAGTTGGTCTATCAGCCCTTCAAGCGGTGACGTTGACTTTTGGGACATCTGTATATTTCTCAAATCTACTTTAGTATGATTTATTTCGGTGGGGGGAGGTAAATAAAGATAAACAGAACAATTTTTAGAAAATTAATTAATTACTCTCCAAGGGTTATTCAAACTTATGTGCTCATTATAGTAAATAAACTAATAACAACACGTACATTTGTAGTTGTGGATATCATTTTTATAATATTGTGTGTTTACACAACAAAACCTCCTTTAGAGGAAAGAAGGGTCCGTCCGCATGCAAGATTAAGATCACTTCTGTCCCTAAAGACGCGCCGAGAAGGTCGTGATGGACCGGGCCTATAAAAAGTCATTGTGACCATTTCACAGAACATTCGTGTGGAGTCAGGGAAGAATTTCACTTTCAGCGACGTCACGAGTGGAAGCGACTCGGCGTGTATGGTTAATTCACCATCTGTGCTTGTCACCACATATACTTGCATCAAGAACTATACGTGTCAAACCGAAGTGTGTAAATATACAAGGAATTATACGAGTATGTTATGAAAGGTCACAACTTCACAGATAAAACATTAATTTAAAAACATTTATACTTTGAAAATTAGAAATATTAACTTTGTGGTTAAAATTCATATTTTTTATTTATTATATTTGTTTTATTAACCACTGAATTGAGTTTAAATACATCTACCGGTTTCGAAAAATACCATTTTCTTCTTCAGGATGTCATAACTAACTAAAAACATATATTATTGTTTCTTTACCAGAATCTATTTTTAAAAAAACAACAATTATTTAAAAATAAATTTAGTACCAACTCAAATTGTTATTTAATACAAATTTACAAGTACAAGTATTTATACTCAGTTCAGTGGTTAATAAAACAAAGATAATAAATAAAAATATTTAACATTCAGTTATCAACCTAATAATAATAATAATAATGCATTTATTCCAGCGTGATAAGGTGTTTTTTTTAACCCGATTCGTCATAAAGATAATACAATAAAATTACGAAATAAATATAATGTTATGAAAAAGAAAACCAAAAAAAATATAAATAAATAAAAAGTTCACACATATATATATATATATAAATATATAAATTTAAACAAAATATAAATACTACAGTCACGGCCATTATTGTATCTGTAGCTATTCTGTAGGCGTTGCCATTCTCTGATCAGGGAACCAGCTTTCCATGAGAGCGCCGCTTGCACCAGAGTTGGTGCAGAGCTCCAACCGCAGCTTTACGCCCGCAACTCGATGTCTCAGAAGCGGAACGAATCCACGTATACGGCCTTCGGTAAGCATTGTAGATGCGCTGCAATAACACGCCAATCCGAACAGTATTCTGTATGACTTGTTGTACTGAATTCGGAGACGGTTATACGTCACCATATAATGTATACCAAAAAAATATCAGTATACATAATGAAAAATCATGAATATTATGTTACAGGTCGATGTTGTTTTAAAATAACTAAGAAATGAAACACCATTTTTAATGTGATTTTTATTTATCAAATATTTAGTTTATTACAATTATGTATGGAATATGACATCGGTCAAGTAGCCGCCTCTGGCAGCGGCACAGATGCGTGTTTTTAACCATATTTGAACATTCTCGCACACTTCACGTGTTATTTCAGAAATTTCTTCTCGAGTATCATCTGTAGAATTGTTATTAGCTTATTGGCGTAGTTCCTTTCCTTTCAAGTACACCCATAGAAAATAGTCGGGAGCCGTCAAATCAGTCGATATCACAACTTTTTGACATTATGCGGCCGGGAAAAATTTCTCGCAAAATTTCCAGTGTAACTTGGGCTGTGTGTGAGGTGGCACCAACCTGTTGAAACCACATGTGTTACAGGTCCAATCAACCCAATTCGGCCACCAAGAAGTTTTCCAATCAGTGATGATAGCGATCACCATTAATGGTTACAGCATTGCCATTATTATTTAGATTAAATGTTTTAATGACTTTAACACGTTGTTGAGGCGTTAAATGCTATAAAAATAAAAATAAATTGTAATCAACTACTCTATACGACTATCAAATGCGATCCGATAAACCAAAATGGCGACAATAAAAATCGGCCTGGAACATAATATTCACCCTGTAGATTAGTTAAAAAAATACTAAATAATACGCGGAGTCCGCATTTGATATACACTTTTATTATAAATAAGTAATATTAACATATATTGCATCACCAGCCGAGGCTGAATGCGATAAGACGTCTAACTTTCCTAGGTTTCGGTTCCCTGAAAGAGTTGAATTTAAATTGTGTTGGTTGAGGTACAAGGCGACACATAACATGGCGCCTCTGTATTTTCAAGAGCTTTGTATCCCAGGCAATTTAAATAGTAGACGTCAAACTCCCAGGTTATCCTCTACTTCAGCCGCAGGAAGGATCGTAGAACAGGGCAGCCGTCAGAAGTCTATGCTGAGTAAACGGGCATTCTTTGCCCTCCGTCATAAGAAACATTGCATCAAACATTATTTAAAAATAAACTAAAAACTCACCGTTTCAAAAAATTATTTCCATAAGTTCAAATAACAATTTTAAAATCAATGATAGTGTATGGATAGATAGAAAATAGCGCTTTAAAAATTATCCAATATTATTATTATTATGAATGCAGGATCGAATTTTTCAGCGATTTAAACATTTATTTTCATTCCGTATTAACCATGACACAAACCACTTTATTTATGTTCAAATGGTCCCGATAAAAGCCTGCCGGCGAGACCTCGAAAATGCATGAAACGTCCACTCTGTAGTGAGAGAAACCGCTGCGAATTTGGTCAAATATAATATTTCTTCATTTTTCTGTTTTATTATTTCGGTAAACATTTACCGCGGCTGGGTAGTTCATGTTATTTAGATATTTTGAACAAGTAGACTTCTAATGTAGTTTTTAACGTGTTAAAACTGCGAAATGGCATTTATCTACTTACATTTTCTTTATAAACACATCCAAAATATCACGTTGCAAAATTGCATCATTCTTGACCAATGAAATATTTACGTCGGCAACACAAAAGCTTTGGACTAAGAATTCGTCGACTATAATTTCCCGCCCAATTCTCAGCTTCTGACCGATTGAAGAATTGTACACAAAGCGATTAAAGAATTCTCAACGAATTTATGTTTCCCGTATTCCCGCGCTTTTCGTTCTAGAAGAGTCCCGACGCGTGGGTTGACTACCATTCCTTGGTAGTGCTGAAGATGCGTCCGGATAACAACGAGAAGCGTGGTCAGTTCTGCGACACTTTGCAAGAATTACAATGAAACTGGTGCGCTCTACAAATCAATACTGAGTTGCAAGAGTTTCACTTTTCACTCACTACCCTGATATAAGTGACCGCACGCTTAAGGTCTGAATGCGTCTGGACGAGCCTTAGCGGAGACAACTATGGGACATTGGAATGGACAACGAACCTGAAACGTGACCTCATAATACATGAGACAAATAAGTCAGTTTATTGGCTTACTTATGATGCGCTTAAGATGTTAATTCAGGCAAGATAGAGTTACATTAACATATCCAATGTGGATTTTCCTGATATGTACCTACCAATTTCTCAAATTATTAATAAAATAGCTTTAGTACATTAATAAAATTGACATATATTATTTATAAAATATCTTTTTCATAAATTCTCGGACGAAGATGTTTTTTTAATACAACCATGCGTTATTATTTACAAATAAATACGCGAAATTTAGTTTTCAATATCATTCTAATCAACTTGTAAAATTGTATATGTAACTTGTAATATTTTCGAAAGGTCCGTGCACTGCAATACTTATAGTATCGTAAACAAGTATGTATCAGTACTTCCTTCAGTAAACCTACAGTAGACCTAATTAGTAATGGGACGAATCTTACTTTATATAAGGAATTTATTCGGGTATGGGTGACACGTTGGAGCTCCTTGGGTAGGTAGTTAGGCCGGCCTGAATGGGTGGGTATCTCCATCTATGTGCCTACCTCTCTCTCTCTCTCTCTCATGTTTTGCAACTTCGTTAGTCTGTCCGTGTAAGTGTGACTCAATACATTTTGTGTCTCGTCCACTGTAGCTCTTTTGGAAGTGTTTTTTGAAGACTGTATCTCTGAGTGTCTGCCTTGAATGTTATCTGCACCTTAATTTTCCATATATATGTAAAACTATGGTACGTATTCTATGGATTTATATTATGTTTTTTTATGAATAAATACAGCACTTAAGGGACGCTGGAGGGCTTGAATTTTGAATCAAATTTCTTTTCTTTTTTCGTTTTATATACGTACTGCATAAACTTAAATATGTAATGTAGTGTAAATATATATATATTTTTTTAATTAACTTTGTGGTTAAAAACCATATTTTTATTTGTTAACTTTGTTTTATTAACCACTTATTGAATTAAAATACATCTACCAGTTTCAAAAAATATCATTTTCTTTTTCAGGATGACAATAACTAAATTTAACTACAAGTCCCATTTTAAAATTTTTTCCTAAAAATTATTCTAGTAATTTTGTATCATTAAGTAACAATTTGAGTTAGGTACTAAATTTATTTTTTAAATAATTATTGTTTTTTAAAAATAGATTTTGTTAAAAAAAAACAAAAACATATATTTTTGATTAGTTATTGACATCCCGAAGAAGAAAATGTTTTTTTTCGAAACCGGCAGATGTATTTTAATTCAATAAGTGGTTAATAAAACAAAGTTAACAAATAAAAATATAAATATAATATTTAAAGGAGACATGATACCAATTTTGTTCTTATTAATTAATAAATCGCGTTGTACTTAATATTCTATATCTTGTGTAGAAGATATACAGGGTGGCCCTGTCCATTTTGCAAAAGGGCCCATTTTTTTAGTTACGCCATTGAACGCAAGACAATAAGAATGCGCGTTGTTGTTAATATAGAATTAAAAAGTCAGATATAAATCATTTTGCTTAAAGGAAAACCGAGAAGTGCATTATTTTACTTAAATAAGGTATCCGAACAATCAATCAATAATTGTATAAATCCAATCTTCCACAAACATGAACCTAATCCGCTCGAGAGATACACATGTAATTGCTCGGCTCACTTTGTAGATGTAGCAGTGCGATCACTGCGGACGATTCTTCCTTTAGACCTGCCCACTATAGAATAACACATTTGTCGAGCAGGTCCGTCTCGAGGCATTTGACCTCCTTTGAATTCTGAACTAGAATTCTAGACTTATTCTCGCACATTTGAAATATTGCGCACAGTTGTAACAGTAACATTTCAACCGTGCGGAGAAATTCCACTAATTATCACTGACAGATTATCACTCACGTAGAAAGTTGCCGCACTAGAATTTAAATATGAGCGAAGAAGCAGAAGAACGGCGTAAATTAATTCCAATGTTTGCAAAATTAGACAAGAAAATAATTAAAACGTTGATAAAAATAAACTGTTGTCAAGTTTCTCGTAGATTTATTGCTAATTATAAAAATTCCTAGACTTATTTTGTTGTACAAAATTTGACGTCTAAAATAACAAATTACTCGATAAACTAACTACCTAACTAATGAATTTACCATCACGCCGTTTCCCTGTATGGGTAGGTAGAGATAATAAAATGCCAGACTTCTCTGTCCTGACGTACGATTCTTGTCTCGCTCACCTTCATACATTTTTGTACAGTACAGTCAGGCACCTCGGAGCACAGCGTTGTTCCAACGCTTTTAGGCAGTTATGGTAAAAAATACTGAATCCCTTTTCATTCAATTAATTGTTTTTATCATTTAACTAATTAAGCAACTCTAGTGTTTATGAAGAAACAATGTATATCCTAAACTTGAAAGAAAGTCGTGTAATTTTACGTTATTTATTATCATTATAAAACAATGCAATTACAATTAATCGACTAATAAAAAATACCGCCTAAGTGAGATTTCGATCTAAAATTACATAATTTTCTTTAAAATGGTCATATATCTACTTACTTATTATGTACACTTGTACATCTGAGTAATTACTGAAAAAATATATAGACTATAAAAAATATGAATTTTAACCACCAAGTTAATTTTGATAATTTTAAAAGGACTATAAAAATATATCACAGTAACGCTATAAATTATTACTTTAGTGAGGAATTTATTTTATTGTATTGGAAGCGACATTTTCTATTCTCAAAACCTTTAATAGATGCCGCCAGAATTTCAACTCCATTTTATTAATACAGAGAACTTTAAAGCAACTTTTTTAAAATTTTAAATAAAGTATTTCATTGTGAAGTTGCGATTTTATTATATAGTTCATTGACGATTAAAACTAATTAGGTAAATAATCGAAAACATGTAGTTATCACAGGGACATTATCTAATTTGATTTGAAGAATATTCTAATATTATTAAAGTAATTATGTGAAAGAAAAATGAGTGTACAGAGAGAGAAAAAAACACATTTGTCCGATACGGATCTGCGATGGAATCACCAGAAGACGAACGTTTGCGTAAACATTGAACCATTGTGAACGTCAAGTGAACAGAATCCGGTACACGGTACAAGGATCGCGCGGCTCGCGTGAGCCCCCTAGAGCCGAGATGCGAGATGGATCGCCGCGTCTCAATCATTCCTGGCTTGTAAATGGATTGTTGGACTCATGCCTGATGTTATATTTACAGAAGACAAGATAATTAATTGTCAATGCGAGTACTACTTAAGCAGCCGTGGGTGATGCGCCTCGCTGAACCTGTAGGTGTAGCAATGTTAAGATTTATTATGGAGAGAGATGGTCGTTAATTGAAATTTTACCGCTCATCGTGCACTACCGGCTAGTTTATACAACCGTCCTATGAACTTTAGCGATTGCCAATATTTTGTAATGTTGAGAAACAGATAAAAGTTATAGTTGATGATAAAATTATCCTTAAATTAAATTACTTCGTCGGAATGGTAAGTAAAATCTCACAACTCTGTGCCGGGAATACAACTGTATTTATATAATTTGTAAATTATGTAAATAAAAAAATAACGCCAGTATACTCTACAATCAAAATTAATAAAACTGGAAGCCTTATATAGTATTATAAACGGAGGACACTGTATCGTACAAATTATATTTACCTGATTACACGATTATATGTAAGATTATAATTTAATGACAAAAATTGACATTTCACGTTTACATCATTTTTAGAATTCTACGCGTATTTTGGAAGTATATAATATCCCGCATAATAAAAATATGTATTCATATACATATAAATGTTTTTTTATAAAGAATATTCAACTGAAAATGTAAATATTATTTTGGAATGAGGTGAGAATATATTATCAAATATTTTTACACAAAAATCATAATATATATGATTATGTATTTTTATTATGCGGGTGCTATCCATCATATGTAGTTCTAAACTGAATTAATTTATTAAATAATCAAGCAACTCAGAGCACAATGTTGTTCCAACATTTTTATATACTCGTAATTATGGTAAAAAAAAAAAGATTTCCTTTTCATTCTATTAATTGTTTTTATAATTTCACTAATTAAACAAATATAAACTGTTTATGAAAAAGTATATATATATAGTCTAAACTTGGAAAAAAGTCGTGTAATTTTACGTTATTTATTTTCATTATAAAACGATGCAAATACAATTAATCGACGAATAAAAAATACATTCGAAGCGACATTATCGATTCACAAAACCTTTAATAGATGGCGCCAGAATTTCAACTCCATTTTATTTATACAGAAAACGTTAAAGCAACATTTATTTTTTATGTAATTTGTTTTAAATAATATTATATGTATTATTTGTTCACTCCTTCAAAAGATGCCATAATATATCAATATGTGTCATTCATTTGATAATATGAAAGAAGAGGAGTAGGGTGGATGCAAAAATATGGGGAAGGGGGATCTGATGAGAAAACGGTATTATTATCGGGTGACGTATCTACCATGCAGCAGTTAATTCAAAATATTTCAAAGTGAATGCGTTAAACTTAATTATTTTAATACAAATAATAGTAAATGAATGGACCAGCAGATATATTATATTTATACCTGTATTTCCACTGTCTTCTCCTTAGTCATGACACTATTGGATGTCACCGAGAACAGATAATGTAGAGTGCAGCATCTCGAGATTTATGACACCCAAGTCGACACTTTCATTAAAAATAAGCAACTCTAATACGGTGTTAACGTGTCGCACCCGCGTGATGTATCATCTTCCCTTATCGCGCATATTTAGTGCACCAATCGGATGGTTAGTCATAAAATACGACCCGCTTATTCGAGCCTCAATAAAAATAATTTCGTGTGTCGTCGATAAAGTTTAAATACCGGATTTAAGTACCAACGGACCGAAAGATGGATGTCTATTTGTGTAGTTATGTATCTACTTGTATGTGAAAATACGTTTACCTTTTGATTTACGACCAGAGGTGATCAATTGACAATCGGCTATTATGAACGACAGCTATTTGAAAACTGTGATTTACCTCAGAGAAAAAAAAATTAAGCTTGGTACGATATCTTGCTGAATAATACAGTAGCAAATTAATAATTAGACAAAAATACCTTTATACTTAACCATTTTGGCGATATTTTTTGATACCGATATTTTCAGTGTGACTCTTTCTTTGTCAAAGCGGTTGTAAATACGTAATTTTGTCGGGATCGAAGTATTTTATTGGCAATGTTCTTAAAATTGAACTGTGTATTTAAAGTGTGCCAGACGAGATAATTACCAAAACGATTATACAATTAGATACTTATACCGATCGGCATCGTACAATAAAACCTAATCGGCTAAATACCAAGTTCTCTGTGTAATTATTTCAAACTAGCAGATAAGCAGTCTGCATTTGCCGATTGCTTACTGCTAAGCCCTGCGGGCGCTATGTCTTGAGTCTCATAGGCTATCGCCGATTGCTCAGTCCCCGTGGGCGACTATTTTGGTTAGTGACCGCTGCGCAGTTTAAGTCTCAATATAATCTATATTTCAACGATAGAGCTTTTCCCAAAGTAAACCACACGTAAATAAAATGTCGCTGTAATTAAAATTATTCCACCTTTGTAAGTTAGCTGTCAAAACGAACAAAAATTACATCTAGATGACATATAAGAATTGCGAATAGACAATTTTTATGGTAAGTAAGATTTCTCCCTTACCATAGACAGCATAGCGTATGATTTCGCTAAAATAAGTATTTTTCCTTACTCGTAATAAAGACATTGTACATTTCATTTTTAATCGAATATATATTTACGTAATCTTATTGAATATATAAAAAAGAAAACATTGAAGTAATTTTAACCTACGGATATTAAAAATAAGGAGAAGGGGAAGCACAATATATAATAAGGATGTCTAACCACAAACTTAGGCATTGCTTTAATTCTTACCAACGCATATATTTGACTTTCTCAAGATTATGGGGATGATATAATTTGACGTTCCAAATAGAATTATGAACTAAGAATGAAACAGAATTCTATACAGTTAATTTTGGTTAACAGTACTTATTGTTTTAAATCGTCGATAACTAATACACAAGTATAATATTACGCTTCCCCGTCTATATCTCTAACGCGATACCGAATAGTGTTAGTGGCGATTTTGTTAGTGTCATTTGCTTCAGTAGGCTGTAAAGTACTCCGTCATCTCATCTATGTCTCATAATCATATCACGTCGCACTCTATGTTTTTTTTTTTGTATGTATGTCGCTGTCAAATGTGACGTGAATATTTTGTTCGTACTTTTCACGTTTGTACAATTTCAGGGAGAGCAACACAGAATGCACTAATGGAAAAGCAATCGGCGAAAGCAACGAAAGCAAAGCAAAGGCGACAGCCAATTGCTTTATCCTACTATGACCTGCGGGCGGCTATTGTGGCCGCGAAGTGGCAGGGCTTCCATAGGATCTATATTTCATCTAAAATAATATAATATGAATGCACAACGCACTATTGTTAAAGCAATATAATAAGGGATTTCCGCATTAAAATATATTCTACTAAGTCATCAAAAACAATAATGAATTCTAATATTTATTTACAATCTTTCCAAATCGTACAATAGATGTCACTGATATCTAATATTTGTCAAAAAATGTTGTGAATAATTTTTGGAATCACATCAATTTAAGATAGCTCTTGGAATACATATGTATATAGCATGTATCATTTTACTACCTAATATTTTGTTTTTTTCTTACTGGAAATAAAGGCAAAGTACACTACATGGTGATTACAAAGGATTTCCGCATTGAAGTATAGATCTACAGAAACAATGGCCGCGCGGATTTGTCATTTTCAACGCATGCATTCAGAATGATCGACGAATAAATTCTGACAGTTTTTAATTGAACATAATAAACTGTCTCATTTAAGGATTCACATATAAATCCAAATTAAATGGTTGACATGGTGTAATGATAACGAACTTTCCCAGCAAGGGAAAGTTCAGGGTTCAAGTGGTGATGGTAGCTTAATAATTTATCGGTAGATGTATTTTTCTATATGATTCTAAGTGATTCATCTAATTCGTTTTATTATATGTATTCTAGTCGTTCAAATAGTTTGCAGGAGTGGTTTAAAATCCGATCTAAAGGATGTCCAGTTATTTCACTGAATACCGCTCCCGTCGTACTGAGGAAACTCACAGCTTCATGGCTCGGTGTGTTCCAGCAGTAAACGAATCAGACAGGTTCAGCAGTCACACAATCCCACGGATTTGAGAGTAAAGCCGCGCACGCACGTCCTCATACATGGATGCCCATCCACTCGTCTCCTGTTTCATATCACTGACAAGTTTAATTACGAATGCTTTCAGCGCAATGGGAAAAACTTGCTCATTTGTAATATACCATTGCAAATTTTACTAGGGCTGGTCTGTTTCGCTCGCACTCGCTTTCTCGCGGAGCTACTGACCCCGTCGCGCACCTCTCCAATCCAACTTGTAAATGAACTGGCAATATATGCTCAGCTTTTTATGATTAGCACAAATACTCACGTAATAGGTGAACCTTTAAAGATAAAAATAATCATACTCATGACTACGTCTTTACAAAGAAGCTTGTTGTTGTTTATGTATAATAAAATAGCATTTAAAATGAAGTTTTCATTAAAATTTAAATAAAAAGATATTGTTGTTGCGCCATCGGGATTCGAACCTGGAATTCTTTCCAAACCGGGGAAGGTGCTTTATCCAACTATGCTACAGCTACATTATTTTTGACGACAAATTTTCAAACTTATATGTTACACTTACAAATTAACACATCTATCTTTCCATTATTTGAAA
Organism: Eubasilissa regina; assembly: GCA_022840565.1. NCBI lineage: Eukaryota > Metazoa > Arthropoda > Insecta > Trichoptera > Phryganeidae > Eubasilissa > Eubasilissa regina. Next base: position 6,822,936 of record JAINEB010000008.1, on the reverse strand, counting down.
GCCATCTGCTTTATTTTTACGGAATCTCAAATACCTTTGAGTAAACCGATTGCGGACGCCAGAATTAGAAATTCATTTTTAGTAAATTTTTGGACACATTGATACATCTTATAAATTATTAGGTTCGAATACCGGTGGCGCAACAACAATATTTCTCGACAAAATTGATTTTATATGTATATCTTTCTAATTAATACATTTAATTAGTATTTAAAATATCACAGACCTATGTTCTGAATAATTACAACTTTCCAATAAGAATGTGTTCTCCAAATAATAAAAAGATAATGTTTTTATATTTTACGGTGTAGAAGTATTCAGCATATCTATTTTCAATAACACACTATGAGTACTTTATATAAAGTAATCTTTACAGATATTTGAATAACTGTTATTTTATTATATGTATTTATTTATTAGACTTTATTGACATACATGTTTTTGTTGTAATAGAGGTATATAATATATTATAATATAACATGATAAACATAGGATACAATTATACTGTAATTAAATATTCGTAGTTTATTGTGTGGGATGAAGTAGACTCCACCTCTGATGTAAATAGCATTATCCTCGCTACTTTTCTAGACTGAAGTCTGTGTTAAAGTAGCCAGTTTTTTTCGTGCTGTTGTGGTGTTATTTAATTCAAGAAAGATAAAGATTCAACAGAAATAAAAATAAAAATAGAAATATATATATATATATATATATATATTTTTAAATGTAGTGGAAACTAGTGAATTATTAGTGTATAATGATTATGACACTGTATAATGATTATGTTACAATGTTGGATAGCGACTCTTCTGATTGATCTCTACTCAATTGGATCATATATTGGGTCCCTATTTGTGTAATCTTATTGGAAGTGAACGATTTCCAATTGGTGCCGAGTGTGTTGTCAGTTTCGGAGATAAAAACATGTAGAATCTTTGATAAATGTCGTTGTTGCTTTCGGAACTGGCGTGTAGATGTTCATTGTTTGTCTTGTGTTGTGTCCATGATTTATTTCTTATCTCAACTTAAAGATTTGTCTTATGTCTAGGGCACTGCACTCTTTAAATATAAGATCTGATGGATATCTAAAGGGATGATATGTTGTGTGATTGCGATTAAATTAATAAATAAGAACATGAAGATTCTATAATTAGAACCCCAACAGTTTTCGGCTCATGGTTTGTGCATTACCGTATGCTGTAATATACTCCAACCGTTAGGTTATACGATCAATCGAATGCCAATTTATTAATTTTCTTCGACCGTCTCTTGCAACTAGTCTGCCGTGGTTATCGATTATGGATCCGAGTGTGGCTGAGGAGCCCTATTCTCATGTTGTGCACGTGCATCCGCTAGATAGAAGGATTTTGAGTGACAGATCTTCCTCCTACTCCCTTTTTTGGTAATTATATTTTCAGTGTTCAGGATATATGTCACATTTGGTCAGATTCGTCTTCAGAATGTCTTTGAATCTTTTCATAGACCCATCATATTTTTTAAAACATATGTCTAATCGAGTTCTTCATACATTGATACAACACCAGAACAAGTATAAAAACGTTGCTTAATTATGGTTTCGTTTTGATTTCTGAACTGATGTGTGTATTTGTAGTGTATCTCTTGTTCCATTTAAAGTAGATCGCCATAACATACATAGTTAATATTATTCCTACAGAAGTTTATTTTTCAGCCAAATTCAGCTTAGAAAAAGAGATTATACTAAGTACAATTTTGGACCGAAATAGACCTGGAAGAGTATTATAAGACCGGTGGAGGAAGCCAAACCAGGATCACGATAATGTTTGCAATATTGCAAAATGTAAATAAAAATTTGCCTTCAAAGCATTGTATTTAAAACAATAAAGAAATTAGTCACCGAAAATTTGTGATCCTGCAAACATGTGATTATGTTCACTGACAAACATGTGAGTGTGTTCACTGACAAACATGTGATTTTAAACAATGGAAATTACTGAAACTAATAACTTCAGGAGACTGCACACAATTATCGGGGCGGAGCCGGATGTTACATTATTGTCTGCTTCATGAAAATAAATGACACAATGCACTCATTTCAATTTCACAGATGTTTAGGCGCTTCTAAGAACTTGGGTTTGCTCGACATATTTTCAAGTTGGTTGATACATTTCGAAGAATACGTTTTTTAGATTTCTCGTAAAAATGAAAAATATTATAAACAACTCATTATACAGTTCTTGATTCATTTTTGTTTTGACATCTTAATTATATATGTTACTCAATATTTCCAAATAATTCATACATTGTTCTTGTCCACAACAGAACAATCCACTTATTTTGGTGTCCTAATAGTAATAATTTGATTATTATCCCTTGATAATGGTAAATAAAAAATATATATTTATAGAGAAAAAACAATAAATGCCTATTAATCAATCATAAAAATTACTATAAAAATTATTCGAGAGTAAAATAAGATAATTAATAGGTATACGACGCATTATGAGAATTACGTAATATTAATTACTTGAAAATATAGTATCTATGGAACTGCTTGCGGAACGAGCTATCATTCATCTATTGTATTTCGTACGCAGAGCAGAATGATCAACGGATCATTACCGCCAAATCTATAAGACGTGAGAACTAAGTTCTCGAACGCGCACGAATAAACATTATTTGCATATCATTACCAGGATAATTGAAATTCTTTTATTTTAAAGAGGTTACATTATTATTTGTGAAGTTATCCCACTTCCCCGGATAGGAAGAGATCTTGGTTCAAATCCCGGTGGCAGCTAAAATATTTCTTCGATAAATTGAGTTTATCCGTATGTATATCTATCTAATTGATACATTTAATTTGTATTATAATTGTATTCTGCTAATTTACTTTTATTATATTTATAATTTTTATTAACTAACGGAATAGGCAGATACTTGGATATTTTTCCAGTTTGCGAATTAAAAAATATATTGATAAATAATTATGATTATTACATTTTACAGAAAATAATACTAAATGTATTGTTAAATAATAATAATTAATATAAAAATAATCCGTATATGACTAGAATTTTTCTGCTAGAAAAAAAAATTTGATTAAAATTTCAACAATACCTAATATTACCTAGGTGGAATATAATTCGGTCATATGGTCGCCACACTTCATTGTTCACTCGACGGTGGTTGAAAGAACTCAGAGAAAGTTTCAAAGACGCATTAATTTTAAATTAAATTTACGCTCTGAGGATATCAAATATGATTATCTCCTTAGCCGTCTGAAATTGTTAAAATTATCAGCGAGACGTACGATTACCGACCTTATATTTCTATACGGGATCATCAATTATATGATAGACTGCCCGAGATTGTTGGTCTGCTTGACTTTCACGCACCATTGAGGTCATCAAGACACAATTCATTGTTCTATTACTGTGGTAATTGTCAGAACTTATGCATTAGCTAACTCCGCAGTCTCCAGAATGCATTCTATGGGGAATGAATATGAGAAGGTAGTCAACATTTTTTATGTAAATTTAATTCTTTATAATACTACATTATTCTTTGTATCTCAACTCAACGATAAATAACTGAATTTATTTACATCACATTTTATATTTATTTTTCATTTTGATTATGAAAAAACATGCTGACATTATGTCATAATAATAATAAATAAATAAATACGATATTTATTGCATGAGGAGTAATTTTTATTAGATAAATAGCTTTTTGACAGCGCGATATGCACGGTCCTTCTACCTTCCATTAGCAAGTGATTATTTATGAATAATTTCTAATTAATTAATTGGATTCGTATGGTAAATAATTTATGCCGATCAATATTATGAGTTTGCTTGTCATCAGTCACGTGTCAAACTCTCAGTGCATTGTCACATGCGCTACCCCTCAATCTGCGCAAAAACGCCCGGTGCGGCGACCCCCCCGGGCGGTCATAAGTCTCGACTGCTCATCAGGCACGCGCCCGGCGCTCCGGATCCCGCGACCGATATGCCCCGATAATGGCTGAAGGATGATGGTCGGAGCCCGGACGACCCGGGGCAGCGCTAATGGTCGCCCGCCCCTAAAAATAACAAACGTCACATTACGTAATCGAAATCGCTACTTAATTCGGCGCTCGGCACAACGCCACACGTGATATAAGCTACAAGACAAATGATGACGTTCACTCTTGTTGTTATGTAGCTTTCTTGGCCTACTAATAGGTGATTGTCAAGAATGGTTCATATCGACGGGCGAAGGCCTGCGGCTGTTGCAGCCGATAGAACGATATACAGTAAGTTGTATTAGCCTCTCCAATATTGTACATGTATGTATAAATTAAGAACTCCAAAATAATTTATCAAAACAAAAGTTCTAAAAAAAGGTTACACTCTGAAACAAAAGAAAAATATACTATTTTTAGGCGTTATATGGCACATCCATTTATGACAGAGTAAATAATGAAGAAATAAGGAAAGAATATAAAGCTGATCTTAGTATAGTGAGTAGGATTAAGAAATGATTACTCAGGTGGTTTGGTCATATGTAACGGATGAATGAGAAGAGAATGATAAGAAAAATATATGACGCAAGTGTTGATAGCACCATAAGTAGAGGACGTCCGCGGAAGACTTGGCAGGATAACAAGGTTCCATCTGACACTGGCACTGTTTTGAGATAATGAGCTCAAAAGTGTCGATTGAATTCCAACATACATTCATGTATATTTTGTTTTGAGTTTGCAAATATGATCAGTTTTAAGGTCTTTAAATATTTTTAGTATTATCAATGACCACTGTGAGATGAGGGTAATTAAGAATAAATGAAAACATTGTAAATTAACAATGATGATCCATAAATTTAAATAATTAATTGATGCAGTTGGAACTTTCAGTTCTTGCAATTTCCTTTAATATCTGTTAAATAGAGTTGGCGTATATGGAAGAAATAACTAAAATTGCATTTGGAACCCATTTCACGCAATAACTCAAAATAGCCTAAAATGTTAGTTGGAACCTTGTTATTCTAAAGGGTCTATTTGGTAATGTACGTTAAATTCCTTATTAGGAAATTTATATTGTTTATTTTATGAATAAATTTCATGTAACTTCTGTCTTAATTAAACGTTACTTCACTGTTTATATTTACTTAAAGTTCATATAAAATAATCGATACACATTGATAAAACAATACTCAATGGAACATTGTCTGTGAGAATCCATAGTCCATAGAATAGTCAGGGCTCCACAAACCACTAATAGACAGTCGTGTTATCAGTTAACAGATTTCCCAAAATATTATTAATTTATAACATTATTATAATTGTGGCGAGGTATCCCTGCGCTCATGAAAACTGAATGACTATTTTAAGCGTTCTACTGTTCGTGCTTCTTCTCGAATAAAAACTCAATAAACTAGCAGGTACAGATGCCATTTTAAAAAAAATCTTTTAAATACCGTTAGCGCGTCAACACGCCAAACTTTGCATGTTATACCAAGCAATTACACGCACTTTTTGGAATTACAGACACAAAAATCCCATGCATAAAGTCATATTTTAAAAATTTATTTGCCATCTGTGGACGGCAGTTCTCAGCTTTTGATAGATACTTTTAAGTCTAAATTCTAAAAGCCTTCCTTTACCCTATGAGGTGTCTTTCATTTAACATATGGTTGGCAGTTAAAAGGCTAAATGTTAAGAATGAGGAAACTAAATACATATAAAATTTAATGTAACATTTAGTAGCATTTAGCGTAATTTTGTTTTGTACAAATTTTGTTTTTAATATGATCAATTGTGAAAAATAACGAATGAACCGATGCTTTGTACACTTGTCACATTATTAAAAAGACGCACGTCCTCTAACGCATTACCGCAGGTAGCTACATCATTGGCACGAATATTATTATGCGTTCAAAAAAAAAACTGGATCGAACAGAACAATGCTCCGAGCTGAACAAATTCAGCGGACGTACTTAACGCGCAAAAATACGAGCGGGAAATTTGGTGCGAACAAACGTTGCATTATTTACAAACTGCCGATTTCTCCGGTAGCATTCGCCGCGTAAAAATATATTTCATTACTCAAGAATGGGGGTATAAATCACACAAGCGCTCCTTGAAGTTAACACCGCGGCCCTACCGGGGCGCGCAGGCACAATGGCCCGTAACTCGGACGACCAGGCTTCGGCCCGCGGGAGGACACCGGCTCCGATAAAACCCCATATAAAAGACCGCTGTTATCTTTACGCAACGAATTTAACAAGGCTAAAATTGATACACTTAAAATGATATATCACAGTCTTGTAATGCCTAAAGAACGTGAAACGGTCGTGGTAATAATAAATATTTTTTCGGCAGAACCAGAAAATCGTGTTTCGATTATGAACATGTTTACCTTTGATATAAAAATTAGTCACTACAAAATGTCAGAGATTAACGCAATAATTAAGTAACTGTGATTTTCAAATCGTTCGCACTTAACGAGGAATGTTCACTACAGGGGATACAAATGATATTCAATATGAGAAAAATGTAAAATTACAAGTACCTATTTTATTTTAAATTAATTGTAAAATTATATCTATAATTAAACTAAAATCGATACCTGTGTTAAGTATTTTCTTTAACTGAGTACGTGGCCCTATTACAATCGTAATGAATAAAAAGTAAACAATCTACAATATAATTCCTCGCATTAATAATGATAATTAAATTATAAAATTTGTATTTTTAAAGATTGTGTCGGGACATGGCCCAAAATTGAAGATGTTTTTAAAATTTGGTCACCACGTATCTCGATAAAGCGCGCGCCGCGCCGGGAGCTATGCTACCGTTCGGGAACTCCCCCATATTCTCCACCGTATCTACACATTCCCGGCTGCCGTATGTAAAAATCGTGCTCTACGTGCAAAACAAAAACACTGATTTCTGACGTCAGCGAGTGAAGGTTTCATCGCTGTCCAGTCCACTTATAACGATTTGATTAGATTTATTCCCGGTACCTAAGAAGAGCGTATATACATATATATATAAGCGTGAATGAAGACAGATCTCGATACTAGTTTATCGTTTACTATAAAAGTTTATATTCTTTCCATTGAAGGCTTAATTTAGAAGGACTTGAGTAGGACTGGGCAGTTGTGCGTGAACACAAGCAAAATGAGCGTGTTCAACGCCGTCACGAAGAATGGTTGATTTCGCACGCGACGTGGATTTTTTGGTAGGTAGGATATTATAAAAAACTCGAGCGAGACTCGTCACCTGTGAGGTAGAAGTTTGATGGGATAAACGTTTCAATTCGAGAGAGAAAGTGTCGATGAAGTTAAAATACGGAGTGGTTGTGGTCAGATTATACACTACGTATGCGCTCTTGTATATACAACCTTATAGTAGTGAGTGTTTCAAAGAGGAAGGATAGCGAGTTGTATTTTCTCGAAAGTAATTGAATCGATAACCGAAGATTCGACTAAGTTTAGAAAATAAAAATAAAACGATCACACATTACATGGTCGCAAAGATTAAAAATAATGATCGATTCTAACATGCAAATGCGAATTGTGAAACGAAGTGAACGAAGAATACTTCCTCTGTATATAGCCCTTAAGCAAAAATAAGCGAGCATTAATCGGAAGGCTCGGCTGGTAGCGGGGTATTAAATAAATCCGTCGAAATATTTAGAAAAGGGTAAATGATTGCTCCGAAGTAATGGGTATTATTACAGCCCGGCCTCGGCCCAACAACGGTATAGCACGTTGCGTTATTATTGCGATGTGCAGAGCCGAAAACGATTTGCTAAAATATATGTAGTTCGCCGGGCAGCCGCCGCGGGGGTCAAGCGGGATGCTGATTTATCTCCCGGTCCACTGGATCACGGGGATGAACACGTCAGGTGATGTAGAGAAGAATAGTCGAACAGCGGCTACGCCGTGTACACCGCGGCGAGCCGATCAATCATCGAGCACACAAAGATAGGCTCTTATCATCATTGCTGTTTCTCGGATATCAAGATTCGTTTTATATTTTGTCGGACAAAACACGTTCACGCCGACACCGCGACACTGATATTTTTTTGTTTTAATCAATTTTTCTGATTCACGGAAAGATTTTGAACATTTTTCGACATAACATATTCGACTTTGTAAGAAGAGTTTTCCTTAACATGGAATTTTTTTTGTAAACTAGGTTTTGTATAATATATAATTTTGTATAATAAATTTTAAAAAATGAGTTTATCGATTATTTCGCGTCACATTGTTTTAAATTAATATAATATGAAGCAAATTGTAACAATTGTGAAAATTTTGAAGTGTATTCAGTGCATTGTATCCAACGATATTCTGCTAGTGTTTATTTTGATAATAACGTAAGTAATTTCAACCTTAAAATTTATATTTCTTTATAAACAACATGCAAAATTTATGTGTCGAAATAAATTATAAATCTAGTAGACTATAAATAAATTTTGATACATTGTGTTGTGTAATATAAAAATACTTTAAATAAACCTTTAAATATTTATTTCCCTTAACTCGCCACATTTAATAGCAATTATAATAGCAAATTTCTTGAACGACAATGGTATTAACTTGTAATATAATATTCCCTATTCTATAATATTGTTGTACTTTTTTCAATAAAATAATGTTTTAACTTGATTAATGGCACGAATCACTCTTGAAGGATGGATTGCCTGTTTAAAAGAAGAAGAAGAAACCTTTAAATATATAGAAACAAAAGAAACATGACTTAGACCACATTCATAATATTGGGCACGTACTTAATGTTTTTGCCTAATCACGGTATCACATTTATTAATTATGAAATAATAATGAATTTAATATAAAAACGAACCTATTTTTTTTTATAAATTACACTGCGCCATTGCCACAGGTATCCGGCGATAAATGTAATATGAACTGTAAAATAAAACAGTATAAAGTACTCTCGCAATAAATTATTTGTACCTCCAGTATGTAATTTTGAGTTTTAATAAACTTTGTAATTTAAGGTTGACGTGTCAAAAAATTTCAAAGGTTTTCACGGCTGTCTTTTTAATTTAAATGAATAATTAATTCTGAGTTGGGATGATGCATGATAACATATTCTCGCTCGTGCAACAGCATCCATCTTCAGAGTTGATGCTAATAATCTTTGAAAAAGGCCACAAAAATTAGAAAAAATATATAGATATATGTGCACTAAATCATGCATGTGCACATAGTTTATAAATATATATTAAAATGATAAAATTATGTATTTTCGTAGAAAGCAATCACTCTGCGGTTTGACATATTATATTTAATAAAATAACAATCACTTTAAAAAGTTATTGTTATTTTAATAATGATAAATGATAATAAATGAAACCACGAAATTTATTATACGTCAACCGGTTTCGCTTATCTCAAGCTTCATCAGGACGTATTCAAAACTGATCATAAATACAAAAAGAGTGCACTTATATATACATAAAGAGGAAGATAGAATATAAAATTACATGTAAAAGAGAAAGACAGAATATAAAATTATAAGCGAAAGAGAGAGATAGAATACATATACAGATAAACGGAACATTAAGGGATGGGAAAATAAAGTGTTGATGGATATTAAATTGATGTTAAAGGAAACAGATAGCTATAATAATTTCTTGTTCACTAGTCCTCCTGGTAAAAACATTATTAATAACGTAAGGATATCAATGGCGTTGAGTTCTATATATTAATATTTTTTCTTTCTTTTGCGTGAATAATCTTCCTCCTAATATCAGGTCAACGTTCTACACAAACAACAATTTAGGAAAAATTTTAATATACTCAAAAGATAAATATAACAAAATAAGCCACTCGGGTATATATAAATTTACTGGAAATAATTATCCCTCATTATATATAGGTAAAATTACTCGTAACGTCAACATTCGTGTCAAAGAACATCTTAGATGTTTAAACAGTTTAAACAATGGTTTCTAAAAATTTTCTATCCTTCTAACCACCGAGATTAATATCCTCCATAAAAACGGGTTTGGCCTCCGGTTGGACAATTTAGAAGCCCTTGAAATATTAAAAAGGCAATAAATAGTGGCATGCTAATTCTTAATAATCAAATTAATTTATCAATTAGCCTCGTGTTACAATGTTTACTTTAAAATCAATTTAATATCCATCAACGCTGTATTTTCCCATCTCTTAATGTTCCGTTATCTGAATATGTATTCTGTCTCCCTTCATGTTCTATTTAACTGTATATATGTATATATATATTTATACAGTTAAAATATATATATATATATATATATATTCTGTCTCTCTCTTTTACATGTAATATTATATTCTATCTTCCTCTTTACGTATATATAAGTACACCCTTTTTGTATTTATGATCAGTTTTAAATACGTCCTGATGAAACTTGAGATAAACGAAACCGGTTGACGTATAATAAATTTCGTGGTTTCATGAAAAGTTATTGTTATTTTATTTAATATGATAAATTATGGGTGTCGATGTGCGCTGTTTAGAAACAAATTTAAGTTTTTAAACCAATCATAAAACAATTTCGTGTAGGTATGTATCTTAATACAATACTTAGTATCGAAGGTATACAATTTTTACCCATATCATTAAACAATTTTATAAGGGTCGAGTAGATAAACCTCAGATCCAGTACATCTGAGTCCTCGATATCTTGGTTTGGAGTTCGCACATGAGAGGTATTCTGCATTTAATTATTTGATTGTCCGTGAAATGGAAGACACGTTATATTAAAGTTTATAGTCGAACATGGCTCATAAAGTGTCATAATATAGTCATGAAAATACCGTTTTGTTGGCAAGATTACACAAATACATAGCATACAGCATCCTTAGTCCAGCAGTCCTGTAATAAACAACATGGTAGGAAGATAAATAAGGTAATGTTTTAATCAAGATATGTACTTTAAAACATACAGCGTTCGTTTATATATTACAACCATTAAATTAGGTTTCTGAAATATATAGTTCGCCATTCAATTCTCATAAACAACGAGAACATTTTGTAAACATGTCATGAATGAAGGCGAAATTTACCAATCGGTCAACCGGGACATTTTTTTTTAAACAAAACTTTTATCTATGTTACATACTGTTATGTTCTAGTTAAATATTTATCTAACGTTTATTAAATTGACTGCATTGACACGTGTAGTTTATTTTTTGTTTTACATTTGGTTTCACGTAATCACGACGCTTAAGTTTAATAAATAAAAAAAAACCTTTAAACCATCTCTATATACAAAAAATAATATCAGAAACTATATTTTAAATAATAAAATTAAAACAAACCCGTTAGACAATAGTGGAGTCTATAAAATAAAACCACATACATAGAACAGACTAGAAGAAAAATAAAGACAAGAATTGTAGAACACTTGAGAGTCAGCATCAATTTGGAAATGGCGCTCCATGCAAAAACTGAGTAATAGCGTAGAATTAGTACATATTTGTAAAAAAGGAAATAAACTAGATATTTTAGAAAACTAACGATTCATTGTAACAAAAATGTGATCAATATTCAAACACGTTTATTACGTCCTCTCTCCTGCGCTTGTTGACCACGCCCCTATATCCACCCAACTATAATCTCCCCCTCCACTCCTCAACTCTAAGAAGCACGTAGTTCTTTAGTCTTAAGTTTAGTATTAGTAACATTACTGAAGATGATGCGTAAGCATTGAAAACGTTATAATAAATAACAAATTAGTGAAAGTAAACCATGTTTTCATTTTAAATATAAAATGAAAAAAATTTATTTAGAAAATATATTCACCTAATTCCGTAGAAGCCTAAGATCGCCGACGCGATTTGTGCAGTGCACTTTTGCTCATCAAATAGTGCTTCCTTATATAATATGTACGCAAGTATCTGTGCAAGGTTGCGAAGACGCACAAACATGATAAATACGTTGTGTAAAATCGATCACAACAATGATTTTCTTATCTATCACAAAATCTGACATAAACGTAATGAACATCGAATCAATCTTGTATTCATACGCTGTCTGCCTATGCCGTGGGTAGACCGAGGTAATAATTGTAGGATGCCTGGATAATGCGGAGACTACCGACATTACAGTAGGTACGCGGTTGAAGAAGTTGCGTGATAGTCCTGGCTGTTGGTCCTGCCCCACATTGCCGCTGCCTTGCACGGACCATTAAAATGTTAACATTTTAGATAATCGGAGAGGTATTGAAGTGCGAGTACTGAGCTCGCCGTGTGTGCTAATTCGCAAATAATTCGAACCTGCGTGGCTCGAGGCGGCCGGGCTTTTTCCTCGTTTATTAGGATTTCATACCATTTTTTACCCCGGGCACACAATCGGTACAATGTGATCAATGAGTAATAGATGAACTGAGGATAATTAAGTAATATCAAAATATACCACCATCTAGAACCAGTGCAAGGTTTATTTAATTATAAATAGTATAACACGTATATGTGCGACAAGATACGATTTATTTCATCGGAATTAAGATGTTATATTGTGAATGCAATATAACTTTAAAAATGAGTCCTGATCACTGCGCAATATTCCGATTTAGGATCAAATTATTTTTTTAAATGATGAATATATCCTTAGTTGTACCTACATTATAAGACAACATTCTAAATCCACCCAGTCCTTTTAATTACGGCATTAATAAATATTCTCGAAAGGAAATACAACAGCTTACATATGAAGAAATAAAAATAATTATAATAATTTATAATGATACGGAAGTTAGTTAGACTACCTACTTACAAACTTAATAAAATTAAATATATAATTGTAGTGAGGGCGAATACAAAGATTTTTTTGTCTAGGTAGATAAGTACTCACATAAATTCCTAATATAATTAAGTACCGATACTTTATTGATACACAGGTCCATAGCGCTATAAATCAATGTATTGACTGTTTTTCCCTACATTCATTTGTTAAATCTATCACGTTTGTTTTTTTTTCAATAAATGTTTTCGAATAATTAATAAAATTTCATTTTTTTTAAATTTGAATATTAATGTTCTGTATTAATATAATGTTATTTAATTACACACTTACATCTATTTGTGATTGGCTATATCTACCAGAATTGCTTAAATATATTAATAATTATAAAACGAATTAAAAATCATAACGCGAGTCTTGATTAGTTCATTTTTTTTAAATTATTGCGCCGAAAAAATTATAATACATTAATCAATTGCATTCTACATAAAAGAGAAATTATATCCGACGTGTATGAATTCGAATTGAAAATAAAATATTTAGCGTTTAAAAAAATTGTGTTGGATTCTGGGCTAATGATGTATATGTCTGTATCTACCGCAGTGTGCTTTCAGTATAGAAGAGAAATTAGATAAATTATTGCCGCGCACACTTTGCTACTAATTAATTCCCGATGTGTAACATCACTGACAACAGTCGTATTTTAATTCGGGTATCCTCGGTGACTTAAAAAAAACGTGTAAAAGCAAAAGAGGTTATTAGAAAGTTTTATAGCCCAATGAGGATTATTAATTACCGTTATAAAACATACATTCCTATTAAAATTGGCAAATTTATGAATTGATTAAAATATTTAGGAGATTACGAACATATTGAAAGACAACTAACTAGGCATTTTTCTACGGCTGCAGACCATCTAGGCATCGTAATGGTTCTGTTCCCCGCTGAAGTGTATTTGAGAGCCAGCTAATAGGTGAACGCACGGAATCCTAAACCAGTTATGAAAATGAACGCTAACCTTCACATCGCTATTTCATGCACCAATGTTACAGTTTCATTTAGAATATACTGCAACAGAACACCATTCGTTTCCCGAAGGAGAAGCACTCTTCATTTTCCAACTAACTCTATATCACCGAGGTAATAAGGTCTAATGGTATCAGACACCGTTCCTAACCTGGCGTTATCCAAGGCTTTGATACGGGCCTCAAATGCCAAGAAGCACTATCTAACACCACGTTAAGTCTTTACTGTATCTCGTGAGGTTTATTTTCTTGTTTTTTTTTTACATTTATTAAATGTTTCTAGCTGATTCTTTGACGACGGAAAAGATAAATGAATGATAGGGATACCGGGCATATTCACTATATCCGATGTCTCATAACTCCATCTTAGTTGAAACCAACATATTATATAAACGATTTTCTTGTAGTTATAAATGTTTTTAATTGATTTTCGACATGGTCAGGTACGTAAATGTAATCGTAAAAAACTTCGATATACAATATATCATGAAGTTAGATGTTTTATTTTTAAAATAATAGTTATTAGCAAGACTGGAAATGCCACCAATGAAACTGAACACTTGATATAATATGATTATTAATTTATAAATTACCCATTCTTAAAACAAAACGAGGAATTCTTTAAACAAATCTTTAAAAAAAAAAACTCACCGACGGAGTCAGTCGCCGTGAATAAATTCTATAACGTCCGTATATAAAGCGGCATTATATTCTATGACAATAATTATACGTATTTTATTACGGACGCGGTCCAGCCTGACAGGACTATTGACGCGTGGGCGACGAAAGATTCACATTGAAATGTAAAGTATTCCTCTTCCGCGTTATGGAAGACGCGCTGTGTCTGACCGTTTCATACAAATTCCACGGAAGTTTCCGCCGGTCGTATCTCTGGAAGTCAGCACAGCCGGGAAACTGGCAGCTCTTTGCTGTGGGGAATATACGGTGGGCAAAGTGGGAATGCAAGATTAACAATAAATTGCATCGAATAAGTCAGGGAGGCACCAGGCACCGACTAAATGTGCTCGTATGACTTATGTGACCTGTTGCTACACTTCTACAGACCATTAATTCTGCATGTATACACATGTATTTGTATTACTACCCGGTACTACTGTCAACTGTCCAAAGAAAAAAATTCATTTTTAACTATGAAACCGTACTTCTCGATTTCTCTTTCCTTGACATTCTATAAAAATATAATTGTATTAAGATTTATTTTGAGAAGGCGGGGAAAAATTTGTAAAAAAGGGAGAAAATTCGGTATATCAGGTCCGGTTATTTAACACATCACTTTTTTACTAAACAGCGGTACTAAATAGAAAATCAAAATAACCTTTCTCGACATGTTTCAGTGAATTTAAAATAGACAATATTTTAAAGGAAATGTGAAATTCCAAACTGGCTCGGCCTCTGTCGACTTCAGGCGTAACTTATTTATATCACTTTAAAATGACTTAATCATGTGTTTTATATGCGTACAATAAAATCATTACAGGACCCAACGTACGAGATATTTATATATATTTAATTATAATGTCAAGTCACAACGTGTTTGCTTTTTTAAAAATGTTTAGATATTGTCATCATTAGCAATCACCTTGTCCACACTAACTCATGTCTTTATTAATATTAAAAGATTGTTGATTTTTAACATTTTATGTAAACTGGCGTAATTAAAATTTTTAGCATAAGTCCAGCTGGGCTTAAGTAATCTTCTTTTTAAATAGGCAATCCACCCTTCAATAATAATTGTGCCATTAATCAAGTTAAAACTTTATTTTATCGAAAAAAGTACAATATTATTACAGAATAGGAAATATTATATTACAAGTCAATACCATTGTCGCTCAAAAAATTTGCTATTATGTAGATTAAATGTGGCGAGTTAAGGAAAAAAAAGATGTGATGCCATTTCATTTCAATATTATTCCCGTGATGCCATTTCATTTCAATATTATTCCAGTGATGCCATTTCATTTCGATATTATTCCCGGAATGCCATTTTATTTCAACATTATTCCCGTGATGCTATTTCATTTCAATATTATTCCCGTGATGCGCGAAACTGATGTCTGTCTCAACTTTACAAAGAGGCCGAAAAAAGTCGTTCTCAAAGTACTCCGTTACATCTAATTACAAAAATGATTATGGAGAAGTTAGAAAAACAAAGCTTAATAAATGGATTTATAATAACATTCCTTTATATTGCCAAGATGCCAGAAAACAATGCATTTTTTGTCACAATTAGGCCCCGAAATGGGTTTCAGAGCCGACTCTGAGCGCGCAGTTCATGATGACAGCTATCATAATCATTATAATTACAAAATGTCTCTGGGGATTAGTGCCGGTGCGGTGGAACTCACGCTCAAGTATGTATTCATTCAAATTAAATTCCTATCCACAAGGCCAGTTTTGAAGGAATATGAACACGGCCGGTGCATCAGATTTTAAATGGAGATTGTATTGTGACGATGCACGTCGCGTGTATTCACTTGTGAATTGTTAATTAACACGTTTTACCGAGCGAAAATTACCATTTATTTTACTTTCAACGAGATTTAAAAATAAATAGATTGCATTGAAAACATTCGTTAGGAAGTTAACCAAAATATTATACTTAAATAACTAAATTTAACCACGAGTTCTAAAAAGAATTTACAATAATTTTGTATCATGAAGTCAATTTTCACATCTTTTATCGTCGTAACAATTTAAGTTAGGTACTAGATTTTTTTTTTTTAAATAGAATTTTAAAAATATTATAAAAGAATTTGGCATGCATGGTTTTAGTTAGTTTATTTGACATCCTGAAGAAAGAAATGATTTATGAAAACGATTGGAGTTTTAAATTCAACTCATAAAGTGGTTAAAAACAATGTATTAATTAATTTTATTATATTTAAGGGATGTTTATAGTTTGCACAAGTATTGCTGAAAAAAAACATAATAATTATTTTATTAATTATTTGTGTTCTCTTCGGGAGAGATTTCGTAATCCTATCTTAGGTACACACCTATCTCAAACTCCTTTTGTGTGTCACGCATACAGTAAGTTGGAATGAAGTATTCATTTCCTTAGAAATATACGAATTAGACGAACATGTGACATTTTTTTAAAATGTCAGAAATTTGAAAATTGGAAATCTGCTGCTGGCAGGCAATTATTTTAATTTTCATATGTACGAGAATGCACGTCATTCGCGCCCATGCTGGGACGTAGATACTTTAAATACTAGTTAGATTATTAAATAACGTAAGAAGTTTTATCTCCGATTCATCATAATACCTAAGCAAATTAATTTGTTATTTTCTGTCATCGAGTGTAACCCAATAAGCGTGGTGACGAGTAATAATGGCCGGGCCGAGATGGCCGCATGTGCACACCGCGCCATAAAAAGAAAGCGCGTTACAACTTAACGACAGCTATAATATATTATTTAATGTCAATTTAATTATTCAAATAACAGAGTTCACCATTCGCAGCGGTGCGGCGTCGTATTCCTGTTCCGTCCCGAAAACGTATGCCAATTTGCACAAATTAAATGGAAAATCGCTCAAAGACTGAGAAATGATAGTAACCTACTTGCGGAGCAGTCTTTTGTTTAGGATGGAAAATATTAGCGGTTTCAAAGTACGCAAAGCGGGCTGGTATTCGTTAGTTCAGTTTTGAGAGTTCTTTACTCTCGTTTCGATTCGTTAGTACTACATTTATTTTATATTATATACATAATATATAACATTTAAATACCATCGTAGGTTGGCACTGGTATCATCGTACCAGAGATATACCTGTACAATTTGACGTGAGACTCGTTATCACATTAAATCAGAAGGCGGCCAGAGAGAAACTATAGAAATCATACATCCCCAAAAGAGAGGGTAGACGTCACATTTATGCGTTGCAGTCGTAGAACTCGGTCACAGTCCGACAGAAATTCACCCTGTCCAGGTCACAAGTTGTGCGAAGGAGAGCCAGTAGAATGCTCCGTTAGGTCTCTCTAGCCACTGATCTTCCCGGCATCGTCCATCCCAGCAACCCCCAGCGGGAGACCCACACCCTAATAAATTCCTCGAAATATCTGAGATTTCTTTAATTTATTAATAGGTCATCGTTACGTGGGATCCGATGACCTATTCCGTAATGATGATCTCACGTGCATCATTCCTAATCATACAGTCCCAGAGGATGTGCTCCGGCGTTTGTCTCACCTGAGCGCAAACACACCACGGTTCACGAACAAGTCCTAAGTCGAAGAGTTTAAAGTTGCATTCAGTGGCATAGCCAAGCCATTGCAGCCAATGCAATCACAATGGGGCATGCTAGATAGGGGTCCAAAAGTCCGTCCGCGCCCTATAATACATTTTAAATCGATACCCATCGGTAATCTGGACTAATTATTTTTAAAATCAACAACAGAAAAGACATGCAGTTATATTTTTCTCTCGCGTGTATTAGGAAAATATCTGAAAACTTTATCGATGTATGCAGTAATATCCAGTTAATATAATATCGAAAGAAGACCACTAAATAAAAATCTCAATAAAACAAGCAAGGATTTTGCGCGGTTGCGACAAACAAAACAAAAGTGTATTTTTAGACATTCTAGACTTTTACACATGCGAAAATATACGAATCATAGTTCTTAAATTTTTTAAATATCTTATAAATAAACAATACATATCTATACAATACAGGGGCCTCTTTATCAGTTTTGTATTTGGTCCCAATATTGATAGTAAGCCCGCCGGCTGCATCACTAACGGCTTTGGGTCTGACTTACCTATAGCATACTATGTATTCTAGAATTATTTCTACATACATTACATAACTTAATCTCCCACGGCAAACAGACACTAAAATAAAACATTCAAATACTAATTTAATTGTACACTTTTTAATAATTTTTCGAATAATTTCGGCTCAGCAGTGAATTTATAAAAATTATAAGACACCCGGGAGAGCTATAAAAAATAATATAATGGAGGTATAAAATGTTTAAACTTTAAAGTTTTAGAACGTTTGTCACATCTTTTAGTAAATCAGTGAATGTTTAATTGCCTTGTTTGTTGTGGTAAAATTTTTTTTTTAAATCGTTGGAAATAAGTTGTGATTACCCTATTGCACTCGATATTAAATTAAATTGTTAATATATATAATTAGTATTAACTGTATCACATGATAACTGCTATAGTAAGGTGTATATACTTACATGTATGTACTTTACTTATTAAGAGCTTCCTGGTAGAAATATTTGTATGTCTAACTTTACTGAATCGGTTAATATATTTTATAATAACCAATAAATTGATACAAGTCATTAAAACCCACATTACATGTATCACACAATATGTACTATTATAAGATTGTAGTTTTCTTATTAACAGCTTCTTGGTAGAAATGTTTATTGCATCTGTTAATATACTTTATATTATAATAACCAATAAGTTGACAAAAGCCTTTAACATCTACATAGGTTAATAATGGTCACCCAGAACCTGTATCATAAACCTTATTTTTGATAGTTAAATTATTTTCGTCAGTGTAATAAAATCTTTGTTGATGTAGTAGCAGTGTGTCATGGAAATGAAACGATATTTAACTGCTAACATTACAGACCTATATAATAAAATAATATGTACCCACAGCAAACTCGCGTAGGTCGCACAGAAATCTCTGGTGGTACTGTGCTAGATTTAACGAGTGATAATTTTTTTACAACAATTATATTAACAGAAAAAACTCACAAATGGACACTTCTGAATTCGTTCAAAAACACAAATTAAATTAATAAGCTTATATTATATAATTTCTAGTACCAAAACTGCAATGAGTAACTTGCAACTGCCTACAACCTACACAGTTCAGCATCGGAACGTACGAAATAATGAAATAAATCACGGAGAAATGCTCGACCATAAATCAGCATAATTTATGAGACTCGAATATTTATATTAGCCATAAAACGTTAATGATGCCATATTTAGAAAATATCACAAACATGCGCGAATTTTTTATCACATTTCACAGATCATCGAAAATATCCTCATACGGAGGACGCTGTGAATGCTCTAACGTCATTTTGTTATTTAAAATGTTGACCCCGATATTATCGTGCCGCTGTACAGATCTGACATTACCGGGTCAACAGTTTTATTTCTGCCAACTTCAATAAATAAACACACCTTTATTAATTATCTCAGTATATACTTCAGTAAATTATACCATTAGATAGAATTTTGCCATGAACTACAACGTATTTAGCAAAGTAACAATTTATATACATATTTTTTACTGTTTCCATGATAAGTTTGTAGAACTCCATAATTACATATCGCACACCTAGATCAAAACTAAGACAACTCAAAAAAACAAGAATTTTGGGTTATTATTGTATTCGAATACTCTTGTCGCATACGCAACTAAATTGGCCATAGTTCTTAAATAATGTCATTTTAGGATATATTTATGATCTAAAATGTTGTTTAGTTTCATAACTATAGTAACAAAAAATTGAGAAAAATGTTATTATTTTTTTGTCTACTGAAAAATGACTTTTTGAAATGTCTTAGTTTTGATCTAAATGTGCGATACGTGAAAATAAAACACTTGTTTTTTGATTCTACTCATTTGAATTCACCTTGATTGATGATGATTGAAAATGTTGCGAAACGTAAACGATATAACGACGATAATATTAAAATTATACCAAATAGATATACGTACATCAGGCGCGGTCGCTTCATATATTGACTTTTTGTTACTTACTGAAAACAGTACTGCTACAAATAAATTTGTGCTGTCCTTTAGATACTAATTATAACACACATAGATTCTCAACATTCGAACAGATTCCAGCAACAGTGGATTATGTATATATGTTATATTTGTATGTTTAATAGTAGATATAAACTTATTATCCAGCATCAGTTCTACAAAAAATCACCGACCGCCACTGATATATATATATATATATATATATATTTTTTTTTTTTTTTTTTTTTTTTTCTTCTTAATATAGTGCAAGCATAAATATTTGTATATATGCTTTAATATAAACAAGATCAAAATCATTAAGGAAAACACATTCTTATTGTGAAGTTGTAATTATTCAGAACATAGATCTGTGATATTTTAAATACTAAATTAATGTATTAATTATAAACCCGTACGGTGACGCAAAACCAATATTTTTCGACAAAATTGATTTTATATGTATATACGAGCATTTATAATTAATACATTAATTTAATATATAAGATCAAAATCGTTGCTTTTACTACAACTTATTTTTCACATATTTGCTTAGTTTCATTTAGAATCTATTTAGTTTCTCCTCCTTTCTTATATTTTCTGGCAATTCATTAAAAATCTTCATCGCACTATACATCATCGATATCTGAGATTTAGCCTTCTTCCTGTATGGCAGTCTCAGTCGATCCTTTTCTTTTATGATGTTCGTGCTCATGTTGATTTGCATCAATTTTTCGTATAAATAATGTTGTAGTATTTAAGACAAATGGCGCATTACTTAGATTATGTCTATTGTGATAAGGGTGGGCTTGTAATTTTTATACTTTTAAAATTAGCAATATTAACTTGGTGGTTAAGATTCATATTTTTTATTTATTTTCTTAGTTTTATTAACCACAATTGAGTTTAAAAAACATCTACTGGATAATTGGCGTAGGATTTTATACATAAATAACTTTTCGAAACAAATATCTAAACACCTACCACGAGACATTAGACCAGCATTTTACACAAATAATAGTATAGGAAATTTACTCATAAATTCTAAAGACAAAGATGATAAATTTAACAATTCTGGCGTCTATAAACTTAGTTGCAAGGATTGTGCTGCATTTTATATTGGTAAAACGGGTAGAAATTTTAATATAAGAATAAAGGAGCATTTGAGATGTTTGAACAATAGTGGGTTTTCAGAATTTGCTAATCATTTGATAGAAAATAGTCATGGTTTTGATAAAAAATTGTGATTGTCAATTTTGCATATAAACGGTGTAGGTCACAAATTAAATAATTTGGAATCGTTTGAGATAAATAAAGCATGTAAAAGTAATCAGGAAATTCTAAACAGCCAACTAAATTTAACTACGAGTCCTATTCTAAAATTTTTTCCTAAAAATTATTCGACTAAATTTGTATTGAGTAGTAATTTGAGTTAGGTACTAAATTTATTTTTTAAATAATTGTTTTTTAAAAATTTTTTTAAAAATAGATTCTGGAGAAACAATACTATATTTTTAGTTAGTTATGACATCCTGAAGAAGGAAAAGTGTTTTCCGAAACCGGTAGATGTTTTTTAAACTCAATTGTGGTTAATAAAACTAAGAAAATAAATAAAAAATATTATAATTTTTAAATGTGATATAGATATCCCGTGTATTTAAATGGAAGATGACGCGTTAAAATAATTGTTTACGTTGCTTTTATTACGTTTCGTTATAACGGGAGTAAAAAGATTTTTTTTTCGTTATTAACGGATAATAAATATTCAAGAAATCTACACATTTGAATCATTGGCGTACGCACTGAACGAACATGGAACACCTTTGGATGCTGGATGAATCATCGTCAAGACTGTCGAGGAGTTGCTGAAAACCTTACCCGAGCACGTCCGGCGCGGATGATCATCTCCTATCTCATTCCGGTCCATTCATCGCAATATAATTGCGCACATTTGTTGTATTATAATCGTGCACACTACTACACTACACGATTATACATTTTGTCTCGCGGCTATTTTACGCAAAGTAAAGAAACTGGGCCAAACAACAGACGAACAACGGGCGTGCATCGAGATAAAACACGATACAGATACCGCATCGCCACGATAAACGAGCAAAATCAACAAATACGCAAAAAGAGAGCGATCACCGAGTTTCGCTCGACCGCCCGAGAGTTAATCTAACTTCCACTTTGGTGTGAGGCCAACGCGTTGGTGCCAGTGGAAATATGAGCGGTGTAGACCGTGCAGGGTCAACACTAACTGCCATCAACTATAATTTATACCCGGGACTTTCACTGTACGAAAGAGCATTTTTTTATTTTCGCCATCAGAAACTCGAAATGAAAATGCCCGGTTCACATGGGTACGTAAAATCGGATAGATCGCGCGTGGAAGAAAATTGTTCAGCATTAACATATTGACTATAATGTAATTTGTTCATATAAAAATAATAAACACGTTTAATGCTTAAGCCACCCTGATACAGGCAACACATACCTAGTTGTGCTCTACATTAATAGAAATGTAAATATTGACAGCACTGGAAATCTTCTAATAAGATGAAACACGCGTTTCTGTGTTGATACATTTCTGTAATAAATACATTGAAGGACGGTTGTGTGATCAGTAGTTAATTTTGACCATAGTAATTTTTTACCATCGCCTGTGGTAAAAAAAAAACGTTTGCGGATTGTACGTATGTCAAATTTACTACTGTCAATGTGGAAATACGAATAATCATTAAATACACACAATTCTATGCTTTATCTGTGGCTCTATTCACCCCTGCATTCGAAATCTGTCACTTTGCTGACTAAAAATCTTCCTTAATATAAATTAAACAGCGAGATTATCATCGGACGAACTCTCATCGCTAAAATAACGGGATATTTAATGATGCATTGTCGCATACTACAATTTTCAAAGTATTAATGTGACAAATGACTTTTGAAACAGCCGTGAAGAGTCTGCCATTTTAACGATTTTACCATCGGAAATCAAAGAGTAATATTAGTTTACTAAAGAATGTATTTTCAAGAAGTAAATATTTTTTTTCAACGATCGAACAACCCGTTTAGGCATTTTTTAAAATTTTTAGTAACATTTTTTACCATGGTAAAAATTTACAACTATCGCACACTGCCAGCCACTTCAAGTTATTGTTTAACTTCAAAAAATTGAATACAACCAATAATATTAAGCCCCGTTCTCAAATTCCAGCCTCTTAAATTAAAGAACAAAAAAGATAGCTGTTTATTTTTTCTCAAATTTTCGTTTTTTTTTTCAAGTGTTTTTTGCATCTAGTAGTCCGAAGCACAAATTTATTGGAAATTAATCCACAATAAAATTCGATATCGTATTTTATTGTCGTTCCGCGGACTGAGAATCTAATCCGGCCGGCTCTGATTAATATGCATAACGGTAAAGATGTATCGCGGTATGCCAGGTAACGATCCTGTCATCGGCGCACAGTTCGGTGCGTCAGCGTCATAACTCAGTGGCTGATGCAGATCTAGAAAGTAAGTTGGCCGCTCTCGCCCGGTGTGTCGGTGCATGATTCGTGTTATTGTGCAGTTTTCTACGCTCGGGGAAACAAAATGGTGATTGTTTCCAGCACGTTAGTATCGACGGCGATAGCGAAAATATAGGCTTCTCGCATAGAAAGCAATGAGAAATGTAGAGTAAATTACCCGCTTCCCGGCCTTCAGATAATGACGCTTGGAAATTGCTAGCATTACTGATGTCAACTTGTATCTTTAGCAAGAATCAACGTTTTTTGGATAACAACGTTGAATATTAAGATACAACTTAGATACACCAACTAACTAACTAACTATCATACCATTTCAGAGGATACAAAGTCACATATCCCGGCATACCTCTCGAATATCTCGTGTACACCCGTCGATTTTGAAGCTTTTAAGGTACTAGTATCATGTAAGGGCGGACCCACCGCTTATCCAAAACCTATCTCGATTCTATTCATTCGCCGCCTGGTTGACATTTTTAATACTGCTATTACATATATGACAGAGCGATACCGCACAGCTGCCAAAACAAAATTTACACTCATTGTCCTCGGCTGACTCACTTTATTAGTAAATAAAAATATATACTTACAATACGTTACATAAAGAATAAAATATATTTATATGTGTATAAAATAAAACAACTAAAATAGAATAGAATAATATGAATAAAACTGTACTGCTGAAAAAGTACAGAATTGACAGCGAGATAGGCAAGGTGGGTGTAACAAGGCCGTGGAGCAGAAGGGAAGTGAAGAGGCACTCCCTTCCGGGAAACGAGACGGCTCAAAATAAAAACAAATAGGGGACTCACCCTGCATGCGGCACTGCCGACAGATTTAACCCAAAAGAACAGTACATCGCAGATCATGGTTAAACAAAAGGTAGAAAAGAAAAATAACAAAGTGAACAAGAGAAAAGTAATAAAGCACAAACGTTGGAAGTTAAAGATTATCAAAGAGAAAACAAAAGCAAGATTATTAAAGTAAGCACTAATAACAAGAATCAGAGAAAAGATAATAATAATAATGACGAAGCTACTCAGCAGCAGTACTACACAGCAGCAGTAGTTCTCCGGAGAATCTCCCATCTGAAGACCCATACTCAAACAAAAGCCTTAAACAACACCATTACGATAGTGTGATTCCGGAAAAACCTTGTAGTTTATATATTACAGAAGAAACCAAATAGCTATATTTATTTTATTATAATAAAGGGTGTCCAGCGGGAAAATTTCAAGATTAAATTGTAATTGCTCGTAAACCCTTAGGGTAAGGTAAGTGATAGAAGTATTATTCGACGCGTGATTTGCGGATTTTCCAGTCGCAATGAGTCACTGGTCGGGAGCGCACCGCGCGAACGTGGTTGAGCTATATTTAAAGTGCGGTGATTTATTGTTCGTGCGCGTTGCGCTTTTTGTACTCACTTTAATATTCGACGAGTAATTGATGGGCTAAGCACGTAACTTATCTGGTGTTATATTCAATTTTATATTTATATTTGAGAACCTCGTTGCAGTGTGCACATCCGCAATATAATTTAAATTGTTATTGAATACGTCATTACGCGTTCTTCCAAAACACTGCTGCCACATGAACACGTTAAAATGAACACATGGCGATGTAATGATTGATATATGTTATATTTATAATATTTACAAGCAATTTACACACACAGACACGCCAGGACTACACTATCATATTTGCGTGCTCCTAGGGACCACACATCGTATTAGTAGCGCTTCTAACACGGCGTCTTCTGATTGCGGACGCCCTCTATTCCTGATACAAAAAACCTGGCACGATCAGGTAAACCAGATACGGTTCTGTTATAAACTTCTGTATTGACGAGCGCGGACGAGATGTATAAAAATGAACGAGGCAGGATTGGTGACGCATTCAATTCACTCTGCCTAACCTTGCGGAAAGGGGTAGATGTTAAGTTAGTTAGTAAATTCAATAATCAGTATGCTCGATACTATTGTCGTAAAATTGTATACGCATAAAAATAAAAAAAGATAAAATAGTTAGTAGACTAATGTACTATTATATTATTTTTCTACTTATTTGATTTTTTTCAATACAATGACTCTAATCCACTTATAATAATGAATAATAACAAATATATAAATACTCGTTTCACAGCCGAGTGAAGAGAACACCAGATTTCAATGTGACGTAAGAAACTAATGATGGAAAAAACCCCCACATTATAACCTATAAAATAGAAATTTCCAGGATATGTATTGATAAGAACTCAATAAGCCATTACCTAGTTAAAGAAGTATCAAAGAAATATGCAGAAATATGGAAAATAAATTTTAGTCGATGTTGAATAATACTTATAAATCACAATAATAACATAACAATAACAATATTGCCTTCCTAACTTTATTTCCCAGGCGGGTACTTGATGAAAGAATACGAACTTAATTGTAGTAAATAAGGTAACCGGGTGATTTATTAGAACTGTATCATTTACTATAAGTTGATTTACAATAGTAACAGGTAGATCAACAAACAAACCTGTTGCACGTTTGCATGTGTAAGTCAATAGAACCTTTCTCTCGATAGCTCGCGTTGTCGCTATAGGTATTGGACCTGCATATTGATATTCGCTCAGTTGTATAATAATCAATCCTGAATTTAAACCTGTCACCGGAGCAATGCACCTATTAACAGAGAGCTCGAGCTAAATGCACTTTGAGAAATCACCACAGCTTAAATCTAATCAACTTTAATTTTCCAAAGGGGATAATCGGTGGATCAGAGTCGGGTTGTATACCAACTTGCATATTTAATCACTCTCGTTAGTGGCTCCTGCCTACCGAACACTGATATTCATTCTGACCCACTTTCGTCGACTACCTGCATTCTGAAATATTTACAGGACTATCCACTTTAGATTCCAACCGTTTTATTTGATCAATCATTGAATCGGGGTAGATAATTATGGTAAGTGAAATGGATAAAAACAAAATTAAACTAGTCATGTTAATTAATGTTACGATTTCCAATACCTTTACTTTGGTTATTATCAGGTACCATATTGAATACATCCAAAACAGAACTACTATGGACAGCAACACCTAGAAGGCAAAACTTAATACAGGAATCAATGTCTGCGAATGCTAAATCTACAGTTAAGTTGTTGGGCGAGCATATTGATTCAGATCTTTCAACGAATACACAAATCGGTAAAACTATCAGTGCATGCTTTTATCAACTGAGACAGATTAAAAGTATTCGGAGACAACTTCCTCTTGAGGCAGCCCGTCTACTTAGAAATGCATTTGTGATATCACGTGTGGACGATTGTAACAACAGCATCTATGCTGGCCTGCCAATGTTTCAGCTGGATAGATTACAATCCATTCTAAATGCGGCAGCACGGATAATATATGGAGTTTCCAAATTCTCTCATATAACATCCCCTTTACATCAGCTAAATTGGCTCCGATTCCCTTAAAGAGTTGAATTTATATTGTGCCGGTTGATGTACATGGCGCCTCTGTATCTTCAAGAGCTTTTTATCCCAGACAATTTAAATGGTAATTATCAAACACTCAGGTCAGCCTCTACTACAGCCGCAGGAAGGATTGTAAAACCGACTAACTGTTGTCAAAAGTCTAAATTTAGTGAACGGGCATTTACGTGAAACTCTTCGCCCCCCGTCATAAGAAACAGTGCATGAGAGACTTTATTTAAGAAGAAACTAAAAACGCACCTTTTCATGTGTGAAAATAACTATTTTTAATTTTAAAAACAAAGATAATTCAACTATAAACAGTTTATATGTAAAGCGCCCTTGAGGTGAGTTTTTACAAAAATGGCGCTATACAAATTATTTAATATTATTGATTATAATACACTATAATAAATATATAGTCACATGCAAATGTAGTCGATTGAGTTGTTTTGAAACGTATATTTTATTGTAAATGAAAGCCGAAATGTTGCCGAGACTGGATTAACAAATGACCCACACGAATATCTCGGCGTCCGCTTGCACTAATTAACATAAATACTTCGGAATTGAATGATTTCATTTTTGATTTGACTCCGTGTAGCCCCATTTCTAGTCATTCCTCGTCGCACTGTTTACATCTTCATTCTTTTTACCGTTATTATCGCCATTCCCATAGTGTGGGCCAGCAAATTGTTGACTTCTGTAGCACATGCGCATAACCAGTTTAAGCATACGAAGTCATTTATTGGTTTAACGAGTGCATAAATTAGGGAATTGTATAATGCGTACACATCTCGAGAGGCAATCGAGTATGAATAGCGCGTACCGCAATATACCATATTCCGATTACGGCGATACCCGCTCAATATAAATCCAACGTCCTTCGTTTTAATGGTGGAATCGACTATTCAAATGTTTTGGGTGTGTTGTTTCAATTTATACAATATTTCAGCGACCACTTCGTCTTTTGAGAATGCCAATACTTTAAATAAATGGAAATGAATAGTTCTGGAATAGGTAAACAATATTTAAGAAAAGCTATTCTGAAAAGCAATAACAATTTAAAGGAACATCAACCTTCTTTACGATGCCGCATTCTTGGCTATTTTATCTCGGTTATCTCAATCATACGTTTTGAATGTATCCTTGATAATGTAGAGACATTAAACAGATTAAAAACCAATTTAAAACAGTCACTATAATTATTATTTATGGTCTTTTCTCGAAAAAATTTTATTATATCTAGCTGAACTTAGGTAAAAACGTGAAGACTATAATTAAATATTTGTTTAGAATATTGAATAAAATATATGAATGGAAATTCTTTTGTAATTGTAATATAATGCAATTAATTGACTTTGTTCACGTACACAAATATTTGGTTAATTGCTAATTCAATTAAAGTAACTGTACAAAAGTGATTTCCAAATTTGTGGCAAACTTTCCCGAAAATTTAAAGATCGGCATTTAAAATCCCAACAAAAATAATCAACAAGTACATAAACATTGTGGCTTATATATGCGTAAAGTATAATATTTTCTAGAAAATATTAAAACCGACCACACATATTCACTTAACGGCAGAAGAAATTATATATAAAGTATTATATTCCGTGCATTATTAGCGGGGTATCCATTGCACTAACGGGATTGAAGATGTCGTGTATATTATAACGTTTGTTTAAAACAAACTTTGTGTCACTATCGCGCATTGTACAATATTTATTCAGATCTTTAAAACTAATGGTATTTCGTTAATAATAATTATGACTGGTAGCTGATGTTCTACGGAGCGCATAACTCGGATCGAAGATCAAATTTCAAAGCCACCATTTATAACTAGCAATAAAACAGTATGAAACCTCACAATGAATAAGCCAGAATTTTTTATTATACAAGTGTTAAAATAACTTATATTAAAAGCATTATGAATTGCAATCCGATCATTCTTCGATTGTAAAGGAGCGGTCACGATTGTATTTTATTAACTCGAATAAAAGTACATTATTATATGCGAGGAAATTAAACTTTTAAATGCCAAGAATGATAAAAGACATGCAAACGGTGTTCAGTTATTAATGTGCGATTCCTGGAATCGTTAAAAATGTAACATATCGGTGTCTATTGTATATTCAATGAAATAAGACAATTTGTACGTGATTTAATAATACGTATTTACATTAACTGACCGCCATTCATATTCTTTAAAAGTTTTAAGTTTACCCAGCAAACCTAAAACGTTTTAACATAAACTACCGTTACTGCTATTTACCACAAAATACATTTCTTATTCATTGAATACTTCTATTTTTATTGAATATTTTTGGTGATGGTAACAATATCTGACAACTCCATAAAAATAATAAATATTTCGGATATAAAATATACTTAAATAGTTCAGCAAGAAATCGGTTATTTGAAAAATTTACAAGAAATCTGATTTTTAAGACAGGAAAAAATAAAAAATAGGGCCAATTAAATTTTGTTAAGGATTTCGTCAGGGATAGTATCTCTTCTCTTTTCAATTCAACATCCACACATCTTCGTTTTTATATTATTTTGGTTTTTTATTTTTTTAAGTACGGTTTTTAATAATAATAATTACAACTAAAAATCTATATGGCGCCATTTTCGTAGAAATTTTTCGTCAAGGACACTTCACCGTTACACATCTTTATTTCTACACTGGCGCTTAAAATTAAACATTTTAATATAAAATTACCGGTGTACCAATATGATTTTAGAAAATTGCTTTTTTCTGAAGCACCGTTTCTCATTATCGAGTAAAGAGGTCCACGCTTTCGGGTTTGCCCACAGCAATGCCCGTTCACTGAACTTTGTTTTCTGATAATGACTGATCGGTTTTACAACTCTTTCTACAGCTGAAGACGCTGACCTTATAGTTGGACGTCTACAATTCGAGTTGTCTGGAACGCAGAGTTCTTGCAGAAGGTACAATTGCCTTGTATATCAATCAACACTACTTAAATTCTACGTTTTCTTGAAAACGGAGACAATGCATTCTACTCATAGCGGATGTAATCTGCGAGACTTTTGATATCATATATATTATCTATGCTGCCGTATTCAGAATAGACATCTAGCTAAAACATCGGTTTCCAGCATAAATACTATTATAGTAGATACTAATTTAATGTATTAATTATAAATATATATTGTCGAAAAATATTGTTTTTGCGCTACCGGGATTCGAACCTAGATCTCTATTTCCAATCCGGGGAAGTACACTACCAATAGTGTTATAGCGCCAGTATTTTCATGACAGATTTTCGAATCCATACGTTACACTTTTTCAAATTAATACATCTGTCGTTCCATTATTTGAAAGCCATCTGCATTGTTTTTACGGAATCTCAGACACCTTTGAGTAAACCGACTGCAGACGCCAGATTGAAATAATATTTATAATTAATACATTAAATTAGTATTTAAAACATCACAGACCGTCTGTTCCGAATAATTACAACTTCACTATAAGAATGTGTTCTCCTTAATACTATTACAGTAGTCCACACGCGATACCACAAATGCATTTGTGATTAGACGTGGTGTCTCAGGGGGAGATTGTTTATTATAAGCAGCGGTAAAACGGCAGCGGCTAACCAAAATCCAGTAACAATAATATTGCAATAATGTTTAACGTTTTAAATTAGATAAAATGCGAAACGCTTAATAAATGGACCGCATGTTGGGTTCACCCCGGTTCAGTTCGGCTCAGGTAGACTCGGTTGGAAGGAGGGCAGTTCGTTATTCCGGAACTTGCGGCTCTCGGTTCTCTCAGAGATTACTCGTGCGATGCTGTTCTAATGGGCCGCTGCTATTTGTATCCAGCTAAGTACCTACGTACGGACGTTAGATGTTCGAGAAGGTCGCGGGCGAACAACCGTGACACGGAATTACGTAGTAAAGTAAAATTGTGTTTTTTAAATTAAATTTTGGAAATTCGAAAATACGGTTTTTCGTAAAACTATGCGAGAAAGACTAAACTAAAGCTTTGCTAAGTAAAAAAATAGTAAAAAATACAAAAATAATCTTACTGTAGAACAAAAAAATAGGCATAAATATTAATAAATTAAAAATAATTTCGATCGATGAAAAAAAAAACAATGAAACGATATAATAAAGATAAAATATAAAACAATATTAATAATTATTGTACCATTTTCAATAAATAAATTACTCAATTGAAAATTAATGTTTCAAGTGATGGTTTTTATCAAATTTAATTACGAAACCCCTTAAAAGTTAAATATTAGTTGATATTACATATTGATATCATTATATAAAATTCCATCTATGTTCCTTGTTTCCTAAGTATTATGAATATTTTTAAATATTAAAAAACATTTAAATTATGAGAATTTTATTAACATCTCTCTACAATTTATATCGAATATATAATATATATCAAATTGCGTTTCACGCGTGTGTGAACACTTACAAGAGGTTTATTAAGATTAATCTTTATTCTAACATTTCATAAATCATTATTTTCTGTCATTAAAAATTGTAGAATAATAAATAAAAGAAGTGAATATTTTATAGTTTCAAAAAAGGTTCGCGTCGCCGGCATAGGTGAATAGATACGAAGCGGTAAATTTCTCCACGGCAAAACCGGCCGCCAATGTATGGGAGCCTGGCAGAAGAATGGAGCTGGTATCTGGTATCTGGTATCTGGCCGCATTTACCTATCGCCGGCCCTCTGACGTTTATTAAAATTAAAATCCAACCCGAGGTGGCGCGCGCACCGCGCACCGCCCTGCCTCCCGGGGAGGGGACCGTTTCAGTCTCCCAGAGGCGAGACACTACTCGCGAGTAACTGTACAGTTAGTGTCAAATGATGTAAAGATGGTTGACCTTGGCTCCGAAAGCGACGCGTCTTCGTGTAATTTAATACATAGTGAAAGTAACCGCACGTCCTTACATTTGAAATCTACTACCAACGTGCCAAATATATAAATATTAAAATGTTTAAAATATTAGTGCAACACAGTACATTAGTTTAAAAATATGCGTTATTAAGTATGAGTATAGTTAAAAAATTTGAGAAAATTAATAAAAAAAATTATTGCGATGGGTTATTCAAGAAATTTTTTTTTATTGTAGAGTATCTACCTACTTAATACATATAATTTTGAAATATAAATGGACCACGTTAAGATGATTTTTTCAAAGAGAGATAGCCTACTTAGAATACAAGACATGTTACATCAACATTATACACGTGTTAAATGCTTGTACTGTGAAAATATATCTAACTTGGCGGTTTACCGAGACGAATCTTATACTCCCGATCACTTAATTACTAAATATTTAACTTCTAGACCAAACAAGTACGCATAAATATAAATCAAGGATATATACTCGTATGTCCTATAGGACTATAATATAAATAAGTATAATAAAATAATTAAAGTAGCTACGGTTGAGTATCAAATGGGTGATTTATTTATAAGAAAATGAAGATATCTCCTTTCTATCTATCATTCCCTATTCTTGTACTCACACGACATCCGGAGATCACATTGAAGATTGGCGTGTCTCCCGTATGTTGGTTTCTAATAAAGAAGTTCTCCACAGGAATGGCCATCCTGACATAATACTGCGCGATGCGGATTCTGGCCTCCGGCGGTGAACGTGGCTCTCAAAGGGTTGAGTGCCCAGGGCCGGCCACCGTCCCCAGATGCTCGCCTCTGATATGGCTACGAATATGGACGATGCGTACAACAGTTGCATACGAAACAGAGATATGCTAATTCTAAAATGCATTCAAATAATATCCAACCAATATTCTACGCTCTAAAAACTATAAATATCGTCTCAGCGCTATTATGGCGTCTTTGTTTTCAAACACGATCCATCCCCTAACTAGCGACTTACTGATTTTATTGACTATGTCCTAAACCTGCAATTAAATGAAATATACTAGTAAATCTTTATCCATATACATAATCTCTAACCTTACCTAATCATTCCATAACATAAATTTATCATGCATACTTATTATTCATCTATATACAAACCATTTTTTTAGATCTATTAAGTCTGTTAATAATTTTAATAAAATAATAATGTTGCATTATTAAGTAGGATCAGGATTAGGCAGAAGCGGTCTCGTAAAATCAAGAAAAATATATTTTCTGATAAAATTAGTACCATTTCGTCTGCTGGTGTATTAAAAGGAATATGAGGCATCGTTGGGAAAGTGGTATAAGGAATTACCATCCCTAAGAACGCCGAAAACTAATAGCTTTGAGACGACGCGAGCCTATTAATTAATACAGAGTTAAGTTCATAATATTTTTGTAGAATATTATTAAACTTATGATTCAAGCATTATGGATATGAATAGAATAACGTTAATTTAGTCCAAAATTGCTACTGTCGATCAATCAATTTGGAAATGGATGTGCTGATAAATTGGCCAAGGGGGCCATTCTTTTTGGAGTTTTCCCTCATCAATTCCATATCCTGATGAATGGCAGGCTTAATATGGTAAAAAAAATGTACTAATTCTATCTAAACTGCACAATGCATGGATCCAAATAATCATAAGGATAATCGGCTTAAAATAATTCAAAGATCTTTTCCCCGCATCCCCTGGTTCTCCAAAAAACAATATCAAATATCTCTAGAATGAGAATTGGGCATTGCCAAGTAGCCTCACATTTATTCATATTGAACTTAATAGATTCCCCAATGTGTGAATGTGGTGCCGAGGAGGAAACCCTTGACCATATCTTTTTTGCCTGTCCATCGCGGATCATAGATTTAAAAAAATATATTTTTCAACTCCCCTGTTAACTTGTATCATCTTCTGTCCCTTAACTCGCCACATTTAATCTATATAATAGCAATTTTTTTGAATGAATGACAATGGTATTGACTTGTAATATAATATTTCCTACTCTATAAATATTATTGTACTTTTTTCTATAAAATAAAGTTTTAACTTGATTAATGGCACAAATCACTCTTGAATGGCGAATTACTTATTTAAAAGATAAAAAAGAAGATATAATATTACGCAACTTGTAATATAAGTATGTATACTGAAGGAGTAAAGTTTGATTGATAAATGTAATGCCTTATTGATTGAAAAGAATTGAGTGATCTCTTAGAAACTTACTCAGTAAATCGAGAAAATTTATTGGCAAAATTATTACCGAAGGCTTAATAAGATAAACCGCGTTAAATTAAAAGCCTAGATAAACCAGAGAGACGCCTTGTAGGTAGTGTATCTTTACTGTTAACTTCACACTTGCCACAAGAAGTAAGCTTTAGTACGGTTAATATATAAATTATGGGGTCTCACTTTGATTCGATTCACAGTCACGCAAGTGTGACCTCTAATGTCGGCGAGTTTCTACGGAATATCGAGCCGTTCTCGCACAGCAAGCGAGGCGTGCTGGCGCTGAGGGGTTGCGAGAGGTAAAGTGAGAGTCGTGATCAATTATTTGTTGACATACCCCGAAGATTGCAGCAATTAGCGAGGGTTGTGAGATATGCCCGCGGCTTAATGGTTTGTCTCGCTGCTTATCTCAACACCGTTGGCACTTAATCCATCATCAGCGCCCGTGATGAGCCGGCACGATCCACGGGCAGCGCCGCTCGCTGCATCCCCAGCAGGCCCGGAGCGAGGGTTTTCTCTGGTGGCGGCAGCTCTGGTTGCTGATTTAGAAGTGCGCAACGACCATAAAGATGAGCGAGTGGATTAATGAAGTAATTATGAACTCAAAAAAAAATTTCGTACAATTTAGTTTTTAAAATGAATTCGACGCGTAGTAGGACACAATTATTTTCTTGGATATATGTGTATTGAAATAAAGATAAAAATAATTTAAAGAGATCACCTTATGATAGATTAAAAAAAAATTTAAAAACACATATATTTATTTAATTATCTATGCAAGAATATTTATGGTGATTGTGCATAAAGTGCTACCGCTATCTATTGTTTTTGAAGGAACTAAAATAAACTAAGAATGCGGGAAAACAATTAATGCGGGAATATAGAAAAAAGTTACATATGTATATCGTATTCTAAAAAAAATACGTACCTGAATAAATGAATGTGTTTAAATACAAATAAAATTAGAAAACTGAACAGAAACAAAAAAAAAAAACTTTATGTCACATTTTATCATGTGTTTTGGCTGTCTATTATTGTTTGGCGTTATTGCTGTAAGTAAACAATATTCTTTCGGGATCAGTTATTGAATGTGCATACAAAAACTTGCTCCTTAACGTCGATGTGCCGTTAGTCAGGCAATTATAAAATAATCCAGAATAACGAAATATGCTGCGAATTTTAAACGATTAATGCGGTAAAATGATGAGTAGAAAAACGATTGATGTGATCTATTTTTGCGTGTTTTGTATGAAATTAATTCGGGACTGGAAGAAATAAACGATACATGCGGGAAAACATTATTCGGGGAACGATCGATCGAGATTTCACTGTATATATGTATTCATATATATGTTATGTAAAGGTTTTTCTAATGTTAAGAAATATAGTAATAGTAGAGGAAACAGTAATCTTATTAATATAGCTTTCTTAATGACATTCTGAAAATGTGATGTGAATAATTATGATTCGAGAATGAAAAAGTCTAATTTATAAATAGCTAAAATTTATTTATATGTATGTATGTCATGTTAATGCTTTCCCACATTTCAGTAATTCAGAATATTAAAGATACATTTTATTTAAAATGCAAGTTTTTTTATTATAATGTTAATTTTTTTTTATAATTTTGTATAACAATAAACAATTTTTTATATCTAAAGTAGATTAATTTCATACCAGATGGTAGCTAAAATAACAAAATTATTTGAATAATGTTGAAACATCGCTATTTTCCAAGTCACTCAGGAGTAAGTTTATGAATTTAAGTTATTGGCTGGTGTCGATATGCGAGGTACGAGGTGGGGAAAATGTTGAAAAATGTTAAATCAAATCAGTAATTTTTGAAATGTCTTTTCAATGTTCCTAGGACCCAGGAAATTTTAGTTCTGATGGCAACATATTTATGAAGAACGCCTTAATCCAGCCCTGGCTATTGTGATTATGAATGTCCAATTATATCTAGCGAATTTGTGATTAATATTTTCCAATAAAAAGATAATTTTTCTGATCAATCGTTGGCAGCACGTGTCGAATGCTTGAAAGGAAATCCGAAAATAATAAAGAATTATGAATGATCTACACCATAATAATCCAAACAGCTCACTTTTTTTATAAATATTCAGTAGGTATATTTTAAATTGTTACTTTTAATAAATTTAGCAGATATCCGATACATTTGCGATGTTTTTTTTTTTTAACATAATGTATAAAATAAAATATAAGATAATGAAGAGATAATATCACAAATACTTTTAGAGGGTGGATTATCTATTTACAAGAATAAAAAGAGATAATATAAATTCTTGACAAAATACTATCGTCTATCAACTTTTAAATACCTTTTCTGCTATCTTTTGAATATATAACTTGATAAATTACATTAATTAATTTCTGAATTATAATTTTTCAATATATCATTACTAAAACATCATAAAATATACATAATAAGTAATTAAGAAAAAACGATAATATCAGATATACACATTACATACGTTAATTAACTGGAAGAGTTCTCCGATTATTTTATTATCATTTAATAAGTAAAACTGCAATATATATTCCATGTTTCAGTTATCGTTATGAAACCAAATTAAATTTAATATCAGTAAAGATATTTTATCACGTTATTAATATGTAATTTGAAGTTTTATAATCACACGAAGACTTACTTTTATACAGTTGGAAAACGAAAAAGAAACGGTTTAAACGGTTATTATGATTCATTCCTCGCTTTATACCGGGCGTATACCATCCATTCGAGAAGTAAACTCGATGACAAATTAAGCCCAGCTAATAGTCGGTCATATTAATTCTATAAAGTCGTACACGATATATCATTAACATTATTCAGTAAAATATGAGATATATTTATTACACCTCGGAAGACGCGTAACTGAACAAGGCAACTTATTCGAAAGTAAGTCACCCTCGGTAATTCACATAAATTGTTGTAATGAATTAATATGTGATTCGGCGCACTTACCTTCTCACCACTCGTGCAACCATATTAATTATTTTAATCGGTCGTTTATGGTAACGTGTACTCTTATTTATATAAATTAGTTCTAAGTACCTAATGATAGATTCGCAATCATTTTCTGGAGAAGTTTTGATTGAGATATTCATAAAATGTTTTTATCTACCCGTAATATTAAAAATGACCGCGATGGTTGTAAACTATGATTAGTTCAATAAGGAAAATACTTTATTATGATAACTAAACTAAAATAATCAGATAAAAACTTTTTTTCGAATAAACCAATAAACCACACCTGATATTAAAACCGTTACCTACTATAGTTAAAATAAAACCGTTACCGGTACAATCATTTTATGAAGTGTGCTTAACAATACAACCGGAAATATTTAATTGCTGTAGGTTATATTTTTTTTAACAGGATTCATAAACGTTTTGATTCATAAATGATGTAGGACAAAGTATTGATCGAAAATAATAATTAATCAAAGTCGATTTCTAATAATGTTATCCGAAAACATACTCTCAGTATTTTTTTCTTAATTTAACAACTGACTCCAAAACATTAAGCAGAATATTACACATAATGTGAGATCGAAGACTACAGTTGGATCTAGACATCAGTGATTTTGTGTCTAATAGTTTTCCTCTTCTTTGGAACCGGGAATTGGGAAGGTCATGACCGTAGGCATTATTTCAGACTGTCTATATAATATAATTTTTTTTTTTTTTGGGTAAGGTCGTCTCATCTACGTTATTTCAAAAATGCATTTAATATATAAATAAATTATAGAATTATGAATTTTAAATAAATTCAAAATCGTAACAACACAAATATCAAGTATGTTTTTAATTAAATTGTAATTGTTAAACAATAATCTTTTTTTTTATACCGACTGGAATTAAAATAGACTTGTATATATAACCGTACAGAAATCACAACAAAGTTGGAGTAATAATATAAATGAGGTAATGAGTCTCCGATGAAAGGATTAGAGGAAGAAACGCGAAGAAAGAAAGAGAAAGGAGGTAATCAGAGCTCCTCCGAAGAGGTTTCTTATCTACCGCCACAAAGTGCTGCAACGTGTTGGTCCAAGATAATACTTTGCAGCTTCATGTGCGCGGTCCGGAGAACATCTTCATTTGGGGAGAGTTTTTATGTTACCCTTGGACCAATTCAGATTTGGAGGCGACATAAAAAACATTGATTGCAATGGACCACGGCTGAAATCGCCTCAGCCTGCTTCGTATTCCTAATTTTAATAGGAATATTCAATGGTAAAATTGTTCTTTATTTCTCAAAAATGATATTTATTTTAATGGAGTTATTAGAATAAAATCTTCAGGCATAGGTTAACAAACTACAATAAGTTTGTATACTTGGGTATATGAAACAATTTAGAGTTGCAGTATTTTCAGTTAAATCTCGTAAAAATGAAAACGGCTTACTTTACTTACTTACTATAAATAAATACTTCTTTCGACAACTACAAGAATTACAAGAATGTATTTTTTGGGTAATCTAGATGAGTAATCTATAAAACCTTGCATATAAATTTGCCGATTTTCATATGTTTAAAACAAAAAGATAAAATGTTAATTTCAATTGACGAAAATGTTGTTTTTATTAAAAGCGGGAAATACCTACAATACAAATACAATTTAAAATATTATCAATTAGTCGGATGACATCGTTTAGCATAAGCGTGATGAAACATGGCGCCCTCGAGCGTTGAAACGTCGAAACTACTTTGAAATCCACCGCGAGATGGGCGATCGGTCAATAGCTTCCAACAGATTTAGATCAGGTTTTTTGATCGGAGTTTAGGAATCTGTTAACCTCTAATGGATTTTAAACTCCGAATACTGGAGGCAATAATTTGCGGCATTTGTCCTCTGATAGAGTAGCGGTTTTGAGAGTTTTTGAAATTCGTAAATTAATACGTATTCATCTTATATTTCTATATATTATTCTCACACAAAGGAAAGAGATAGGTACCGTCTGCGATAAAATACTATACAAGTTTGTAATTGTTTACGATGCTGAATAGGAGAAATAGAAATTGTATAGTACAGAGAAAAGTAAGAGTTATTTTTTATCTAAAATACTTTAAAACAAATTTAAAATTTTGCACCGTAGCGTTAAAATTATATTCTTCCACAGTCGATATATCTTTATATTTAATATAAAATTATATATAGGAGAGACAAATAAAATGATTTCATTAACGAATTGGCAAAAACATTTAACATATTTTAGTATGTGAAGATATACCTGTATTTATTTATATTTCAGTATTAATATATTTTTAATTAATATTTATTTCATTTATAATATGCACCAACACATTAAATGTACTGATAACAATCTGTATTCAAATGCGACTAAAGATTACTTTCTCCGCCGTATCATTACTTTTTGTATTCAATTTAATTAACTGAAATCAATCAAACATCCTGAATATCTGAAATGACAAGAATAAATGCCTTTATTTAGAAGCGATTGCACAACTGAAATATTTTCGAATAAAATTTAAAAAGATATTATGAACAAGATGTCTGTTACATCCAAAATAAGATATCGATGTATAAATTCGTGATGCTTTTGTAATTCAGTTCCAATGTAATACCGACTAGATAAACATCTGTCTCACGGCAAATTTTTAGATCATTAACTAGAAGCAATAGTGTTAATAACCCGTTTTAGGACGGACGCGAAAGACGTACAATACGTACCTACAATATTTAAGTATATCAATTTTTAAATTTCTGTCACATATCTACTTAATTCATTTTGTAATAAGGTTACAAATGAATGATATGAAATCGGAATTATTACTAGTGGCGTGCAGTCACTACTTATAAATAATTTGTACTTAACTAGAATTTCTGCGAAATAAATCGAAATGGAATATATATCTTGTAATATCATAGTATTCTGTCAGGTAAATATCAAATTTAGCTTAGTTTCTTAAAATATATAGTTGTTGATACATACTTATTTCAATGTACCTATTGACTGCACGTGCTTGGATATTACATATAAAACAATATTACGTAATATGAAAATGTATGCATAAAAAGCTAAATATGATAACCAATAAATAAATAAATAAATCTATAATTCTTGCGTGTTAATGAAGATGCAAAAAAGTACACATTTAAGATAAATTAGGTCTACTGTACTTATAATTACAAATTAGCAATTAAACTTGCTGCTGGGCCCTGACGACGGCTATCGTGGCTGCTTCGCGGCCAATAGTAACCGCTACGCGGCCTTTGGTATATTTCAATACGGTAATCCCACGGCTTCTATCGTACTACGCGAGATAACCATAGATAAGAGAGATGACAGCATAGATAAGAAAAAAAGATGACAGTTGGTTAATATACTTGGCAGTCGTCAACTGGCAATGATACTACAGTCCGAGTCCAATACAGTCCAGTAAGTCATAGATAAAAGATAGGGAAGCGCTATATTATCATTTATTTCATTTCGTATTGGAAAAAACAAGCGGGAAAAAGACACAACAACGTATTTTTGGCTGTATAGTTTACCGATATATTACAATCTCTCGATCATATTTTAGACTTGAGTTAAAAAACCGAGCAATAACCATAAATAATGATTGAGCGGCTAGCAAGAATCCGTTGTTCAATAAATATGACCGGACGTGACTCGTGGACTCGTGGTGGTAGCGACTAGCGACCACTGCCAACTGCCATGCGTCGTCTTCAGATCTAGGCATAAAAAGAATCATGCTCCCTACCGAGAACCAGCGTAAAATGGAGCAATAACACAATAGTCAGACAGAAACGTTAACATTTTACATTTTATGACCTCAAATAAAATATATTTTATATATTGTTAATGTTTGTAGCGTTAACTTTGTGGTTAGACATAATTACAAATTGTATGTAAGCCTAGAAGCCTCAATAGTAATAACTTCTCAGAATTTTCCAACCACTTTTTACAGATAGGTCACAATTTTGTTAAAGAAATCGGCATTGAAATTGTACATATTAATAATAACGGTCTTAGCTTGGGTAACTTAAAAATTTTAGAAATTAAAAAATCTCTCAACACTAAGTCTAACATAATTAATAACCAATTGAACTAAATAAACAACCCGTTATTAAACATATTCTCTATTTCAATGTCTTCTTGTCTATCACCTCCCCACTCCTACCAAGACTCCGTCCCCGCCCTCTAATTGATGTCATTTTAATATTTTACTTTTATGGAATAGTTCAGTTGTACCGCCAGTCCTGACGAAGATACGTTAGTATCAAAACCAGTGATTTATACAAAGTGAAATATAAATACAATTTTTAATTATATTTTATTTTATATACCTACCATGTTTTCAGTGATTGACACGACAATAATATTATATTTACGATTCAATATAATTACCAAGATAGTTCTAAGGTATTTCAAGACTTTCTGGCCACACTATTTTATACACACTATTGCGAGAGGGCCTTAAATAACCTGAGATACATAATTTGATCACACATCAGTGATGATAATTATCCGACTTGTTATTAATATAGGTATGCTGCTCAATTATGCATTAAAAATAGAGTATATAGTATATTAGTTTTTACAGTGGCGTTAATGAAAAGTGAAATTCTTATTATAGTTCCTAAATTCATAAGCACCACCTCGTATTGTTGCTACTGAGATAGTGAAATAAATTTAAGCATCCCCATATCTTCCACGAAAATACGTAATTTTAAACACAAAAATACACACATTATTTGAAAAAAAAAACATTTAAGTTATTAGATTAAATAAAACAAAATCACTTTGTATAAAATCCACGAATTTTATTACATGACAACCGGTTTCGCTTATCTCAAGCTTCGTCGGGGCTTATTTAAAACTAACAATAATTATAACCCTTTTTGTCTCAAGCTTCGACAAAAAGAGTTGTATTTATCACAAAGTGATTTTGTTTTATTTAATCTATTATGCCAAACCACAAAGTGATTGCTTTCTACGAAAATATTTAAATTATTCATAAATGTTTCTATTATACATTGTTGTTTCTTTGTTAAAGAATTGTCATGTTTTTAAAACAATATTTTAAGATGAAAAGAACATATGCAGAATAATAACCATTCTCTATAGAACGAATATCAGGATATATGAGGATAAGAAGTGGTTTAATATACGATTATTTTATGTAAGAACTAATGGAAACATTAAAATAAAAATGAATGTGGGCATTATAACACATTCGTGAGATTACGTTGACTTATGCTAATGTCCCACATTAAAATTTCAAATAAAAAAATGTGCATTATTATTGTTATAACGATTGTAATTCCGCCTGTCCCCGCGGAGATTGGGCTTAATCTTGATTGGAACAATAAAGAGATGTACGTGCCGCGGGCCAATCACAATCACGCACACATTACGACTACATTAAGAAAAGTGCGCTCGACCTCTAAGCTGAGTGTCAAAGCTAAAGTGCGGGAGGAACGGATGCGTAGATACCAAACAATTGTATAAAAAAAATTGTTTGTTCTATATTTTAATTTTTCACAAATTTTTACTGATTTATGTAGCAGATATTCCATATGTAAAATCATACCTTTCTGTTCCTGGA
Organism: Eubasilissa regina; assembly: GCA_022840565.1. NCBI lineage: Eukaryota > Metazoa > Arthropoda > Insecta > Trichoptera > Phryganeidae > Eubasilissa > Eubasilissa regina. The sequence continues at coordinate 6,779,683 of JAINEB010000008.1, read as the reverse complement.
ACACGACCCTGTTCCAAATCCTCAAATTTTATACAAATCACTTTAAATACCAATTAAATGTATTAATTAGAAAGATATACGTATAAAATCAATTTTATCGAAAAATATTGTTGTTGCGCTAGAGGAACACAAACCTGGTTCTCTTTCCAAACCGGAGAAGGTGCGTTATCCAACTATGCTGCAGCGACAGTACTTTTGATGATTTTCGAACCTATATGTTACACTTTTCAAATTAATACATCCGTCGTTCCATTGTCACAGACCAGTGTTCTGAATAATTACAACTTCACAATAAGATTGACATTTTCAATTATCATTAATAACGAAATTTTGCGAACACTTTGAGAAGATGTTATTATTAAGCTCACACACAACTACACAACAGCTAACATACTTCTAATCATCTTTTTCCTGGATAAATAAACTACATAAATTAATTTTTGAAACAATATTGCTTCATCACTTTTAAATAGCTGTTGTTAAAAATACTGATCCCATTTTTATTATATTCATTGATTTAATATCTAGACTAATTAACTATCTCAAAACCGGTAATTTGTCTTTCTCAATTAAACCGGTGAAAGGATATATACATTTTTTATTGAAAATTTGGCATTTTACGGTGTTAATTTAATTATTTTTTACTGCAGAAAAGTAGCAAATGACTGTTAAAATCGATTTAAACTAAACACCAACAGTAATATATCAAAAACTAATACTAAAAGATTTGCATATATATTTATAATAACAATTGTAAGACTACGTATTGTAGATGCTACGTCAAAAATAAGTACAGTAAGATGTAATTTTTCATCTTCAAAAATATAATTTAAACACGAAATAACATATATTATGCCATGTACAAGTTCGTAAAACTGTGTTATATTGTTATGTTTTATGTTGTATTGTGTAATATTGTTATGCCTTGTGTAATATTGTAATATCGGTCGACGCTCGTCTGGGAACGAATAACAATAATTATAGATGCTACAAGAAAAGGGACGACACGCTCCGTTCCGTGTGTGGTGGGGAAGAAGAGAGGAGGAGCAGGGAGGAGAGCTTTTGAAGCGTAGGTAGATACGAAGAGTTGTCTTGACGGTTTTAGTGGCCGATTTATGACAAAATTCTCGGGTAAGCCGAAATTTTCCTAAAATTCAGACCTCAGGCGTTGTTTATGTATGTACCTATTTACAATACATTCGAACAAATATTATAATCTTAACTAGCTAGATTGCTTACTGCTAGGCCTTGCGGGCGGCTACTGTGGCCGCTGCGCGGTCAAGGTCTCACCAGCTATAGTCGATTGCTTGCTGCTAGGCCCTGCGGTCGGCTTTTGGTGATCGCTGCACGGTTAGGGTCTGATAAGCTGTTGCTGATTGCTTGCTGCTAGGACCTGCGGGTGGCTATCGTAGCAGCTTCGTGGCCATTAGTAACTTGTGCATCCTTATTTATATTGCTTTAGATGAAATGTGGATTATACAGAAGCTACCGGCCGCTTCGCGGCCACATTAGTCGCCGATTGCTTTCTGCTTTTTGCACTGACAGAGAAGCAATAGGCGATAACCGATATTATATTGCATTCTGTATTGTTGTCCCTGAAATTGTACAAATGGTGTTTTTACATATATGTATCCACTTAAAAATATTTTTGAAAAATACCAACAAAACATTTATATTGACATAATTTGACAGTTCCATCATAGATAAGAAACTGACCATAGAGCGCGACGCTATATGACAATGAGACATAGATAAGATGACAGATGCTAAATATATTTGCCAACTGTAATACGATTTCGCGGGAATATATTTACGTACAGTTATTGAGTATATAAAAGAAAAAACATTTAACTTATCTCAACCTTACTTAAAAAAACACGTTATTTTTGCCCTGCTGGCGTCTCACAAACCTGGCCGTTTAATCAAGCATTATACAGCCATAATGAAACAACATCCAAGACTTGCAAGACGTCCAGAAGTCATAGAAATGGATGGGGATACGTAATATTATGAATTTAATAGCTAACGCAGAAAAAAAATTGTCAAGGATTTGTTTTTTGATATCAATTTTGTGATTACTTGACACAATTTAATGGCACACAAGATGCAATAAGCAACTTAAAATAATACATCTTTGGTGTAACTTAGTTAAGGGCTAACAACTATTCACATAAGTAAAATAAATACTTTACGTAGGTATGACAAACAATACGTCACGAATTCTGAACACGGTTGAAAATCATTTCCAGATAAACTGTGTCATCGAAAATATTGTCGTAATAACATCTTTAAAAAACTGTCATTCTATTATAAATAGTGTTCTAAATATAATTCATACATCAGTATCTAGCTACTTGTGAAACGATAAAATTTTACACTTAATTAACTTTAATGGATCGAGAAATTCAAATCCTAACTAACTTCACACGTATTTTATCAAAAATATAAGAGAGGAAACCATTAATGCTTCAATGTGTGGTTTGGGAGTTAAGAGTTAGGGCGTAACTAGAATGTAATAGAAGAGATACGAGTTTGACGCCCATCGACGTAATTATAAAAAATCTAATTTTTAATATTTATTCAAGAAACTGGAAACAATTTGTATTTATTAGTATGCATTAAAATATTCCCATTTTAAAACTCGTCCATATAAAATAAGTCAATTAAAAATGTTTAATACGTTTTAAGATAAAAAGACCATGTAATTGAATTCCATACAGTATGTGGTTGTAAAATAAGTTTAGTAATATAAGCGGCACAATGTAATGTAACATTATTACGAAACATGTTTTTCCAAATGCATTTTTGCTTGCTTATTGATGGTAAACTATAACAATACTAAATACCGATCACTTTAAGGAAGCCCCCGAAATGTTATCATTAATAAAATATAATAAAAATCATATCAAATATAGAAATATCACGAATTTAAAGAATCCCAACTTTATACCACAGAACTGAGGGTCATCGGTGTCTAGGGGTGCACAAATTATAATATTATTATTTAAACCTATCGATACGAGAGATTGCGTCTCTTAAAACAACAGTGATAAAAATAATACAGAATTGTGTGCAGTACAAAGTTTGGTTTACTTAAAAAATATTACACAAATCTGTTTTGACAGTTTTTATTTTAAAATATTGCGAATAAATAGAAAAAGATTTATTTTAAATATGTATATAGGTATTTGTTTTAAAAATTCAATACAAGCTCGCCGATTGTTGAGGCTTCTAATAGAACCATCCTCCATTATCTGGTTTACCTGGTCGTGCCAAGTCTTCTGGTGCCATCAACATTTATTAAATGTGATATTATGTTGAAACGCATTACGGATCGAGACAAGTCAGAACTTAATAAGAAAACGGTCGTACCCACGTATGTATAGTTTGTATTGTCTCAAAGTAGTCCCATTAACAGTGCACAAATGTAATGATGCTGCGATGGCTATTATAAAGGACAATGTGAATGTACGAGTATAAGATCACACGGACATTTTCACTGTCTTTCAGAGACAAACGACACTTTTAATGATTCCTTTTAAAAGCAGTAAAACTTGACCGATTTTAACACAAGTATTGCCATCTCTCAGTACGACTTATTATACGACCGACCGCGCAACACAATAATTAAAAAAATAGTAATAAAAAAAAATTATATTTAAAAACTTAAGCGATCACATAACCCATATATTATATTTCTAGAATTAATGAATATTTTATTCTTTGAAATTCAGTCACAAAAATTCAACTAATTTCTCGATGTACTGAAAATATTATAAAACATTTTTAATGTACCAAACTATTAAAAAAAATAAATGCAAATTTTTAAATTATTTATTGGACAATAACAACCCTGTTTCGGGTGGTAAGTAAATGAATTGTTAAAATTCACATTACATACAGAGACCGATGTAATTATTATTTTTAATAAAAAATGTTTAATATAAAATTATCTTTTCGATATCCACGGATTTTATTTATAATTAAAACATAGTTAACAAAAATGATTTGTGAATATAATATTTGAGTGAACATCTATGATTCATATTAAGATTGGTTTTTTGTTTCATTTTTACATTTAATTTCTATTATAATAATCTTTTTCTTTTTTTTTAATTAATCAATGTTTTATTGTTCATATTTAGCTAGACATAAATGGTGAACCTGCCTCCGTAGGCTTTGGCACAAGTTTAGTTAGGAAACAACAAAGTATTGTAAATTAATGTAACTATTGAAAAATCTAATCGTAAAAGTATTTTTTTTGACTCATTGTAGACGTATGTCTTAAATAAAATTATTATATTAGAAATTATTAGTATGCTCCTCAAAAAATATGCAGTGAACCGTATTTTTTTTAAAAACAACATAATTGTAGTAATTTATATATTTTATTCTTTCAATAAATAAAAATCCCTCGTTCTTGTATATATAAGACGTAAGTACTCTTGTGTTATTAGAAAATGTTGACTTATACCGTTACATTGTATAATTCCTCATACGTTTTATTGTAGTGTTTAACGTGGGTAGTAAATAGTCTCATACAACAATATAATGTTGAGGTTAAATAATAATGATCAAAAATACTTCTGTCTTTTATACCTTGAGAATTAGAATGATAATCTTAACCGCGAGAAGAGAAAAAGCGAGCTGGTAGCCCTTGGGCATTGTGCACGAGAATCTAAGTATGACGTTGTAAACATTTTTCATTCGAGTTGTAAAATTGCCCAATTATCTTCAATAAAATATATATGAAACTCAATCACGGTCTCCACAATACTGAGGATAGTATAAAAAATCGTTCAGAGAAGTAAACACTTAACGTCTCCCGGGTGGGGTTTAGCTGGCCGCGTAAACACAACTTTCCGTCGAATTACGTGACAGGACTCTACTAACGAGGAAAACTTTAAATTTATTATTAACTATTATGTTTATAGGATAAAGTATCCAGAGAATAAGGAAATGCTATTTTAATGATCACGTTTAACGCTATATTTTTCCCTAGCGTTTTTTTTACCCTCGTCCACTTTCATACAAATGATTTTTATGCTTTTCTATTGTTGAAGTATCTAACAGAGCCAATTATCTGGTATACTTATCAGCGCCGGCATTACGCACAGGCGGAGCAGGCGCCTGCCTGTGGCGACCAAATCAATGAGGCGGCCGAAAAATATATAAAAATTGAAAAACAAAATCCCAAGTTGCAAAACTATAATAGATAGTGTATTATAAAAATAACCCAGGTATAAACAATCAAAACCGCAAATTCCAATAAATAACATTATAATTATTTCCTAATAAAGCAGTAATTTGTAGTTAACACTAGTGTCGAGAACGTCTTTTGGTAAAAGCCGCCATTGGGCAAGTTTCAAAATGCCGGCCTATCAAAATACGTGTGTGACGGGGGCGGCCAGTTTATGGGGATGGTTTTACAAAAATTGAAAACATCATCTTCACTTATGTTACTAGGACGGAATTTTTTTTTTTGCTTGTGGCGGCAAAAAGTCTAGCGCCGGCGCTGTACTGGATACCGAGTGTATCGCGGATTTCTTTTGGTATTACATGCAATACTCGCCTTACTACATTTTAATTATTTTCTCGTCACTGGTACGATATCCACATGCTCAAGTCATTTTTACCGACTATATCTTAACCCCGACGACCGTATTACAGATTTACGTTTGCTTCTAACGTGTGTATTGTACATGTTAACGTATATATTTATATAAATCTTCTACACAGTGGCCGCATTTACACCATATTCAGTCGAACTTTAATCTTATTTTGCTCGTTTCGGGCTTCACTTTTGTATATTTGTAATAAGAAGCACCATTCACATTATGTTTTTTACAATCATTACTGTGAGTTAAAACCATAGTATATAACCAAACCAACTGAATTAAAGAGACATATCAAGTGGGCCAGAATCCATACACGGTTGATATCAATAGCCTTAAAATAAAATAAAAAAAATCATTATTATATCCGTGTACACAAAAAGACAAATATTTTCAGTATCTTAATTTCGGCACACATTTTTAAATAGTGATCCTGCTGTATTTGCTTACCCCAAGGTTGTTAATACTTTGAATGACTACACTTTTATACAGTAACGAGCATATTAAATTAATGTGGAATCGATTAATGTTTTCAAATAAACAATGCGATGCTTTGAGTTCACACATATATAATTATATAATATTTTAGCCGTCTCAGAAAATATAGATTTTCACTGTAACAGTTGTGACTGACTCAATTATCTACACCTTTGTTATAACGTTTCAAAAAAACTTCTTTTTACAATACACAGGTTCAGTAATAATCATTTCGTGCACAAGTCTGATTGCTCTTCGAACATGGACACCACCGTGGATGTTCCTGAAAAACGTTTGTTGCCCGGCCCTAAGGCGACATCCGAGTCTAGTTTGAAAACAAATCTGAAATCGATCTTGAACCCGTCACAGTTCATATTTCATGTGCCAGTTTGTAGCTACCAACACTACGACTTTACAAAGCGAAAATAACCTCTTTAATTATTAATCTTTTGTTTTGTTATATATCTCGCGGTAACTACATAATGTGTTACGTACATGCATATGTAGGTTGGCTCAGTAATTAAGGCAGCACGCGATTTACGAGTATACGTAAATATTGTTCAGAACTAGTAAGGTGATGCAGTTTAAAATAAGATAACATTATTACTTTAATTTTTATATTAGTGGAAGGTGAAACATCGCACCTAAATTTGCGCTATACATTAGTGAATAGTATTTTTACATGTGTACGTTGTCCTACTTTACGAAGAAGTTAATGATTTACACACAAATTTATAAAAAAGTCCCAATAAATATAACATTTTATGTATTTTGATAGTTTCACGATACTTTTACAACCGTACAACAATTCTAAATAATAAATGAAGTATGCAATCCGCTATAATATTGACATCACACATTCAATTATATGAAAGATATCGCCAACGTCTATAAGATATTGAAAATTAAAGTTTAAGATTTCAAACAATTTTGATAAGTATCAATTGTGTACCTGTGCAATGAAAATAGGACTAACCTGCTGTCTCCGGGGGCGACGTTCAAATCCCCGACCGCTGATTACCGAGGCCATGTTTTAACGCTAGACCGACAAGGACGTCAAATAATTTAACGTTATGAGATCTTATATTCGCTAACATATTTCAAATTATGATCTCCAAATGTATTGAGCAATGCTCCTAGCGAGGAATGTTATTCTAACTGGTAGATGCTGTCTTTACATGCTAACAATGCATGTCTCAATAAGAGTTGCAAATTTGATTCGCCTCTGAATGACAGCGCGTCATCAGAGCCTTGAGTTATGTCAAAAAGTCCCAATGTTCTGTTGAATTGCGTCATAACTGCAATTCCTTTATCTTGTCAACAATTAAAACATTTTAAAATAAATTCTGAAAAGCGTATAAAGTAATAAGATATTTATGGTTGTGTTTATGGTAAGCCTCGCTGAATGTCTGGTAACCATAAAACTTTAAAGTGCTCCGGGAATTTTTTCTTTACTAATTCAAGAGTGTAAGTATATATGTATGTACGTACATACATTGCGTACATATTGAGCACGAACGAATGGTGGAAGTTGTACCTATCGAAGTACATACGTGCATCAGCGCCTTCTCATGGATGACCACCGAGAGAAATAATGAACTGGGTTTTCAAATAACGGAGGCTAAAATATCAAGAATTGAACATACTATTCTCTCTTAACTTAATTATTACAAACGTTTACATTTAATGAATGACAATTGAAATATTACAATAATAATATATTCATGTTATAAATATTAACAATATTTGAGTATATTCAAGAACACAAAATTAATGGATTTTTATCTCCAAAAGCATTGTTATTAAACAAATTATAGATATCTCATAGAAACGAAGCTATTTATATTAAATGGGAAAATATGGAAGTATGGGTGATTACTTAAGTGATTACTTTGCACAATAAGACGTTCACCAATCGACCTCCATATCTGTTTAATTTTTGGAAGTTATATATATATATATATATATATATATATATATATATATATATATATATATAATATTACCACGTAGAAACACTTATGGTCTAAAAAAGAAATATATAAAATTAAAAATGGACTTTTCAGAGGTATTCTAATATAATGTGTGTGTAAATCATTTGTCATTAAACAGATAAGAATATAGCCTTCATATTTTCTAATAAAAATTAGATTATCATTAGTGACATCTATGCTGATTCAGCTCCATACGTAATATATGATTAGTATGTTCGAAATGACATATAGGCTATTTGATTTTTATTAAGCTTAAAATCATGTACTCATATTTGTACATTCCTGGTTTTTGTAACCGCGTGCTAAACCATTTATTCATTATCAATCTGATTTTAATTACAAAAAACTAACGATAACCTTAGATGGCGTCAGTTAACGCGGAATAAAAGTACCAAAAAATGTTGAATTATCAAATGTTTACAATGATTGCATTGCACGTATTTCAGGTATTATGCTAATTGCTGTAGTGCGATTTAATAATTAACTAATTTGAATACTGTCAATATTTTACGAGGAATATATCATACATCAATAAAATCCGTACTAAAAGGGTTAATATTGTACACCGCTGTAAGAGTTCTTTTATGTACATATCTTCAGTAAGTATTTATTTAATGGTGGAAAATATTTTATAAACACATACAAAATATTACATTTAATATTTTATACTTCTTTCATAGAGATTTACTTATTAAAACTTCTAGCTTGTCAGTCATATCACACTTAAAAATGAAAAAATAGAGGCTCTGGCCTTGAGTTATATTATAAGACTGAATAATATTTCATATTTTAATTGTGCTTGTACTATTTGTGACTAAAAATATAATATATTTTATTTAGTACTTTTGTTCCATAGATCTTAAATTTGATTAGCTTCGGCAAATTAAATCTGCAATATAAATAATACAATTTTTTTTTTCGATATATTAATTAAAAATTAAAGCAATCTACCAACAATAGGATTCAAGATTTTTTCTATGTATCTTTCCTAATGATTTAGCAAATTTGTTTTAATTGTACAGGAAACTTACTATAAAAATGTTTTCCTCCTCAGGTAAGACATTGCAGTTATCTATTTATTTACATTGCTATTTGGTGTTTAATTTGGCCAGCCAGTAGAGTTTATGGAAACAGTACCGCTTGAATTGTGGTGAAGGAATGACATTCATAATTACCAGATCGAAGTCTTGAGATTGAAGATGCGATTGGAGATAAGACAACGTGGAACAAACCTGAAACAAAAAAAATAAATTATTATATTACAAAAAATTATATTCACAAGGTAATTTGAGCCTTGCTCGTCCTGGTCAAAATTACACCTACTTATTTCCAGAAAAATTAGTCTCATTATTGAATATATTATTTCGTTTCATTTGGCAATAGTGCAGTATTTATTAATTTGTTTGATTTTATTAATTTTTACATACATTTCATTTGATCCCGAGCATTATTTGTTTTTATTTTTCAGTGAATTATATCAAACTTTGTACAGCGGCGGTAGGTACCTGTTGTCTATACTTTTTAATGAATTGTATCAAACTTTGTACAGCGGCAGTAGGTACCTGTTGTTGATACTTTTTAATGAATTGTATCAAACTTTGTACAGCGGCGGTAGGTACCTGTTGTCGATACTTTTTAATGAATTGTATCAAACTTTGTACAGCGGCAGTAGGTACTTGTTGTTGATACTTTTTAATGAATTGTATCAAACTTTGTACAGCGGCGGTAGGTACCTGTTGTCGATACTTTTTAATGAATTGTATCAAACTTTGTACAGCGGCAGTAGGTACCTGTTGTCGATACTTTTTAATGAATTGTATCAAACTTTGTACAGCGGCAGTAGGTACCTGTTTTTGATACTTTTTAATGAATTGTATCAAACTTTGTACAGCGGCAGTAGGTACCTGTTGTCGATACTTTTTAATGAATTGTATCAAACTTTGTACAGCGGCAGTAGGTACCTGTTGTTGATACTTTTTAATGAATTGTATCAAACTTTGTACAGCGGCGGTAGGTACCTGTTGTCTATACTTTTTAATGAATTGTATCAAACTTTGTACAGCGGCAGTAGGTACCTGTTGTTGATACTTTTTAATGAATTGTATCAAACTTTGTACAGCGGCGGTAGGTACCTGTTGTCGATACTTTTTAATGAATTGTATCAAACTTTGTACAGCGGCAGTAGGTACTTGTTGTTGATACTTTTTAATGAATTGTATCAAACTTTGTACAGCGGCGGTAGGTACCTGTTGTCGATACTTTTTAATGAATTGTATCAAACTTTGTACAGCGGCAGTAGGTACCTGTTGTTGATACTTTTTAATGAATTGTATCAAACTTTGTACAACGGCAGTAGGTACTTGTTGTCGATACTTTTTAATGAATTGTATCAAACTTTGTACAGCGGCAGTAGGTACCTGTTGTTGATACTTTTTAATGAATTGTATCAAACTTTGTACAGCGGCGGTAGGTACCTGTTGTCGATACTTTTTAATGAATTGTATCAAACTTTGTACAGCGGCAGTAGGTACTTGTTGTTGATACTTTTTAATGAATTGTATCAAACTTTGTACAGCGGCGGTAGGTACCTGTTGTCGATACTTTTTAATGAATTGTATCAAACTTTGTACAGCGGCAGTAGGTACCTGTTGTCGATACTTTTTAATGAATTGTATCAAACTTTGTACAGCGGCAGTAGGTACCTGTTGTTGATACTTTTTAATGAATTGTATCAAACTTTGTACAACGGCAGTAGGTACTTGTTGTCGATACTTTTTAATGAATTGTATCAAACTTTGTACAGCGGCAGTAGGTACCTGTTGTCGATACTTTTTAATGAATTGTATCAAACTTTGTACAGCGGCAGTAGGTACCTGTTGTCGATACTTTTTAATGAATTGTATCAAACTTTGTACAGCGGCAGTAGGTACCTGTTGTTGATAGTTTTTAATGAATTGTATCAAACTTTGTACAGCGGCAGTAGGTACTTGTTGTTGATACTTTTTAATGAATTGTATCAAACATTGTACAGCAGCAGTAGGTACCTGTTGTTGATAGTTTTTAATGAATTGTATCAAACTTTGTACAGCGGCAGTAGGAACCTGTTGTCGATACTTTTTAATGAATTGTATCAAACTTTGTACAGCGGCAGTAGGTACCTGTTGTTGATACTTTTTAATGAATTGTATCAAACTTTGAACAGCGGTAGTATTTGTTGACGCTATTTTACATAAAACTTTGAAAAGTTTAGTCGTGAATATTTGAAACGTCTGACAAGTCTTTTTTTTATTTTTCAAGAAACTAAAATTTTCGATAGACACTTTATCTACAAAAGAATCCGTAAGGTTTCAACATTTAGCCAGCGCTGTATATAAAATTTAATGTCGGATTTTCATTTTAACACACTTGTTAGGAAATAAATCACAAATGTATTCAATAAATATTTCATCTTTGCAGCACTCGTGATTTAGAATTGTGCAATGTTGAGAGTTGCAGGAAGACTTTCTATCGGGCCATAGATCTAATTCAAATGTATTAAAAGCTGTCACTGTGTAAAACAAACGGAGAGCGTATAAACCACTATCGACGATTGCCCAACCGTATAAATGTGTTTATAATATCATTTGGAATGCGGGAACTCGGCGATTTATGACAATTTCCAAGTTGATTCGAGCCGTCTGAGTCCGCGTCTCGGCGGGCCCACATGTGCGCAATTTAATATGGATGCGGTGCTAAATAATGGTGTAGAAAGACTCGTCCGTTTATTTCGTAAGAGTTTTTTCGGACAACACACAACATGGTGTCACGACGCAGGACTTTGTATGCTAATAAGAGCCGGCGAGGATTGTATTAACAACGCCGCATAAGTAAGTATTCCCCAGGACGATTTCAATTGCAGACTGTGTGTGCAGTTTAACGCACGGCATAGAACACTTTTGTCTACTGTTAAAGATATGTACAGTCATTCGATAAATGTGAATTTCAGATAAGAATAGTAGCCATGTTTGTTCATATTTTGATTTGACAGCTGTCATTGTTATTTTTTTTCAATATAGTCTGCCATTTTATCACAGAGCGATTCACGTTGGAACAGTGTTTACAAGTTATTCAAACTTATCATAAAAATCAGTCATCTATTAGGCATGTTAGATGTGCACTTGGTGAATTTTATGGTCGACATAATTATCCATCTGAGCAAGCCATTCGTTGAATTGTGAAGAGGTTTGAAAACAATTATTCTTTACACGATGTGAGGACGCCGGTAAGATAAATAAATCCTCGGGATGAGTTGATATTGCCGCTGTAAATGAACGTGTAAGGGATGATCCAAAGTTATCGATTCTTTGACGTTTACAACATTTAGGCTCATTTATGGCACAACACGGTGTATTTTGCATAAAGAAGAGAAAAATTATAGCCAAATTAACATTTATCACGTCTTAGGTTTGCTATTCATTAGATTTATGTGAAAGAGTGGCTGAAAATTAGATCCGAAGAATGCATTGTATTAAACATACTCGTGGTGCACGTTTCAATGAAATTATATTCAACAAATATCAGATATCTCATAGAGACAAAGGTATTTTTTATTATATTTAATGGAAAATATATGGAAATATGGGGTAATTATTACTCACCAATTCTTACCCCTTAATCTCCACATTTATCAAATTTTTGAAAGTTGTATATATGTTAGTATGTGGACTCGCTTCAAGTACCACTACACCATCACCATCGATGGATCAAATTTGATTATTCTTTTTTTTTTCTAAACAGCATATACGTAATTTTAGTAATGTACAATACTCAATTAACTCAATATAAAATTTGTAAAAAATTTCAAAAATAATAATAATAAAAAAAAATTAAATTATTTTAAAGCAATATTCTTTATCTGTAAAATATTTTTTAACATATTATACTAGAATATGCCTGAAAAATCAATATTTTTAAATTTTTTATATATCGCTGTTTATGGCATCGAATGCTCTTTCAAATAAGAAAATAAAAAATTATTGATAGTTATTTTTAAAAAATTTGATTCCATTTTAAAGTTCTATCACGCTTGTTGGATAAGCCTGTATATTCCAAGCAGAAAATATAACGAAGTTCCATGATTTTGGATTGAGAATCACGAAATACATATACATGCCCTGGATTTTTCTATTACGTACACATTTTTTTCCTTATGGAGTAGTCTCGGCTACCATATAAATGTGCCACTCAGATTTATTTTAATGTCCAATTATTTGTTTCATGTCAAGTTATTTTATCTCATTTGGCCGAATTTGTTTATCCTTTATAATTTGATCCTAATATATCTATATATAGCTATCTAATAGCATATTTAATTGAGTCTGTTAATATCATTTACCAATATTGACGCAAGATATTAAAACAGAACAAGAAACATATTTATCCAGGTGTATACCTGTTCTGAATACCGATAAGTAGTTAGATGCCGAGAATTCTTGTGATATCACTTAGCGAATATATTGGCAATCAATAATGGAGATAAGGTCTCAAAATTCTGTTATGTATTGCTCTACTTGTTCGCCTAACATGTCAAAGAAACATTCATTTACAATTGCGGGTGACAAATGGTTTCAAGGTGTTTCGCGTTGTTAATGACCAGGTCGCTATTCGACTATGTATACAAAATGCAAGGAAAGTGATCGATTTTTTTCCATTATGTATTACGCCTGCTATGTGAAAATAAATTGAATATGATAAAACCATAAATATATTTATGAATCAGTCGAATTTTAGGGATCAAATGCAAAATCGTACCAGGTATATTTGATATTTTACGGTTGTACTTTTAATATTTTTACCGAGTATTTTTTCGCTTTTGACCAATCAGAGAAAAATAAAATAATAAAAATTAAATTAATCAACTAGAAAGATATACAGAAAAAATATATTTATCGAAAAAATATTTGGTCATTGACCAGGATTCGAACGTGGACCTTTTTCTATCAGGGGAAACGCGTTAACCAATTATGTTATATCAGGTAATCATAAAATAAAATAAATTATAAACTATATATGTGAGCAATGATTTTACGTAACGTAGATTAAACCATTTTCTTATTAAATTTCTGTCTTCAGTCTCGGTTATCCACCTGTGATCTGATGCCTGCCACTCTTCCGATATCAACTCTCTAACAACTTTTACACCAGTGGAAGCATCTCCACTCCAGGACTTTCTTCCCGCACCGTCCATCTTTTATTCGACAGACATGTCCAGGCCATTGCCAAATGGGTTATCTTGCCATATCTATTACCTTGGTTTTCTGAGGAATTTATACGTAAGCTATCAGAAATATTCAAAACATAACCCTTTCCATTTCTCTTTGATCAACTTTTAATTTAGGCATAATATTGACGATTAAGGTTCATGTATCGGCTCAGTGGGTAAGTAGGTTGTAGGTTTAGTAAAGCCTACAAAACAGTACAATATCTATATATGTATATTTAATATAAAATTGCTAATTAATGGAAAAGAGATTAAAACCAAAAAAATTCAATATTTTACTTCTCTCCGTATATATTTATCAAAGGTGAAATCAGAAACATTTAAAAAAAAAATGTTACAAACTGACAATTGAGCATAATGAGCAAGACATTAAAACTACCGCACAAGTACAGAAGTGCGTGGGTTCCTAGTTCATCAATGTCTGATCACGCCACGCGCGCCTGTGCTCGGCGTTCGAAAGCATATACGAGTGTAATGTAGTGTTAGTGTTATATTGAGTTGCATTTGTCAATTGTAGAATATAATACGAAATTATACTTCGGGAAATTCTCAGAATTTTATTGTGATCTATTTACGGAGAGGGCTGCGATATCCGTTTAGTGAAACAAAGCTGCGCTATCTCGCGACTTCCTCATTCCTCCGTTGTTCGCGTTTAGTTCGGAACGCGGAGTGCCCCGACAGCGCGCCCGGCCGCCACGCCGCCACGCCGCGCCGGTCGGATTGGACTTATTTTCTCACAAGCAGAAGTGCACGTGGGCATTCGGAAGAGTTGCGACTTGTTTAGTCTCGGGGAAAATAGAGATGCTTTGTTTGTACCACCGCACCGGGTACCTCGGGCCACACGAGTTTACCCCGATACGTGACAAAAGCTCCGCATACATATATATCCTTTGTGGTATCCCTGTGACGTTTTCTTTACAGATATACCGTTGGAAAGATAACCTTTTCATGGATGAATCTAAATTCTATTTATTCATCCAGAATTTCCTTGTACATTAATTTTGAGAAGGTGTTAAATCGTGGCGACATTAACTCTTTAAATGCCATGAGCGCGTTAACACGCCAATCTTTGTATATCACGCCAAGCTATAAGCGTGTTAATGCGCACTTTTGGACCTTGAAAACTTATAGGGACCAAAGTCATATTTTTAAATCATTTTGCCATCTGTGAACGACAAGTACCTTAAAGCCTAGTCTTACCCTATGTGGTATCTTCCATTTCAGATAGGTTTGGCGGTTAATGGATTAAATGTAGTCCGGGACAGGGATGAGCAGAAGTGGGCTTAAATTAAGAAAAATACAACATTCTCAGATTAAACTAGCACGATTTATAAGTATTATGGAAATAGAAAATTGAAAATACAATTAATAAAAGATCCACAAACTATTGTCTGAAGGACTTCTCTCTCGGAAAGCTCTGAGACAACACTTTTTAGTACAGCAACCACCCTCGGGAAGGAAAGATATGGAGAGGATTGTGTCCAACACCGGAATATTGAAAGCTGATTGTAAAGAAAATTAAACTGATACCACATACTTTTACTACGTTAAATTTGACATGGATTTCAGAACCAAAATTAATAATATTTTAAAAATGAGAGTGAATTGTCGTTTATAAATGTAAAGTATAAATACTGCCAATTGCTGATTTATAAAATCTCGAGAACTGTCAACTGTTTTCACACAAAAGTTGTGAAATACGTCAGATGAATGGTGGGATAAGTTTGAACTAGTTCAGTGACGTCAACAAAACATCGAATAGCAGTGATCAAATATTATTCTCGCGCATCACAGTATAGGAAGAGGTTAAATATAAAACTATCAACTTTTGTCAGCAATCCGATAAGCGGACGCAAAAAGCCGCCCCGCTAAGTGCTGATTTATCCGACCTTGTTACGATAGCTTGTATCCAATAGCGCAATAATGTCGACTGCAACATATTTACTACTTGAAATGTCAATATATTATTGTCTGTACATACTTATATAATAATATGTAATGTAGTGTTTGACAAAACACGTAGAGTTCCTCGGCAAGAGATAACGATATATTAAATTTTAGCAGGTATAATTTATTCAATATGTTTGTTTGTGAATGCGTGTTTTTTTACAATAGAATAACGCATTAAGGTTACTAATTAAATTTTGAAGAAGCCTAAATTATGACTGGACTTCGCGGAGAATCACGCTGGTAAAGAAGGGAACTAAATGATATCAGTGATGAATGCCCCGCCAATCGGAAATATGACCTCACGCTTGCGCGTTTGATTAATGTGCACGATAAATAGTGGAATATTATTTCAGTCGCGTTTACAGCAAATTGTGGCATGATTTGTTGTCACTTTTCAAACATTTACTTTCGAATGCGCCCGCGACATGTACAAAAACTGCCGCGCAGACAAATGGCTTCATGCGATCGAAAACATTCTCAATGATAAATGCAACGCGTTTAAATGTACGTTATAAGCTCTAACACATCGGCCCGGCAGAAATCTCTCGGAGAGATATAATTTATGTTCGTATACCGTAGCACGACTCATATCTAGCCGTGTTAGCATAGCTCACACTGGCAGGCCCGTGTCATACCCACGCTGCGCCCGTAGGGAGCGGCCCGCAGGACATGCGCCAAGGGCTCATCGTCAAACCAAGTGAGATAATTCAACAAATTTAAGCTTGTTTCATATAAAAGTACTTTAATTCTTAGTGGTGCATGCAAAATACATAAAAAATTACTACACATTAGTAATATTTTGACATGTATGTTATATATTTTGTAAAACGATAAAATTTATTTATATGTAAGTACGTTATGGTAATACCGCTCACTGTTCAGTAATTTAGATAGAATACTAGAAACATCTCTGATTTATAGTGCACGTCTTTCTTAAATGCATTATTATTTTTTGTTGATGGCCATAAAAACAATAATCTAATTTATAAAACAGATTAAATTTATTCCATACCGGAAGGTAGTCACAGTAACAATATTATTTGAAGATATATAATAATTATCAAGATACTATACAAGATAGGTATATAAGTTTCTAAAATAAATATTTTTACTATGTAATAATATTAATTTTGAGAATATTATTGTACGTACAAAATTTAATGCGATAAGTCAATAAGAAAGGTTGACGCGAAATTCTCTAAAATTATTTTGTGTTATTTTTAAAAATGTATACAACAATCAGAAAAAAAGATTAAATAAGATTCTAGAGAAAACTATTTAAATATTTTTTTTCGTAAAAGTAAACGTAAAAAAAATGTTTTAGTCAGAAAGGAGACGATTTAAATATTGAATTGCAGTCGATTATATTAATTGAAAACACGCCTAAATGCTGAATTGTATTAAAGTGTATCGCGCATGCGCAGAATTCGAACAATTCGAGTCAACCATTAAACAAGTGAAATCGGTGTAGCAATTTGCCTCGGCGAATAAAATATTTTTCATATAAGATTTATTCCACTCGGCAAACTATGCGTGATATTACCGATTTGTAAAACGTTTGAAACGTTCAACAAAGAATTCGTTTGCTCAATGTTTATCGTGAACTCCGGCGATCACTTAATATGAGCGGATAAAGTTTGTCAAATCCCGGAGGTACTATGAATTCACGAATGATTACCGTCGCTAGCTGCAGGAGATACTCTCAGGGAGTATGAGATATGAACCGGGTGAAGCCGTGTCGTGAATGCAACCGTTATGCACCGAGCTGCTGGCGTAATAATGAACATGTAATTCTCCGTTGTTATTGTTAAGGAAATTATTCAATTCCTACTTTTATTTATTACACTACATGCAGATTTAAGGACGTTCCCAAAAAAATCACTTTTCTTACAATCGTTTTTAAACTTTGAATACACATACTTATGAGTGTCTTTTATACGTAGAAATATTTTTCAATAGTTCTTGCGGTAGTAAATTTGTAAATATTGACTATTAAAATGTGAATATTTAACATACGAACCATACCCCGATCGATGTTGTAGCGCACGTTTAATTGAATAGCAATAGTAATTTTCTTACGATTGTTTTGGAAAACTGAGAATCATTCATTGAGAATTTAACAAATATCTTCCTGTAAAAATAACTAAAACAAGTGGTATTCGTTTTTTTATAAAAAATGTTAAAAGTGAGCTACTTTTGAATGGTTTTGACGTTTCCTTTTATAATTTGAATAGTGAGAGATTTTTGAACTTCTGCGCATGTGAGCGGAAGCGAAAAAGTACACTGTACCTCAACTGTTTTTTATTCTATAGTTCATAGTAGTTTACATACGGGGGAATCTTCTTGAAGATTGAGTACGACTACTCTTTGGAAACGTCCTTAAATAAATTAATGTATCTGTAATAACCGCTAAGGAAAGTGTTCCTTCGTAACCTAACTTAACCTGCGTAGTTTAATGTAAACCTTCCGCCGAAAAGCCAATAGGAAAATGCTAAGGAATTGTAAACATTCATACTACTTATTACTCATTGAGCTCCGTGACACACTAAGCTCCCACTTACTTAAACCAACAGGGCTGATTGTGAGTCTCGATAAAATTATCATATTAACCACTTAGCTCAGATACTAAAATAGTGCGTAGCTCGCGAAAGCGTAGGCGTAAAAACAATTATTAACTATTTCAGAAACTCATATTGCCACGAAACCTACGGCTGTTTAGACGCGTTGACAGGTAGCGAGATAAATAATGTTAAAGCGGTACATCGATGACGTGAACAGTAATTATGGACAAGTATGCAACAGTTGGGACATGGCATAATAATTGCCTTTGGTCTTTTATGAGAGAGACGGAAATGAAAGAAATTAAGAAGTGCGAGTTTTATTTATCAGCATTAGTTTCAAATTTCTTCGTGTTGACATCATTTTTTTTTAATTATTTTTGAGAGAAACAAACAGTGTAATAATAACTGATAAAAAACATGATAAATACTAATAAATAGTACATAATAATAAAATAAATAATAGTACATTTTAACAAACCGATAAACAAAAAGTGTTTCACACTAAAATAAAAATAAACATAAACTAAAAAATAGTAGATATATATTAAAAAACTGATAAACAAAAGTGTTCTTACGCAGAACATATAAAGTGGAAAGGGTGAGGAGGGAAAGGGAATGCCAATATACATATAAAAACATTAATTAAATATATTAATTAGAAAGATATACGTATAAAATCAATTTTATCGAAAAATATTGTTGTTGCGCCACCGAGATTGGAATATCTTTCTAATTAATACATTTAATTAATATTTAAAATATCACAGACCTATGTTCTGAATAATTACAACTTCACAATAAGAATGTGTCCTCCTAATAATATATGCATACACGCATGTATATTATATGTTATTAAAAAGTTGGCGTAGTTTAATTTTAAAGGGAAGCAATTTATCGTTGAAAATGTCCAAGTTATTAGAAGAATTTACGGTATTATATTTTGACGTAGAGTGGATCATAGATCAAAAATAGGGCGAGTCAACTAAGTAATTAAAAAATTTATAGAGGTAGCATAAATCTTGTGCGTTTTTTATATATAAAAGGGGGGGATTTTATGGAAACACACTTTCTGAATGAAATTTAATGTCTAAGCAGGCACGTGAATTTAATATATTGAAAAATTTATGTAGAACATTTATTTTTTTTCGTTAATAATTTATTTATTATAAATTGATAAAAATACCGCAAATAACAATGTTTACAGCATTGCTATATGTAATAATATACTCGTAGGTATATCATGCGTTTCGAGCCATCTGAGTCCAAGATAGACTACATAAAAGTTGATCGTGCATTCCCTCCATTCGAAATAATTCTCTCCAGTACGGAACCGGTAATCTACCTGGATAATTTTTATAGCGCCATTTTCGTAAAAATTTTCATCTCAAGGTCACTTTACACAAACTGTTTATGTTCTAAATTATCACTGTCTTCGCTATATTTCTCCATTTAGTGGTAGAGTTCCTGCGTACACTCCTTTTGAAGAGTCCTAGAGTTCTCGTTTTTCACAACGCGGCGAGCCTATCTCAGTTACCTCTGATGCGACATGCAGCATCTACGACATGGGTTATTAATCATAACTAGTCGTATTCTACCGAAAATTTCATAATTTTTAAATACTTGAATGGCATTTTCTCGCTCATCTTTAAGGACTCCGGTTTCGCAACCAAATAGCGCTATTTGCTTCACGGTCACGTTATAGACCCAGAATCAGTCTGAAATGGTTCTGTAGCGCGAAATAAATAAGTTTCCTTTCTAATCCTCTCGAGAAGTTCTACAATGAATAAATTATATTATTTTCGCACATTTATTGTTATTTGGTATTCTCAGCTTTCATCTATAGCAGTGATGGCAAACGTTTTGGGCTCGGCGTGCCAAAAATTTGGAAAATCTGCTGGCGTGTCACCCCTAAAAAAAGTATTTTTTTTTACCCATTTAATTATCTAAAAATAAACCATTTGCATGTTCATTTATTTAAACTGGTTAAAATATAGTACACATAGTATTTGATTTATCGGATAGATGTCTGGTGGCGGGACACGCGTTCTTCGGTAACTCTAATATTAGTGAACGTTGGCATGTCGCCCAAAATGCTGTGGTGCGCTTGTCATCGGTTCTCCATCGCCAAGGTTAATTTGATTTGCCTATAGTTCCAGATAACACATAAATATAATAAAGTATTGAATAATTCGCGTTGTCTGCATCGTTCCTTATTCCACACTCTCTCTAAGTTTAATTCTGCATAATATCTTCTCTAGGATTTAATCGATCTGTATTACACTCTACTAATAAACTTTTGGTATTAGGAATTTGTTAACGATAATTATAAATTATAGATTCACTTTATAGTGGGTATATTAGATTTAATTATTCTTCCGACAATAATATATTTATTTTAAAATCATTTTAATTTTACCTATGCGGCACGCCCGCTACTTACTCCATAATATAGCGATTAAATTAATTATCAAGAACATTTTAAGAAGATTTATAGCGATTGAGTTCGCTGAATTGAGAAAATGTTAAAATATCTCGATGCACTATATATAATTAATTTATTTCCTCGGTGACAGACGGCAGTCCAGAAGTGTCGCTGGGCTGTCGACCTGGCCGGCTACCGGTCGGCGCGCGGTGGTGGAACCCTCCAGCGGACGGTCGATCCTAGACGACAGTGGGCCGAGTGGTGAGTGTGGTCCGAGTCGCCTTATCGGCGTCGATCGATAAATAAACGGCAAACTGGTTGACGGACGGACGGACGGACGGACCGCGACTCGATTCCCGTTACCGGCTCGACGCTGATGATGGTGTTCGCCTCTAATACCGGCTCTTTACATTCCACTTCGATCTTCCTGTCGACTGATCCGTGTAAAATGTCTTATCCTTTTTAGTAAACTACGTATCACATTTAATTTGAATCATTGCCTTTAGAGTATTATTATATATATATACGTATATACATTTTATCTGTTGATTCAAATTCAATACAGCTGCGCGATAATTTATCAACGATCTTCAAAGTTAACATATTCAATCACAATATCTGGGAGAAAATATCTTGTGTGTTTGAAACTCGCGATTCTTAAATCTATTTACAGAATATCACGAGACAGACTTATAATTTTATTTAAAAAATTGTCATGAATTATGATGCAATTCGATAACAAAAAAAATATTGATTTCTTTCTTGTAGAATTGTCAAGTCAAAGATTCGTCTTGACAAACAAAGCAGATAGTAATATTTTAAGTATGTCCAAATATTTGTAGGAATCAAGATATAGATGTCTCACAGAGACGAAGTTATTATTTTTATTTACATGGGAAGGTAAGTCTGGAAGTCTTGGGCATTACAGGACTTATGACCTGTCATCGGCTGGCTTCAGTGATCACTTTACATAATGAAATGTTCACCTATTTACCATGCTACCACATCTATCATACTTCCATGCTTACCTTCCCGTATAAATGAAAATAATAGCTTCGTCTCTATGAGACATCTAAAGCAGTTAGTTTACACGTTGTTAGAAACTTAGAGGATGAATTTTTAATACACATAATAAACCAGCAGAGGTTTAGAAAAGAAGTTGTTTATAAATCAACACTATAATATTATATGTACACAACCACATTATACACGCACGCGCGCGCACACACGCACACAGAACGGTAGGCGGAGATCACAGTTGCACACGAAAACCTGCATTTTTGTTAAACGTACTAAATGTACAGCTACCGAGGCATAAGTCATTGATGTCGAAATAGTGTGTATATATCTATATACGATATACATCTTCAACTTTCCTGAAATGAAGTCACCCAAAAAGACAAATTTAAAACAGCGAGTGATACAGCCAGTGTAATCTGTAAAACGATTATCTGTCCAGCTCATCTTTGAGATCATTTCCTCGGAGCAGTCTGTCGCGGATAAAAAGGACCGCGACTAATTAAGACGACGTTAAAACTGGTCAAAAACGCCAAATACCGACTGGACGAGCCATTCAAGTGACAATCTGGTATAACGGTATAAGGTACAACCCGTACGGCTTTAAATATCCAAATTAAGCTGTAAATATTTTACACTGTATCTCGTAACAGCCCTACAACCGTAGTTTTTTTAAATATAAAATGTATAAAGCTTTTAAATTTTATTTTATTATTACAACGTGTCACACAAATAAAATACATATAACATATTCGTGTAAACCTATTATAGATCTCCTTAACACGCATAAGGAACAGTAAATGACGTACATATTTCTAATACCCAATTTGTATTCATTCAATAAAAAAATACTAGTTTTTTTCTGTTTTTTAAGAGATTGATATTATAATACAACATCAACAAAAAAATATATAATTGAACATATTCATAGTAAAACCATGGCCACTTGTAAACAGGGATGTGAAAAACAATACGTATTATTATATCATGTATGATTAGAATTTAAAAAATGTTTTTTTTACTATGAGTGGTAAACAAGGTGAGTCAATGTTCTAAATTAGATAGGTACATGTGTTCTAAACAAAACGTGCAAACTTTGAATAAAGATTTAGCATACAATTCTAAATTAAAAAATGTACACCCATAAAATAAGTTCTATAAATACAAAATAAGATCTAAAATGCTTTAATAGAGATAATACGAAAAAAGTCTTCTTACTTAAATATACTTAGACACATTCTTATTGTGAAGTTGTAATTATTCAGAACATAGGTCTGTGATATTTTAAATTTGAATTAAATATATTAATTTGAAAAATATACATATAAAATCAATTTTATCGATAAATATTGTTGTTGCGCTACCAGGATTCGAACCAGGTTCAAATCCCGGTGGCGCAACAACAATATTTTTCGATAGAATTGATTTTATATGTATATCTTTCTAATTAATATATTTAATTCATACTTAGATATACGTTCTTAAATAGATACAGCACATTAAAATAATATTTTTTTTATCTTCTTCTTGTTTCTCCTCATTTTGTCCATGCTATTTGGGGTGAGCAATTTTGACACTTCGTCTCTCACTGTTATTAATATCGGATGTTAGGCTGGGTTGGGACGTGTCATTCTTCAGCCTAAAGTCCAAAATCATCTTAGGTCAATCCTGTTGAGAGTTGTTGGGTATTTATTGGGGAGTTTCCAATCTAGCCTTTAGGAGTTTCTCCTTTTGTTGGCGTCGCGCTTTGCAGGTTACGTCCGCTATCAGCGCCATCTTAACTGTTTTTGGGGTTTATTCTAACCAATTTGATGACGCCTAATGATCACTGATGACCTTGGATATTTCCGCGGTATGGAGAAGTTGCTTCACTTTGCGTCTCACGAGAGGTTAACGTTCAGCTCCGTACAACATAGTTGGTCTGCCTATCGTTGTAAATTTGTCTCTACAATTTAATGAGAAATCTCTTGTCGCATATCATTGCAGTTTTCCATGGAAATAATTATTATTGTATTTTCGTAAAAAACAATCACTTTGTGGTTTGACATATTAGATTAAATAAAACACAATCAACAATCACTCTGTATAAAACAACGTATTTTATAAAACGCCAACCGGTTTCGCTTAGCGCAAGCTTCGTTAGGGCGTATTTATTGTTAGTTTTACATACGGCGTAGCTTGAGATAGGCGTTTAATAAAATTCGTGGTTTTATACACAGTGATTGTGTTTTATTTAATTTAATTATTATTTTAACGATAATAAATTTTGCTGAATAAGTAGGTATGTATATTTTGGCACACAGCCACAAACTGTACCTACGCCATTTGACGATTAAATGAACTGAACGTAACGTTGCAATTTTTACGTAAGTACAAGTCATTTCCTAGATACGATTTGTGATCGCTGCACTGAACCCATCAGTCAGCTGTAATCTCCCGTATCATTAGAAAACCGAATGCAGTTTTGGTGACAGTTGCCAATAAGGAAAAGAATTACGACATTCGAAGTATTTTATGGTAAAACTGCCTATTCTAGTTTCATTCATAAAACTTCTAACGATCTGGTCATGGAGAAATTGCCCGTACAGAGCCTTTTTCAGAAAGTTGTACATTTAATATATTTTATATTAGAAGTTGCGTAGTTAGAAAATAAAACAGGAAAATCGTGATAAAAAATGTATAAATTATCTTTGAATAAATTGTGAAAATCAATTACAAATCATTAAATAAGTTACTACATTTTGCAACGACCGACAGTTGTCCAATGTAGACATATTTTTATTCTTATGTACTTATCATTCTGAAGTCTGATTGGTTAAAATCTTGATACTCTGCATAGCTCTATACAAAGTTAAATCCTGAAAAAAATGTGCTACATGATCTGTTGTCGTCGCGTATGCTACACATATCAAGGACTGCGATGGAAACACAATTTGCAAGAAAATAATTCTCGCGTAATTTGAACATGCTGCTAGAAGAAATGAAAATGGTTTGGAGAAATTGGGAATGTACAAAGACGTCGAGAGACGTTAACAAATCGATCTCCAATGGGATTGAGACACCAATTATGATACGAGTAAATGGCTGGAGCCTCCCTACACGTTACGCTTACACAACGGGACCCAGGATTACGAAGAGTGAAGGAAAATGTTCACAAGACCACGATGCTTAGGCATAGTCACATCGGTTCAGATAACTAAAAAAATTACGATTTGCATTTAACAATCATAAGATTTTGTAGATCCCAAAGACTGCGGCGGTTGACCATGTCGAAAGAATACCAAATGACAGAACACCAAAGATCACCACCCTAGTGGAAGCGACTTAGAGACAGACCAAGGAAGAGGTGGGCTGACTGTGTAGAAAAAAACTGGAGCAGGATGGGAAAGTCTCCTGAGATACTATAACGTGAAAGAAAAGAGACGATTTATGTTTTTATATAGTATATTATACATATCCACGACCTTTTCCCCGATTTTAGAACCTACTATCATCCTAAATATTACCAATTTATTATCGGAATATTAGAAGCTTTCAAATAATTGATATATTTATATAAGACATATGTATTTTTAATAACATTGTAAAGTAGGTACATAGTACATATTATTCGTATATATTTATACCTACATAAAATTATACATTTTTTAAGTATTGTATTGTATTCGTGGTCTTATATTTGTTCAAAGGCATCAGTATGGCACGTCGTC
Source organism: Eubasilissa regina (assembly GCA_022840565.1). Classification (NCBI taxonomy): domain Eukaryota; kingdom Metazoa; phylum Arthropoda; class Insecta; order Trichoptera; family Phryganeidae; genus Eubasilissa; species Eubasilissa regina. The sequence goes on along the minus strand of JAINEB010000008.1, from coordinate 6,753,678 downwards.
AGTCATTATGGCTGGAAGATTTATTTTATTGTGAAACATAATTTACTGTTATTTATTCCATGCTTTCAATCGCGGATATTTCATCTTCCTTGTTTTGAAATATTACCCGCTTTTAGAAAGGCCTGTGGTTTTACATGGTGGCTTTTTATTAAAGGTGATAAATATTCCTACGTACATATGTAATATGCATTGTTCAATAATGTTCAGACGATAAAATACATAAAACTAATCTAATAATTTAGGTATTAAACGTAAAAAATTTTACGACATGTAGTATTATACATAGATAGGTAGGTTATGTCAACAAGATTTTGATAACTTTTTGAGATATTAAATGACCTTAGCATTTCATTAAACTGAAAATATTTTATACACACTGATGCATTTTGCATCTACAGACAAAAAAAAAACAAAATCGACAACACAACCAAGAAAACTGATAAGTTAATAATTGAATTAAAGATAAAATCCGCAAAGCGATGACACGACAGTGCTAGCATTTATTTTAAATTGAGTTTAAGAAATTTTAGCATAAATAAAAATATTTACTGTCGTCCAGGCAAACCTATTAAATATATATGATGGGATATATATTTATTTGTTACAATATTACCAAAATTATGTCAAATGAACAAAGGACCATTTGAATCTTTGTTCATCAAGTATATAGGGCAACATTGAAAAAAAGAGGATTTCCACAACATATGTAAGACGATCAGATAAACTAAACAATATTAAGCACAATATTTCAAGCTACAAGAAAATATTTAAAACACCTTTTAAATACCACGATTTTATTTATTAAAAAACACTTTACAACTTAAAATAGGTAAAATAATAGAAAATACTAAATTAATGTATTAATTATAAATATATACATATAAAATCAATTTTGTCGAAAAATATTGTTTTAGCGTCACCGGGATTCGAACCTGGATCTTCATTTCCAATCCGGGGAAGTGCACTACCTTTGTGCTATAACGCCAGTATTTTTCTTGACAAATTTTCGAAACTATATGTTACATTTTTCAAATTAATACACCTGTCGTTCCATTATTTGAAAGCCATCTACATTATTTTTACAGAATCTCAAATATCTTTGAGTAAACCAATTTGCAGACGCCAGAATTATCAATTCATTTTTATTATATATTTATAATTAATACATTAATTTAGTATTTAAAATATCACAGAGCTATGTTTTGAATAATTACAACTTCACAATAAGAATGTGTTTTCCTTAATAAAATAATAGAAAGATGCTAGAGTAAATAAATAACAATGCTATTTAAACAGAACTGAAAAATTGAACGTAGCTTATATAAACACATTTAAGTATATGCAATGCATTTTATTTTTTTAATCACATTTATATAAATTATAAACATAATGTATAAAATATGAGTTCGCGTCATTTGCTTTTAATACCAAGGACCGTCGCATGTCACGTGATTAAAATTCGTTGACCTTGGAACCCACGCACTTCTGTGTGGTAGTTTTAAATGTATTATTCATCCTTTACATTTATTTTACATTCATTTTCAATTTATACAGTGTTTTAATTTCTTAACTATAAAATAAATTATTATGTAATATATTATTCTCCTAGTTGTATTAAAATGTTTTATATTGTATCTTAATGTCGTTCTAGAACTATCAGCCATGTTGATAATCTTTAATTGACAAATAAGATAAATAAAAAAGCAAGGGAAGAAAATATTAGGAAACGTTTATATGATACAACATCAGTGGCGTACAGTAGGCATAAACTTAGGTTATGCTGTTACCGACGATGCTAACTAAGTATACAATAGGTAGGTATACTACGTATCTAAATAATGTTCAATTTTTATAAATTTTGAGAACAATTAATTCTATCCGATTTCTTCTTCTTACAACTGATTTAAAATATTTCATTAATAACAGTGTTAAAAACATTTATTTAATTATCTAGATTTACAAATTAGCATAGCCGAAACTCATAAAAGAAATAATTGTATTTTGATATTTAATTTAATATCAGTAATAATCTAACATAATAATATCCTGAAAAATGCAAATTCGCTCGCTTGACACCTATAAATTTTATATACGCAAACACCGAAATATGGAATCATACGTTGGAATACACTAAGCATATAAAACGTTTAGTCTTTCAAGTAAAACAAATATGTAGAAATGTTATTCTACGCAGTTTTCAGTAAGTATTAAGCACAAATTGTTTGAAAAATGTAAAAATCCGCAGTCATCAGTCAGATGCCGACATAGATTCAGTAAAAAAATATTTAGTTGAGTACAATTATTCTAAGGATTAAAAAAACAAGTTAGGTTCATTAAAGACGTAAGCGCTAGCAAATCGTTACAAATGGTTTGCAAATAACCCACAGCTAAACATGGGTTACGTCATACACAAGGTTACCCTAATCCGGGTAATAACGGCTAAAATTTCATTGGGTCTTTTCATAATACAAAGATTATTTCATTTATTTTTATTTTCCAGAATTTTTAGTAATACACAGATTTTTTTGCTTGTATGCAATGCACGCCCCTGCGTAACATATGTACGTGTACAATTATATTATTGTATATTATTATTTATGACGCGTTGAGATTTATATCTGATATTAAAAAGTTGTACTTGCGTGGAAAATACCGGGTAATTATCGAGAATGAAGCGAGAGATAACAAAAATGTCCATTCATTGGATATATAATACGCTGGTTTATAATCTGACTGTGCAACAAAACAGGTGCAGTAGAAAGTTGAGTGAGTGAACCCACGTCATTTCATCGCGGTTTTATACGCTTGCACAGCACACCTGTATCTAGGGATATTAAACGAGCTATCAAATCGGCAGTAAACCATTTGATATTACTTGGACCTTCGACCGCCGGGTAAAGTAATATGTAAAACATTTAATTAGACACATAAATTAATGTTGTTAGAATTTTTTTATTGAATTATCAGTCCATCAACCCCTCGTTGTCGAAAAAGTCTGTCACTTTACTCGACTCGAAGGACCAACAAGTTTAACACATTTTTCTATTCCACTTATTCAATGAGCCGCGAAATATTATTCTAAGAAAATAACACTTTCATAATATTATCCATGTTGGTGGTATCTAAACTGGTCTATCTAAAACGCAAATGAATAGGTTTCTGCCAACATTTAATGCAGTAGCATGGCTTATTTAAGTTTTTTTACAGTTGTAGCATGTGGAATCAGTAGTTCAGTAGTTTTTAGGGACGTTAAGATTTTCAAGGTTTTATGTTAGATGACGACGGCATATAAGGAATCTGCATGCGTAATTGTTAATATTTACGGTGTGTAAAATATACCTATTTATTTTTTATTTAATTTATTTTATGTTATATTTATAAGATTTAGTTTATTACTGAAGATGACGCAGTAAGCGTCGAAAATGTTTCAATCTTTTAATTAACATATATCTTAGTAACAAATAACGGGAAATGAGATGCGTTAAATTAGCCACAAACTTGTTATCACATCGAAATCAAACAACTTACGAGATAACGCATTAGCATCGCGGGTTCAAATGTGAATTTAAAATCTAAAAAACATTGATAAGTATTTAAAAACCGAACTTGAAGATTGTAAGATTAGTGTAGAAGATTAAGAGAGGTAAATATTCGCCACAGTACGAGTAATTGCCTTATAATATTATTATGACCACAGCAACGGTACTGACTGCAACCACCAAGTTCCACGGCTTACAAGTAATCGGAGATAATTACAAATACCATATCAAAATCATTTTAGAGACCATAGATATATTTTAATGATTGTAGATACCTAATTTAGTGCTGTAGATGAATTTATTACTGCTCGATGTAATTCTTGTCTTATAATTGATATACTTATGCTTAGATGTAGTGCATCCATAAGTAATAAAAGTTGTTTTATCTAGACTTCATAACCCACCTACTTGTCAGGGCGTTTTTATGCTAGGATCCCCACATATGCCAACCCGTCGATAAATGTTATCGCCAACTGCGACGTCAGTACCCCCTACAGATTTAAAACACCGCTTCATTTAGCAGACTTTAGTTACACCCTTTAATTAATCACTAAATTCATTGCTACACCATTACGCAAGGGCGAGAGCTCCTGAGACCCGGTATGTACTCTGATCGACAGGAGATCAAAGTAAAAGTCATTTTATCTTCATTTCACGAAGCAATAAATACGGAGCGCAATCTTTGCATCTCGATTACGATAAGTTATCACTTCATTGAACTAAAAGTAGATGAATTTTAATTAATACAGGGTGAATATTATGTTTTGAATAACTAGGAAATGAAACGCACCTTTTTTATTTGGTTTTTATTATCGAATATTTGATTTATTACAATTATGTATGAAATATGATAGCGGTCAAGTTGCCGCCTCTGGCAGTGGCACAAATGCATGCTCTTTTAACCATATTTTTGATTACATTCTCGCGTATTATTTCAGTAATCACTTTTCGAATATTATCCTGTAGCATCGGAAATATTATTGGCTTATTGACGTAGACCATTTCTTTCAAGTACTCGATATCACCACTCTTCGATATTATACGGCATTATGTAGCTCGGACTGTATGTGATGTGGCTCCGTCTTGTTGAAACCGCATGTGTTGCAGACTCGATCGACCCAATTCGGCCACCAAGAAGTTTTCCAACATGTGATGATAGCGATCACCATTAATATTATTTAGATAAAATGTTTTAATGACTTCGACACGTTGTTAAGATGTCAGATGCTCCGAAATAAATTGTAATCAGCTACTTTCTACGACTATCAAATTCTAACTGACAAATGTCTGTCAAACCAATATGATAGTCAAATAAAATCGGCCTGGAACATAATATTCACCTGTATAAAATAAATTTGTACACAATGAATTTATTTATCTTACATAAAAGGTTATTTTATAATATGTAATTATATAAATATCTAACCGATAACTTATTGCTTCCGATGATAAATAATGCATTTTTAATAAATGTAAATATTTATATATATACATATATATATATATGTGTATCAGATTCGATTGTTGGTATTCCAAACGGAAGAAATAGAGATTTCGTTGAATATAACATTGTATATCTAAAATCTAAGCATAGCCTAGATTTTAGATATACAATGATATGATATTAGAGATATGGCTCACGTCATTATCTCTGATTATTATTTTTTTTGTTTCGTCTATCCACATAATTGTTTCGTCTATTCACTATAATCCGCGTGATAGATAGAAAATCTCTGTTATTTTAATAATAGGTCACCTTGAACATCAGGATTGAAGATGAAGAAGCAGAACAAATAAAAAACCACACATGTTTAGAAATAGAAGACAACAATGGCAAAAACTCACTGGATATAAAAATATATAGGTAAAACAAGCATTAATTACAAAAACAAATCTTCTAACTAAACGGAAAGACGAAAAATCAATTCATCATAGCGTACATATTACCTGAAACATGGACGATTAACAAGAAGGAGAGAGATATATCAGAAATAAAGAGATATGATATTGAAATGTGTTGCTGGAGAAGAATCGACAGAAGAAGCTGGTCTGAGAGAATTAAAAAGATCATGTTTTGATGGGAAAAAATGCCATACTAGAAACCATAAAAAATTGAAGATGCCGATGGATAAGTGACACCAGAACATAATGTAATTGTGGGACAGATCGCGGAAAGAAGATGTCCGGACAATGTGAATGTACTCACTTATAGACAACTTCTGAACAAGGTCCAAGACAATGGAGAGGATTTGACAGACAATAACATATTTCATTAATTTAAAAGAAGAATAAAATATGTCATTAAGGAGAACACATTCTGATTGTGTAGTTGTAATTATTCAGAACAAAGATGTGTGATGTTTTAAATTCTAATGACAAATTTCACAATAAGAATGTGTTCTTTTTAATAATTGTAGTTGTATCAACATCTCAAAAATTTAATAAAAATGAATTGTTAATTCTGGCATCTGCTATCGGTTTACTCAAAAGTATTTGAGATTTCGTAAAAAACAATGTAGATGGTTTTCAAATAATGGAACGATAGATGTATTAATTTGAAAAAGTGTGACATATGGGTTTGAAAGTTTGTCGTCAAAAATACTGTTTTGCAATGCACCTTCCCCAGATTGAAAAAGAGGTCCAGATTTGAATTCCGGAAGCGCAACAATAATATTTTTTTATAAAATTGATTTTATATGTATATCTTTATAATCAATACATTTAATTAATAAAAATATGTTCACAATTGAAAAGAATAATTCATTGTTCCGTTTCTGAATACTTTCCATTTTGAGCACTGACATGAACATCAGTTTATTTGGCTGCAACCGCGCGCACACCAATTACGAAGGGCGTATTTTGTTTATATGAAATACAAAAATGAAAAAAAAAATACCCGACCGCGGAAAAGCAATTGTTTCTTTTCCAATCGCGCTATCATTACCTTCCGAGGTCGTGCGTGTCAACCGCAGCAGCCTGGAAATATGAAATATTGGGAGGTTCTTGATTAAAGTCATCAAACCCGACCTTCGTGTGCTATGGACCGCAGATTTATATTTTCATTGTGTTTTATATACACATGTATATATCTGTGCATGCGTATAAAATGGTCAGTTGACATAAGATTTATTTTAATTAATACAATGGAAATCATTTAACGTGAAATTTAACTAAAATGTTTTTTATGTTATACGAATTTCATTATTTCATGTTAAAAGAAATAAATGCTGACCTAGTCATATAATACAATAAGCAATTCAGTGTTATCCGAATAATGTTTAAAATTGTATGGATAATGTGAGCAAGCGGCATCCTTGTATATATTATTCCATGTCGGCCTAGTCAACAGAGAGTCGAGTCATAAAATCATAAACTGCTTGAAAGTATTGTAAATATTAGAAATCACAAAGCATCAGAATATTTTTTTATGTTAACCGAATTTTCATATTAAACGTAGGTATACGCACGTATTAGAATACGCACGTATTAGAGATTATGCAAAATTTTTCCACACACGCTAACGGTAATCTATTAAAAAAAACTGTTTGCGTCTACTAGTTATTAATAGTTATTTAAAAATAAATCTAGTGAAACTTTTTTTTTTCATAACACATGCATATATAAATTTAAAAAAATAAATTTACTTTAGAAAACATTAAAAATAATTTCTATCGTATTTTCATTCTTACGTCTTGTTTAAAAGCTGATTTGATTTTGTGGCGCGCTGTTATCGGATGGATGGTGCGGAAATCGAATCGTGCTTCTGTGTTCTTCTTCGTCTCTATTTTTTATTCTCATTTGCATCAATCTCCTTGTAAACCAGTTTTTAATTAAATTTATAATAGATTTTTACGTTTTTTTTTTTTAATTTTCACCGCCAATGATACGTGACTAAAACTACGTGATTAAAAAATATGAATAAGTGACGATTGAGAAAATAAAGCGGTAACAGTTAGAGTGAAATAATTTCGACCTTTCCACGTTATTATTCCTTCCCGAGTTCGCTGCACGACCATTGTTGGGCCAAACCCGTTTGTAAAGATGTATCATCGATAATTCAAAAGCGTCGAATTAAATATGCCTCTTTCATCGCGATAATTTCGCGCGCAGATAATGCCCGCCGCGCTACCTGCGCTCGCGGGGTGCGGAAATCGCGCCCCACTTCGAAAGGGACGCGCGGCAACCTCTCGCACCCGGACGGCGGCAGCGTTTCACTTCGCTCTTCTCATAAAAAGCGCTCTTATATAGAAAGAATTAATTCCAATCGTAATGTTTTCATTATTAAATTATCGGCGTCAAACTGAAAGGAACAATCGAATCGAAGCGTATTTGTTTTACGAACTGCAGATCGTCGGAGATTTTGACGCAGCGCTCGGCTACACTCGCATCTCCGAGACGTCCGGACAGTACCCGAAGACGCGTCGCACATTTCGGGTGTCGTCATGTCACCTGTCTCCCTTGCGGGTAAGAAGAGGAAATAATGCGAGGGGGCGAGGGGCATCCTCGCTCCCGATTGGTCGGCCGCCCGCTCATAATCATGTTAATAACAGTGCGCGTCACGCGGCCGCCGTGCCGGCGGAGTTTGGCCCCTCGGGCGGGTCGCGCAAGGCGCACTCTCCCGCGGCGCCCGCGCGAGGAATGACGGGGGGCTGGCCACTACCGTTTCCTGTGAAGGAGCTGCCATCGCGCTGCGCGGGAATAATTGAGCAGAGCGGATAATTACTTTTATATGAGAGCCAACCGCCGGTGACTATGCAGGCGACTCCTGAAATAACGAGCAAACGATGGACTCCGAATAATAAGACGATTTCTCCTTCGACCGTTTTAGATGTTTAACCCTTGCGATAGAACAACCCTTTTACTCGGGTTCTGTGTCGACTGTTCGGCGGAATCGCGTGCTTAAACCGTACATGGGTTATATTTCCACTTACACGCAACGCCATAAAACCGATAAAAATGCCCACAATTTGTGGATTGATCCTTCAGCGCTAGCAATTCAAATACTGTTATTTCGCCTCACATTCTACGCACTTTACCTTCGGAAACATTTCATCGGGATCTAACTTTTTATCATAATATCGATATTATTCATATTTTAGAAATATCAAACAACCAAATTCAACGTGGCAGTATAAAATATATGTCAATCAAATTTGGCAAGAAGCAATGTAAATATTGAACTAAATATAATTAAACGTATTTATATATTCGTAAATATTTATATTAATTTACCGACACATTTCAATGAACATTAGAGCGTACAGCTTTCTCCTAAATATAGATATTTCCGAACGAATTTCGAGAAATCTTGAGTTGAACAGCTCCAAGTTTGCACGAAAGAGAGGATCAACATATCGACAGTATTACGGTTTTTAAGAGGATTATAGATGGTTTATTGTGCAGATTCACATCTTTAAAAACATAATTGATTTCGGAATCCATAAAACTTTTATGGGCGTTAAATCTAGTCGTAATAAATAAATCACTAAATTAAAATGATAGATGCGGTACACTCTTTGGAAACAAAGAAGGTAGTGCCTTCTGTCACTCGGAATGTTAATGGACTAAAATTCTATTAAAATTACGACCACCTTAAGGTCGACGGTATTAATAATACAAAAATTTTATCTCAGAAGCCTAGGCTTGTTTTTCAATTAGTGTCGAGATGAATAACTTGAAAATAACAAATTATACATTATAAGTAAAGAGACAATATTTAGGTCAAAATAAATATTTAAATGGCGTGCTTGTAGATCTAGTGGTTAAATGTTCACATAGTGATTTATTGGTTAGGGGTTGGAGATTCAGGAAACCACCAAGTTAGTCGTATTTTTAAAGTACAAGCGCGTTGAAAAATAATAATAAGATTGATGTGACATGCGTAGTATAGGTATATCTAATATCTAAAAAAAATACACTTGGATGGATACTTTACGCAATTTTTCTTTTCCAAAACATGGTTCGTAACAAGGGTATAGTTATTGACTAAGCAATTAAGATAACATTAAATAGAAATTTGAATGTTTTTGTGATAGAGAATATTTGGAGCGGGGTTAGGATAAATTTTTATTTAAATTTTAAGAAATGTTAGATGAGTAAGATAAAGTTGACTCTAATTCTTCTGTTTTTAATATAAATTGATTTTGTCTTTCCATTTGGCAGTGCGACCTAACGGCATTTTTCAATTTTGTACCGTGGTCCAATTTGTTTACATGCTCTCCTCATTTATAAACCACGAATTTGTCAAAATATTGGTATATGTATATACAGTTTTATTTATTTATTTTACAGAAAATATATTTTCTTAACACTAAATATTTAGAAATATAAACAGGATGTAAAATAAATGATAAGAAAATGTATTTTATTAAAAATATCTTCATAATAATTCTTATATTAAATATATAGATGTGTAGATTTGTCAATGGATGAATTGCAATGATGTATAAGTAATACAAATATTAATAAAATTAACATTTTTATAGTCGAAATGTTCATCGTTAAACGAAGATAGAAAAACCGCCCTTCCAAAAATAACTTTATTGAATTATATTGACTGGATAATCTTTATTTAGTGTCCCGTAGGAAGAACGAGTGTCAATTGCCATTATATTTGATGGATGAGAGCCACACTGTAACGATCTATTGAATTTTATGACCCTAAAGGCTTCGGCGCTGTTTCCTGGTGGAGCCACTAATGTCGCGCACAGCCGCTAACGCGCCAAATTAATATTATGACACGTTTTTATTATCGCAATAGTGTCATGATGAAATGTTTTACATTATCATAAATTTACTTCATTTTATATTCGACTTAGCTTCATTCAAAAGTGGTTTTTTACAATAAATCCACTCTCACAAATCATGTCGGTTTTTGTTTGCGTCCAAATTGTAAAAAATCATAATTCTAAATTATTATAAGGGATATGATATTTGCACCACAATTTAAATATTATGTAAGTAAAAAAAAATAGAACACATTGGTATTATAAAGTAAAGTGATATACTAAAATAAACAAATAATTATAATCGAATGTATGTCAGTTTTAATAATGCGATGGCAGATGAATATGTTAAAAAATATGCGAAATCAATCTATACACTGTATATAAATAAGGTAGATATTTGATGTTTTAAATTATGCTAATGTCAATGACATACCGAATCCATCAAAATGTTGAAAGAAAATGATATCTGTGTAATATTATATATGTTTATGCGCATACGCAATACGTGTCAATTGATGGCCTCCTGAAACGAGACTCGAACCCTCGCCCACTAAATCACTAGGTGAGTATCGTAACCACTAGACAACAAGACGTCAAAATGGGTATAATAAAATAAATAAATCTAAATAATATAGAAGGGTTAGGTAGGTATACTATTCTACAGGCACCTCGATATTAATTGAACTACTGAATTCAACCAAACTATTTTAAGTTATTGTGTATTTAATTCTGACTAACTATGGAGAACACATTCTTATTGTGAAGTTGTAATTATTCAGAACAGACGGTCTGTGTTATTTTTAATACTAATTAAATGTATTAATTAGAAATATATACATATAAAATCAATTTTATCGAATAATATCGCTATTGCTACCTTGGGATTTGGAACCTGGATCACTTCCAATAAATTTTCGAAGCTATATGTTACACTTTTCAAACTAATACATATAGGTTCGAAAATTTGATTTTATATGTATATCTTTCTAATTAATACATTTAATTTGTATTAATTCTGTTTAACTTTACCACATTGCAAATCTTTCATATTTATCATTCGTTTACGTGGAGTTGGTACTAATTCACAAAATCCGTTTTGTCACAGTCACTCGTGTGCTAATAAGTCGAGAGCGGAGACGGTGTGCGGACAGTGTCGAGTCTTGTAGGAGCTGAATTATTACATTGTCACGTTCCAGTAGGTATATGGCTGGTGGACACGAGATGTGAGAATGAGAGGGCGAGGACTGTGAGACACATTCTTGGAGAAAAGACGGCCCGATACCAGACAAGAAAGTTCTAATATAAAACCCAACAGCGGTACAGCATCTTAACAGTGCACCAATTGCGTGTGAAAAATTAACATTAAACAAAGTACGAACAATTAAAAACATTTTGTAGTAGATAGGCACATCAGCAACTGCCAATTATTTTTTAATTGGTCATTATTGATATTTTATACGCATATGCGTATCTTAACCACATTATTTTCAACAACAGTAGATAAACATGCCCTTTGAAAATATATTATTATCGGCGTTTACTAAATAAAGTCCCCAAGAAAGTAGTTTAAATCAGACTATCGCATAAACCTCTATCCGAGAGAGAAAAGCTGGAAAAGGGAACAAAAAGCAAATAGCACGATGGGAGAAAACGCATAATGAAGGCGGTTGATTCAGATAGTAAATAGAGCAAGAGATGCAAACAATATGCAAAGTTGTGCAATGTGAGGATTGCTTTAATTAAGCGTTGTAGAGCGGTCGTGTCGCCGCCGGGACTGGTCAGGGCGCTAACGACTAAGGCCTCAGTGCTGCAGAAAAGCCTTGAAATTGAAATCGTCTGTTTAAACGATTCCTTATCGACGTCTGCTATCTTAAGCTAACAGCATGGGGTGGAAGTTGTATTGAATGTCGAGAGAAATGCTGAATAAGCTTGGACGTTTGTGTATTTCATTACCAACATTAAAGGGAATATAGGAAATTTGTTCACGTAATAATTGTTAATAGACGTTTATTTATCTTTTTTTTAAATATGATAGTACACAGCTATCGAAGATTAAATTACTAAATCATATTAAATATAAATAATGATTTAAGATAATTGAGAAAAAAAATCAATTTTAAATTCTATCACAAGAAATTGAATAAAAGCTGTCAATTCTACAGGGTGGTAAACACACTTTATATAAAATAAAACAGAGTTGTCTATTTACTTTTAAATGTACCTGCGGCAATGGGAGAAGAGCAGTGTGTAGAAAATAAATGGGTATACACGAGAATAGATGACAGCGGTCGCCAAAGGACGTCCAGGGAGCTGGCGGGTCGGGAGTCGGAGTCACGACTAATGCTAATTCCCCTTCGGACTTAATATCTAGCTGCTGGTTCTCGCTCGGATGGCTGCAACACCTTGCACAGCCTCTGCATAGCAGCATCCGCTATTGCGTGTGGCAAACAATGCAACTGAATTCATTTGTCATTGACTGTCTTTAAAGAAATGACACATCAATATTATGTTTCTCGATCTAAATAGGCAAACAATTTAACCTATTGTGAAAATTTAATGGCGTGAATGATATCTAAATACACGCAAGTAAATTGAGGGTGTAAACTTTTGCGTCCGTGTGTGTTTCAATTTGTTACAGAGTTTAAAAAAGAATTTAAAAAATAATAATTAGGAGAAAACATTCTTATTGTGAAGTTGTAATTATTCAGAACAGACGGTCTGTGATATTTTAAATATTAATTAAATGTATTAATTAGAAAGATACAAAATCAATTTTATCGAAAAATATTGTTGTTGTGCCACCAGGATTCAAACCTGGATCTCTTTCCAAACCGGGTAAGGTGCATTATCCAACTATGCTACAGCGACAATATTTTTAGTGACAAATTTTCGAACCTATATGTTACCTTTTTGATATTAATACATTTACATTTTTACGGAGTCTCAAATACCTTTGAGTAATCTGATAGCAGACGCCAGAATTATTTATTTATTTTATTATTTTATCAGTAACTATATAATACTATGTAAAAGTCTGTTTGGACTGTGCCCGTCTCACTAGAGAAATTCCGTGTCGAGACGGGCATTGTGAATTCATTCTCGGTGGCGCAACAATAATATTTTTCAATGAAATTGATTTTATATGTATATCTTTCTAATTAATATATTTAATTCATATTTAAAAAAATAATAATTTATTACAACGCAGTCGCACGTCATATTATTCATGACGTATATTTCTATACGTTTCTTGGTTAAAGATCAAAGTCAAATCCGAAGATAAATTAATATTTTGATTGAGAGATAGTAATTTTGATTAAAGAATCTTATTAAATTAACTAACACGTTTGGGGTATATTCGGTAACGTGGGTAGGTAGGCAATTTTAATTCAAGAACGGATAAGATGATTTTATAAAACGCTAAAATTTATATACACCAACAGGGTGGCCCAAAAAAAGTGAGAACATTTCGTAAAATATGATATAATTATATCAAAATTACTTTAACTATGTCAACAATAGCTTAAATAGTTTACTAATTTACTTACTTACCTATTTACCTATGTTACGTTTTATTTCGACAATTCTAAACTGATTATTAATTTTTAGATTGTTTGAATTTGGTTTTTTCAAGTTGTTGCCCAGAATGACAAAAATCACTGCAGAAGATCGTATTCTGACCAAAAATTTGCGAATTGAAAAATGTTGGCGCGCTAGGAAAATGATAAAAAAATTTAAAAACAAATCCTGGAATATTGCTAGACATTACAGCATAACTGGACATTACAGCTGGATGGAGCTCCATCTCACACAGCCAGAAATACAATCAACTTTCTTCGTCGTGAGAATGTTAATTTCATAGAGCCAGGCATGTCGCCACCGAACAGCCCAGATTTAAACCCAGTAGATTATGCAATATGGGGTGTATGGAATTGTATTTTTTGGGCCATTCTGTATATTATTATGTTGATACTTTCATACTGTTCAGTGATTGAGAATGAAATATAACTCATACATACATTTAATAATAATTAAAAATTATATTTTTAAGATTACAATGAAACAATTTTTCCCATTTATAAAATAGATCAATACCATACCGGAAGGCAGGTATACTAACAATGTTATTTGAGGATATTAAAATAACAAAAATATATGATCATAAATATAATTGTAAGGGCTCACGGCTCCCGTGGGCTACTTGTACAGAATGGCCAAATGAGAATTGATCAACCAATAAACTAGATGTTTAATTAGATAAAATAATGAGAATTAATCAACAAAAATGGATATAGAATGAATAAGTGTTATTTCAATAATATTGCTCTCATGAGGAAATAACATCGGCGTATGATCAAGAAATAAATTCCGGATTTGAACTAATGAATAATAAATAATCAGGGGCGTGCAGTGCATACAAGCAAAAAAGCTGTGCGTTACTAAAAAAATTTAATAATTGGATTAACACAAATGAAAACATTATTTTACATGGCTTTAAGCTATTCACATTACTCTGTTCTGTCTTTAAGCTTATGAATTACTCAAGTCATGTAAATGGCTATTTACTGAATTGAAAATTCCTTTCAGTTGATCCGTTTTGTATGGAGTCGTCACCTATGCTGTTTTTAACAGAATGACATTAGAAAGGCTTACAACCGCGTGCAAATCATTGAAATGTCTACTTCCTCTTTTACTAATTCTCGAATTTTACTATCTTACTATTTTTTAATGTATTAACTTCATGATTGTTCTTTAATTTTAGTGCATGGATTGGTTTTTGACATGGGAAAAACAAAAATCAATTGGCAGAACTATTTCCTACGTTAACCTTTAATAAAAATAATTATTTCGTTTAGTTATTCCGTGGAGGATTTTCAAAGAATAAAAAAATCATGTTCAGTCATAAAAAGTGTTCTTAAAAACGTTCATACATTTTTTATATTGATTTTTACATGGGTAAGAAGGTATTATTTTACGTTAAAACTGAAACTTTAAGAACACTATTAATAGTATTCTAAAATTACAAATAAATACATGGTAGGGTCGTATAATACCTACTGACAAAATACCTACAGCACGCCACTGATAATAATATATTATGAACTTACAGATATGAATAAAATATAAGTACATATAAGTAAAGTATATTATGTGATATAATATTTAAAGTATGATCGAAAACTTTATTACAGAGAAAAAAAGTGGATAGCAATCAACGGAATAGCGATCAAGTAAAGATATAGGCTTGTCGAGAGAAACGAACGGATAAGCAGTGTAAATTTCTAGAAATTCTACTCTTTTGGTGACTATTTGCTTACGAACAAAGCTGCAGAATGCAAATGAGATTCCACTACTCCACATCCCCATCCCATCCAGGACCATTCCCCACATTAGCATGTCTTCGACAGTTCATCCCTCGCAGCAAGTAAGGAGAAAAACATATAGTAAAATTCAGCCACTGAGAAGAATCGGAGATAGCACTAGTATTAATAAAACCATTTGTTAGAGGAAAAGGGATTGGTTTTTTTACTCGGATGCTTGAGAACAGAGTGGGATCTATTGATCAGATAGCCAGATGAATCAGTCGTCACGATGCAGTATGTTCAATACTAATGTGATCCAGGTCGGGGGTCAAATACACAAGAGGAGGTTAAGGATAAAAAGACTTTCTGGGGAAACTGAAGGGAATAAGGGGCGGTGCAAGCTCGAAAAAAACATGAAGTTACGAAAAATAATAAATTGTAAAATACACACAAAGAAAGAAAGTATATGCAATACGGTATTATTACTCAAAAAAATGATGATAAAAATAATTCTAAAAAAAAAGACTCTTAAATGTCCAACTCTTAACAGAATTCAAAGAACAAAAATCATACAAAGGAAATTCAATAATCCAAATTTAAAAAATTATAAATAGATTAAATATTAGAAGCAATTTCCGATCTACAAGATTTAGAGACAAAATTGATATTCCAAAACTTAAATATACTGCAACCCAAAACCACTTTATTTATTAAGGACAACATATTCCTATTGTGAAGTTGTAATTATTCAGAACATCAACAAGAGAACAAAACGTCAACAATATTTTTCGATAAAACTAGTTTTATATGTATTTTTCTAATTAATACATTTAATTTGTATTTAATTAAATTCTTTAATAATCTCCCCCTTAGAATCAGAAAAATTACAGACTATGAACCTTATGTTGTATCTGAAACCAAAAAATATGTATACAGACTAGCAGATACATACATTATATACCTCTTATATACTCCTCTATACACGAGTCGTCGATTCTCATAGAGAAAGAAAAAATGTAAAAAAAAAATATATATATATATATATATACATATAATTACATTTATAAATGTATTATATCTCATTTTACATATCTCCTAATAAAAACTATATGTATAAGTAGAAAAATCATTGAGTACCTAAATTAGGACCTGTTATTCGGTATTGGCATTCTTTATTTTTAAAAATGAATAAATAGAGATGCGTACATAGAATACGTGTCACGTCTATATTCTTACTATTTTCAAACTAAGGTAAGCGCTTGTACTACGAAGATAGGACTAACTTGATGACCTTCTGGAACGAGGCTCGAACCCCCGACTACTGGGTCACTGGCGAGTATCGTAACCTAGTGGTTAGTGAATGAATGACCAAACTCAAATTTAACATTAAAAATATCAATGACAACGTTCGGTATAATTTGAGTGTGTTGGAACCATGTACAAATTTCGTTACTGAATTATATTATTCAGACTCTAAGAACATAATTAAATTACTGAGAAATTCCGTGGAGAAAACAAAAAAAAAATTTGATCTTAAGTACAAAAATAAGTATTTCAAGGCATCAATAATTATAACTACATCAATGAAATGTTGTATAAATGAAATACCTTCATGAATAATACTGGAACAATAATTTTAAAAAATAGAGAAAGAATACACCAACTATCCCTTCGAAATGCTATCTATAATACATAAATATAATTCTCGCCGTTTGTACGTCACACTTTTAATAATGGTCTGCAAACGTGTACACACTTTTCGAATAAAATAATTATATAATTTGCTTTTACAATATTTTTAACGATCCATTTCTTTGCATATACGACCTGGGTAGGTACCTACTTCTCTTGTGTTCAATAATTATTTTATTCGATACTAGAATGTAGACAGCAACTATTCTGTGTAAATTTGAAAATAATGTTTTGAGTATGTCCAAAGCTACAAATGTCTCACAGAGTAGTTGCGGTAACATGGGTAAATAGGTAAACGTTTCATTATGTAAAGTGATCGCTTAAGCCGGCCGATGACAGGTCGTAAGCCCTGTAATGCCCAAGACTTTCATACTTCCCATGTAAATAAAAATAATAGTTTCGTCTCTGTGATACATCTATATCTTGAAAATAATGATTTTTTCCCGTCATTATTCGAAAGCTTTGTGATCAAAAGCCTCATTATACAATGCTAACTATCAAGTTTTAAATAGAAACATTTTTACGTTAGTAAAATAATTATGAGTAGGTATAAAAAAAACTTTTTTGTATTTTAAAATGGTTTATTGATCGCACTGTGTATACTTCTTTAATATTGCTACTGATAACACTTCTCATATCTTAACCAAAGATGCGAGAAACAGCCTGCATTTAAATGAGGAAATAAAATGTATGTGTAACACTCCGCGTCACAGTGGCGTGACACAATAGTCCGGAGTAAAATTGACACGTGAACCACGATGACGCTTGTCGAGGTGTGCTTGCTAGACATAATAAATCAATTACGAAATAGTCCTCCATCGCAACCTTTTGTTGTGCATCCGAGGAATGTGACTTTATGAGACAAATGCGCGAAAGTGAATTATGGACCGCGCGCCGGAGCACTACATGCACCGACGATACTCGCTGGACCACTTGCAGTGCTGGGACCTTCAGCCGAGTCACGTGGCACCTGATCAAAAAATTACAAACTCTAATCGAAAAAATTAATTTATGAAAATATCAATTAAACACGGAGCGCACGATACATGGCGAACGCATTTACTTCATGCCATCCCTGATAACCTCTCCGTGAGGATCAATATTTGATTAAACATATTAAAATAGGCTTTAAAATAGAGTTTGGTTTTGACACTTAACTCGAATTTAATTATCTGTACCTCATTATAACACTTGAGAGTGAGAATTTAAAAATAGAATAGGTGTTTATCACACGAACAGCCAATATACTTGTGTTTGAATGTACGCCGTGAATAAAAATTGTTATACACTCTGACCACCTCATAACGACTTCGTACGTAATTCGTAAGTTTTTTAATCCACGTAATAAAATAATTAACTATCCTAATCTCTAAAGTGAAGATTTGAAAAATATTCAAATTATTATCGAAATTGATAGTTTATTAATTACAGCATCCGCATGATTGACATGCACTTGACAATGAGTAGGTACTTACAGGTGAACAAATATTAAGATATGTTGTTTATTTGGCGTTGTCCTTTTTACATTGTGGACCGGGTCTGCCTGCGATTTGACATCACGTATACGAGTTTCTGGTCCAAAGTAAACAAACAGATAGAATTCCACCAGTGCCAGTGACTATGAAATATTTGCAATGCAAGCCGTCGTATGACTCGGCTAGTTTGTTTTGAGAAATTTATCGAGCTCAGTCGTGTTAGTTGGTCCTTGTCGGTTGGCTGCGGAGCGCTCGCGGGTTCCCGTTGTTGTTAAACAAATTGTCACCCTAGCACTGCGAGGTTCCACGCAATACAATGAACTGTCCAAAGTATCTTGGCTTACACAAATCCTGTATTATATGGGAAAATGGAGGACAGTTAAATCGCGCTCAATTGAAATAATAATAATTTATTGAAAGTTTTTTTTTACCAGTCATATAACTTATTTTGAAAAAAAAGACCGACGTTGTAGATTTTATTCCATTTGAAAATTTCGAAACAACCCGACATCTGTCAAACTGTAACTTTTGAACGACAAGGTACGATATTTTAGTAAAATAACTTTTTTGTACCAAAATTCTGACTTTTTCTTTAAAATTGTCTTACGTCAAGGTCTCTAGTATTTTAGTAGCACTTGTAATATATTTTAGAACAATAACTACTGTCGATTTGAATACAAATAAAATATGTGAGTTATATACCTACGAGTGACGCTCGATGTCAGGAATAAGTTTACTTTATTACTCTGAATTATATGGCTACACTTTTGTAAAAATTTCGCCTAACGGGCGATGGTCCAAACTCCACTAAAACATCGACATTCAAAACTTTGAAGGTAAATATCTCAGTTTGTTGTAAATCTAGATTTTTTAGAGATGAACGCGATAAAATATGAGAGATCAAAAAAAAATATTGTTGCTGGAATTTTGGGGGCAAAATACGTAACCCTGTCGGTAAAAATAATTTTAAATTTATTATGATACCTGATATATTAGTTTTCCTCGATGATAGAAATAAATATATGGATATTTACTGTTTCAGGGGTAAGATTGTAGAACTCCATAATCACATGTGTAAAAAGAAAACACATGTTTTTAAAATTTTTGATTAATATTGTTTTCTCAGATGTTTTGTATATTTAAAACAAGCGGATAAATATTACAGTAAAATATACAAAATAAAATGTGGACAGTAGATTCATAACAATGTAGATTTACAGAAAAATCTACTCCCGATAGACTGTAAAGAATAGATGCTCCACTGAAGTAACAGTCTGACGAGATTAACGAGATTGATATAGCTCAGCTGGGAGAGCATTCTGCTGGGTCCCGGGTGTAAATCAAAAATAAAAAATAATACATCGACGGAAGACGTAAGATATTATTCGGTAGGTACCTATCTATTACGAACCCATTATTATTACATATTACCCAAGCCGGCTCCAGACTTTAGCCGCCACAGGCAAAAAAAATTAATAGTATAATAGTAACAATTTTTTTAATAATTTTTATTAATAACTTAAGTGAAAAGGATGTTTTCAATTTTTGTAAAACCATCCCCATAAATTGGCCGCCTGCGTGCCATACATGTTATGGGCGGTATTTTGTTAGGCCGGCATTTTGTAACTTGCCCAAGGGTGGCTTTTTGCCAAAATACATTCTGGACACTAGTGTTGACTACAAATTACTGTTTTATTAGGAAATAACTATAATGTTATTTATTAAATTTGCGTTCTTGGATTGTTTACACCTGGATTATTTGAATTACACACTATCTATTATTGTTTCGCAACTTGGGATTCTGTTTTTCAATTTTTATATATTTTTCGGCCGCCCCCTTGATTTGGCCACAGGCAGGTAGATGCCTGCTTTGCCTGTGCGTAACGCCGGCTCTGTGCGTGTACCTAATTTATTCCTTTATTCCTCAGAAGTTGTAGTCACCTTGTATCGCTCTGTTTATGCATGTTGGCTCAATTAGTTTGTTTGAGGTATCCACGATCCATAGGTGCCCCGGCAATACCACCCGTCTTGGCGTGAACAGTATTTCATTGAGAATGACGATACGAAATGTGCCTTTTGAGATGGTTTGTTGTACGAATTGAATGCATATGAAACGCCGCAGCTCTGAGATTGCAGACAATTACGAACGCTGGCGAAGAGAACAAGTGACGGAATTCAAAGCGCCGCATATTATTATATATATATATTATATTATTATGAGATGGAAACTACTTAATAATGGAATTTTATCGTAAATTAGATAGAATCAAGATCCAGATTGCGGGGTCACGGTGCGCGGAAAGTTAAACGCCATGAATTAATTAAACCACAAGAACTAAATTAGATGCTGGAGTGAGTTTTAAAAGTCTTTCCTACCAAGGTCTATCACAATTAATATCTAATCTTAATAATTCAAACCAAGAAGTTTTCTTTCAACGCACTCCGCATCAAATGAGACCCCGCACCTCTGCAACAACACTGTATATCGTTTTTTTTTTAAATATTGATAGTTACAGGAAGCGTCGGCCATCTTGGGTGATATACAGTCTTGCTACTGTTGCAGGGAAGCTTACTTAAAAATTATGTTTAATGGTACTTTTATTTATTTTATATGATTGTTTAATGTATTATTCGATTTCCAAAAAGATACAGGTACAACGTTGCGGCATTCATAACTCTGATCTGCCCAAAACCGATATACAGTATTGTTGCGGAGGTGGTCTTAAAGACTAAAACAATGTGTGACAATTTGTATTTATGATTATTTTATTTTATATTTTTCTTCATTTATTACATAATAACAGCATAGTTAAAACTTAATTCACGGACATAAAATTAAATTTTTTTCATTTGCAGCAAGATCCACTTATATTAAATTAATTATATTTAACGTGAAAACTGGCGGAAATATAATATGTACTATATTATTGTTTTAGATGATTATAATAAAATAAATAATAGAAAATATGTTCCTGAATCATTATCGAAAAGGGTCGAAATTCACAGAATAGGTTTGCAAAATATTGCGAATATTTAAGAGAATGTAATACCATTAGTTATACCGGTGTCGTTGTAAGTTGTAATAAACGATGCGTTTAACCAAACCTCCGTTATATCCTCTGGCAGATTTCACATTACTTCATATTGTCACCATAAACCTGCAAGTCCTGCGAGCTCGCTGAAAGCTATCGATGCCAGAAACATGCGTCGCACTGACCTCTCATATTACAGGAACCATAACTCACCATCCACTTGTACACGATCAGTATCCATCGTCTTCCTTACTTTCAACCCTTTTGATGGCAACATTATTTGCTTCTAATATTAATTCATCGCATTATCGGATTTCTATTCGGTGTCCCAAAATAGAATAGCCATATTATGAAAGTGAAAAAATGAGTTTATCAATTATTTCGCGTCACGTTATTTTAAAGTACCTAATATAATCCAAATTTTAACAATTGTGAAAAATAAGAAGCGTGATATTCAGTGTATTGTTTGTTAAGAGTTTAACGGTACTCCGCTAGTGTTTATTTTGATAATAGAGCAAGTCATTTCAACCTTAAATTTTTAATTTCCTTATCAGCTACATGCAACATTTATATGTCGAAATAAATTATAAATTTAGTAGACTAAATATATTTTGATACATTGTGTTGTGTGATATAAAAATATTTTTTAATCAATTCAAAAGTAAATCTTTATATATCTCGAAACGAAAGAATCATGACTTGGACCACTTTCATAATAATGGGAACATATATGGCATTCTATTAAGATAGTAAAAAATGAAAGAATTAGGAGGGAATTTAAAGTTGATATTACCTTAGAGAACGGGATTAAGAAAAAAGGTTTGGTGGTATGAGTGAATGAGGAAGAATAAAAAATCTTCCGGTAAATCAGTTAGTTCTGTTAGAAGCCTCAACACTTAGTTCTGTTAATGAGCATGCATTAGAATATACATAAATGTGGATGAGGCGAGAGTTGTGGGTCAGGTCACAACCCACCCCCATAGAGGAACGGCGTAATGGTGTGTGACATGTCTGTATGTCCTGACACTAATTAATTCGAATCGTTTTCAAATTAATTACTACCTACTACTTAGCTAGGATACCTGTCTACCATGTTGCACAAAAATTCGGCAAGTGCCGTTGGTAGTACCTACTATGGTATTTTTATCAACATATCTGAATTCTGTTGATGAGTAACGCGATTGGAAACAAGAAAAAATAAAAACAGTGAAGAAATATTTGAATTGTTACGATTACCCCGATCACCTTAACCGACGTAACTCACGTAATTTATAATAATATTGGTAATATATTTAACATCAATGTGTACAATTCATGTGATTGTAAATCATCGAATTATATTAAAATTCAATGGATTTAATAATACTTTAATACTATAATCTCTTTATCATCAATAGCTCGAGTTGGTATAAATAAACAAAGTATGAATGTAATTTTAGTGAAAAATGTTAAACATCGAATAAATACATATTAAATCAATGAACGGAGTGATGGTTTTGTTTATTTACATAAAACATAGTAATAGCGTTTCTTACCCTCAAATTTTATTTTATTTTATTTTATTGTACTGAGGGATTTTGACAGTGTATAAACTTATTATAATTATAATAAGTTAATATATTTATGAAAATCCACAGAAATGTTTATGTACATATGTATGTTTGGGTGCAGAAGATAAATAAAAAGACAAAAAAGAGGGTAAAAGGGTGTTGAGGTTGCAACTATTGTTGCGATAAAGGGAAAACAAAACTTGTTTGTAGGTAGAATGATTAGTCAAAATTGAGATTAAGGTGGTTCATAAAAAGAACCCTTTAAGCGCAGTAAGGCTAATGTTGAACAAGCCAATTTCTGTAAATTTCTCATTATGGTATTTGCATGACCGCGAATGAATGAATTTTGTATGTAAGATGTTCTACTTCTGGGAATATGGAAGAGTACGGATTGCCGGGTTGATGGAACGATGAATCTAGATGGAACATGGTGAGATATTAATTACAATTGGTTGGGACAATCAATATGGCCTTGCATTAGTTTAAATAGCTCAAATAAAACCTACTGATAATATTGCTTACCTATATAAAACTCTGTGAGTATTATTTAATAACAAAATAAAAGCTAGTAATAGTATTGCTTTTCTAAATAAAACTGACTGATAGTTTTGCACGAGTCATATTCCTTTATTACTTATGGGTGGATATGAGATTCGTTAAATTTTTTTTTTATGGCACATATTGGGTTCAATTATATAATTTTATTTTCCATAAGTTATCTAATGGCTAATGCAATTTACAAACTAGCTAAATTTTAATGGAAATTATGTAACATTGTGTGGATTTGTAACTGGATAGCTATGATACGGCCTCGGCTGGCGTGCGACCGCTCGCGATTATAAACCAATCAGCTGTGCTGAATGGAAAATACTTGTTTAACAAATTGTTAAATAATATATATAAACATCTTTTATTTATTTACAATAATTAATTTAGTTAAGAATAATTAATTACTATTTAAATTAAATTAAATTTATAAATTTCATTTCCTAAATTGTTATAGAATTCCATCATCTCTTCTTCCACTTTGCAATACTAAACATGAAATATATGGCGTTTTTATTCACGTAGGTGTCTTCAACATGGGATAATTATACAAAAAAAAAACACATTTAATTTTTTCTACTCATTTCTTTCTCGCTAGTATCTATGAATATACTAAATAATGTAACAACATTCTTATAAATTGCATTCTTATAATAAAATGTTCCGAAATTTACTAAAGCCGGCTATATACGCAACCGTATACCTGTTCAGGTAAACATGACAAGTGTACCGAAGCTCAACTTTCCCCAAACGCGTATCGGCAAACCTGTGATGATCTCTCAGTCAACCGTAGTATCGGTACAGCGCTATTACGACGATACAGTAGCGCTAGTAGGTCTTTTCCTCATCCTACAAAATAAACAAATAAAACCGCGACAGAAGTGGTGAAAAGAACAATTGTTAAAGGGAAGCCCATACAGTCACGTCAATTTGATAGAAATTAAATAGTACAGCTTCAATATGACAGTCATTTAAGAATGAATGGTTCAGATTTATACAGTTTAATAAAATCTTTCACAATCACGCTGCGCTTGCGATGTGCCATTCTTTCGAACAACGCAACGCGACCTTTCCCTTCGCGGCAGACGGAACAGCTGAGACCCGCCCCGCGCACTAGAGTAACACACGCCCAAGTTTCCCTGATGCTAGCACTTATCGACAGGTTTGAAAATATGAATTTTCAATTGTTGTCAGGTCGCCTGTACATTTAAGGATACCGGCCAGTTTTATCACATACGCGCTCCGGTTTGCCTGTACATGCGATCTGAACAGGCATACCTGTCAAGTATACCGTTGCGTGTGTGGCCGGCTTAATACGATATTTTTAACGTAATATTTTATACCTCCGATGAAATATATTCTAAAGGGTGTTTCTTTAAGATCCATAGAACTTTAAAATTAAATATAATACGTAAAAATTGTGGTACTGGCCATGGTATTAGCCTTATTGGAAATATAATTTTTTGCCATTAGTGCTTAAATATGGTTTCACGCATATGGGTGCCGCGGCTGGCTCGAATAAAGCGCAATCTGGAAATCTAATTTTCGGCCACTTTTTCGCATACCGCAAATAACGCGACGAATATTGGCTTCCAAGTCGTCTATTATCTCTGGTTTATCGGCGTAGACTAGCGACTCAACATATCCCCACAGAAAATAATCCAAAGGTGTTAAATGACACGATCTTGGACGTCCATTACGCGAAATTATGCGCTCATCGAATGTTTCCTTCAATGATTGATTGTGGCGCGCGCTTTGTGGCATGGCCGGCATCGTTTCGGAAGAAACAACAGCTTCGTCGTTGCCCACTGTATGACATATCTGCAGATGCGTTTATCGATTAACATGGACTAGCGCGTGATTAGTTTTGCGAACTGAACCTCGATTTTCGAAATAAATTTGCACAATTTGCAGGCGTTGTTCTGGCATAAGTCTATTCATGGTGAAATAGCAAATCAAACTGAGCACAAATCAGTTGTCAGCTGTCAAATTAGCTGTCGTTGGAAAAAGTGTTGCCAATTCGAAAAACAAACCTCTAAAATAAAACACTCTTTATGTATGTAAAAATTATTTTAAAGATGAACATCTATTGTATGATTCCGCTGTTGAATCTTACTATTACAAAATCGTGAGTTATTCATCATAAAGGATTAAGTATCTACCTATATCAAAATGCTTCATTAGAAAATGTAAAAGATACTTCTTGATAAGTTAGCTAAGCAATGTAAACAAATTAATATGTTAATGATGTAGTGAAGTTGTAGTTAGGAAATATTTAAAAAAAAAAAACTAATCTCCGAATCTCATTCGCGTACAGGGTGAGGTAAAAAATGATGACACTTCATTGTTCTCGCGGGTCATAGTTCTTTTGTTCTCATATGTTTGAAGGAGATCATTATTTATATCGCCTTTGTTATGATATTTTGACACGGATAAGGCAAGCCTCGAGAGGCATGTAATTTAATGATTTCCCCCACGCACGCTGAAAACATATTTTTACATATTTAGGCGGATTAATCAAAAAATAATTAATTAAAAGCGGCAGAATTACGAGACGAATGAAATTACTAACTCTGCATATTTAGGACGTCGTGTAAACCTAATTGTTTTCGCGTACTCACGATTGCGGTCGGGGTTCGCACCCAACCGCGATGAGCTATGTGCAAATTTCAGGAGAGGATATTTGCGTTATGAATTCGAATTGAACAAAAAGATAAAATGCAAAAAAAAAAAATTTATAGATTTTTTTAATTCCCAAAAAAAAAAGTAAAAACATGTAGGTACATATGTAAACATATGAAACCATCCCTGCAGCAATACTGTATTTCGGTTTCGGGTAGATGTGCGTTATGAAAGATACAACATTATATATCTTATTTGGCATCGAATGGTATATGAAACAACCATAAAATAAATAAAATTACTACTAAATACAATTTCTAAGTCAGCCGCCCAGCAACAACAATATGAATCATCCAAGATGGCCGATTCTCCGTCTATTTTATTTTTGACATTTTTTGTTGCAAATGGAGGGCTCATATAGGTACATTTATATTAGAATTAATAAATAATTTTAAAAAAAAACTAAATTTAATAATATAATTTAATGTTATCGTGAACAAATTGTTTATTCGTAAAGAACAGAGATGCCACCGTAAGCTTTTTTGATGTCGGGATAGACTTATCCTTATCATTTTTTCAGTATTAACCTACGTTGATTTAAATAACGTGATGACTGAAGTATTTAGTTGTGTTATTAATTCAATATATATATATGTATATATTCTAAAATCAGTAATTAATATGTACATGTCGCTTAATACACATTTTTAATTTGTTTTAAACGAAGCCTGATAAAGTGTGCATTTGTTTTTATTGTTATTACTTTTATATCCGCAATATTGAGTTTTTGCTCGGCTTGAGCGTGGCTTTGATGACTATCTGCTGCATGAAATTTACAATAATGACTAATAATTACATAGCCGCTGATAATGCAACGCACTTGGCTCTCCAAATTTGAATGTCCGCGATTTTAGCAATTTCAACTCGATCACATTTCCCCATATGTGCGCGATGTACGTCTCCGCAGCGCGGTGTATCAAAAGCACTAAAATGAAATTGAATTTGGGCAGATCAAATATTATTGTTAAACGTAATGATCTGATTAATGGTTGCTAATAGCATACACTAAAAAAGCCAAATCCGGATAGAGGTAAATCGTTTATGATCGTATTATAAAACGGACATTTGTGTAGGCAACCATTACTGTCACTCGTCCATCTTACGTTTCTAATCTCTGCAATGTTAGTCTTTATGATAGAATAATGAAATAACGGTGCCAAACGAACAATTAAAAACGTTTTAGATAGAATGTTCGTAATTAAAATCACATAAAATTCAGATTTGTAAATAAATTCACATGGATTCAAGCAAGTCACGTAGAGATATGAAACTGTTTTGGATTACTCGTGTAGTATTTGTTGCATTCCTTAATCATTTTTTTATTAAGTAGACATTATTTATACGAGTGTCAAATATTTAGTATCTCCTGGGTTATTCTGCCGCGGAGATGGGTACAATTGAAGTGTGACCCGAAACATCATAAAGATGAGAAAAAATATCCAAGGCACTACTACTGAATATATTAGCTGTTCGTACATTGTCGGTTTATTAATCATTTCTCAGTTAATAATAAATATTATTTATGTGCAAAGACTTATATACTTATATACTTATAAAAGTATGGTCACTTTTGGGACTTGAATCTAGAACTTTAAATTGCTGATATAATGCATTATGACTAAACTATGTCAACTATATCACATGTTACTTTTTTAGTGAGGCGTCTATTTTTCCGGTTGGAAACAAACATTGTAGTATAATCGGTATAAGCATTCTACCGCCAATTGTCCCGGTAGCAACTATATTTTTTCAAAAGCTAGATCTATTCTACATATTTTCATATTTAATATGTTTAATTATCACGAAGCTATATTCTGAATAATCGCAAATTAACAAGTAAAATGTACTTTCACTCTGTAGTGGCAACCCTTTATGACATTGAGAAAAACAGAAATCACATGAAACTGATAGTAGAAATACAGCTTACTCCTTTGAAAATAATACGCAGTACCGACACAATTGATGATTTTACATACAGGTGTATTAATTACTCATTACTCTCAATGTTTTATTTCTGCTTAATAGCCCAATGAGCATTGTCCACGCGATCATGAACACCGAAGCCGGCAATTATAATCGTGGCAGGTCAAAAAATATGACAGCAATTACTTACAAACACAAACAAACTACAATGTATTTAGAAAGTACAGTACATTCGGCTGATAGGGCGTCGCGCAGCCATAAAACAAACGTAAAATTCAACAGAAATCCAAGGCTGGGTGGAAACCAATAACCGATCCAACGGGGCGGGACAGGCTCTGCTTACATATAACGTATATACGATGCGGCATAACTTTTCAAGGCTGCCTCTTGTAATTTTCTCATTAACGTGAAGGTAAATAATAAAAAGTAATAATATTTAAACGGGTTCCCGCGAACTAGAATCATATAAGTCATGCCAGACCGTTTTTATTGTGCAGAAGTGCTTCATCATTCATTGTAGAAGGTAATGAAATGAAAAACGTTATAATTTATTATAAGACGATGAACGCTGCTCAAATTTTCAAATTTCATATAAAAAGTTAGATTTAAAGATTTATAAAATATAATCACCAGATATACTTGAAAATCTACAATATATACATATACATTCCTCCGCAATCCTCCCATAGATGTTCGCATCATCCGGTATCACACAGCAACGAAATTGCAAAACAATTACATTTGTTTTTTAAAGAAATCAGATTTTTAATCTGTCTCAATAATTTTTAATGTGGAACTCTGTTGATGGAAATAATAAATTTGCAAGTTGGTACTTCCATATTTTAATTATAAAAATTCACAAACGGAAGAAAATATGCGTAATATATAGAGAAATTGATAAATAATGACATCAATTAGTTGTATTTTTAAATAAATTATTACGGTTTTAAAAACTTTCCTGTAATTTGTTGACGGGTGCACTAGGCATGGACTTAGGTTATGCTGCTAATATCGACGATATAAAAGCGATGGATATTATAGGTAGGTATATGGGTATTCAAGTTATTAACTAAAACAGTACAAATAAAGTAGATGGATTTTTGGAACGATATAAGTATTAATTTGAAAAGTATAGCATATAGGTTCGAAAATTTGTCGTCAAAAGTATTGTGTGCTGTAGCATAATCGATTAATGCTCCTTTTCCGAATTGGATAGAGATCCAGGTTCGAATCCGGTAGCAACAACAGTATTTTTAGATAAAATTGATTTTATATGTATATCTTACTAATTAATACATTTAATTAGTATTTAAGAATATTTTTTTAACCAGATAAACTTACATCATGCATAGGTAGTATGATATTTATAAATCTGAAACATGCAGCGCGTTTTTTTTAATTTACTTATTAATATTCTTACTATTTTCAAACTAAGCTAAATGCATACGCTATAAAAATAGGAATATGTGGTCTCCTGGAACGAGGCTCGAGCCCCTGACCACTAGATTACTAGGCGATAGTCTTAATCACTGGACCAATAATTTACGCACTGATTGGAAATCTCAAGCTGTTCATACCATATCTTAAAGGGTTCATATGGATAACTAATGCTGGTAATACATTAATTTATAGCAAAATTGTAATGAATTTTAGATAATTTAGAATTATACTTGTCATGAAATACAAACGAAATGAAATGGATGATGGCGGGCTGTAGACGAAATAAAATTAGAAAGAGTAGATAAAACAGTTTGCTTGGGATACAGGTTAAATAAAAATTAGGATCTTCTATGGAAATTAAATGTATTGAGCGAGCCCTACTTGCATTCTTCCATAGAAATAAAGTATTATATTATGAAGCTACAATCTAATATTAAAATTACGAATGAGAATATTATTATATTACATGTTCCCTGTACTTCTGAATGGAATGGAATAATGAATGAATGAAATAATGCTAAAGCGACTTAAATCCTTTGAAATGTGAAGCTGCCAAAAATAAGCCATGCTCAAATGTGATGATTTGGACGCAAAAGAAAAAAGAAAAAAAGAAAGAGAAAAAAGATAAAACAATAAAAACGCGGAAATTCTAATATGATACTTAGGCCACATCGTGAAACCTTCAGAAAAATATCAGATCCTGCATCTAACCTTGCTGAAGAATCTATTTATTTATTTTTATTTAGACTTTCTGATACATTGTATATATTTCTGGTACTAAATACATAAAGGATATTCACTGTCTCCTTAACTAGACCGCAGTCCAACAATTTCTAAGTGCTGTAAATACATATAATAATAATCGCTAACTTTCTATAACCGGACAAGCACTAGACATATTTTTTTTTTGTATGCATAAAGTAATAGCGATGAAGAAAATTATTTAAGATTTTCCAGACCACAGATTACACCTCCTACAGGGGCGCATCCGGGCAGAGGAGCAGGGGGACAGCCAGGGCCTAGCGCGACATTGGCGCGGTGACACGTGTACCCCCTCGCGGCCGCGGCGGGCCGAGCAGATTGCATTCCAATCGGGCCCATAACTCTCAAATGTAATTATTCGGAGCGAGCGGACCGGCCCCCGGGACCCACCCACTCGCCGGCCCGGGAGATCATTACGCCTCTAACTACTTAAAAATTTGTCCAAACAGCCACTTTGGGCCTGTCTATGTCTGTCAGTGGTCAAGCCAAATAAACACTGGCCAGCCAATTGTGATGAACATTGTCGCGCCGTAATGAAAACTAAGCAGGGGTACACATATACCTAAACAACGATGCAAATCTCTTTCTCAAAATCTCTTTTATCATTTCGAAACAAGATGGCGGATCAGGCTGACTAACGAACATAAGGCCAATGTTTCAGAAATGTTTCATTGAAATCTGATAAGAGCTACGGAAGTTATCGCGTCCATAAAATCCGGTATATCCCATATATTATATATAGATACAAATTTTAACAGAGGATAGTTTCAAGGTTTTCTAGTCATTGTTAAACAATTTAAATTTTCCGGAAGCTGCGGCATGAATGCGGTTCATCGAAATCTTCTTAAAAAGTTAATCTTTTTAATTAGTATCTATCTACCTTCAAAAGTACGCATCACTCACACTAAATACTAACATAAACATCATATTCACTTCTCTGTCTATTACCAGTTTTAAACAATGTATGTCATATGAATCAAACAAATATATAAATTATTCATTCGTTACAATCTAAATAAAATGATAATAATACTTTTAAAATTAGCAATATTAACTTGGTGGTAAAATTTAAATAAATAAAAAATATAAAATGATAATATTTAATTCAGTTAATTTGTTCATTATACACAGATAATAACCGTCTTTAGTAGAATATTGCATTATATGATACATGGCGAAATTATTCGACAATGCAATTTAAACGAAATGACGACAAAATAATTATAGTGCGACACAAATACGCGACAAATGGCGACAAAATAATTATAGTAAACACGCGAGTTATTTAGTAACTTATTATCATGTGTGATTTGTTAATGTAACGTAGCGACAAAATCAATTTTGCACAATCGATCTCCAGAAACACCTTGAATCCATAGAAGATTTTAAATGACATTCGCTTTGTATACACGTTAAAATTTAAATTTTCAATATAATCTTTTATCTTGATTTAGACTAAAATAAACAAATTGTCAGATTTTATAAATGCATTAGTTCATACTACTAACAGATAATTATTTTTCCTGTGATACAAGCCGATTTAATACTAGGATAAAAAATTTCACGTCCCAAAAATTTAGCAAAATTATAATGTGTAACGTAATTTCCGATTAAAACAGTAATACTTTTGAATTTTTCAAAAAATTGAGTTGCCATAGATAAAACTTATGATAGTTGGTGACGATTTAAGAGCAACTTTGCGAATTATAACTATTAGCGAATACATTGCAATTGTGCATTCTCTAGAGTTCGCAGTGGCAGCCGCCACGAAGTTAATTCGAAGCAATACTTCACACCCCATATTTTATGTTCTCCTGAAAGAATTTGCCACAATCACGACGCGCACTGACGAAAACGCCTAATTGCACATAAAACCTAGCTATATAACCACTGGACGCATTCTGAATGATGATTGGAACTGCTTAAACAAAAAATTAAATCAAAAATTTAACATGCTGGAGTAAGTTTCATTAAAATAAACTGTGTTTTATACAACAGGGACCTAGATTTATGTACTTTTAATATACAGATTATTAACAGATCGTTAATAATCTTGATGAGACAGCCCCACAATAAAGTTTACTGCTATTCTCATCAACAATTTGTCACCCAAATACAAAGTACACATCCATAGAATAGAAAAAATTCTAAGAAAGTTCCTTAAATTTTATTACAGAGGGTTTGGAAAACGATGAATGTCGTGGTTAAAAAACTTTTAACATCGGTTCAATAAGAGATGAAAGTTCAAATGAGATGATTATTGCCAGAATGATGGTAGACCTTCAATGGAAGAAGACGCAGCAATAAGTATAGCCGCTGACTTCCAGTTCGCTTAGGTTCGCAGTTTACGAACGACTCACTGTATCTTTTGATATTCTGGTATGTCCATTAAAGGTAATAAATAATATTTTACATGTATGTACCGTACCATACAAATGTAAAGAAAGGAATTATTTTTAGTATCTTATACATATCTAAACTTACTAGGTACTGAGTATAATATCTTTCCATTTACATTCTTTCCTAGACCTGTTAAACTTTTGTCTCAATCTTACTTTAATGCTACATATACACAGTACATATTTTGGTTTTAATTTGTTATTTACGGTATTTTACTAATAATTGTACATTAGTAATACTAATATAATTAGTATTCATTACTGCATGGTTTGACTAATTGTTTTCATTTGTTTATACAATAAATATACAATAACTTTAAGCATGTCGCAAATTTAGATTCTCACAAGTAACCATGGGAGAGAGCGATATTTAGATATTAAGTATTTTAGTGTGACGTGTTGTGTGTAATGAAAAAACTTGTTATTTATTCGTTTTACGTATTTATCCTATTCAATGGCATAAACGGTGACCATTTAAAATAAATCATTTTGTATAAATACATAGACACTACAAATTAATATGCGTAAAGATTGTTTATATTTAATAAAATATTTAAAAGTATTTTTATCTTATCTTAGAGAAATGTGTAATAGAAATGATACATTTTAAGTATTAGATATTTAAAATAAAATATAAATACTAATTAAATGTATTAATTAGAAAGATATACATATAAAATCAATTTTATCTAAAAATATTGTTGGGGAATGTCGGGAATCCGGGGAAAGTGCATTATCCATCTATACTACAGCAGACAGTACTTTTGACGACAAATTTTCGAACCTATATGTTACACTTTTCATATTAATACATTTATCGTTCCAGTATTTGAAAGCCATCACTTTTGACATTTGAGTAAACCGATAGCAGACGCCAGAATTAACAATTAATTTTTATTAAATTTTGGACACAATTACAACTTATAATATAATTACAACTTCACAATAAGAATGTGTTCTCCTATAATAAATAAAATATGACTTAATATAATGTAAATACTATATAATATTGAAATGTTCGCTAAATATGAATCTACAACATGAAGTAAGTATTCGATGGGTATTCGACGATTGATCAAAACTAATCAAAGTTTCCATTAGTCAGTTGTTTTGAAATCTACAAGACAAAACTCGTCATATTTCGACGAGTAAAAAGAACTTGCAGAACAAAAGTGTACAGTCGATTTAATGTAATAGTATGTGAACAAATCGCCGACACTGGGTACTTTGTTGCATTGAGCCACTTCACATGTCTTTTACTTACTGATGACTAGCTTCAACATGAAAAGTAAGTGTGTAAAATTCTGACTTCAGTGGCATCGCCTACTTACGGCTGCGCGAGTAAGGAAAGTACTTATGAGGTATGAACATTCACTTCATAAGTTAACGTTTGACAATCTATTATTATCTTATGATTTTCATGTAGATTTTAAATTGTTTTGCATAATATTTAAGCATACAATAAACATGATTTTAAACTGCGAACAAAGCTTCCCACAAAACCTTCAAAATAACAAATGGCGGAAATACTAATACGTAATATTACACACTTACTTTTAGCACACACATTTCCTTTGTCTTTCTGTAGATTTTACGACTATATTATTATATTACTTTTCTTAAATACTATCCTTACAGTAGCGAAATACTATTTTGTTATGTTATGAATTATATATAAATACAATGTTTTAAACAACATTTTTATTCTCGATATATTCCCTTTAACCTAGCTGCGATATACTTTTTATTTTTACCAAAAACATTACGTATTTAATTAATTTATTCGTACTCTAAATAGTTAATAGTTTAATTTCCGTTAAATTTACACAAAATCGATCCAAAAAACCTGTTTTATAACAATGCGACAAAAAATTAAAATATGTAATTAAAGATTCAAGATTTGTTGTTTTCCTGGAACGAGGCGCGAACCTCTGATCAATATGTCAGCTTCTTAACCACTAGACCAACAATCTACTCAATTCTCACTAGATTCCATCAAATCATCTGAAATAGTGAGAAAGTAAACCCGACTTCTTTAGGCATTATGAATGATGGTTGAACGCTGAGCATAATACCTAATTATTAGCTTCGTCAAAAACATTGATAAAATGGCCAAACCTGCACAAGCCACTCAATAACTAAAAATTAAAAGAATAATAAAAAAACAAGTATTGTATTTTCGATTAAATCAGAACAAAATTCTAATTTTTGTTTTTAATAATAATTTAAAGTTTTTTTATTGTTTATTGTATATTGTAAGTACACTATACTAAATGTTAGTTAGACATTTTGAGTAGTTTTATGTAAATTTTATATTAACGTGAATAGTGGAATACAGGCGCGGTCGCTTCATATATGCTTTGGATGGTTCGCATTCCTTGTGTTCTAGAATCAAAAAGCTTTGGACTTTTTGTTTCTAGCCGAAAACAGCACTGCTGTAAATAAATTCGTCCTGTCTACACACTACGACACGGTCGTAGATAAATTAGTAGGTAAATTTGTCTGTGTCGTAGTACACACTACGACACGGGGCACGCAAAGAGCGGGTCGAAATACATATACATTCTCAACTCTCTAACATCTATGAATCGCGTAAGCACGCGGATACCAGCAACAGTGGATTTTATCATTTGTTCCGTATTCACAAAGTTTGAACGTTTTCGACTTTCACGCATTCGTTAACAGCATCCAACGTACAAAAAACCACTTTAATGCTTATGAGTATAATATACAGAAGAGCATACATATTACGATGCGAGTGGATTGTTTTGAGGAATTTGTTTGTATGACGTATTTTTGACAATTTGGTTTGAATACTAGATGCCGAATTATTGAAACATTGAATATTCTTCGATTATCTATGTAATTAATCATTTGAATAAAAAATTAATACATACAATAACATGGATAGTTTACCAACGTGTTCTAATACTGTAAACAAATATAGTGTATTGTGTGAATGTATAATTGAATCATTAGTAAGTATAAACTTGCCATCCAGCATCCCTTCTACAAAAAGTTACCGACCGCCACTGGTAGAGTAATACCCTTTTGATAGTGATTCCCTTCCATACTATGAAACCCTATACTATAGTCAACAAAAAAAATGCAGCCTCCTATATACTTAAAACAAGTTAAAATGTGTAAATAAGAATTATTTGCTATTTAAGGAAAGTTAATGTTGACTACGTAACATAACATTAATTTAATCGAATGAATGACGTAACGTCTACGAAATAAGTTATAAAAAACGCAGGAAATCAATTATTATACACTGTGAATATATAATTTCTTAAAGTCTGATTTGTATGTCGTGAAAGTAAAGGACAAAAGTCGAGCCATTACACTTCACACGCCAAGTAAAAACCTATCCAGGAAAAACTACTCATTCTGGGAACTCCACTATTGTAAGCGTTATAATCAGTTGAAACGTTTAAAAAGCATGAGACGTCGGATTCCAGGGTAGCTCTAGTGTGGCTCTAATGTGAATCTGTAACGTGGCGTCAGTATGAACTTGATCGTAAGACTCGTTATCGGAAAAGTTTGTGGGTCAATTTAAATGAAAAGTAAATTACGCACCGCCTAGTTTAGGAGTACCATAGGAGTGTTATTTTTGCAGAAAAGAAAAATTATACAAAATACCACAGAGATGGAATATCTATCACTTTTAAAGCAGTCTATAGGAAAGTGCGCACGAATTAAAACATTACATTTGCCGAGTGAATAAATATTTATTTGATTCAATTAACTTTGCTTAAACAAAATAAATTACCCAGAGTGGAATCTGACAGATAATTAATATCATATTTTAATCGAGAATGGTAATATTAATAAAATAACTGTCTTTCTTGTAATTGATTTCTCAAACTACGGATTTATTTTAAACGCGGTAAAAAATGTTAGCGAATACGCATATAAGTGATTAATGTCGTAACAAAGTGGTAAAGGAAATAAACATCGCCGAATAGTTGAAA
The DNA here is from genome assembly GCA_022840565.1 of Eubasilissa regina. NCBI lineage: Eukaryota > Metazoa > Arthropoda > Insecta > Trichoptera > Phryganeidae > Eubasilissa > Eubasilissa regina. Next base: position 6,716,633 of record JAINEB010000008.1, on the reverse strand, counting down.
TGAAAGGGAGCACTGAAATCTACCCATGGACACATTTCTTATTGTAAATTTTTATTTCTCGATCGTGTATCGTACATGTACGTACGTACATACCCACGCAAAAAATCATAATTAAAATCATGCGCACATCGCTTTAATTAAAAATTCTTTACGTACGTCGGTGTATGTAGATGTATATAGTTCCGACCACATGTGTGTGTGTGTGAATGATTATACCTATATTTATGTATCCATTGATAGACACAATGAATACTTCATGTGTTGGAACGATAAATGACTTTTCATGAAAAAAGAGTACGGTACTTGCACCGAACTGACACGTGAGGTCTGTGAGAGAACAGACGAGAATGTGGCCGATGATCCTCCATCAATAACAATCACTTATGACACAACAAATTGACAGAATGTTTTATTTATTCCTTCGGTACGGTAATGCACACCGAGCACCGCTCCGAGTTCAATCTGTACAAATGGCCGGAGTTAATTTAAGGCGCGTCCTAAGTAACGTGTTAGACTTTATTATGGGGTTGTCAATTATCCATAACTAATAGAACAATTTAATCATCTCATGGACACGCGGAGGTGAAACAGTGCGTGGAAAGTTTGTAAGCGATCTCTGATCACTTTGCGAGCTTTGTAAGGGAACCTGATCAATCATTCGGCGTTGGGAAATATCGCTTTATATAATTTCATCTTCAATATTTAATACTTATTAGCTTCGAATGTGATGTCTCATTTACAATAATTACATAATTGCATTTGATTTGTTTTAAAATCCCGCATCTCAGCAATCCGTACGATAGATGTACCTCGATTAATTATAAATAAAAGTGTATTGGAAAAATGGAGTATCTAAAAAAACAACGCAATAATTGCATTAATATGAATTAGTATTACGCCTAAGTGTAACTATACTTTTATTTTTGAATTTTCAGAATTATAATGTTTACTCTGTTTTGGTTAGATTATTTTAAAACAGAAATTTATTAGATTTGTAAACTGAGCCAGGATAGATCTCGTTAAATGGATCCATGCAGGGAATGTAAGTCCGCGTTGTGTTTACGCTGGACACAAAAATACGAAAGATAAACGTTTCGCGGGCCCGTGGATTCCTAAGGAAATTACAGACTCGCAACAAAATGGAGTCCGCCGTGGCTTTTTGCCGCGAAAAGACGATTGGCCGCGCGGGAACGGAGGTCGGTACTTCCGCACGAGGCGGGCGCATACGCAAACTGCCTGGACTATTAAACCCAATCTGGAAGATATCAATTAACGGAGCTAAGCGCAAAGCGCTTCATCAAAACGAGCAGCTTTCAATATTAAAATCATTTTGTCAGTTGACTAAATAATCAGATGCTTTTTACATTATTTCTCGGGCGCTCTCGATGCTGGTCGGCCGCCTGGATGGCACCGAGACGGGTCTCGCTATAAAGTTGGCTGCCGATGTTAATTAAACCGCTTGGCAGATCACATTAATAGATGGGGGGAGGAAACCAGAGTCAGATGGGGGCTGGGCCGAGAGCCGAAGTCAGGGCGGTGATAATGGGCCCAATTTTCTGGTTTGGTCTCTTAAATCGTACAAGCTGCAACACTCCGTGCGAGAATGTTGCCTTCTATCTGCAGCAACTAATAACAATCATTAGGTATCTTAGTTATAATACGAGAAATATTGCATTTCACTCGCCGGGTTCAACACACGGTCGGAGTGCTCAGCCTTGCCATCGCTCATTCGTTACTTAAATTGATCGCTTTCGAACAATACTAAGGGGATTAAAACATTCGAAATGTATTCACTACTTCAACTAAAGTATCACAGGTACTCTACTATATATTTTCTGCGATGAAATGGATTATGTGAGAGCCTTTTTGATATTTCTGATGTGTAATAATAGTGTATATGTTGTACATAGTTTATAAAAATATAATCTTTGTAAATGGAAACATACAAAATAGATAGAAAAAGTATATATTATATCACTGTTTGATATTTACATTCGTAAAATGACAATTCGTTATTCGAAATACATGACAAAAAATAAACTATAGTGAAACATGAAAAACGAGAATAAAAGATACTACTCGAAATGCGCATAAATAAGCTACAAGACACATTAAAAAATTAAATGATTATATTTAAAGGAGATTTATTTAGTCTTAAAATAATATATATAGCTAAATATTATAAGATAGTTCAAACAAAGACAATTTTCATTTTGCTAACAAACATACCGTCTCAAATAATTGTTTGGTACAATATAAATACTTCTTAAAGCACTTTGCAATTTCACACCCCTTAATTTTATTCTAACCGACTGTTAATATAGTATTAAGCATACCGTTTAACATCGCTCTGTGGTTTCACGTCGTTTCAAAATTACAAGGAAGCAATTTCGTTGAACATTTTTAATAAGCGATCTTCGCGGACGCCACTGGCCGATTTTATCGGAGTTATCAGGTCATAGCACGAACCGAAGAGGGGGCGTGACGCACTGCGAAAACTCATTACACTTCAACTTTAAAAAATATTTTTATTTATATCTCTCCGATGTTGATCTATTTCATAACAACGTGTTCTGTCCGGCGGATGGGTAAAGAATTTAAACAGCGTCAAACTTAACAATAATAAAGTCACAACTAAAATGAAAGAATAAAATAAAACATTAAATAATTTATTACCACAATCAATCGTTCAACATTTGAGTTATACATATAAACGTAAGTACATATTAATTTTCTGTCGTATTGAAGTTTCGGTAATAGATGTTGACACTTCTTCTTTAAGAACTGACGCGTAAGTTTAGGAAATCAGTTTTGATATCAGAAATTATCAACAAAAAATAATTTAATGTACAAAACACTTTTTTTATAGTAAATAATATACTTTCTGGAGCCGCCACTGGATATTATCAAAGTTATCAGTTCAAAGCGGGGTAAGAGAGGGCGTGACGCAGTGCGAAAACTCATTACAGATTATTGGCATCGAGTGGGGGGTACCCCTTACCAAGCCATTATATGAACATGAACACAAAATACCAGAGCTCGGCGCTAACAGGATGGCAACGATTTTAAAAATCGAACTACGGAAAATTTAAAGAAAATATTTCAACGCGCTCACACACAAGAAAATATACCTTCAACATATTCACAGACCAGAAAATATTCTTACAAAATGAGTTCAAAATGGCAAGGTAACATAATGGTAAGGTATTGGTAATTATGATCTTATGGGTGCAATTACCACATTACCACAAATAATAGAAACCTTAAATACAAACAAGATTGGAGTAAGATGTCGTTGAATAGTTTGAGCGAGTGTGGGTACAGAAGCGAGCCTTAACAAAGGCAGTTGCAGGTTTCGGGAATTCATTGCGGGATGTAATTTAAATCAACTCAATTATTCGCCCCTCCCCAATAACGTCGTGTACAATAATTATAAAGCTCCAGTAATGAAAGTACGCGCCCCGTCGATGGCAAGTGGTTTTTCGATTTAAATTTTAGATATCGAATAGATTATTAGGCGGACTTTATTATCTATATAATTATTCGTGCAGCGATGCTGCATGCGATCTTGTATCGCATGAAACCAAATAAAAATTGAGCGCACGCTTAGTAATCTTAGAAGAAAAAATCGGCCGCTACAATCGTGGGGCTTCTAGTTCATGTTCAGTGTTTTTACCTAATACATAAATCCATCGTTACAATATTAAAATCGACGATCGTCTAACTACCTAACTTACTTTTTACTTATTTACCATAACGCCGTTAATACAGAGAGGATAGAGTGCCGCACTCTTCTGTCCTGTCACACAATTTTTGCCTCATCCATATTCATACATCATCTCATACAAGCTCGCCGATTATGACTTCTAACAGGACTATCTTCTAGTATCTGGTTTACCAGGTCGTGCCGAGTCCTCCGCGGACGCCCTCTATTTCTGATGCTGTTAACACATGCGTCTAAATAGGGTGGCATAGAGGTGTTGCTAATTTGAATTTAACAGTTCCCAAAATCGCCAATAAGTATGGATCTAGGACATTAAAATTTGTTATTCCTACACGAAAAAATAAACTACCTGGGTCTTTACAAAATAGTATGCTTTCACCCAATTTGAAAAAATATATATAAAAAAGTGGCTTATCGAAAATAATTTGTCTTACTTGTAAACGTGAAATAAATTGTTTTAACTGTGACACTGATTTGTTGTTATGTTTTGATTATATTAAATGTAATAAAATTGACATAAATGTACATGCAGACAAATGTCTTGCACGATGTTTTGTGGGTCTAGTTTAAATAACAAAAAAAATATATTTGTCCATCTCACATTTCTCTCCTCGTTCATCCGTTCCATACGACCAAGCCACCTCAGTGATCCTTTTTTTAATTTTACTCAATATACTAAGATCAGCTTTACACTATTCCTTTAATTCTTCATTCTTTACTCTCTCATGAATGGATTACCATCCAACTACCTAACAAACAAAATAATAACTAAATGTCAAAAATACTAATAAAATTAGCCTTATATAAATCGTAAAGCAATGTTGTAGAAAATAAATATATACTTAGTACATGTCTACACGAGAAATATTCTGTATATGCCTTAGATTACATTAATTATAATTATAATTAAATCTTGTAATGTTTGACTCCATTTATTTTACACAACTCTGTTAACAGTTTTAATTTTAGTACTAACACTTACGCATATATATTATACATAATGTATCTAAAACTTGCCTGTAAAATATGTAAAAAAAACTCTGTCGTTTAATCTTAAAGTTTAGATCTTTAATTCGTAACTAGATTCCACTTTTCTAAATTAGTTTGCCACGAAAACAAAATCACTTTATTTTGTGGCAGTCATCAGATGTAAGGTTTATTAGTCAAGACTAGTACCTAATTGCTTGTGGGTATCGGTACAATTATAACCATGATATTGTACAAATTTACGAAATGTTTGGCATGTTCAAAAAATTCTTCAACACTTCATTTTATTTTTCAATTATGGAGTGCGCGCTTTGGAAGCAAATGATTCGAATATGTTGTGCAAGTCTACGTCCAGAATAAATGAAAAGAATTTACCACAAAATTAATGGCACGCTGAAATTTTTTTTGATTTTTTTAATACGAGCAATATGATATTTTTCTTCTTATACTCGGATTGTCGCCATTGTGAATAATTCGCAAGTCTTGCTCATGTTCTAGCTGGCAAAGTCAAATGGAAGACGAAGTACCGCAGATGTCAATGGCTTTACAATTATTTTCACACGTATGTATTAATTTAAAGATAAACTATTTTGTGTACTCTGACAAATTCACGTAGTTTCTTAATTACGTCGTTCAATATTTGAACGAGAAAAATGGGTAGGCTTCGTAAAAACGAGCAAAATATAAATGAGATGCCATAATTTCTTGGTAATGTACATAATTACATTAAAATTATTATTATATGTATATATATGTCGATTTTGAAAGCAATCTTACCAAAGAAGAAGAATGCCTGATGGTTTTAATATGTTTGACCTCACCTGCAATAAAAGAAAAAATATATATTAATGTTAAGTTAGAAAATAATTCTACAATTTTTCTTCGGAGACAATATAGCAATATAATGTAATAAAAATGTGCAACATTTGAATAATAATGTATAAAAACTTTTGCCTTGTAAATATCCATACACATAATTCACACAAACGCATAAAATTCGTTCGGAGTTTTCACCGCATTCATCGTATGTAGCTATTAAATACGTAAGGTTTGAATAGATGTGGACAACGATCAAAATAAAGCAAAGAAATTTTCAGTAAAAAGGGAACGTCTCATGGTACGCACTCTCTAGATAGTGCGCTTAAAAGTGTAACGTTTTAAAAAATTTTGTTTACTTTGTCCACGCTGTCTCAGTCGAGACCGTCAATTCCTCGAGAGAGAAGTTTTATGTGAATTCTTAAAACATTTCCATCCCCAACCTATTAATCCAGAACGCTCATTGAGCCGAGTCACCGGCAATAAGGTTTCCTGAATACAAGAAAAAAGAGGCTTTCGAACCGCACCAATTGGTAGGAAGAATTCGCTATTTGAGTTTTTTGTATATTTATATGTATAGTATCTGGTTTTCACACCATGCTATAAGTAGGTACCTATTTTTTCTGGATGTATACGAAAATAGGCCATTTCTGTTTCATTTTCCGAGAACGATTATTTTATATTAATACATTATATAAGATAGTTTTTTTTTTAAATATATGACTGTTTATGTACCTTGTATTTTTAGGAGAACACATTCCTATTGTGATGTTGTAATTATTCAGAACATTGTTCTGTGATCATTAATATCAAAAAGGTAACATATAGGTTCGAAAATTTGTCGCTAAAAATATCGTCGCTGTAGCATAGTTGGATAATACACCTTTCCCGATTTGGAAAGAGATCAAGGTTCGAATCTCGGTAGCGCTACAATAATATTTTTCGATAAAATTGATTATATACTTGTATGTATATTTTTCTAATTAATATATTTAATTCATGTTTATATTATATTTTAATGAAATTGCAATTTTAAAGCATAGTTCTTTGATAAAAAAAAAAAAACAAATTAGATGATTCACTTCGAAAGGTACACAAAAAAAATCTATTTATATACGTATGTATAGAATCGAACATTATTTACTGTGGTTTCAGTTCGACTCGCATATGAACGTTCGTATCATTTATACACTATAGAAAAAAATTTCGTCGAGTCTCATTAAATGTTGGTCCGTTGCCACCTCCGACAATCAAAAAGTGTTAATTAAATTTACAATACATACATTTAGAAAATTAATTATGAATTCTATCTTTTATAGTCACATGCAAGGACTACAAATCAAATGTCACGGATAAAATTAAATACGACACGATGAACACATGAATGACTGTTACATTATCTTGCATTTTAAAACATAATTTATGCAATCTATTCTTCGAGAAAAAAAATCACCGGACCGGAATGTACGTGGCGAAACACCTTCACACGTATTATATATACGTAGGTGAGAATGACACTGGACTAAATGGGTATCGTGTCGAGTGATTATTAGATCATTTGAATTAACAAGATTACTGCATGAATATTGATATGCCATGTTACTTTTACGTGTACTCGTATGCAGCCATGGACATTTTTACACTGCTGTGTTTAAAAATATTGAAAAACAATCAACATAAATTTATTTTTATTTTGTTAATAAATCAAAAATAAAGTAGAACATACGACCCTAATTGACCAACAAATAAACTATGTTATATTTTGAACAGTATGAATAAGATAATATTAAATTAATGTATTAATAATAAATATATACATATAAAATCAATTTTGTCGAAAAATATTGTTTTAGCGTCACCGGGATACGAACCTGGATCTTCATTTCCAATCCGGGGAAGTGCACTACCTTTGTGCTATAACGCCAGTATTTTCCTTGACAAATTTTCGAACCTATATGTTACATTTTTTCAAATTAATACACCTGTCGTTCCATTATTTGAAAGCCATCTACATTATTTTTACAGAATCTCAAATACCTTTGAGTAAACCGATTTGACGCTAAAACAATATTTTTCGACAAAATTGATTTTATATGTATATATTTATTATTAATACATTAATTTAGTATTTAAAATATCACAGACCTATGTTCTGAATAATTACAACTTCACAATAAGAATGTGTTTTCCTTAATAAGATAATATTACTTACCATCACATCATTTATCCGCAGGGGTAGGTCACACTCTTTTGTCCAGGCATGCCAGTCTTGCCTTGTCCTTTCATATATACATATATATATATATATATATATATATATGTGTACAGGTCGATTTTTTGGTCATGGCACTTCAATAATGTGTCATTATTAATATTGTTTTTATTAATTCACAATATATTAGTGCATAGATATGTTTAATGTTTAGTTATTTTATGGATAAAGAATAAAATAATATCAATGATATCTTAATAATAATAATGACTTGAACACATTCTTAAAGTGCTATGACCAAAAAATCAACCTTTAATATATATTTCTTTATATAAATTATTGATTATTTAAATCATTATAAATTTTTAATATTTTATAACAATGTACCGAATATGTTGGTGTATAATTTACAGTTTAAAGATTATGTAGTGAAAAAATATCAGCCGGTCAACATCTTAGGGGTATCTTTTAGTAATAAAATAATGATAAACCAAATCAAATGTTTAGCGAAGGATTTTTAGTGTTTTTATTATGCGTATGCATAATGTTGATGTTTCATAAATAAATCACGTTGTATTAAAACTCTACATTGTATACAAGTCGGTGCAACATTTTGGTTTAGTATGGTTTAATATAAAAAATCCTTTGTTTTACGATCGAATAATAAAGTTTTAATGAACACATTTTATTTCGTCTGCTACGTGTATACCCGAACCAAGTTTAATGGTGAAGTTTAGTGGTCGGGATGAGAGAAGAGAAGAGAAGCTACTCAGGCAGAAGGAGAAAGGGTAGTTCGGCTAATAATAATAGTAATATCCGTCTCGGGCGCTCCCGCTGCCGTCCAGGGGAGGCAGCTATTTTTGTGAACTTCTAATTCCACACCCTTGAGCGAGGTTGTGCGCTACCTCGGCCCAAATGCTGAATGAATCCGGAACCTTATAGCCGGGAAACACGCGATGCCCGTGACGCGTACTTTGAATCATTTTCAATAATGTAATAGACCGAACCGAGTAAATCATACCACGTTAACAAAACGAGGTGAACATTCGCCCACTCCGTTCTTAGATCGGTGGCGCGATCGGACCATTTTAATCCGAGTATTAGATTCCTGTACTGAATATTGCGAAGCGTCTAGACGAAGTGTAGAGTGAGCAAACTGCTCGGGGCTATGATAATGTAATGGCAGAGCCGACAAGGGCCAGAGCGGCGGATCTTGTGCAAAAGATTTAAGAGAAATCCTTCAAAATTAAAAATCGATTTGTAAAATGAAGCATCGGGCCTAAGTGGGATAAAGTAATTTAAAATTAATAATAAGCTTTCAGGTGATCAAATAACTAGCGAAATTGAGCAAACTTTAATTTGTCAAAACGACAGCAACTATAAATAAAATTTGCGAAGAGTCTTCATGATGTTATAATGTCAACCAATATGTATCGCGTACTTATTAAGTCACATCATTAATCACAATATTGGAATCGTCTCTATCTTATATTCGTAAATACGAAACAATGTACTTAAATACAATTTCTACACATATTTTACCACTAAATATAATATTAGAACCGAAATTCAAATGTTAATTTAATATTTAAAAAATACGTACTATTAATATTATGAATTACATTATTCATAATTATTCTTCAGGTTCTTTCAAATATACCTATAATATAATAAATATTTAATGTCTTTAAAAGATATCCGTTTTTCAAGTAGGAATTATTGTAGTTAAGAGATATCAGAAAATAATAAATGAGTTTTAGAGAGAATTGCGATTGAGTGTAAAAATATTATAAGTCAATTAGAAATTATAATCGTTCTATGGTATATTTTCTCCGTTCTTCCATATAGCTTAGACGCTTCAGTGAAAAAGATTTGAATCCTGGAAATATGAATATTAAAGGGGAGGCTTAAACTCTCCTGGAATAACTAATGAAGAAATTTTACGACGAATGAGTAAGAGTAAAAATAATGCTCACAATTCTTATTTTTTCCTCTTTCATGTCAGTATTGATAATAGTGGACTCAATCAGATGATACTCGACTCGTAATATATATCCACAAGTCACAGTTCACTCCGAGGTCTCATCAGCCAGATGCGTGTATCTATCCACTCTGCTAGAACGTCTTCGGCCTAAACTTGTGCGTAAGATAATCTTCTTTTATAGGCTGCCACTTAGATGCGTAATGAAGCCAAAGAATCGGAGAAATCTTTTGTTCATTGCGGCGGATAAGGCTTGCTGCGGTTGGATTTATTGGAGGATTGAGGCATTCGTGCGACCTCCTGTCCATGCGTAACATCCTTCTCCGGCAATATATACGCTTGTCGCTATTGCTGACTGTTCAAGATACCAAAACCCTGTACAATATATATTGAAGTACATATAGAACATATAAAATGTTCTCGATACACTTTCTCAATTTGTAAAATCCATAGATTTAAAGAATTTCCGTAATATTTTTTTATGACAACTGTGCCGTTTTAATTCAAATTTTTCTTAATTAAATAATATAATATTTTAGTTTTAAACCACTTAATTATGCACACATACTAAAGTCAACTAGTTATAGTTGGACCTCAATCTTCTTCAGGACAATATAGTATACTGTAGTGGTTTAAAACTAAAACATTATATTATTAAATTATAATGTCAAGCCACAACGTGTTTGCTTTCTTTCAATTTTTTTTTTCTATTAAATGTAGATGGTTATAGAATCGGTTATAGCATAGGAATGGAACAGTCCTATGCTTATTTTATTTATTTCCATCAACGCCTTTGTGGGCTTTTACATAAGAATAAATTTCAATATAACAGTTTAAATATAACAAAAAAATAGTTTAAATGTAACATAAAAAAATAAAAACTAAGTATAATTTACGTACAAATATTTCTTCAGTTCAACTATGCTCCTGCAACAAAAAATGTTAACGAAATTCAACTTGTTACCAAGTCGATGCATCCGCGATATTGGCGAGTTAACAGCATAATTATTTTTTTGTGTACCTACAAAGAACACTTCATGTTGTCTTGTTTGAGTTGGTACTTTATACAAAACCATTTGTATTAACTCAGGGCAGTCCTGCATGCTATTGATCGTTTTATATAGACATACTACATCGCTCACATTCCTTCTCCGGGATATTTTTTTCAAATGAAATAGACTCAAATTAAATGCCAGCATACTTCTAACATTAGAGGTATATAAAAGTGTTAGAGAGCGGAGCGAGTTAAAATTTTTGGCTGTCCTTAACACAAATCCTAAGGATTTCATCGCCTTGTTGCAAATTTCATTGTAATATTGAATAAATGACCATTTTCCACCCATACCCAAATTCCGCATAAAATATTGTTAATGCTGTATTGAAAAAGGAGTTGATTTTTTCTTACTTGTTTACATTTTTCCACATTGAGATATAGTTCGTTACCACAGCACCACGTATAAAGCAAATTCAGATTATTTTGCAAAGTAATACAGTCATTTACAGTCATCATTTGCAAACAACAGAACATTAAAAATAACAACAATGTCGTTTATGAATAGAGAAGATAAAACAGGCCCAAGGTAGGATCCTCGTGATGTCCCACTAGACGCTTTAAATAGAAAAAGATTTATAGTTATGTATTTTAACGTAAAGTTTTCTAGAAGTAAGTTAGGTTTCGATCCATTTTAAGGTGTTATTGCTTTTCCCAGAGCGTTTAATTTTTTGAATAGTAGTTCACGTGAAGTATAACGATACTATACTTGATGTACATACTTTAATAATTAATGCATACGACGTGTTGTTATATAATTTAAAGTTTGAGCGTAAGCTGATGTTATATTATGTAAGTATTAAAAGAGTCGAGACTTTCGTTGCGTTGCCACTAAGACTTTGCCACAATATTAGATAGGTATGTGTGAAACGCAATAAATAATTTGATGCAAGTACTTCATAACAAGTACGTAAATCAACCAGTTAAAATAAAAATGTTCTTAGTATGCCTTTATATGACTGTATCTATTTCTATACGATGCTCGTGGCGACCGCAGGAATTTACGACCAGCCTTGATGCTGACTTGGCCTACGTCCATAACCGTCCCTGGGCAGTGATAATTGACATACGAAAAAAATACCCTAAAAAACGAGCATCGCATGTCATAGCTGACTGAGAAGAGAATAGTCTGATGTATTTTTGCGGTTCGGTGTGGTTCGTTAGTTACGTGAGCGGGAGAACTAAACGGTCCGAGCACTCATCTGCGGTTTCCTCTCGGCGATGGAGGCTATTCCTGTTTTCTTCGTAATTCGGCCGCAGATTACCCCGTCGTAGAACGGTGACACGATCTGGTGGTAATAATGATTGAAACATTGTGAGGTCTCCAGGAGCTCGAGGTATTCGATTCGGTCCGTTGCGTGAAGATTGTAAAAAATATATCTTGAAATCGACAACATCGTAACTGATCTTTAAATACTTATGCACGAGTATGCTTTGAATCTAAAAAATAACTTTGTGTTAATAAAAACTATTTTACCTTAACCGATTAAAAAATATTCAATAATGAAATAATTAAATATGATAAATCTACAATAGTTAATTTGCGTTATAAGAAAAATATCGTTAAAAATAATACCGTGTACTTTGTTAACTTTTAATTAACGATAATTATTCTTAACTTACTAACTTACCATCACACCGTTCTCCGCGGGGGTAGGCAGAGAGGATAGAGCGCCACACTCTTCTGTCCTGACAAACAATTCTCGCCTCATCCACATTCATATATCTTCTCATACAGGCTCGCTGATATTATTATTGAGGCTTCTAACAGGACCATCCTCTAGTGTCTGGTTTACCTGGTCATCCCAAGTCTCCCGCGTAAGTCTTCTATTTCCGGTGCCATCAACACTTACGTCATATATCTTCCTTACCATTATTCCTCATTCATCCATTCCATATAACTAAACCACCTTAGTGATTATTTCTTAATCTTACTGACTATACTAAGATCAGCTTTACATTCTTTCATTACTTTCGACTTGTTGACATTTAAAATAAGGTCGCTTTCCTTGCATAATACACAGTTATAAAAGGTTTATGATTTTAATACAAAAGGGTTTGAAACCAAAGTCATATCTCGAGTTAATATAACTCAATTTATTATAATGGTGGATGAAAACCTACAATAAAATAAAATTAAAAAGTTCGCTGAAGATGGGTGGATGTTCGCTGTATGACGGGTGGATGTATATGACGAGTACACTCATGATTCATTCGGTAGCTATCTACAAAGTATTAAAACAGGAGAATAACGGAAGATTGTAAGACATATGTCATATTATGGTACCAAAATATGTTTTATGGGAAATGCATAAAATGACTTATTCGATACACAACAATGATAGTTCCCACGTTGTGCTGTTCAGCGATTGGTCGCGGAGGCTGAGACTGACATGTCAATTGTAATAAATCAGCGGTCACTATTCGTAGTCATGCAAATAGTATTACTTCTACAACTTTACACATTTAAATAGCGAAAAATATTGCGGAAGACGATTCAGAAACAGTAAAATATAAATATATATTTCCGATCTGTATCTATTGATATTAACGTGTTAATACGATTTCTCGGATCGACAGAATTAACACATTTTTAAAAACATTCCAGCAACAGCGAATAATACAATTTCATATTTTATCGATGTGACTTGCCATGCGAAATACTAGGAATAACAATAATATTTAAACGATCAATGTCTGGCGAATCGTTTCTTCGACAGGGACAACGTGCATAGTAATTTCATATCATTAACAACGTGTGTTATTTTTAAAGCAATCAAAACACGGGCCTTAATGTTACAGAAGGATATTATTTATCTATTATTTTAAACAAAATACAATAACTTTGTATGAAACCACGCATTTTATCACACGCCAACCGGTTTCGCTTAGCTCAAGCTTCGTCAGGACGAATTTAAAATAAATTTTACATGACAGTTTTAAATACTTTCTGACGAAGCTTCAGCTAAGCGAAACCGGTTGGCGTATAATAAAATTCGTGGATTCGTACAATGTGATTGCTTTCTACGAAAAACAAATATTATTGTTTATACATAGCCAAATAATTGAATATTAAGAAAATATTTTTAGTAACACATATTCTTATTGTGAAGTTGTAATTATTCAGAACATAGGTCTGAATGTTTTAAATATATTAATTAGAAAGATATACATATAAAATAAATTTTATCGAAAATTATTGTTGTTGCGCTACCGCAAAATTTAATGAAAATTAATTGTTTATTCTGGCGTCTGCTATCGGTTTACTCAAAGGTATTTGAGATTCCGTAAAAAAATGTAGATGGCTTTCAAATAATGGAACAATAGATGTATTAATTTGAAAAATTGTAACAAATAGGTTCGAAAACTTTTCGTTAAAAATACTGTCGCTGTAGCATAGTTGGTGATGCACCTTCCCCGGATTGAAAAAGAGATCCAGGTTCGAATTCTGGTAGCGCAACAACAATATTTTTCTATAAAATTGTTTTTATATGTATATCTTTCTAATTAATATATTTAAGAAAATATTTGCCGAAAGTTGAGTCTGATTGACTGATCACTATAACGAATGCCTTTTATTCGCCGAATTTCTTTTTTTATCTAATTTTCTCACCGTTTCAAATTCGTATCAAATCAAAATTTAGCATCGAGGGACTCACTAGACGGCCCCAATAATATTTTCACCATTGGTATATTCTCTCGTTCTTCTCCCTGGAAACAATTAGAGACCCCCAAAATTATAGCTGCTGTGGATATGAGACAACAGCGACACAAAACATTAAACAAGCGCCGCAACCCAAATTAGTACCTTAGATATATTTCCCCACTAATTTGTCAAATTCCGTTTTCGGAACCCAATTTGTTTTATTATCACCGCAGAATCCGAAGAATCAAAAAGCACTTCCAAACACATAATGACTGTTCATATCACACACCGCCTTTGTTAGTTCGTGACTCTTATTTTTCTGGAACCCAGAACATATGAAAAAATACAGGTACACGACGCAGGTACTTGGTGCGAGTCCCCCTCGGTTCGTAGTATGGTGTTGATATTTAGGTTCTAAAATAAAATTAATAATATCAATAAGCAATGTATTCGACCATCGCGAAAAAATGTGTTATTTCGTGGCTGTAAACGTAGCGCGAATCGTAATAAATGTCAGCTGTTATTAAACTTTTCTCAGTTTTCTTCGTCTCGTAATATTAGCTTAAAGTTAATTTAGTAAAAAATTCAAATCTTCCTCATTTGATTTTATTATTTTTTAATAAAATTCGATATTCAATATTCGATAATAATTTTTTTAAATCTTTATCAAAGTGTACGGAATTGCTAAAGTAAAAGGTTACTTCAATTTCTGTTTTATTTTGTGGAGTTTGAAGTAAGTTAGAAAACAGAGAGGTGTAGTTTTAACGACATTTGCCCACTGAGAATTCCAGTGTTTTGGGTATTAATAATTTATACGAATGGCAATAAATGTCAGTTTTAATAAAAGTTTATCTTTTATTTTTCAACACGAGTATCGTAAATACAATCGACTTTTTATTTTGTTATTTCAACATCTTCATCATTGCAATTACAGTATAAAATATTTATAAAACACTTTTTGCCAATTGGATACGTGACAGTTTTATGGATGTTATTCTGTTGTATTTCATAATGCCATTTATTTTATTTTATTTGAATGAGAAATTTCTGCAAAGCGATGGCGGTTGTTAAAAATATTAATAAAATCATTGTAATTTTATTCCGATGATTCGTCATTTTAGGCCAAATGACTGACTGCCTGATTCGCGGTGTGTGGACTAATAGGATCAGGCGCCAGGGCTTACGGGTTAGTTAGCCGCACCGGCATTATATTTCTATGTGTGTTTTATACATATGCCTGACGGTACGGGTGTACGGGTGTATGGGTGTATGGGTGAACGGTGTACGGTGTACGGTCTGCAGGGAAGGGCGGGGAAGATCGGAGCAGTGCCGGGAGCGCGGAATGACACGGGCGTGCAACCTGTCATTACCCCTCGCCGTCTAGCCCAAATTACACCACACTCCTCTAAGGCCCAGACTTAGTTATATAGCGGGTACGCACTGCACTGCATCTCGAGAAAGATGAAGGTTTCAAATACGCAATAAAAAACCCACTTTGAAGAAAATATTATATGATTAACAGACGCAGCAAATAATTTTTATTGAAGAGAATGTATTGCGTTAAGAAGAGACCATTTTTATGTTTTATTGTTATGATTCAGTAAAACCAGTGTAAATGCGAAAAAAAAATCATACAAGTACCAAATCGTCAAATATTTAACTAACACACTGTAGGCAATATCTACGAAAATATTTTTGTCCACGATAACTATATAACATATTTAAATAAGACCGACGAATAATAGATCTGTATTTTAAGTATAGGGCACTAATTAAAAATATTTCATTACGAATTCGCTTAAATAATCGAAATACAAACTGAGACGGTAACATATTAATATATTACACTAGTATTTAAAATTGAAAGCATATTAATTAATTCATTAATTCTAAATGTTGATTTGAAAACGTGTTGTGGATTAACGATTTAGTAATTCAACTTAATTATAGTATCAAGAAAATTAATTAATGCAAACAAATAACTAATTTGAGCGAGAAATTGCTGTTTGAAAACTGATGTTAATTTTTAAAAGAAAAAAATCAATATAAAAAATGTGTCGTCGATCATGGTTAAAGTTTTCGCTGGAATCTTAAGGTAGTATTTATATTTCTTTATTGAATATAATATATTTTTAGTGTGCAAAAAAAAAGTTGTAAAATAAAAACAAAACATGAGATATGCAAGAATTTTTTTCAAGTTGATAATCTGGCATTCCTTTCATTCGATCAGCGCTACTCTAGTTAACCAGACGAATTAATGACGCACGGTGAGTAAGTAAACTCGGAAAAAAATAATTCTCGATATGTGAATGAACATTAATACAATTTTTAAAACAATAAAATGTAGAATGAATCGTAAAATGGTGTAATTCTCTATCCTGAGGTGAAGCACAATAAAGTTGCTCCGTCCGAGTAGAAGGAATGATTGTGAGATAACAGCCGTAATATAAAAGGCAAGAAAAAATTGGTTGGGTATTCGTCTTCATAATTACGTATTATTTGGTTTGTCCGACGGATGGATTCAACGCGGAGCTTTTATGATCGCTTCACAAGCAAATTACAACCAAACAGTTCTTCAAAGTTTTTTCATACGTAAACATTTGCATTTGCATTTCTGACAGTAACTTCTCGATTTGTAATTAATTGTTTCTTAACAAACGATCGTTTAATTTCTAATTACTCTGCATTAGAAAAAAAAACTTTTCAACTTCTTAAAAATATTCTATCCATTATTTTTAATGGCGGTGTGTGTACAACGGAGATATGTAGCACCTAATTCCAAAACCCCCTAAAACGGATTTGGGATAATTAGAATTAAATATGCAGTTTTGTAGATTTTGTTGTCGGCTACATGCAGAACACATTGTTTCTCCCAAAAGCTACATAAATCCATTGATATTGCATGTTCTAAATCAGAGTTCATCTAAAATGGAATTCGGCAATCGCAACTCTTTATTTTGATCACGTGATTTAAAATCCAGTATGGCATATTTATAGAAGAAAAAAATTACATTACAGAATTGCCTCTTTAAAAAATGGTGATGTAAAAACAAACATTTTGTACATTTGCTTTCAAAATATACATTTTCATCCATAACTCAAAAACACATAAAGTCGTTTTAGGAGGTTTTGTAATTAGGCGCTACATACGTAGTATGTAAGTACTTGAGACGCGATACAGGTAATAGATTGTAACAAATCTATCGTAAAAGATTCCTATAAAATATTATTCAATCATAAAAATGTGTCAGTCAACCAAAATGATGTTCTTTCTTTTCCAATTTTGTACGCATTAACATTTCGGTAATAAAGTTTCAGTTAACGCATCATAAATTTCAAATTTAACGATTCAAAATTATTGTCAAAATCCTTGGCTGCCTGGTGAAACAGGTGAGAGCCGGCGGGCTGCAGCTCAGCCCACCAGCTCGCCTCGCGTTCTAGTTTGGGAGCCCCTCTGTCCGGGGCGGTGAGACGGCAAATTGAACAATTTGAAGCACATTTCAAATAATCCTCTCGCTCATATCCAGCACCAATTACCCCCATCCGAGGGGTACTCGGTTTTATTGCGGATGGTTTCCCGGCTGCGGTCGAAGCGGTTTCAGCCCGGCACAATCCCGGCCCTTTATTGCCCGGGGAAATCGTGGTCATCGGCGAGAATCACCTCAACAGTCCGATTCGTCAGTCCGTTTCATGTTTTGTGCGGTTCGGAAACCGACGTTAACCGTAAATAAGTTAAGTGTGGGGGGTATTTTTTTCTTTCGGAAATGATTTTTCAGATGCTATCTCGTCGGATTGGATCCAACTACAATTTATTAATAAATTGTCATTTCAATAGCGAAAACAATTTAGTGCTTTTTATATACACCTAAGTATTTATCCCTGCAAAACCTTCAGGATTAATAGAAGCTTTTAACTGTAAAACAAAATTGAACTGTGGTGAAAACTAAAACCTTTCCATACTTCGTATTGAAAATCCAAAGACGTAAAATTTTTATGAATATTTTTAAAATCTACACAATTTAGCTAAATTTATATTTTTTATTAAATTAAAGCAATAAGACAAAAATGCTGGCAAAAAAATAATACGCCTTATTAATGCTCGTAACCCTCATTCAGGCATTATTTTTAAGTTGTAATTTTTACGGATAAAGAATAAAAATATAATACTATTTTAAATTACACGTTGCCATTTGGATAATAATGACCATTTAAAATGAATAAAAAAAACAATGCAAAACAATGAAATAATTCCTCTATAATCAGATCTTGCTACTCTGCTGCTGAACACAGCAAATGACATGATTAAGCGAAATTTCATCATGCTGGATGGTGAACGTGTTACTCTGAACAGTTAGGTTTGATGACAGTCTTACCGTGGAGAGTGCTTATTAACATATGTACGTATTATGCACATTCGTAAAACTAAACCCGCTGCCGATATTAATAAGATCAATTGAAGATTGCAAGATATAAAGTGGTCAGGTACTGTAATACCGGCTGTCGTCCTGGACCATGCATTTACCTACATCCTTTCATGAGGCACACCCATATACCGACTAAGTGCGCGTGAAGAATGCTAATTACTTCAATGAACATTATTAGTTGACTTGTAACATCACATGATAGAGTTATTAAAAGTACGTAGGCTTTGTACGTTAAACATGAATGTTATATATGTATTTATCTAAATTAACGTCTTTTTTTTCCAAAAAAATATTATATTTTTTCCGTAATAGAGTAAATAAACATATAGACCCCTTCTACGTAAAGTATCCTAAGTAAAAAATGACATCTTTAATCATTCTTGTATTTCGCATATATTTGATACTTATTTACGCGCCAGATTTAAAAAATGTATATTATATTGTATTCTATGATGTAGATACTAATTAACACAATATTTTAAAAATTACAGCGATTTAAAAATGTATCAAATACGTGCAAAATTGTCACTTTAACTTACAATGCTTTACGTAGGAGGGTAATGTGACCGACGTAAGTGGTGGGTGATGATGGAATTGGAAGACGAAACGGGTGGATGGGTAGATGGAAGAAGTTGGCGAATGGAACAGAGAATTGGAAATGAGGGAAAGGTGGCATGAGGGTAATTTCACACTTACAAAAACGAACTAGTCGAGCTGAGGATCAAGTGTAGACTGATTGGGAATGGGCTAAGAGGTAGGAATAAAACAAAACCGGTGACAATTATACTACATTTAACAATCATCATTTTTGTTCAAGTATGGAAGTATGTGTCTTCACCTATATGAAGAAAATAATTACGAATACGGCACACGTAAAGCCCCTAATTTAACTGAACTGATTGTATACCACGTTCCTGCGCAGAGTACCAGGTCCTCGGCGCTGTTCCGTGTAAATTCATCATATACTCATTTTTATAGGAATGCACCCACACAAAGACTACACAGGCATGGGAATGATTTTGGTCTTGTAGATATATTCCGATATTCAATGTTTAAATATAAGAGTGATGTTGTTCTGAGTCAAAAATACAACCGATTTTAATACTCGGCCATTCTGGGTCAAACCTAAATTTTTATTGTTTTTCCTGTCTTGAACCTTTATTTTTATAGTTTGTTTTGTTTATTTTTAAATTTATATTTTCCTATTCAATTTTTATATGTATATATTCCATATATATGCATGCTGTGTAGCTGCTTATATGTTTTTTTGTATTTTTTAAACCAAACCTATTTCGTAAAAGCCCATAAGGGCGTTAATACATTAATAATAAATAAATAATAACAATAAAAATAAGGTACAGACAGATACCAAAAACTTTATATTGGCGAAAGTTTAAGAAACCGTTAAAATCCATTATTAAGACAGGTTCATAACAACAATGAAAATTGGAATCGAAGCGTCCAAAAACCATGTTATTAAAAAAAATCGTAATCTTTAGGATACTTTAGTAATTTAACGTGCATGCTGATTATCTACTGTCTATGCTAAAATTATTGCTTTTTAAGAGCTACGTAAGAATACATTAACTCATTAATTATTTTATTTTAAGCGTAAAATAGTGCGGTATATTTTTATAAAACTTAAAAGAGAGACCGTCAATGTAAAAAAAAACTTTTAAAAGCATCGTCCTTCTAATTCAGAATCTCTAAATATATGAAAATAAATTTACCAAAGAGGAATTTTTGATTCTAATAATAATAATATTGGATAATTTGTATAGCGCCATTTTATTAAAAACTTTCATCTCAAGGGCACTTACGCGGAAGGGTTTTTTCTACGTGTGAGTAAATAGGGTAGACATGTTGGAATAATTTTTTTTGGCGGTAAATTAAAAATATTTTTAAAAAAACATTTAATTTTAATAGTAATTAATAAATAGAAAAATATTTATTTATTATTATTACACACGCCATATTCAGGCATTAATATAATTTGTAAAATAACAAAAAGTTTCATCAAATACACAAAGTAATACACAAAGAAAATAATTACATAATGTGAGAATGTTTTTTTCATGATCAAAATTAAAAATAAATATAAAATGTGAAGTAAAATAATTTATCCGTCACCTTGAGTTGACAAAAAATTGTAATAATTTAGTCCTATAAATAGTTAAATTTATAGCAAAAATGTCGACTCCCTCCGCATATTCATTCCCTAAAGAATTAGCGGAGTTAGCTAATGAATGAGTTCTGACATTATCACTGTAATAGAATAATGAATTGTGTCTCGATTATTGCTGAAGAAATAATGGAATTATGTGTTTTTTGTATTTTAATTTATTTTGAGTATGTCAAAATTTTTGTAGGAACCAATTACGGCTATTTATCCACTGAGGGATTGTCATCAAGTACACGTCTCACAGAGACGAAGCTCTTATTTATTTTACATGGGAAGGTAAGTATGGAAGTCTTGGGTATTACAAAGCCTGTACAAATAATAGCTTCGTATCAATGAGACATCTGTAATATCAATGGAATTATGTATTTTATTATGACAGTGAGAGGTCCTCGGAAGAACAAGAATAAAACTCATTTCATAAAATTGTAAGAAATCTGACCAAGAAATGTTACTAGGCTGATAAAATAACAACAGCCTAGAAAAAAGTTTAATAGATAATTGCGTAAAAAATTAATTGATTTACGTACGGCAGTGTATTATAAAGAGTCCCTCTCAGTTTAATGTACTTACAAGTAACTTCGTGTAGAATAAAGGTGAATTCTTGAAACTAAAAGGTTCTTGAACTTTCTCTGCTGCAATTCTATTATGTATTTTTTAACTATTAAACATTAATACTTTAGATATCTTAGTTGAATATGATGATATAACCAAGGTTGACGTATAAGGATATTCGTTAGTTATAAGAGGTCAAGAAGAGAATAGGCAAGATTTAGTAGCTTTAGTAACAAGCTTAAGAAGAAAGTCTTTTCGCCAATACGTAATCCTGATAAACGGGTGTGAAACATGTATGTTCTACGATTACAAAGCTCAACGTGAGATCCATGATGAGAATTTTTATACGTGAACGAAGAATAATTCAGTGGATACCTAACCAACCGAATTTGATGATACAGGACACCAGGTGACAACGCTGAAACAGAAGTGAGCGGCGCTTCTGATGATACTAGAAGACAGTAGTTGAATAAGTAAAAAAACTGACTGAAGAAACCTTGGACTGGAAGGAAAAATATGGGCAAGCCATGGACTGGCTACCAGGCTGATGGATTGATACCATATGAACAGTGGCCGGCAGTCAGTGGACCGCGATATCGACAACAGAGAAGCTTGGAATGAGTTGAGTAAGGATAACGAACGCAAATATGATTATTACTTTAAATAATATTTATATTTTTAAATTTGGCGACTTTGAATATTGACTAGAAAATATATTTTTATTTACTAAATATAAAACAAAGGTGTAATAATTTATGCTAATCACCTCAACAACTTTCATGTAAAGTTACCTTATAGCAAATGTTAATATTTCTACTTAATCATCATATTAAAAGGATTTTATTTTTAAATAGATATGCGTACACGGAATACATATCACATTAATATTTTTACTATTTTCAAACTAAGCTAAACGCTTGTACTATAACTATAACCCCCGACCACTAGGTTTGCATCTTAACCATCGGACTAACAAAATTCTCTACTTAAACGTCTGATAAGAGTGTCGACCAGTTGTTGAAAAAAAACATTCTGTCGATTTTAGATTATTTCCATAAATAAATTAAAAAATCTGAAATATCACCTACAACGTGATACCTCAGATTCTAAAGTAAAGTCTCCGACGTAAAGAAATTAAATAGTTTTAAAAAGTTGTATTCAAACATACCTATGTAAAATGATTGTAATTTTATGAACAAAGTAATTGTTACAATTATATAAAAATGTGAACAGTTTGAGAAGCACCGAAAACACCGTTTCCTCGACTAGTCCTACATACACGCCCTCCCTACCTGCATTCTATACTGTATCTAATGGTCAATCCACACATGCCGAGGTTCTCCCATCAAATAACCATCCCGGGGTAAGAAGTTTCGGACCATTTTTTCAGTAAAATTTTATTACACCTCGAATACAATTAATTTTATTACCGTGTGCATAAATTCTTCATATCATTGGATTTCTATAGATCGTCCATAAATGTAATGACCCACCTACACGTGGAAACTAATTTAGTGTATTATAACCTATTCAGCTGGAGTTAAAACAGAGAAACCACATGAAAAGGTGAATTAAGTATGTTAAATGTTTCGGATGTCTGATTGATTTTCTTACAACGTGCCCATAATTGTGTGGTGAATTTTAAAGAACTAAAACCATTTTGAACGTAGTAACGTTTTAACATGCCCTGCGAGGGCCATCCCAGGAGGGATTTTATGTGGGGGTATAAAGAAGGGTTTCATATTAAGCGATAAGGGTAGATTTTTTTTATTGAACGACCATACTTGATTGACTGGTAGATTATGTACATATATTATTGGGTTTGGAGGTCTTCTTAATTAATACCATACGAAATTTAAATGGGAAAGTCAGCCTCTAAACCAACTTTATAAATAATTTTGTTCCCGTCGATTTTCTAAAAGTCGCTTTCTAAAAGCAATAAAATGTTAATAAAAAATATATAATAAAATAAAATATTTAACATATGTCATACAATATAGGTTTTGCTTTGCAATATATTTAATCATGAAGTAGTGCCCTTTCTAGATTAGATAGGCGTTTTTTGAAAATGCCTTCCTTGAGGAAACCTAGGCCGACATTTCGGCGATTATAATATGTGTATAAATCTAGTAGATTCACTAGCTAGTTCTTTGTTGTAACAATAATAGATGGATTAGTTTTGTTTACTTAAAGAATCGATATATCTGGAATTAAATAATTTTTAAAAATAGAGATACACATAATTCTTGTAATTCTTGCTATTATAAAACTAAACTAAGCTTATACTTATCTCGATCTTTCGACCACTCCGTCACTGGGTGAGAGCCTAGCGCTAGTCTAAACAGGCGTCTCACTGAGACTTCAATATGGTGAAACTACATAAAAAGCGGCGTTGACTAAGATTTCACGCCACAAGGATGAGAGTTGAAATGAATGAATTTCTGTATATAATTTACACTCAAATATCGTCACGAATGCCCAAAACAGGTCGTGTACGATCTAATCATTTTTTACGTACAAAATGGCATCGTAAATTTAGTAAACGACCAGTTCGATTCGTACAGCGTATCCATTACAGACGTTCGGAAAAAAATATTCGAAATTGTTCGAATAAGGCGAAGATATAATCAGTTCTAAGATAATGTAATTAAACAGAAGAATGTGATTGAATAACGGCAATCTCCGATTAACGACCGGGCCAGTGGGCAGAACATTCATGTTGCAGCGGCGGCTCGGATTATCATATTTATCATTCATATAAAAAAACATCTTAGACCATTTTCTTTGTGATAAATGTTTTTTGTGAAAAATGAATCTACCGCTGACTCACTTCTTGAGATTTGTTTAACCAGAAATTTAACAATGATTTAACAGAGTATTGTAAGATTCGTTTTCGCTTTAAAATGTATAGTAACAGAACCTTGATACAAATTTGTACAAAAAATTAATCTCACTCAAAAAATATATTCGTACAGCCAGCTTTGATCAACGACTTAGGGTGAAATATTTAAAAGGTTAAAAACCGGCAAAACACAAGAACGCTTTGAATATAATACTTTCAGATTGATATACACCGTTGAACTGATTTTATGATATAATTGAAAAAGTATACATTTTTAGATGATGGTAAAAGAATAAAGAAGCCAGAGCAGTTGAAGTATTTGACTGTGACGCGGAAGTGGAGCCAGTACCGACAAGCCCACAAAGAACACATTCGTTTGATGTAGAACTTCAAAGGAAGTATTACGCAAGCTGGCGATGTGCTGATGTTACCACTTGTGAGCGGGTGAAATTGATGATTAGCACAAAAAAATGGTTCTCGTGTAACAGTGTGCAGGTCGGCTGCGAGAGCAGTTTAACTATTAATCTTCGTACTCGGGTACGGCGTTCTGCTCGATGTGCTCATTAATACAACTCACGAAGACTCGGTCGAGCAAAAAACCCCGACTCCCCGTCTAATGGCCGATAGTGAAAACGTTAAACGTGGAAGTGAGATGTCTCGCCGTTTTGTCAGATATTTGTGCAATTTCGGTCGAATCCGAGCGAGCTTCGGAACCGAGAGACGACGCTTTCGGGTGCACGGCTCGCGTGATAGCTTTTTGTAATGCGCGTCACACGGCGCGAGATTCCTCGTCGTTACAATCAATCAATAAATCTGCAGATATGTTTTTCAATTAATAACGATAATGTATCGGCAGCGGAGCAACGAACCCGTCTCGGTAATGCCAACTTTTAATTATAGTGTTTTAAGTTTATTTTGATTATCCGTCATCTTAATTTAGTCGAATATTTGAGCTCGCTCGCCGCTGCAGAGCTCTATGTTTAATTATGATGCTTCGATTGGACTTAAGAAAGTAATAATCGGCGGCAGTAGCGAGGGAAGAGGCGGCGAGGGAAGAGGGGCAAGAGGGCGCTCGAGAGCGGGAGCGGTGAGGAGCGAGGGGGCGCGCAGTAGCGGGCGAGGGGGCGCGCAGGAGCGGGCGAGGGGGCGCGCAGGAGCACCGCGCATTGCGCTCATCCAAAATTCGTTACGAGACGAGCGACGCCCACTTGCGCGTATAAATAATAATCTTTTAAATTTATCTATTTAATTATACGGCGGAGGGCCAGGGGAGGGGGGCGCAGGGCGGGCGGGCCGCGGACACGACCGGAGCGGAGCGGAGCGCACGGGGAGAGCTTCGTGAGATCAATTTGCATTTTTTAATTATTTTTACCGGAGCGGGGAGCCGTCATTTGAATATTCATACACTCGGCGGGGATGGCGCGGAGGGCGGGGAGGGCGGGCAGGGCGGGCAGGGCGGGATCCCCGGTGGACCCGGCGACCCGCGCGTTGTTAATATCAAATTGATTCGGACCGACTGGGAGGAACCTCTCGGGCTCCTGCGGCCACCGTACCCCCTCTCCCCTCTCCTCTCCCGCTCGGAGATCTTCACGGCAGGGAGGAATCTTGTCAACAAGTGTCACAATGTCACTGATGACACTGCCTATAACCGAACAATTTTAGTTGACCTGGCAAAAATAAAAAAGAGCTATTCAATACTACACGTATCTATACAAACACTAAATTATTTTCATATAAACAATTTTACTAACAAAATTATGAAAATCTCTAATTCATTTTATTTATAATAACTAATTCTAAATATATCCCTAAAAAATATACGTCGACCGGTTTAAATACAAGTCCATTTAAACAGTAATTTATTTTCATACAGCACAGATATACCATGTATATACTACTCTTATGTTTATTATCGAAAAAAATTTAAACATATATATATATACCTACTCTACATATAATATAAAATAAAATAAGCACAAATTTCTATCACTCTGGTAGGGATATTTCGATAGCTGTATTAACTGTTATAAATATAGAAATCACAAAAGTCCAAATATCTTGAAAGCACACTTTGTATTTAACGTGTGTCCTGCAAACCTTAAACTGGAAAATTAAGAATAGAAAAATTCTAAACATCATAAAGTAGGCATCTTGTGATTACATTAAATGACCTATTTACGGTGGGCTTTACTCATCTAGTAAGATCTTGGCCCCCTCAAATATTTTTCTCTATTTAATCGCTATTACGAGACACTTTTCTCAGGTGGTGGATTTCTAAGACAATATTGTATACATTATTATGAAAGTGGTCAATAAATTGAAAAAAATAGTTTATCAATCATTTCGCGTCACGTTGTTTCAAATTAATATAATACGATGCTAATTTGAAACGTTATATTCAGTGTATTGTTACGACGTTCAGCGGTTTGTTTATTTTGATAATATAGTATGTCGAAATAAATTATAAATCTAGTAGACTAAATAAATTTTGAAACATTGTGTTGTGCAATATAAAAATATTTTTTGATCAATTCAAACGCAAATCTTTAAATATCTCGAAACGATAGAAACATGACTTATACCACTTTCATAATAATGGGCACAATTATGTGTTTTAAAAATGTCGTTCCATCTTACTTTCAGCGTTCCCAAGCTCCTGCTCCCTGTTCATCTTGTGTTTCATCATACGTAATATTAACATCAAATGTTCCATTATTCCATTTAGACTTATACATGAATTTTTGTTCTGGAATTTAATCAAGAAGTTTTTGCGATTAACGCCACCGTTGTCATTTGACAGCTTTCATTTTTTAAAACCATGGATTTGCACAAATATGCGATGTCTATCAATCAATCATAAATACTAGAAGAAACGTAAACAATGCAACCAAACTGCATCTATAATGTTTCGGTAGAGATTCGAACTACGATTAATTTATTGTTCAGACAATATGGCAGGCTATACAGCAGCGCCACAGCAATCGTAATCTTATGGCAAACTGAAGAACTACAGCCAATTGAGTGTCTTCCACCCTTCCTCATCTTCTCCCCGGTTACCCTATCGTATACTGGTAACTACCATTCATCGCGACCCCGGCGAATACCGATTCGATATATCGCGATATTTTTAAAAAAACAATGTTGTCTTTGCACTTGTCTGGCTTTGACATATGCCAGAAATCTTCATAATGAGTGATCGCACATGCGTGCTATCTTCCTTTCTCACTTACATCATACATGTACATACATTTACGTAAAGTTGCGAATGAGACAAAATAACGGTTGAGCTAGTGCGTCATTTGGGTCAAGCGTCATCTTAGCTGCAGTGTCAAAGGTACGCTATATGATATTCAGACTTTGTTAAAACCACACGGCGAACCCTTAACTAATGAATGCAAGAAATGGACTACTTACTATACTATGTCTCAAGAAAATGACGGCTTGGAACCTGTCCCCGTGCGAAAGTGAAGTTTCAAAATTATTGAAAAGGCTCTTTCTCTTCGCAATCAATGCAAGGATTTATTAGAAGATTATGAGCGATAGTGCTGTAAAGCGTTGTTGTAACGGCGTATTTAACAGTTATCAGTTAATTTTTCATAATAAACGTAAAGAGGTCAAACAAGGGAATCTAGATTATTTATTGCAACGCGAAACAAAATTAATGAATTATGTTATGTATATCTTTTTTTTTGTTGTTATTAATAATGTTTGATTTATTAAAAATGTGTTTTTTTGGATTTAAAAATGTTTTTTTTTTGGATTTAAAAATGTTTTTTTTAGCAAAACTTTGCTTATCGCGATCATGTCCAGAACGTAATTTTTTATATCAGTTATGTACGTATGTACATATAAATTTATATTACTTTATTTACTTGACTCGATTCTGGCCCTTTTTTCCTGATGCCTAATCATATCTCTTCCGTCCATCATTTCATTTTAACTTCTCTATAATTTTTTTGTTATTTTTTAAGAGTACTTTTATGTAGGTTCTGAATTAATAGTATGTATGTATAGTATGTTATGAATATGTATTAAAGCTATATAATTTTTTATGTATTTGAGAAAAAATTATAATTGATATACTTTTGGTAATAACTGTATTATTTTTAGACCACTACATTACCCTAATACATAAATAATATTGAAAAATCGATAAAAATATTCCTGCCCGAATAAAAATAATTGGTGAACACCGCATATAGGAGCAACATTTTTATAAATTAATTAATATGTTTGACTCCCACAAAAGTCGAATCATTAGCAGTTGTTAATGCGGCCAGTTCTGGTAACTGGTTCAACAAATCGATATTGCTGACTGTATTTGACAAGACCGACATTGTGTTCTACTGCTCCAGCTATGTGGAATGAAAAAATAACTACTACAGAGCGGGTTTATTGTACTAATTTATGTGTGTAATATATAAATCGAAAATGATAAGGCCAAATCGAAAAATTACTCGTTCGCATTTTTATCACACTAGTGTGTTATTCGTACTCGGGTGCTAATCACCCCTGTATTGAAGTAACATCAACGCGCGGTTAAAACCCAATACTGATTCCGAACGGAGCGTATTGCAGAGGTTAGCTATAGCCGATTTGTGCTAGTGGCTTACGGAGGAATTCGCGGAATAAGGTAGTAAAAAGCCTCGCAGAAGGCACTATTATGGGCCGAGATAGGCTTTACATCTCTTATCGGGAGCAAGTATAGAAAACTCGGTGGCCGGCACTGAACTGAAAGATGCTCAAATAGGATTACTAATGCCTGGAAACATATTATGCACCGACCTGCGCACAAACATGCGCGGACGGCCTTATAGTTGTAATTAAAAAGACATCGGTAATGATTGTTTATGCATTTGTAGAAAACTTTTTGAAAGCAATGACATTCGTAAAATCTCCGAGGTTTTATTTGAGAAATGTTTATTTTCTTTATCAAGAATTACAATTAATAAGTTGATAAAATATATACACATATTTATCAAAATATTACAGGTATATACTTACATACTATAATATTCCCGCATATATATATATATCTCCCAAATTAGTGTTTCGATTCACATTCACTTTTCTCCTTTAGAGGATTTTGGAACCTATCTTAAAAGTATTTCTTGACATCAAAATAAATATCTAATCCATTTTTGCGACTGCATTTGTATGCAATTAATTAGTAATGATATGGAAATACTTAAAATGTCATTAAAGGGTTTAACATGTAGAGGGGTAAGTCATTTACTTCGATTTCAATTGTTAGATGTCACATTCGTATGGATATTAATTTCTTGGCCGGCTATTCTAATGGTCTCTATTGTTCGAATCTAATCCAAATCGCCACAAGTCAATGAGAAATCAATACTTCTATAGAACATATATTTTAATATTTTACAATTCCCATCCTAACCAAAATATATTATTTTTAAATATAAGTTTAAGTTTATGATGTCGATGATGCAGTCGTCGTGAAATGTGATGATGTATATTCCTAACGCCAAAGCATACAGGCGAGATTTTAGGGAGACGGCGAGGTATAAATATAATAGTTTTGGGTTGGAGGCAGAAACCGTAGCTTTATTACTGATAAATTTTTAACTTCTTCGAAGGAACGAGGATAAATAGATTGAACGCGTATTAGCCTTCAGCTATGAACCCATTATTGATGTAATATTTAAAAGTTGCTATTTTTTGTGAATTTTGTATTTTTTTATAAAACGGATACGTCGAGAATATTTTGTGGTTTTTGATCGTAATATAATGACTGTGATTTGAGAGCTGAGTACTAAAAATTCTCAGTAGTTGAGAATCCTGTTTGGAATTATATGGACGTCCTTTCGTGGTATATTCAATTACAATTTCTCGAACTGTGTACACATCACAGAATTGTAAATATAGTAGGCATCATTTTCAGTTGATATTATACCTGATTTTATTTGTAGATTTATTCTACAACCTATTAGCATTTTATTAAGAGGAAGTAACGCTATTGACATGTTTTATTTACTACATTTAAACGGCTGACAAGATCTTTAAATTATTTTCAATGAATAATCACATCCGAATATTAGAAAACGGTGTGATTAAATTAAATGTCGCGAAGCAAATAATAATTCAATTCAACTTTATGTTGTACTTTTAATAATATTAAGGTGGAAATACGTTTTTATTACGTCAAGGCGGCCTTGCACTAAGTAAACTCGCATCGAACGATTTCGCATCAATATAATTATACAAAATTCGTTATTGAGAAAACTTAGTCATTAAAGACGCGAAACTTTTGACCGTAGAAATAAACGCCAAACGTAAATGGTACCCAAAAGCTCTCAGCGATGTGCGATCTCACCGTAATGCGCGAATGTAAGATTGTTCAGTTAAATAAAAATCCCTAAACAAAGAAGACATACTTTAAGTTCATTATCAACAGCTAGTATTTGCACATTACCTAATAAACAGAGAAGTGCACTTTAAAAAGCTATATTAATAGATATGCAAAAAATAATGATAAAATAAAATTCGATATTTTTTCTAAGGCAATATGGTATTAAGCGTATATCAAATATCTTCCGAGATAGAATTCACATCTTTACTCACTTGAGTACCGTATTCAATCCATAAAACCTACATCCTTAAAAATAGGCAAACTGTACCGAGTATAACAATAATTCACAATAGATACGACAGCTTTGAATTGATGTTCAGTTGGTCTCCGAGTTCATTCGCGCCTAATATCCGCCTTTTTTCCGCTTTTCTGCGTGGGTGGGACGCTAACTGAGAATCTCACTTTTTCACGATTTAATCGTTTAGATTTCAGACTTCACTCCACTGTTTACTCTAATAACAGCATGTTTTGATCATACTATAGGCATGCTTCAAACAACTGTAAGTCGGTTAACGGCAACTTCATATAACGACCCCTGTAAGTTATTAGATTATTATAATAGTTACATCTCTAATAGTTACATTATGTTTTTCATTTATTATCTTAGTTTTATTAACCACAATTGAGTTTAAAAAACATCTACCGATTTCGGAAAACTTTTTTCCTTCTTCAGGATGTCATAACTAACCATACTGTGATTGCAGTAGAGTATATGCATTATATTTAGTGAAAAATGTATGTGATTCGAATTGTGGATTTTTTTCAGTTTACGTACAACCCGTGCCTGAAATTTAAGGAGATATTTTAAAAATATTTATTAGGAATTTTACGTATATTTTACATTTATATTACATTAGAAAAAGTAATAGGAAAAAGTACTGTTATTTACTTACTGCACTTACTGTACATTATTGTACTTTTTAGTCGTGGTATGTACTTGTGAAGGC
The DNA here is from genome assembly GCA_022840565.1 of Eubasilissa regina. Lineage (NCBI taxonomy): Eukaryota > Metazoa > Arthropoda > Insecta > Trichoptera > Phryganeidae > Eubasilissa > Eubasilissa regina. Next base: position 6,684,896 of record JAINEB010000008.1, on the reverse strand, counting down.
GTGCTCACGCCTCACAGACCTGGCTATCTAAAATGGAATACTCTACAGCCATATAGTGCCGAAACGTACCCACCAATAGCAGATGTCAATACATCGTGACGGACGAGTTCTAGAAGCTAGCGAAGGCCAGCCGTTTCTCCGTAGACCGTTCTTTTGACAACACCTCAAACGAGCCATTCGTCTTCAACTTTATACTCGCAGTACTTTACAATACATATACAGCAATTGTAAACCGTCCCGCAATAAACGCCAACTTTTGTGAGTTCTGTTTTATTTAATTACCATACTCTAAACACAGCGTAACAACACACATTCATATACACTGATACATGTACCCGCACGTGTGAGACATTGAATAGAGTTAGGGTCTTCACTCTCAGCATGCACAAAACCTTCTGATCCGAATCGCAAACCCACAAACTTCGGTTACTTCATCGGAATGACTCGACAAGACAACTCAGATCATAAATATCGATCACAATTCGTTATACTGCTAACTTTTGATATAAATTTTCATTAATAATTTCGTTTTATTAAATTTTTCAAAAATTAACTCTTTTTACGAATGTGCTTCTTTCCAAGTACATTTGTAAAAGGGAACAAGGGCAAACAATTTAGTAACCCTTTCGTATTATGGACCGAATCCGTGATCATTATTTGATTGCTGCTAAGAGCCAACACACATTGTATGAAACGAAGGTACCTACAGATGCATGCGCGAACAGTCAAAACTCATCAACAGGGCCAAACCGAACATTTATTATTATACCTCATGAATATTGCGGGGGAATCAAAACAATATAATATAAATATTTAAATATCGATACGTATATTATACATATTAACAAACCGCCCATTTATCGCTGAGAGCGACGAGAACATGTGTGTTGAAAATAATTCGTATTTATCAAACATAAAAAATCTATTAGAAATAATTTTATTATAACAGAAACAATGTATCGTGTGAATTTGACACCGCAACAAAAAAAAATCGAGCAAAATAATTTAGCAATTAAAACAATGTGTTGAAACACTCGAAACAAGATTCGTTGATTTTAATGAGAAAAATACATTAATACGAAATAAAACAATAAATATATAAACTAAGTATGTGATTAGATACTAACATCTAATTATGTAAGCTTTGCGAAAACGCCGAAAAATCAATATTAATTTAAAACAACAAAAATATTAATATAATGTCGATAATAAGTGTTCCATATTAATAATTTTTTTTTTAATTTAAAAATTTTTAAGATTTTCAATTTTAAAAAAACAAAGATAATTGTAGAACTATAAACATTTTAGTTGTAAAGCGCCCTTGAGGTGAAAGTTTTTACGAAAATTGCGCTATACAAATTATCCATTATTATTTATTTAATATCCCAATTTATTCAGATACGATGGTTTGAAAAACGATTCAGTAAACTTCTTCCGTAAATGTAATGCTGAAAGAGTACCGGTGTATGGATACCTTGAGAATGACCCAGGACTGAGACTTGTGGATATCTGGCCTATCATCTAATTGAGATACTACGTCAATTCTGTTATGAAGGAAGGAATAAGAAAAATGATATAATCTTAATTAATCTAACCAAAATCATCTTAAAATCGTGTATTGGATATTAAATAAATTATTAATTTCTTAACCCCTCCTACGAAAAGTATCGACATTAACAAATTAGTCATTTTCAGTTGTTCTAATGTCATAATGCAGATATTTAATATATTATACTTTAAGTTTGATATATATTTTTTTAAATTTTGTATTTTATTATATTCTGTGTTAAAATTAAATTAAAATGAAATAAAAATTACATTGTATTCCGTTAATGTTCTATAAAGAAAATATATATATATGAATTTATTGAATTAAGAGTGTTTAAAATGGTATAACATTAATATAGCGATGCCACAAGCATAATACAATTGTTTACTTTTCAAAATGGAATTACTATTGAAATACCTAATGCACCTTTGCGATTGTCATACTATTACTTTGATATTTATGTTTTCAATATAGTACTGGTGCTTATTTGTATAATTTTCACATCAAATAATTAGATTATATTATTGGTCATCTAATTATAAAATATTTCAGCTGCCGGCCCTGCAGCCACCTAATGTTGCCACCGAGCTATTTTAACGGCCATCATTACAACACATAACGCTCCCTTGTGATGCTCACAACGCGGCCAACCGCATTTACACTGACGAAAGTTTAACTCGATAATATTGCACTTGCATGTGTTGGCGCATTGCGCAGATCTGATGTTCATTGTTGATAATCATCAGAGGCTAAATTGCATTACAATAGTGAGAACCGCGGAATATTATAGGATCAAGAAAACAATCTAAATTTATCACACGAAAATTACACTGATATGGTTGCTTAATCGCTCAGTAAAATTGCCACAATTATGTTAGGACCTACCCACCTATTGTGGTGTCTATTTATCAGATTTAAGTATAAACGATTAGATGTTTGGCATGCAAAATGACGGGATAACTTAAAGGTTGGTAGAACTTTTGTGCAAATATATTTTTAGGAGAACACATTCTTATTCACAATAAGAATGTGTTCTCCTAATAGTAAAGTTGTATCAGTGTGTCCAAAATGTAATAAAAATGAATTGATAATTCTGGCGTCTGCTATCAGATTACTCAAATGTATATAAGATTCCGTAAAAATAAAGTAAATGGCTCTTTCAAATAATGGAACGATTAAATTTATTAATATTAAAAAGGTGACATGTAGGTTCGAAAATTTGTCGCTAAAAATATCGTCGCTGTAGCATAGTTGGATAATGCACCTTTCCCGGTTGGGAAAGAGATCCAGGTTCAAATCCCGGTGGCGCAACAACAATATTTTTCGATAAAATTGATTTTATATGTATATCTTTCTAATTAATATATTCAAATTATATTTAAAATGTATTTATAGCTAGATTGCATGAATAACTTAGTAGTTTCTTATCTGCTTTCTATAGAAGAAACACTATTGCTCTACTGTGAGGGTGGACCACCCTCACAGTAAAGCAATAGTTAATAGCCATTACCCTGGACCGTTTATAAACAAAACCTCCTATATAGTCCTACTCATTCGCCTCCCTGTTGTCATTTTTTATAATGTTAATAGGCAGCTGTGCAACTTTGTCTTACACAATGTGACGAGACGGAGCCGGACAGCTGCCATCTCAAAAACCCCCGCAGTCCCCGACCTATATTTATTAAGATTTACATTACAATAATGAAATTAAATAAACAAATAAATGGAAAAGAGCAGCATTTATTTCAGAAATAAACATGAATAAGAGGAAAAAATACCATCTAAAGTAAGCAACATAATAATATAATATTGCAGAGGGTTATACAATGTCGACAGAGTGTTAGTATTTTACTTTGGTCAGGGAGCCGAGAGAGAGAAGGAACGCCTTCAAGAAAAGGAAAAGGACAAAAAAAAAACAATTTTATTAGTCTTCGGAGCACCACTGCCGGCAGTTATCATTCCAGTGACAAGAAAAAATCAAAGAAACAACAAAAAAAAAAAAAATATTCAAGTAGTAAGAAAATATTTAAAATAAAGAGCAAATTATAAAATAATGACAATAAGTCAAAGAAACTACAAAAAGATTGTATAAATAAACACTATAAAACACTAAAACTCTAGGGGTCCCGGTTTGAGCTCCTTAACTATCGCTCTACTAAATACATCAAGGATACTCAAGACTTTTCATATCTAAATCTCACAAAATCAACTGATTTTCTCGTCTATAGCAAACACCTTCGTCGCAGAGCTTCCGTAATAGCTATTAATTGCAAATGCTAAATAAATGCAAATACGATGAGTTTATGGTCATTTTTGGCCGACAGTTTTCGAATATTTTAAGACCAAATATAATTTCCAGTTGATTAGGTGTAAACTAATTCGACAATGCGAATATTTTAAGACCAAATATAGTTTAATATTTTGAGATCAAATATATTTTCAAGTAAGTTAGGTATCGAGTCCTTTATTTGCCGAATACATTTTATTCAATAATATTAGTGATGGTAAACCGTTACGTGACTGATTGTAACGATGATTGGTTACTGTGATTTAACTACGATTGTTAACTACGCTTTTAACCTTGTTGGAATTTTAATTTCTAACGGACCAGTTATTGTTCGAAGAATTACAAATAATCAGTTACTAATTATTTTTAATACAAATTAAATTTATTAATAAGAAAGGTATCTATTAGATATAGTATTTCTTTCTTATTGATACATTTAATTTGTATTAAACATATCACAGAAATATGTTGTGAAAAATTGCAACTTCACAATAATAATATCTTTTCCTTAAAAAAAAATCAATTATCATTACAATCAAACACAATCGCTGTCACAATACCGGTTTAAATAGCCAACTGAACTTAGCAATGACTAAACGATATCCTACAGGCAGGCATTGGGAATATTGTATTGTTATTTACGTATTCGGTTATATAAAATTAATCCTTGTAAAAAAAAAAGTAGTTGCAAGCTATATAAATTCATAAAAATAATAAACGGGGGAAATATTGTCTTATATACGAAAATTGCCCGTTAAAAGCGAAAAAATAAATTAACTAGAACAGTATTCATTTTGTTATTTACCATTTTCAGAAATCCGGTACTATACTTAGATATTTATTACATTATTTTATAAGTTTTAATCATATTTTTACTCAAAACAAATTTTGTAGCAAATATTGTTTGTAAAATCAAAATGTTAATTGTATAAAAATATACCCAGACATTAAATGTATCCATAATTCAAGCCTATTGGAAGAGTTACTTAAAACCATTTCCGTTGACAACTGGGCACGTGAAATAATGTCATATAATCTTGTCGATTTGTAAAAAACTTAAAATTCTCCGAATTCCGACCGCATAATGTCAAAAAGTGGTAATATCGACTGGCCTCCTCGATCATCTGATTTGACGGCTATAAAGAAAAGGTCTTCGCGAATAAACCAACAACAATTCCGATGCTAGAGGACAATATTCAAAATGAAATTGCTGGAATAACACGCGCAGTGTGCGAGAATGTTGTGAAAAATAATAATCAAAAGAGCACGCATTCGTGCCGCTGCCAGAGGCGGCCGCATGGCCGATGTCATATTCTATACATAATTATAATAAACCAAGTAATCGAAAAATAAAAATCAAATTCAAATTTTTTATTTCATTTCCTAGTAATTCAAAAACAACATAATACATTTTTAATACGCTTGTTCTGTAATTACGTCAGATAAAAGACTCTTTCTAAATACATAAATCGATACATTATTATTAATTGATGAGAAATAAAATTATTAGCTGCAGTAAAATAATTCTAGAATCGAATAACGATCGCTTCACCAAGGATGCAGTTGTGCGGATTGCAGGGAGGGTTTAATGTAACTGCAGGTGAGTAAGTTTCTTTGTTTCCCTCGGCCGGTTGCGCATTGGAAGGGCTGACGTAATTAGCGCAAGAAAATGCAAGTGAGCTGGATAGAGGGCAGCGCGGGGTCAAGTCTAAGAAAACCCACGATGGAATCTATATGGGAGAGGAAAAAAATAGAACGGCTAAAAAACATTTTATTGTGGGGCAATTAAGACTTTTATTGCAGACTCCTTATTAAAAGAGAAATATTAGAGTATTTTTAATCACATTAGTACATGGGTACATTTGAACCACAATTTAAGTAGGCGCTGAACAAAATACACAAAATATATACTGAGAAAATAATATTCGTATTGTTAATCGTTTTCACATAATTTACAAGAGATAGTTAACTACTAGTTGATTAGTTTTAATACTAATCAAACAAACATTCAGAAAAAATAATTATAGTTTAATACTTTTAAAATTAGCAATATTAACTTTAAAGATAATAAATAAAAAATATAAATAATTACAGTTTAGACCAGAATTTGAGACATATTTAAAGTATTATTATTAATATTAAGTATTTAATTAGTATCTACACTCAAAGTAATGTATAAACACTGTGTGTGGATGTTATATGAGTACAGTTCACTGGGAAGAAAAGAAGAAATAAAATTTAATTGCAAATATTTTTGTAGTATAGTGTAGATATTGAATTCACAATGCAATTCTTTACCAGCTACCTGGATGTGATGTTTATGACGAGAAACATTGAAGCTCGGAAGTTAATTTGCGCACTCAGCTCGGCTAGCATGGCGCAGCAGCAGGCTACAGGACGCGGGCCCCAGCAGAAATCTAGCCGAGCTGGCTGCAATAACATACGTCGCGGTGACAATGTTGGCACATTAGCGCGAGGCGTAGGGAAGTCGCTCGCGCCGAATAAGGTCGTGCACGACCGCGACACGGCAATGCTGCAGCCCGCTTCACACACGGCGCCGATGCCGGTGAGCTATGTCCGATCGGAATTGATATTAGAGCCCCTATTTTATTTTATCGCGTGAAGATGATTCCAAAAATAGAAAATAATCTACCTCATATGTATAAATAAACGTACATATTTGCACGCATATATATATATACATTCTTCTTGATTCTCTGCCAACTCAAATATAATTAAAGCAGTTACTCTGTGATGCAACATCATTATTTGAATTTTCACTAAACTAAACTTTATATTACACATACTGTCGCTACTCTCATCATCGGGTGACACAGTTTATTGTTTATTATTAATCCTTTATAAGGTACCGAGTGAAAAAATTTTATTTGTAAATATCGAAAGAATGATTTTTTTCAATTACAATACATGATTAAAAAATTCTGAAAAGTTGTTATTTTTTAAACAGCGGCGATGTTCCATTATTCTCGTATTTAGGCTTCACGCGGTTATTGGTATAAATCCGCCGTTTATACTTTTATACGATTGCTAATTAAGACAAAATTCAGTATGAGGAAGAATATTTAATACGAAATAGATAATTTTATGTGATCACTGAATTTAGGTTTATTTCTAAGTGTATTTATTTTAAAAGTACGAGCACACTGTTTTGACAAGCATTTCCATTACTTGTGTATGTCAAAATCATGGATCCAACGTTACTTTAGTAATGATAAAACTTACTTTTTTCCTCCTAAAACTTCATCGTATCACCAGTTTCAAAGATAAGTCAATAATACATTTCTTAGGGAAGATATCACAATAATTAATCTTATATTTAAAATGTCATTTTTTATATACATAGTCCTGTTGTCTCAGCAATGAAACGTAGTTTTACGAATTATGGTGCAACGGTGCCTGATTAATAAATATTTACCACAATATAAATATTTATTTATTTAAATATTGGAATTGAATTTATGCAAAAATAAAATGAATAAATACATAGTTATTTTCCGTTTTTCAATCATTTGTTAAAAAATATAATCGAATATTATTGTTGTAAATTAACATTCACATCTAATCTCATAGAATTTCATTATATGAATGGAGCAGGAAATAAAACGGACAGGATAGTAAATGATACATTAAAAGAATTCAAAACCTTCGATAACAATAATGAACTTACATAATGTAAATTTATTTAATATAAAATAGGGTAATTATATTAACATGTTGAGGTTTTCATGACGCTCAGGTGATGATAGAACGTCCTCTTAATTATTCTGCCGAGCGTTGTCGTGACAAAAGCGGATCGACAGAAGAAAGAGTACAAATAATATAATTTTTTTTTAATTTTTTGTGAAAGTGCTATTTCTGAATATACTTAGTACAGTAATATTGAAACAAATTAAATGAATCGATTAAAAAGATACACAGAAAAAATTACCCATGCCGAAAGAACCCGGTACATTACCTATTTTGGCACGTTAACCATTTTATTTTCCGACAAATTAATAATCTTTATAAATGATAGATCCGTTCGTTTCATTTTTAAAAGCAATAAATTTTATATTGCAATAAATCCGAAAATCCTTTGAATTATACTCACCGTTTGAAACAACGTTTAGTAAAAAATAAGAAACAGGTAAGAAGATTTTGCGTTAATTATTTCATTTATTTTTTACAAAATAAATTTTCAGGAGATAGGGGTATCAAATATTAATATAATGTCAATATTTTAGTATTATATCCAATATTGAAAGTGAAAACGGAAATTAATAAATGTATTATTTTTGTTGAATAAATAACAGTAATATTTACAGGAACAGATTTAGTTAGGCACCTATAATAAAGAGTGACGGCAGCTCTTAATCCATTTATGTGATCTATTAAATATTATTACATGATGAGTTGAAGAACTGAACACATTACAAACCCATAAAAGTATATTTTTATCTTGTCGTGTCTTCGTTAGACTCGAGTAATACTTACTTCACGGTGTAAAACTTCTCGATCAATAATTCAATCCCCGATAAAACGAACCAGTTTTAGTAAAACATTCATATTATTAAAAATAAACGGAATTAAAGTTCGTGGGCTTGCGCGTCCGTCCGATGAATCAGTGGCGCGATCTATGGCCTACGGTAACGTTGACATTTATTTAATATTTATTATTATTTGTTCGAATTCGGCTGACTATGCAAATTTATCCGACTTAATGGCTTCATTTTGACAACGGCGCTTGTATCGAACGTGTAGGGAAAAGGAAACGCACATTAATAATTTAAAGTTAATTAGATGGTAACACTGCGAGAGCCCGTTGGATGATACATGTGTGTGTGTGTGTGAGTTGACTCCAACACGTGCGTTGACTGCATCAATGTTAGTGTAAATGTATGTCGAAGCTAAGTGTCCCAAAGATAGGTTATTTCATGACTTCTGAATTAAGGAATGTTCAGAATGTGACTTGCAATTATAAATCAACATGACGGTTCAATAACATAAAAAAAACATTTTTTGTTCACTTATTACATTGAAACACGGCGAAAACTGCTAAAATAATATTAGAAGTTCAACAGCTGTTATCAATGACGACAGTGTAAGGAATTTTGACAAAAAACAATATATAATAGATTTTTAATACAAATAATATATTAATTATTCTTTAAAACTACAAGATCACAATACTAATGTGTTCTCATTAAAAATATTGATTTTTATTTGCTACTCTCTTTTTTTTGTATTTTAAATAAGACATGGCGTTTTTAAATAAATACCATACCCCACCATAAATATTATCATACCACTACAATGTAAATTAAATTCATTTTTATTAAATCAATCGCCAATAACGCAAAATAAAATGACAAAGACATACGAGAATTGAATTTACTACATGAAATACTAAAATAGTGGCCTAAATCAGTGTGCATTATTTTTGCTTGTCGCCTATAATCCTGTTCTGAGACATATCAAGTTAATGACCAACTGTAGTCTGCAAGTATAGCAGACTTCCACAGATTTTGATATCTTCGTTCCATTACTGAAACGTCTTGGTGGAACCGTTCATCAAACTCATCACTCGCAGTACCGCATTTTTTTGGGAAGAAATATAAATATACAAGTTGCGGCCTAATTGTAGACAGAAGATTTTTTACTCAGGTTACAATATGTTTAGATGCTTAACATAATTTTCGGCTCTTCGGTTATCCAAGAAGGCACTTTTAAAGGCTTGAAATATTTTAGTTCACCTAGAGTACGTCTATGTGGCTCACCTAGTGCGATATCAGGAACGTGTGATATCGAAGCCTCAAGTTATGTATCTGATATCACCTCCGTGCTGTCTTCATCTGAATCTGAGTGCCGACTGTATTCTTCTAGAGGGCAGATCGTCCCCACGTGGCACTGATCGGATAGCTGACAAGATGTTGGAGTATTTTATGCTCAACTTCTCATTTCTTGATATGGTACCATGCAGAAATAACAGTTATCTACGTGATTTGTCGGCTTTCTCCAAATTTTCGGATTCAAATCGGTTTTTTTGATCCATCCACGTAGATTCACAGAAAATGTGCCCACGTTTTGTCTTGTACACCTAATCTCATACTCATAATTGAAATTGTCAGATTTGTTAATACGCACACGTGGCATCCTGGCTTTTCAAGTTAAGTGTGACCACAAAACAAATCTGAAAACAATAAATGAAACAACTCTCTAACCTTCACTTCGAGCAAGCTGTAAATATACAATGAACAAAATAAGATCTACAGTGATTCCTCATTCCCGCTCTCAGGTTTGCGAACCCTTATATTTCGTTTACGTAATACCTTATATCGCCGCTCGGAAGGCCACACGCTTAATTACATATATGTACATCTTAAATGGGCTATATCTGAGAAATGAGAGCTAACTAAGCATTTTAAATGTCATATTCGGTTTTAACGTAATAAAATCAATACGATATAAATATTTTCAAGTCAGAAACATTTTCATTGTTGACCAGTGTAATTAATGTTAATTTTCATATGTGTATTAATTATTGTGTTTCATATCGGAGGTGTTTTAAATCTCTTCACTAATATATACGGAAGTGTCGGGCGATCATTAGTATCAATCATTTCGGTATGTATTGAAGAAGCTACTTAGGTATCAAAGGCTTTCTTCTGCGAAACGTTCGTGGTCGATCGGTCTACGTTTTTAATGGGGCCTCCATGCGTTGATTTATTGCCACCGTCGGAAGCACAATAAGAGAGGAATTATACTTCTTCAACATCTAATAATATTCGGATAACGGGAATCCCAGAGACTCGGATATCACACATATTCTCATTTTGTTATGTTAGCTTTTACAATTATAATACATACATAACAATAAACTTCGTTAAGTACTTGACTATTAATAACGAATAAATTATTATTATACCTTTTTATATTTCACACATTAATATTATGCTTTTGTACTAGAAATTTTATGAGCCCTGAAAGAAAATAAATAAATATCAATGATATTTTAAAACAACTTAACTGTTAAGGAAATTATTAAGCAGATCATATTATTATTGTGAAGTTGCCGTTTTTCAGTACATAGTTCTGTGATATTTTTAATACAAATTAAATGTATCAATATGAAAGATATCCAGATAAAATCAATTTATCGCAAAAATATTTTTGTTGCCACCGAACTCGAACCGGGAACCCTTCCTATCCGGGGAAGTGCACTGACTTATTACACCATGTCAAGATTCCATGTTAACGACAAATTTTCGAACTTAAGAAGAACGCATTATTATTGTGAAGTTGCAGTTTTTAAGAACATAGTTCTGTGGTATTTTAATACAAATAAAAAAATTAATTAATTTAATTTGTCGTTTACATACAATGTTGACATGGTGTAATAGGTCAGTGCACTTTCCAGGATAGAAAGGGTTCCTGGTTCGAGTCCGGATGGCATCAAAAATATTTTTCCAATAAATCGATTTTATCTGGATATCTTTCTTATGGATGGATACATTTAATTTATATTAAACCTTCTCATTAGAAATTCTTTTAAATTCCATTTTTCTCTTTATTCAGTATTTTCTAAAAACTAGTGAAATAATTCTTAAAATCCTTAATCTTAATCTTCACATGCATTGTTTCAAATTTAAAAAATCTCACTGGCAATATTAATGTAAATATATTTATGCGATTATAAAGATCTTATTCCATATGGACGAATCAAAAATAATAAATGACATGTTCATCATTCAACGCAATCTTATAACAGAAGACCGGGAAGGGTGGATGAAGATTATCATTCAAGACCACGCCGCGCAGGAAAGAGAAATGGATTACAGAGACAGCGAGATCACACATACCCAAATTAAATTTTGCAGAAAGGTCATCGGCTAATTGATACATCACATATGATATATCAAGGATTTTTTCGGATTTTAAAATTTGTTCAGTAGATACACCTATAGATATATATATCAATACCAATATGTCAAGTATAATTATTTACCTACAATGCAACGATCAAGGATATCGATGCATTCGGTTCATTCATTGGAGTGTGCGAATTAATGTGGGAGAATGGGAGGAGGGCTTCAGAAAGTAAATGACTCAATCCGACTCTTATAAATACCCGTTTTGCAAGGAGGAAAAATTAAAGCGAGCATCGAGTATATTACAAGTTTAACTTGTTAGCATAGAATAGTCGGCGAGAGTTTATGGGTGGGTAGTGGGTAGGTTCTGCTATTTCTTCCCGAGGCGAATAGATGGTTCAGTTGGCGAACATTGCTCGCCCATTTATCGATCACTAATGGTGGTATATTGCATCCGATTATCCGAGTAAGTAGAACATTCCGCGATAAGCTTGCGACACCCGGCTAGAAGGCTTTAGGGGTCAAAAGGGGCTATTCTCCCCTCATTCCCAGCCTTAACATACAGCCTCCGGTATCTTAAAGGAACTACAGTCTTATTAAATCCTAGTCAAGGTTTTTCCAGGGTTCACAGCACTCGCAGAATAAATTTTAGTTTTTATGTGAAAATGCACAATTCCAATTGACATTAAATATGAGAATCTTATTTGAGAAATAATTTTAGTAAGTGCCCACGTTCCCTGCAGATAGATCAATTTTTTAAATATATACATATATATATATATATATCACAATTCTTAGATCATAAATATCTTATATATATAAAATATATATAAAAGTGAATCAGTTGATGCACTTATATCATATACCTTCATAAGAGTTATATATAATAGTTTGTAATCTTGTAATAATTAAAATATTTCAGCGATGTAGGTAGGTATTTTTTACCTCACCAATTCTGATATCTAGTAAATGGTTATTTATTTCAGCCTGACTATAAACAAAGTAATAGATATAAATCTAGGTTAAGACCACAAGGATTTGGAAATATTTTACGCTAAGAACTACATAGTGCAGGAAGATCAACGGAAGCTGTAGAAATTAAACTATCGTCGGTGAGTTCAATAAATAAACTTCTGCAACTAAGATGTTTAACACAACCAAGATCACCATTAACTAATAAAATAATTATATTGCGCACCGTCAAAAGAAAATGTATCTTTTTTAAGCAATATAAATGTGTATTTAAAGAGAAATAGTATTTTATATCTTACGCTTTTATTGCAAGTAGTGCTGCTCTAAAAATAATATGTTCGACTTGTGTCATTAATTTTTGAATCTGTAATTTTCTCACGGCCAAATTTCACTCAAAAAATAAATATTTTAATGAAGATTCTAATTACTTTATACTAAATCTTGTATCTTCATAAAAGTCAACCTTTTCACTAAACTTTTACTTTACGTTCATCTTAAAATTACAACTTTCTAAGTATGTTTTCGATATAAAAATAACATAGTTACACGATGATCGTAATCAATACATAAAAAATAAACAAATAATGTAACCACATATTGGGTAATTTTAATTGATCGAGTATTGCAGACATAAAAGAAGAATAAAATATGTAAAATATAATATACTAAATCTGAAATTTTTTGACGGTTTCCGAATATTTTCGGAAGTTTGGCAACCTTGGCGCTGAGTAAGTGGAGCTGAGTTAGATCTTAGCAACATGGTTCCGCGGAGGAGAAGCGGCTAACGCCAAAAGGCTGTAAGGCTATAAAACGTCTACCCGCTGATATAAACTATACGATTTAATTTGAAATCGATGCCGGCTCCTAGATAAAAGGATTACGCAAAAAGGATATTAGCATTAATCTTCTGACCATTAAAGATGCAATGATATGGTTATAATAATTATCCTAGCTGTCTCTTTTTGAAATACTATCCACGTTTGTTTCATCCACATGGTGTATTTCTTGTAAAAAGTAACGAACTGTTCAAATAAAACTAGTTGGTTTATTTTTTATTATGTGTACGCGGCAATGAAGTCATTTCATTAGACTATACAAAAATAAATTTGTTATTATTATGAAACGATTGATGATTTTAGATGGAAAAGTTTAGAGATCAGATATAAATTGATTTTTATATAAATTAATGCATTTTATTGCTTACCGTCTAGATATGAAAAAAGGCTAAGAATAGGAACCTAAAAAAAACTAAATTTTCATTGCTCTTATTTTTACTGATTTTTTCTATTCCTGCATTGAAAAAGAAGAGAAAGCTATAATTTTTTTTTATCATTTTCTAAGCTGGAAAATTTATTTCTTATTACTAAAGTTTTAATAAACTATTGTACCGATTTAAGAGTTTTATTCAAATTATTATTAATTATTTAACTGGCATAATTATATGTTACACTTTAATTATGTTTTTTTACATCGATTAACTGTTTGTTTATCAAATAAAATAAAATACATTATTAAATATTTTTGGACAGGTAACAAATCACTCTCGAAGGGTGGATTGCCTATTTATTAAGAAGAAGAAGAAAAATAACGAGATTTAGAATAGAATTATAATAATTTTGTGCAATTCTTCGCAGTGTATTTGCAAAAATTTTAATTGTCGAATAAAAATATTATATTTTTAAGAAAAACACATTATTGTGTTCGTTCCAGGACACCAGCGAGTTAGTCCTATATTCATAGTACAAACGTTTAGTTTAGTTTATATATATATATATATATCTATTGAAAAATATTTTATTTCCTATTCGGAAAAAGTTCCCGGAGGCAATCAATATATTTTTTCGATAAATTGATTATATCTTTCTAATTGATATATTTTGTATTAAAAATATTATAGCTTGACAAAAACATCTGTAAAATGAAAGGAAGGGTGTATTTTATTGATAGAAGCAAAGGTAATGTAAAGCGATTAAGTTAAATTGGTTCATGTTTAGTATGAAGATATACCATAATCGAACGACTCTCCTCATGGCTTAATCTTAAACAAGAAGTAATAATAATAAAGTTTACTTGGTTCGGATAAAGGTATATAACATTAATAAAGTAAGAAAACATCTGATGTTTATAATAATACATGTGATCAATAATTATTCGAAGCATACATTCAACACATAAATAACATCATCATGCCGAGCTCGATAGCGATTCTTCTTCGTCTTTAAATAAGCAATCCATCCTTCAATAATGATTTGTGCCATTAATTAAGTTAATACTTTATTTTAAAAAGTACAATAATATTATAGAAGAGGAAATATTATATATTACTAGTCTATACAATGTGGCGAGTTAAGGGAAAGAAGATGACACGAGTTAACCGGGAGTTGAAAATTTCCATTGATGAAATAACTTTTAAAAAAACCTGTGATCCGCAATGGACAAGCAAAAAAAAAGGTTAAAGGTTTTGGGCATTCCAAATTTTAAGTTCAATCTGAATAAATGTGAGGCTACCTGGTAATGCATAATTCTTATTCTAGAGATATTTGATAATGCTCTTTTGGAGACTTTTCTTTTGGAGAATAGGGAGTGCGGGGAAAATGTCTTTGAATTATTTTAACCCGATTACCCTTATGATTATTTTGATCCATCCACTAAGTCTGTCATATATCGGCATATTAAATTTTTGAGGAAAAATTGGGCTCCTTGACCAGTTTATCAGCACATTCATTTCCATGAATTGCCTTATGTGCAGGAATTCATGCGAATGACACCTGTTTATTGTTGCTGTCCATATTAAATAGACATCTTCTGATGGAACAGATTATCTCATTGTCTAGCCAAACTTTCATATTAGCAGAGAGCGATTCACGAGCTCCTTGCGATTCGGAGAATATAACAGCCTTATCGACGTTCCGGAGTACGCAGATGTCCAAGGTCTCTTTAATTGCCCAACATTCTTCGATAGCGATTATAAGATATTAGAAATAAATATTATATTTACTGAGACATTTATTTTCTAGAATTGTGCAAAAAATGTTACTGGATAAGATAAACTTGTGTATTTTTTTTAATGTAATCCCATTTCATTGTGATGTTGCAGTTAGAAATAGTTAAAATAATAATAATAATAATAATAATAAAAATAACTAATAATAAAGACACTCGTAGGGAAAAAAATATCAATTTAAATCCAATAAAATAACGTTTCAGTCTCCAAAGAAATTTGAATGGAACATCCCGGGTGCCGCTTATTTTCTCATTTTTGTACTGACATGATGATATCACACCTTCTACTTGCATTACCAATCCCTGCAATCCTTGTATAAGTAAAACGTACCTATATCTTTCCCAATTAGGTAATAAAAATGTTATTTAAATTAAAATTAATAGTAGTAGTTAAACTCATTCACATTCTGAAATTCATTAACTAAGTATACATTTTCACTCAAACAACTATGTCGCATTTACATACTTGTTAAACAATTACGTTTGTAATAAGCGTAGATACTGTAGGTGTCGTTGAGATGGAAAATCTCAAATAGTACATTTATTAAATAATAAAAATAACTATTAAATACTAGTTAAATGTATTAATTAGAAAGATATACATATAAAGTCAATTTTATCGAAAAATATTGTTGTTGCGCCACCGGGATTAGAACCTCTTTCCAAACCAGGGAAGGTGCATTATCCAACAATGCTACAGCGACTTTATTTTTGACGACAAATTTTCGAACCCTTTTTCAAATTAATACATTTATCGTTCACTTATTTGAAAGTCAACTACTTTGTTTTTACAAATCAAGGTGGCCCAACTATATTTTTCGATAAAATTGATTTTAGATGTATATCTTTCTAATTAATACATCTAATTAGTATTTAAAATATCACAGAACTATGTTCTGAATAATTACAACTTCACAATAAGAATGTGTTCTAATAAAAATAACTATTGTTGTCATTAAATAGGTGTTTTATTTGGATTCTCTGTCAGTCTTTCTGTATTCGCTCAGTATATATAGAATTTGCGAAACATCGAAAACTAGCTTTGAATAACCTCAAAAAGCCTTCTGATATCCGATGTTTATTATTTAATTATTTTGTAAATGGGATATATTCTGTAACAAGCTAGTTGCACTAAGAATAGTATTTAAAACGTTATATCGTCGGTGTAATTACGGGTCAAAATATTCAATATATGTTTTTGCAATAGACCATCAAATCAGAGTTTATGCCGACTTCCGTTACATCTTAAAAGATGCATCCATTGGTGTATTCAAATTTTAGAACCTTGTTAGATTTCTTGAAAACAATACCGCGAAGGATCTACCGTATTTCCTCGATTATAAGACTCACCCTTATTTTTGCATACCAATAATAAAAAATAAAAACATTATATAAACTTTATTATAACAGACAAAGTCATACAATAACAATAAAAAGGATTTAAAAATAGGCATATTATTTATATACTATCACCATCAGAGTCTGAAATTTCTTCAGATTCAGTCCGATTTTTCTAAATCACTTTTCGACTCAGTTCTTCTAGTAATCAGTGGTGATTCATCATGACTGTGGAATTTTACAGCGATTGTAAGACGCACCACGAATCCAGAGAAACCAAAATAGTTAAAAACGTGCTTCTTATAATTGTAATATTATTGTAGTTTATTGGTTCTTCCTGAACATTTTTACAAATTGTTCACAGACGGTAAATGGAATCGCGTTAAAAAGTTATGCCTATTACTCATAGTATTTTTAAATAACTGGATTAAAATATATTTTTTACTACTATGCCCACTATTAAAAAGAAAAAAGATAATATATTTGATTTTCTAAGAAAATAAACAATGTGTGACAATCCTTTTATTTTAAAAGACGAAGACTTTTTTAAGGCTCTCAAAGGAAGAACATTAAGTAAAAAAAATTAAACAAAATATTATAACATAATCGATAGTGGTTAATATGTAAAAAAATTAATCAAACGATATTTCGCGACTCGGAGTAATGCAGAATACGCGGGGAGAGCGTCCATTACTCCTTACCCTCGCCACATAAATCAGAACTCAGAGGTCTATATGGAGACTCGCCGAGGGAAGCTTGGGTTACATCTACAGTCCGGAAAGGACCCAAACCCGTCTTCGGCAATTGAGAACTTTGTAAAACGGCCAGCATCCAACTGGTTGTCCGCCGACAGTCAGGTGCCGAGGATCGGGCTGTTCGGCGCAGTGCACCCGCAATGTGCGCCGTTTGATAATAAACTGCGATTTCGTGTGCCGGGTTCCGAATGTTCGAGGTGTAGAAATTGAATTTGCAAATTGACACTCGGCCAGAAGATATGTGATACTGCTCGCCGGCTACATCGCCCCAAACGGCGACGTAAGCGTAAAGTAATACCCGATGTGCCACATACAATTTGGTGAATATGGCAAAACTTAGTATCTTTTTTTTATCAAGCGTCTATAGGCTTGTTTGCGATTTGGTCATCGGGTGAATTCGTACAAAATTGATAATGGACCATGTATTATCAAAAATACGGGTTAGAATATACAAATATACGTATAGGTATATACTTGAGAGTTAAGTTACAAGGGTGTGGACAGAATCACAACCTAAATTAAAAGAGGTGTTTTAAATGCCGAATTTATGTTAAGGTTTCTTGGAATAACGATGAAACCAATAACAGGTAGGTATTTGTGAATACACTGAATATTTTACAATATTCTAGATCAAACAACCGCCCTGTCAACAGACGTTTAAATACTCGCGTGTCTGCACGGAACATTCCTCGTCCGTTGAACGCTGACTTTATTATTTATGTTGAAAAATTGCCATTTGTTCAATGGTGCAAACGATGGCTTCATAATTTATTGATATGGAATTGTAGCGCATTTATCACAGGAATGTTCTCGCAGACGTATCACGGCGACAGTCCGGGGGTGCTGACAGCGCTGACGCCTCCGTACCCGGTCCGGGCTGGCCTGGACTCTCCGAACAGTTTTCGCCCGGCTCCTGCAGGAGAGTACCTTTATATCGGACAAGTGCGCTCTACATAAGTGAGTTGTACCACATCACGAGCATGCTGCGCTCGCGCATTATGTACGGAAAATAAGCAAGAAGCCGTACCGAACACATCTCAACGAGCACAATGAACCGAGCTAGTAGTACCAATTTACGGCGCACATGTTTATGCGACAGATGTCACCTCCGATAACGATACGTTGCAAATAATCAAACCCGAAGAATCGAATGCTTTGTTCGTTTTCCACGTTTAAAGAGGGACGCACTCCGACGAGACACCGAGTAACACATTTTTAAAAATACCAATTTCAAGAGGCATTTAATGCGACAGAAAAAAATATACAACTCTTTTTGGAATGATTTAGTAAGGTTCGGGAAGGTCGAATTGCCGGACTGTCAGCTGAAACGGGGGGGGACATATCTCAGGCGGACGACAATAAGCGATTCAAAAAACATTTCTCAGATGCGTTAATGAAAGCGCACATTACTGCGGAGTCCATTTTTTATCTTAAACTTCATCGACCTTTACTCGCGATTTTTAAAAATATACCTTATATTCTTTATTCGGATTTCAAACCCGATTTTCGAACCCAATTGAAAAAACAATAAAAGGAATAAGAAATCAAATGAATAAAACCGAGTGAAATCAAGGAAATGTTTATGTGAAGTCGGGTAGGACAAAATAAGGATGGAACTCTGAGACAAGGCATCAGACTGAATGTGGTGTAAGATATGTACATTCAAGTGGTTCTTCAACCTAACTCTCGCCTCTTTATATCGCGCTCTTTTCTCTTCAATTTCTGCACTTTGAAAATTAGTTAATAATTTGTAATTGTTTCTATTTAAAAATAAATAGATTGAAGCTTTTAGTTTTCACTGTTTCCGAGGTAAGTTTGTAGAATTCCATAATCACATATGTGAAAATAAAACACTTGTTATTTTTATTATACTCCTTTAATTTACTTGATATGAGACGCGTTTCGCCTTGTAAGGACTTCGCCAAACTAACAATTTAACAATTTGACTCAAAAACTTGTATTTACATTAGTGTTAATCATAATGATCATGTTAATCATATAATTTTATTTGCATCAGATTATTTATTATATTTTTTATTTTTAAAAGTACAATAATAATAACTGATATAAAATATGATATATAAAAATAATACAAGTGAAGTTTCTTCGGAATTAAACAAGGAAGAGTATAATACAAACTAAGTACATGATAAACTTACATAATAAACTAAAGAATAGCATATATTTAAAAAAGTGATAAACAAAAGAGTGCTTTTACACTGAACATATAAAGTGGAAAAGCAAGGAAGGGAGGGAAATTGGGTGCAAATTTCTAAATATAAATATAAATATATATATATACCGTAAATTCTTCTAATAACTTACGATGAATTGCTTCCTTTTAAAATTAAACTACCCTAATTTTTTAATAACTATTGATTGAAATTGTATGTGCATGCATATATATATATATATATATATATATATATATATATATATATGCATGCACATACAATTTCAATCAATAGTTATTAAAAAATTAGGGTAGTTTAATTTTAAAAGGAAGCAATTCATCGTAAGTTATTAGAAGAATTTACGGTATTATATTTTAATGTAGAACTGGTTACAAAAGTAATTAGTTCCGTCAAAATTTGGGTAAAATAGATTATTTGATCGTGTTGGGTGTGGGGGATAGTTTACAATTATTTGTTCTAATAAATAGGGCGAGTCAACTAAGTTATTTAAAATTTTATAGAGATAACATAAATTTTGTGCGTTTCTTTTATTTAAAATATGAAAAGAGACAACATTATTCATTGGAATTCTGAAGGTTTATACAAATTTTTGCACGATTGATTCAATGTAAAGTATTATTCTAAGTCACAATTCTGTTTCAACACTAGTGATAAACCTTTTAGATCAAACACGGTCTTCGTAAATAGTGGTACTTGATTTTAGAAGGTTTTTATTCCATATTATATATCAAATCACAACCAAGGTGCAAATAATGGTCTCGTCGGTTTACGGTCAATCTGGCGTAACTTTTCAATCGCCCATTGTCAATTACAACCGAGGTAGAAATGATAGATATTCCAAGTCTCAGTGGTTCGCGTTCAATCCGGCCTAACTTTTCAATTGTCCCCGGAGCCGATATAAAGTTTGACTGTTGGGCCGGCTCCCGAGGTCCACGGTACCTGTCCGCCATCGTTAGTCGCCTCGCGGCCGACAGCGGCGGCGAACAGCGAAAAATGTGACATAAAAATAGTGGGTATGCTTAAACGGCAACGGGGGAATACATTCGCATATCAACGGGGGAATATCAACGAGTAGAATTCGCAAATAATCTGCATAAATCCCGGTCGCATTTCGATCGTCTGGCCATATTCCGCCGGCAAAGTTCTCCAGAGAGCGCGCTTTCGGCTGTCGGCTTATTCGATTGCATTTTCGAACACACAAATGCGTCCCGGCTTATTATTATACAGTGAGTAACGCGAGGATGCAAAAATAGCGAAGAAATAATCATTAGAACGAAATTATATATTTTTAATATTCAATGTTTTATCAAGTTATATAATTTGAGTTTATACGACATATCAGAACAATTTCACAACATGGTGACCGGTTTCTTTCCAACAAGGCCTAAATTAATTGTGCAATATGTATAATTTCATTTTTTTAAATTCAAAAATATTGAACATGCATATATAGTTAAAAGTAAAAAGAAAAAGGAAATTTAACTAATTTCAAATAAGTTTTGGGAAATACAACTATTTAACGTACAAAGAAAATATGTAAAACTGTGTACTTTACAATGTTACATTAAATTATTTCACGGTTAGATTAATCTTAAAAAGAAATTTATTACATTAATTAAAAAAGAGAATGGTAAACTGTATATATAATATTAATATCGATCGATGATAGACTTTCTGTCTTAATATTATTTTCATTGATTTGTAATTATTTGAAAACACATTTGTTTTATTATTTATATTTAAATTTTTAAACAAAGTCAGGATAGGTTTTCTATTTTTTTTTCCAAAAATAAATTGAGTCTGATGAATCGAGATGGAAAGAAATCAACACCGTCTATAGAACAAAATATTATACAAATTTCGCGCTAGTTTAATTGTAATGTTGAAAATTTGTGCCATAGCGTGACACTATTTTATTAGTTGTTTGATTGAGTAATTTAAACAATTTTACTATACAATAATTACACTTTATCCAGAATACACATTTATGAATTTCCATCCAAATAAAGCATGTTGATGAACTTCATGCGTGTGATTCTATGCTACTAGCTAAAGTTTTATGACTTAATGATGTCATTTTGTTTGCGAAGAGGACTCACTCGCCTTTCACGTGTTTCAGCTTCACGTGATGACTGTCTGCGGTAGTCGGTAGTCGACGGTGTCGCTCTGGTTGACATTTACGCCTTGAGAAATCAAAAAAATATTTAGTATTGAAGTTAATTCTTCCGTACCGCCGTTATCAAAGTTTCGATACTGTGGTCAGATTATATCGAGAAATCTGTTACCGAACAGGTTATCCCACGATCATTAGCTAGACGTTAATAGTGCGTTGAAGAATATTTAGGATGAATTATGTTAGTATTTTCGAACGGTTGACAACACCTCCTCAGCACTGAGGAGACATGGCCCTGTACACTTCCAATTTGTATTAAATACGCGCGTGTAAAAACAGATTTATGTCAGATTTAAGAGATTAGCTCTGCTCTCAGTACGCGGTGTGTATTAGCCTGCATTTTTGTTTTCTTCTCGCGTGTGTTAGCTGGGCGATATGACGCGGGGTCGGCGACCTCGAGCGGCTGCGGTAGGTGCCGCACCATCCTGCGCCGGGAGGAAGGGAGTGTTGTCAGAGCCGCCGAGGTGTGCGGAAACTCTAATCACTGGGCCACGGGAAACTAATTAATCATCGTAGCGCCGAAAGAGCAGCCATTGTGCCTCGGATCCGGCGCTGGTGGGGAAAGCCGAGGGTTCTGGTGTCGGAATTCGTTATCACGATTGTTTGACTGACAGATTCTTTTTCTCGTTCGTTTATTCGCGGGTTCTTAATTGGATCGCGGGTACATTACAATAGACGGTGTAATAACGTAAAGATAGGGCGCATTCTTGATTCCAGATAGAGTAAGTGTCCAATGGAATGAGATAATTAGTCGGATCGAGAACTGATAAAATGTTTTATTGTCGAATTTAGATAACACACACACCGTCGTCGTGCGAGTAGGCGTCCGAGCAAAAGATAACATTAAATCCACGGAACTATAAACAGTATAAAAAATATAATGAAAACGTTTTTGGAGATTTAAATAGGTACGTTTAACGAAATAAACAATGATAAAAATAAAAGAATAAAGGAATATAAAGTTGGTCAGTTTTCGAGTCCTTATTTACATATCTAAATTGCGAGCGAGCCGTTTACATGTCGAATGAATAAATTTCAATGGGAAAATGTAGAAGAATATATTCCTCCGGACTCGTCGATTGTCAAACATTATTCGAGTGCTAATTTATTTTTCACGATCCGCAATAAATAGCGGAGTTCACATTTTGAAACCCCACCTTAGCATTCCCCGGTCGGCAGTTTCGGGACCGGTGCGGCAGTTCCCCGCGGACCAGATAAACAACAAATCAATAGCTTAATTAATTGGACATTTCGATTCTTCCCCATTCAAAAGTCCGTAACATTACTCCTCCGGCCGGGGGAGGGGCGCGGGAGCCCGCTCGGGAGAGGGGGAAGTGGTAGTCGTCGATACCGCAATAAATTAAATTAAAGAACCGAAATAAAAGGCAGTCGGAAGGCGGCGCGCGCTGTTCGCGATATACTCGCGCACCTACCCGGGTCGTGCCCGAGCGCCCCGTGCCGGGTGCGGGTGCCGGTGCGGGTGCCGGTGCGGGCCGCGGTTCCGCTTCTCGCGCAAAGCGCCTTTAACAATAATAGACCAGAGCGCGAACGGTGCTGCCGAACGTTTTGCCGGAGCGTCGTGACAATGTGTCGGCGAATTAATACATTCCTGACCAAAATAACTTAAAAAATATGCTAAGCATCCTAACTCGTCTCGCTGTATTAAATATGACACTAGTCGGAATTATCTTCCTCGTTCCGCGATGTTCATAATAACCGGCCGGTCGGTCAGCTGGGAAATGCTTATTAATCGATGCCTGTTTATAAATCGGCTCTAATTCCTCGGCGCGGTGCCGCCGGGGAGTGCGGGGCGAGCCGGCCCGGCCGAAAATCCCTCTTTTTGTTTAAATAATTCCCGCGCGTCATAAAGAACACGCACCCGTCCATTCGCCATTCCTTTCATAAGAGCGTCGCAAAAAACGTAAACAATCGCGAAAAAAAATCGACCGATACTTAAAATGATAATAGAAGTCGATATAAAAGCGAAGAATGCGGTACACGGCGAAGGGACGACGGGCGGGCTTAAGGGGTTCCACATTGTCACCGGGGATTTCGATCTTTCTTTCGGAAGGCTCGCTCTCCGCCGGACGGAGGCGGAGGAGGAAACGGAGGCCCAGAGGAAGGGGGGATAAAAATGCGCAAAAACCTCCGCTGAAAAAGCTCCCGCACCCGACAATCCGATCTCATTCCGGCGGACAGTCCGGGGTGACAGCGGGACACACGCACACTGCGGCGCGCGCACCGAGGCGCGCACACGGCGACGCGGCACGCACACCGAGGCGCGCACCGCGATGCGGCACGCACACCGAGGAGCGCCCGGAGCCGCGACATTCTGCCGTCAGTCGCGGAGAAATAAATGAAGTCAATCGAGTGGGTCGGTACTCGGTAATGGCAACAATTCGATGACGGAGCGGGAGGACGAGACGCGGGGAACGGCAGCCGGAGATAAGGCCGCTAAGATGTGATCACTGTCAGCGGACGGGGGGTGCGTAGAATATAGATCTCTTTAAAGCGACGCTACCGTGTAATGAGATGATTTCCTGACGATTTCCCCAAAATACAATTCTGGAAAGTTACGCACCGCGGGGTATAGTATTTTTGAAAAAAGGAATGTTTAAATTTTAACCGATTTATTAACAAATACCTTCAACAGTTTAATGTGTACGAAATGCACATAAGACAACAATTGATGTAATACATAAAATATCATAGAAGTGATATACTACAATATATATGAAAATATTGCGTATTCGTTAAAATAAGTATTTTTTAAAATTATATTATAAATACGCTACGGGTGTAAAAATTTATTTTTATTACAATTAACGAGTAGAGCATGGCAAAATACTGACAAACATATATTAATAAAATATATTGAAATGAAAAACAAATTTTAACAGAAATGTGACATATATAGTTAAAAATGTGTCTAATAATACATATAATCAAACAATACTTATTTAACGCATCTAATTAAAATGAAAATAAGAAGTGTGGATGTATTAAAAAGGCATTTCAACTTTTAATAACTACATACGAACGAAAACGTATCATTCAATTTATTCTTTATTCAACTTTAATTCAGAACTATTATAAAAAATGTCACTGTAATTGTTGGAAAAAAAATAACGTTAACATCGCGATTAATATCGTATGATTACTAAGTATTTTCAACCTTGTTCAGTAGGAAGTTTTGTCTTCACGTCCGCAGTACGCGAGAACAGAGGAATGAAACAGTGGGGTATCTGTGAGTAGGTATTCAGATGTCAGTCCACCGGAATCAGAAATGTTTCAAGAAATTTTGGCGTCCTTAAAACGACTAACGGCGAGCGCCGGGGAAGGGAGGAGATGAAAGCGGGGTGCTGTGAGAAGGAGATATGTAAATGCTGACAATTTATTTGGGATAATTGTGCCGGGCCGTACTGTCGGTAATGATGCGGAATTTCAAGAAGCTGAATTAAAAATTGAATAATAATGTTTGCGGGGTCGTGTTATGTGTTTCGGTAGGACCGATAACGACTTGTTAAGAGGAGAGAATGTAATGTAAGGGAAGTTAATGCGAGATAAGAGTGGCGGCCCGGGAAGGATAAAATATACTTTCTGACACAACTATTTCGACAGGTTTTTCAATGCGGGAAGACAATATAATTCACTTAAATGGCTCGGCTGAAGGACATTAATTACTGTTTGTCTTCTTTATGGTTTATTTTAAAAAGACATGTCGCCGAAACGCAATAAAGTAGTAAGTAACATTCTCGGCTTTTATTTCAAATTTATTTATTTAGACGAGTACCTACACAAAATACATATACAATTAAATTTATCAGTAATTTACAATGATATGATGTAATAATAAAAAATATGAAAAAATGTTTTCTGTCTCCTAAACTAGACTGAAGTCTATGCTGAGGGAGAAAGGTTTATCCGTTATTTCCAAAAATGAAATCCGAAGAATAACTATTAGTACATCTTAATCTCAATTATCATAAAAATTATAAAATTAAATAACCAAAAAGTTAAAAAGTATCGATGTTTAAAACACAACATAGGAAACAAATTATTTTGTAAATATAAATATAATACTAGGTGCGGGTAAGTATTATATTATTTTTAATTAAAACTCCAAATCTTCGATGTGAAACATAACACTAGTAAATATTTTTTAGGACTGTTTCAGTATGTACAAACTAAAACATAGTCGTACGTACACATATATGTACATACTCATACGTAAAATAATCCTCTTGTAAAGAACACGACAAATGCTTATTCTAATAGATGAATATAAATGAAAACAATGTTATAACTCTACTTGAGTTTATTAGCACTACTCGAGTTTCGAGAGAAACGGTAACTCTCATCGACAGGTGAAGTATTAAACTAAATGCATACAAATATAGGAAACAAAGCTTAGGTGGTAGACATACATGTAATTAGGCACTGACAGATCGAGGGGCAGGGGGCGGAGTTACTGATGGAAGGTGGAGGGGTAGTTGAAACGGAAAGATTGAGAGAAGAGATGAATTAGAAAATGTAATATTATTAATACTCAGATATATTAATTTGTTAAGCAATACCCAAGTATTAACAATATTACATTTTCTAATTCATTTCTTCTCTCAATCTTTCCGTTTCAACTACCCCTCCACCTTCCACCAGTAACTTCGCCCCCTTCCCCTCCATCTGTCGGTGCCTAATTACATGTATGTCTACCACCTAAGCCTTGTTTCCTATATTTGCATGTATTTAGTTTAATACTTTACCTGTCGATGAGAGTTACTGTTTCTCTCGAAACTTGAGTAGTGCAAATAAACTCAAGTAGAGTTATAACATTGTTTTATTTATATCCATTCATTATGATGAAACTCTACAAAGTTAACACCGATTCTATCAATAATGTGCTTTTTCTATTTTGGATAATCTCTAAGCTGGTTATATGAAACAGTAATACTAAATTTTCTGGAATATAATGCGAATTATTAGGTACATAAGTCATATTCAATATTTGCCATGCTTTTTATAATTGTTCAGTTAATAAGTGAGAATGCAAGGTTCTTTTGGTGTACATTGTGATATTTGATTGCATCGGTATTTGTTTGCATATGTTCAAAGTCATCATCACCATTACTATTGACATTGACTCAACAACTCCTGGCGGGTCATGGCCTGCTCAAGAATTTTCCTCGCTTATGAGACATTTTTCTTCAGTCATGGATCTCTAAGACAGACGTGTCCTAGAAGACATTATTGGTCCATCATATCTTTAGCCTTTCGAAGCTGATGTGCCTTATTAATTTTGTGTTCAACAATGATTTCGGTGATTGCTGTTCGGTCATACTCTGCACATAGCCCAACCACCGATATCTTATTAAAGTATAAATTCAGCTTAATAAATTGAATGCTTTTAGTTGAAAATTAACTAATTTATTATAGTATTTAATGTTAAAAGTTAAATACTATAATAAAATTATATATTACCGTAAAATATTAAATTAAGAAAATGTAAATATTTCAATACTACATTATAATTTGGGAGATGTTTTCAAAGTAATCATTTAAACTCGATAGACGCGTCACACAAATATATCCGAAGAGAAAAACTCAACACCGCAGCTGATGACAAATGTCTACCTAACTAGGAATACCCTGTTCCAAGAAAAACATAAATTACGTGAATTGTTAAACGCATTAACAAGGACGGATACTTTATTATTTTGTAAATTATGAGCCGAAAAGGGGATTGCCAATGTAACCTTTAAAATATTGTATGTTTTCAAATATTTGTGGCCCAATCAGGACGGGTATTCCAGAGAGAACAATCGGAAAATTTGAATACGGCTGAGACATTCGCGGATTACCATCTCTTATCGGACTCTTTAACTTGAATCGCTGTACGGTCGCGTCGGTGTGCGTGCCGTGCGCGGGTGTGGGTGCGTTGCAGGCAGGACTCGAAGGCTGCCAGTGCGTACGATTACCGGTTCAATTCATTTATTAAAGTTTTAGGAAGTAGGTTTTCGTACAAATAATATCTAATGTCAAATGATTGACCAATGTATTAACATGTTTAATAAAACAAAATAATAGTATTGCAAGAATTTTTCCAAATATTAATAAAACAATATTATTTTAAATACTAATTAAAAATATGAATTATGAAGATATACATATAAAATCAATTTTATCGAAAAATACTGTTGCGCTACCGGGATTCGAACCTGGAGCTCCTTTTCCAATCCAGGGAAGGTGCATTACCAAATATGCTACAGCGACAGTATTTTTGTCGATTAATTTTCGAACCCATACGTTACACTTTTTCAAATTAATACATCTATCGTTCCATTATTTGAAAGCCATCTACATTTTTTTTACGGAATCTCAAATACCTTTGAGTAAACCGATAACAGACGCCAGAATTAACAATTCATTTTAAATCAATTTTGAACACATTGATGCAACTTTATTATTAAGGGGAATACATTATTATTGTGAAATTGACAATATCGCAGACCTATTTTCTGAATAACTACAACTTCACAATAAGAATGTGTTTTCCTTAATAATATTATTTCGTTCCAAATAATTACTGTATTTTCTTTCATAGTTTTTGAGACTCTCCGTCAATATTCTTGTATGACTTGTAACGTAACATCAAGTAAGAAAATTCTAAGATGGTTGCGTGGATAGGAAATATAATAAAAGAAAATGTGTATTATACATTATAATGTGTATACATTAAAAAATGAAAACACCTTCATTATTTTTAATACATATTAAATGTATAAATAAGAAAGATATACAGATAAAATAAATTTATCGAAAATATATTTTTGTTGCCACTCGGACTTGAACCAGAAACCCTTCCTAAACGGGGAAGTACGCTAACCTATTACACCATGTCAACATTGTAAGTTAACTACAAATTTTCGCACTTATGTAGCACTTTCAAATTGATACACCTGTTATTTCATTATTTGAATTAAATCTACTTTATATTTACAGAAAATCTCAAACACCTTTGAGTAAAAATAAATTGATTTTATCCATATATTTCTTATTAATATATTTAATTTGTATTTAAAATATAACAGAACTAAGTTCTGAAAATCTGCAACTTCACAATAATAATGTGTTCTCCTTAATAACCTTAATTATTACACATCTATTTTATAAAGCTCAAAATCTAACAAACTGTAATCATTTTTCGAACATTCTTTACAATTATTTATATTGTAATATTACACAATATAATACAGTTTGACAATACCGACTACCTAGACAGCAAGCATCCAGATCACATTTCGGGTATTAGCCACAACATAGTATATTATATTCCAGCTTGTATTTTTGTCTCGTGAGAAAATTGGGCCGGGGTTGGCGGCTGTGGGGTGTGGAAGGAGGGGGGAGAGCAGCTTCCCCTCTCCGCCCCAGTTTTCCCGACCTCCCCCTCCGACTAAAGCTCGCCCGATGAGGAGATTTGTATCGAGAATCGTAAATTGCGTCTCGCGGTTTGGAACAAGCCGAGTCCCGAGTAGGACTTGTCCATGGGCGTACAAATACGATCAAATAATGTATGGTTTTATTTAAAAAAAATTATGACAATCATTAAGGTGCTTCAAGTGAATTAATATCTATGAAATAAATATGAAGACCATGCTTTCCAGTGATGAATTCGTTACCTCAAAATTATATGACCAAAAATACCTCAAGATTTAACTACTTCGCCGGTTCCCGAAGATTTAACTACTTCACCGATTCCTACCGAGGTACATTTGCTCGAAAATGTTAAATGACTGGCCAGGATCACTTGTTCGGAGCCATTTAAAGTTCAGCTACGCCGTTAAGTTGTTAAAGTGTTAGATGCCATACTTGCAGTACTGTAATAATACACAATATTCTAGAATCATTTTCCTCTCCCTCAAGTACGTCCCAATTATTTTTGATGCAATCTGCAAGGTTACCTCGAACATTTTTAGAACCAAACAGCACATTAAAATATACAGACGTCGTATTAAAAAAATAAAATCACTGATTTATATATGAATATTATATATTTTTCTTCACTCGTTATTTATAATTCAAGATGTATATTTAAATTCTATCGTGATATCATTGAATTTGAAGATGGGGAAATATTTAATTCATTGGTGGTTCTTTAGAAACTATTAAAATTAAAACTATTTAGGTGGCTTATGTGTTTTTAAATACTCACCACAAGCGATTAATATTGCCTTTGTTTTTATTTCTCCTAGTGGACACCGCGAAAGTTAAAACATCATTCGGTATCTTTTTGGCATTCCATTTGAATACTTAAAACAAATCGTAAAACGGAGTTGCGGATTCTCCCGATGCCAATCTTCAATATTTATCCGAAATGAGTGTCGGTACATTCTTTACGTATCGGCGAATCTCCTCGGGTTCAGGCATGTTTAAGTAAATGTTTAATAAAATCGACGCTTCGCGTGTGCCCGGAGATAAATAAAACAAGCAACTTTAATAAATTGCGAAAAAAACGAGCAACTTTAATAAATTGGATAAAAAATAAAACTAACGAGAATAAATTGGAGAAAAATCTCGGGACGCTTCTGCGCAGCGCTCAGCTAGTAGGTATAACATCGTTATGAATGTGACATTTTCGGCGTGTGTCTATCTCTTTCTCTCGCGAGTCTCGGGGCATCTTTCGTCTCTCTTTTCGGACGTTTTTCTGGCTCCCGTGTTATTTTCTGTCAGTGACTTTTTGTACTTATTTATTTACTTGTCTACTGTTGAGTTTTTGCGCGGAGACAGGCAGGCTCGCGGAATAAAAAGTATTTTCAACTTTATTCCTTTTTTCTGCATTAATTTTTTGGGTTCTCTCGGTGGATACAAATTTTCAGTGAGGTCGGAGCAGGGGCGTAGGTTACCCTCCGGGTGGGGGGGCGCTCCGTCGATCAATCATTTTTGGATTAACTCATTTAACCACGATGGGGCTGCGGACGTCGATTCCGGGTTATGGACACATTGGGAAAATCGATTTATTATGTTTTAAATTTCTTATTTAAAACATGACCCCGAGTTATCTGGACTACGTTATTAACCGAGCTGCTGATTAATACACTTCACTCAAAGCAAAGCAATAAAGCGGAAAAAAAATCTTTCCAAAGATCGGAGAGATGGCCTTTAACACTATTATTTATTTTCAATATTTTAAAAACAAATTATATAATAAATACATTTAATTCACC
The DNA here is from genome assembly GCA_022840565.1 of Eubasilissa regina. Classification (NCBI taxonomy): domain Eukaryota; kingdom Metazoa; phylum Arthropoda; class Insecta; order Trichoptera; family Phryganeidae; genus Eubasilissa; species Eubasilissa regina. The sequence continues at coordinate 6,653,535 of JAINEB010000008.1, read as the reverse complement.
TTACTCAAACACACTATAAATACACATTAACAATACGCCGTTTCCTCGCAGGGGTCACTTTTTCTGTCCTAGCACACCACTCTTGCCGTCCTGTTGCCGAAGCTTTTAGCAGAGCCGCCCTTCAATATTTGAATTTCCCCCCTCTGTTCCTTGTTGGCTTCAACCCTCGCCTCATATGTATTATTTTTCATCCTCTCCTTACTCATACATTCCACATGACCAAATCTCAAAATTCAGGGCCGGTTGTGTGATCAGTAGTAAATTTTTACTATGGTAACTTTTACTATAGTAACCTTTTACTAATTCCCGTAGTAAAAATCGTTTGGATTGTTGATACATCAAATTTTCTATTGTCAAGACACAGATGGAGATGTCTATAGGTGTGACAAATAATCATGAAATATATAATATTTTATGCATTATCTATGGATTTTTCGTCATGGCGTTCGATATTGTGTAATAATGTATATTAAACAATGAGATCATCATCGGACGAATTCTCATCACTAAAATAACGGGATATTTAATAATTAATTGTCGAATACTGCAACTTTCAAAGTAACAATGTGTCAGATGACCTTTGGAACAGCTGTGAAAAGTCCGCCACATTTAACTATCGATTCTCGTTTACTATCAGATATCGCAGAGTAAAATGAGTTTACTACGGGATGTACTTTCGAGAAGTACATTTTTTTAATAACGTTCAAACAACCCGTTTTCGAAAAAAAATTTACATTAGTAACTTTTTTGACGATAGTAATAAGTTACTACTTATTCTATCGATTATGCTACAAACAGCTAATTTGTTCATGTTCACATCAAATTAATTATGATCTTATTAGAACATGTTAAATAATATTATATTAAAATAAAGAGTAATCAATTGACAATAACAACGCTTAAAGGAACTACGACACGACCTATCTAGAAAATATTACAAAATCCCATTTTCATTCAACAGTCTGGTCGCTGGCGGAATACGGGAGACACTGCCTTGTCCAAGTCCACCGTACTGAACACATTCTGAATGCAAATGCAGGTACCTACAAACAAGATCGGGCCATTGCATATAAGGAGAAAATATAAACCGCAAGGCGATCCAACCATCATATCATTAAAGCATAGTAACAAAATTAAGCGGCGCGTCATTCTTGCATTCTCTAGCGGTGGGCACATGAGTGTCTCTTGAATGTTTGAAACTCGTCACATAATCTCGGCGGATTCACAATTAAAATACCTCCCGGCAATTTTTAATTATCTTCGCGATCTTAACGCGGGCTGTGAGCGAATATGCAATTTTCAGCTTCTACGAAAAAATAAGGTAGGTGGGCGTGTATTAAACAAACGTGTGTGATAAATACTTACACCTTGATGTGAGAAGTTTATGAAATACCGATCATTGCAGATCGAAGCAATACCGTATTTAGCAATACAGGCATACGCGGTATCACGCGGAAAAAAGCAGAGATAGCACAGTACTACAATATTTTCAATTTATATTAAAAACTTTTCTTAAAGATGTCAGCAAAGATGCAAGTGACACCATGGTGAAAATATAAATACGCACATCTGTTTATTTTTTTAATTATTTTAACATTGATTACATACATATTTATTATAATTATAAGGATGACGGTCAAAAATTAAAAACGTCATTGTATCCGACGCATCAAAGCAATAGGAATCGAAGAGTCCGCACAGATAATGATCCGACAATAGATGGAACTTACACATACCACAACACCACTCATTTCACACAACACCTGTTTTCGGTACGGTATTGCAAGCTGGTACCTAAAAACGACACACCCAGTTTTCGACATAGTATTGCAAGCCGGTACATAATCACATCACATCAGCCCTGATGATAGATCCTGAAACGTCGACCAGAAAGGTCAGATATACACAAAACAAATTAATGAATATTTGGACATGATTTTAGTTTCTCTTAGCAGATTGTTTTGCTACTTAATGTAGTCGATGAATTTAGTTTGATGATATTTACAAAAATCACACATTTAATACTTGATGTCGCCAGGAGATTATAAAATTACGCGGAATATTTTCAATACTCAAATACATCGCTAAGAACAAATAGTGGATTTTTCATTGTTGTTGGTTACACGGAACCGCACAACACTGGAAGCTGGGGTAATAATATAGGTTTGCAGAAATTCAGAGAAAACAATGGTAAGACAAATGGACAAGAAAATATATTTTTAGAGATATAGTTTTACATTTTAGTTTCATGAGCTTGGAAATGTTAAAGCTAAGATGGAGCGACAATGGCTCGTTACAGAGATCGAAGAAGGAAAATTTTTAAGGAGGCCAATACCCGCCAGAGGGTTGTAGAGCAAATAATAATAAATCTAAGGATAATTTTAATCAGTTTGCGTTACCGAGAGTTTAAGTATACATTTTGTTTAATTTTTGAGTTAACTAGGTTTCATTTTTAATTAATTACAACCAAGTAATAAAAGCTCTCATTATAAGAGTTTTATTCTTGTTTTTCTATGTTACACTTCCCTGTGAAAGTTGGAAATTATCACTGCTATTTAAATATTATTTTAAAGGCTCTGAAAAATGTATGTGAGCTGTAACGATCTAACTGAAATACTGCTGTATTGAAACTATTTAAAGCATAATAATATATATACATATATTTTTTTAAATTTTCTTTTTCTTACGTCGTTCTTATGTACCTACATATGTATACTATTAACGGGAGAGAATATTAAAGATGATGATAATGATATAAACTTTAGTTAACATCTTCTTACAGACGCTACTGATATTGCACTCTTTATTATGCGTTTAAAAAATATATAACACGAAAGAAATTAAAATGTTAGAACACCGATGCCCAAAATTTAGTTCACATTAATAAAAGCTCCCAGGCGTGTGCATCCCAAGGCAAAAAAATAAAGCGATAATGAACCTCGCGAAAGGGTGACTACCCCCAGCTTTGTCCGTAAAGGCGGTAATACGATAGCTCGTCTCTTTTTGTGCGATCACCCCTTAATGCTTGTTTATCACGTGATCCCCTCGGACCCATCAGTCTAATCCTTTCGCGTCAAATTTCATTGAGCGCCGTGTTGGCCGAACAAAGCTCGGGTATCGAGTTCGCGCGGAATAATGGCGGCCGCTGACAGGCGACACACATCGCGTATGAAAATATAATTGCGGTGAATGCTCGAAAAAATGGCGTAAGCGAATACCCGCGTATTTACCGGACGGGTGTGAAGCCCGAACGCCTTCTAAACCAAAGCCCAACAATTATTCTTCAAACAAAAATGCAGAAAGACTCCCATTCAACCGACAATGAAGTGTGAGTTAAATGACGTTTAGACGAATTTCAATTTTTCGTGAAGACGCTCGGCACTGACGAAAAGAGTCAAAATAAAATACGTCACCGCTATAAAAATATTTTTAACTTTTTTATTAAGTTGTTTACGTTTGCTTTACGTTCGTCGTCATAACACCAGTCTCTTATAATAAAAAAAAGATCGAATAACATCATGATCATTGAATAAGTGTAATTTGAATGGATGAAATTATTACTTTCATTATAATCCAAAAATTATAATAAATGTAATTTAAAAAAACAGAGATTATCTAATTAGTCAAGTTTTCGATGAATTTCCTGTATTAAATAAGATTCACATTAATCGACAAACGAGAAGCAAAATTAATGAGCTCGTAGATAAAATTCAAAAAAAGTCTAGATAAAATAGAAATAAGACAGAGGTGTGCATCGTACATTGTTCCTAGACTATATATGAACTATACAAAAAAAAAATAGAAGCCTATTCAAACTCCTATAAAAAGGGGGGTAAGTACTAAACGGCGGAAAGGTCTACAGCAAAAAAGTGTCTATTTTTCTCTTCAAACTTGGTTATTATATTAAATTATTTTTAATTTAAATAAAATATTTGTGTTATTTTTTCTGTTTTCTATATCATAATGTATACTTTTTATATCAATGCCACCACCACACTTCAAAATTCTCCTTTATTGTGGATGCATAAAATAGTTTAAGATGTTTGAAATAGCTTGTATAAACTCATGAAGAATGTTTAATATACGTATATAAACCTACGTGTGTATATAATAATTCTGAACTAATATAAATATACGTATAGTAAATACCTATCGATTGTTGGTAAGTGAATTAGTTTAAGTGTAACGTTATCGAATTGATAAACACAAAGTTTTCTCTCCTTTAGACTTTGAAAATAATATTTTAACACTATTTTTTATCTTCTACATTGTTTTAACAATAAAAAAATGGAAAAAGGTTTGTTTTTATGAAATTAAATTTAACTAACAGTAAAAATATCTATCGTACGTGACTTTTTCATAATAATAATAATTTGTTTCGTATATGGGACGGAGAAACTTGTTAACGATGGTGATCGTTTCGACAAATTCATTATCAAGAAATATAACAACAGTGCAGGTGTACCAGAAATATATCTGTCGTCTATTTCAAACCCTGAAAACAATTGTTGATTCTTTAATATTATACTTTTAGAATTTGTTCAATTTGATATCTTCGATATACATTTTTTTTAATCTAACTATTGATATATTGGTTATGTGATTTTTACGGACACGAATTTTGCGGAAAGATTTTTACAGACACGATCTTTCCGGACATTGACTACTCCGGACACTAATTATTGCGGACAAAACATGTTTTAAAAATATATTTTTAACGTAAACATTTGAATTGTTAAATTTTCAACCCCCGAGTTCAATGTAACCTAACCTTCGGAATAATCTATGACCGAAATACTATATTTTTCGGAATAATCATGTCCGGAATAATCAGTGTCTGGGAAAATCGAGTCCGCAAAATTCGTTTCCGAAAAAATCCGAGTACCAATTTATTTAGTCATCGCTTAAACGATCTACACAGACAGGTACACCTTTCATCGGTCAAAATCTTTGTATTACTTCCATACCTAAATTTCTTAGTAAATCCTCTCAAATATCGCACGTTCCCCGCGTTCGGTCTGTTTTCATACTCCCTACGCCGCTTTCATGGTTCGCTGGTACACATGTGTGCCGCTACTGCATGCGATTCTCTCGGGAGGTTCATATTTACCATATTTTCAGCAGGTGCCTTTTTTGGAACGTAAATGATAAAAGTTTTACAACACAGACTCTGTCGCCGTCCTGCGGTGCATCCTCGGCGTGAATGCGCGCCAACAAGTTATGTAAAGTGGACTAATCCAGCGTCCAAAACAAACAAGTGAAACAATGAATAGGCCAATGGGGGACAATGGCGCAGTGTTGACATTCGGCGTGCGGGGAGTTGGGTCCCGGCCTCCTACACAGCCTTTCATATGCTAATGCTTGCAACACTGGATACCTAATACCACCTACCTATTCGGGGTGAGCGCTGCCCCAGTCGACAAGTGAGAAATCGTCACGTGGTGATTAACACCCTAGCCGTCGAATTACGAGTATTTTGCGCACTTGCGGGTACCGTTATATTATCGAATTCTAAACTTGTCTGCCCGGATGTTACCGATCAACTAGCCCATAGGCCTGATCTAGTGCAGGGATGGCAAATAGGATTTGAACAATGTGCCAAGATAATCAATATAACGTGTAATATTTAGATACATTAGTAGTTATAATAATGAATATACGAATAAAAAAATAATAAAATATAACAATGTGTTAATTTATCGATGTATATGATTTAATAACGAAAAAATTTCGTCAAAAGATTAACAATAAGATTGATAATTTTTTAATAGACAATTAAACAATTTTTTACACTAATAACAAATTAAATAATTATGTATTAAATAACAAGCATAAGGACGATATTTAAAAAAAATCGGGAGTCTAAAAAATTAATTTCCAATGATTACAATTATTTTTATGTAGGTAAAACTTGCAGAAGTTTTGATAATATAATTAAGGAGCACTTGAGATGCCTAAATAACAACAACTATTTAGAATTTTCCATTAACCTTTTGGAAACAAACCATTATTTTGATATTAACAAGGGTTTAGAAATTATACATATATACAAATACTATGGGTTTACATATAGATAAATTTAATAGCAAGCTAAATATTATAAATAACCAAATCCTCTTTGCAAATAGTCACCTTTTAAATTTGTTTTCATATTACTTTTTACTTATTCACCACTTTATAGTTTTGTTTTTATCTATGGCTGTATTTTTTAATTTCAGTATACACTATTTCCTAAGAAGTTACCATATGTATCGAAACATGTAGAATAATCAATAAATAGTGGTTAAAACAAAATATTTTATCTAATTATTAATATAAGATTAGGTCACAAAGTAATTTTGCAAATATTAATAGGCATGCTAAATTTTCTAATTCCTCAATATAATTTCGCATATTTACAAATTTTGTGTTCAAATAGGATTAGAATTCAGGTCAATAATCTGCATTTTTAAGATTTAAAATTGTTACAAATCAATTGCCATTATCAAAGAAGTGTGGATAGTCGAAATAATTTTAAAAAGCTTAGATACCTACTAGATCCATGATTGCTGATGAAAATCTTTAATCGCGCCGAGGTAGGCGCGCGTCCCACATATTTGCCATCACTGATCTAGTGATAGATAGTCGATCGTAGTTTAACTGTCGCGTAGTATTTCTATAATATTTTTGTTAAAACTTCACTAAGTAATCATTCAAAAGAGAGTATAAAGTAATTAAATATAAATACATGTATTTATATTTAATTACTTTATACTCTAAATAGGAAAGTTTCTTCCAAACAATTTTCATATTATAAAATGTTTCACAGGTCTACTTAAAATGGGGACTGTGTTTTTCGATGTTTATTAAATTTTAAATTGCCTAACTATTTGCCGTATCAACACCTTAAAATATCTGATAGAATTTGTCTCGAGCGCTGATACTGTATACTCGAAAACATTCTCATAATGAATTGTACATGTTTGTCAAATACAGTCAGAGTGATAAGAAATAAATCTACTTAATAACTATCACGCAGTGTGCTATTCTATATACAAAGTGTCCCAAAAGTCTTTTTACATAAAAAAATTCTGTAATAAAATAACGGATGAGTTTGTTTATAAAAAAATGTTTATTTTGCATTTAAGTACAGACCCTAGGAATTTATTTCATAAAAATTATGTTTTCTAAATGTGACCCATTATTTCGCTGGCACTCTTCTAAACGGGAAGCGAAATTTCTGAGAACTGCTCGGCACGTATTCTCCGTGATCGCCATTTCTTCTTGGATATTTTCTTTAAATTGATCCAGAGAGGGAGGATTGATACTGTATACCTTTTATTTAAAGTAGCCCCATAGGAAAAAGTCTATTGGTGTCAAGTCTGGGCTACGTGAAAGTCAGTTTATCTCACCTCGTTAGGATATCAATTTCCCAGGGAAAATTTCACGAACAACTGCTAAGGACACTCTCCATAGCGACTGAATTCCCAAGGATGTGGCTAGCATACTTCCCGCCCCTCTCCCGCTCGTTGCGTTAGTGCAGCGAATGAACCAAAATGAAAAAGTATTTTGGGACACACCGTATTTAAGTACATAGAATCTTTGAACAAGATGACATGACAGTTTTCCTGTGAATTTAAAAGTGTTAATATTTAACGGCCGTGGACAAAATAAAAATGAAATATATACATCATGTTATGGAGCAGATTTAATGTATAATAAATTATCGTATTATTTTACTAAATGTATAATAATACGATAATAGGCATGCTATTGAATGAGGCTTTTAGATACTTTACCTACACCAGCATTGTCTACGAATGATTGTCCAGTGTCTACATACAATTCATTGCCTTGATTTATGCCGGTTTACTGTGTGTTTAAGTCGTCTTGAATATATTTTAAATAATCGTCTAACAAAGTTGTTCAAAAAAAAACTTAAACGATGTACTTTTTAAATTATTTTAAAAATATATAAGTTTAAAAAAACAATATAACGGTCAGTTGACGACATCCTGAAGAAGAAAATGATATTTTTCGAAACAGTCTAAAAAATGAACTTTAACCACAAAGTTGATTTTGTAAATATAAAAAATATTAACATACCATATTTAATGTTCATTTTTGTGAAAGTTGTTAACGTCCACTGGGCACACGAGCCACCGCCATTGGAAAGGGACCAAGAGCCGCCATTAAAAAGGACCAACAAAAGCAAAACACGGCTGTTAAGATGCGTGTACACCGCGTCAAGTGATCAAGGTAAGTTAAACCTTCGCGCAAAAAAGATCGAAAGTCTTCATAACATTTATCGTGCTACGAAACATTAGCGTCAATCTTTTTTATAAATTGTCTAGTTTCTTAACGTTTCCCTCGTCACGTTGCGTGTGGAAGTTAATCCATGGCGTATGCAATTGAGTAAACAAACGGAAAACGCCACATTTTTTAAAGGGGGCAATAAAATGAACGTGACGAAAATATTAAGTTGATATACATCTTAGCCATTATAATATTACGGTCCCCTTTCCCGCTGAGGCGTGCCAGGCGTGCCAGGCTCGCGGGAACCGGAGACATCTCTCGTCATGGGAAACAAAACGCCGCATCTTCAATAATTGTCAACAACTTGAATCTATTGGTCAAAATTTTCTGAACGATTTGTTCGAATAGATCTGAACGTTTAAAGAAATACGAAATAAAATAAAAGGCTTCTAAACATGATTTAATGTGCATGCCATAACCTTAAAAGCCATCTGAATGTTGTAAAAGGTTATATTAAATTTTTAAATAAACGATTAATTATTTCGTCACTACCAATGTTCCTTCTAAGGTGTGCGGGTGTGCACTGGCACACGATTTGGCATCATAGCGCACACAAAAAAATATAGCGCGCACACATTCTTTAAGTGCCACCGTCTATCGGAGGTTAGCGACCATATTGCAATATAAGATCACCAACGTTTTGGGCACTTCATCATTTTCTGAGGTTATGCAACCACGATAACCTTTTTACCTGCTCCTCAGCTATTCTATCTTCACCTGCATAATAAGTTCTAAAATGATGGTTATTATCAGTTCTCTTGACTTACTCATGCGTCTTCATATATTTTCATTAGTAATTTGGTCAACCCAGACCCTGCCAGTTGCATTATACTGGTATAGTAATATTTTCTTGTTTTCTCCCCCAGCGCACAAATAATAGCATTGGTCCTCAAAAATACAGTAATCTTTATGCACACACCATGATTCAAAATTAGAAGGAATATCGGTCACTATCAAATATATCATCAGCTGATAACTAAACTAAATACAGTTTCGTGTTAACCTATTCGGTTAGTGGAGCGGACATAGGTGGGAGGGGGGTTATAAAAGATTTATTTATTTATTTGACATTTACACAATTTTTTTATAACATGAATTAAGTATTTTACATTTTTAAAATTACATGTTTTTTTTTCGTTTACCTCTCCAAAGAAGAGACTAGCTGGAGGGAGTTACAATATAATAATTTTATATCGAGTAATACATTTATTTTCTAATTATGTGCTTCTGAAGTGTTCATTTATTTTCTATTATGTGCTTCTGAAGTGTTCATTTAATTTCTTTCTAAACTCTATTACGTCTTTTATTTCTTTAATTAATGTAGGAAGACTATAGAATTTTTTTATCCCTAAGTATATAAAATTTTGCTGATGGTGTTTGGTGTTAAATTTAGAGATTTTAAAGTTATTTTTAAACCTTAATGATGTACTTGTTTCAAATTTTCTAGTATTATTTTTTAAAATTAATTAATTAATTGAGATTTTTTGTAAATGTTTTCAATTTTGGAAACTGAGAATTTTGCAAAAAGTGTTTGTGTTGAAAAAGTTGATCTTTTTATAATATTGCTTTGATGATTGTTCTCTGTATTATTTTTACCGAGTTCATTATATTATTGTATGCTTTTCCTCACCCAATTATTGCATACTGGAGTAGTGAGTGAACAATAGCAAAATATACCTTTTTAAAATTATTTATACTTAAAATGATTCTTAATCTTATGAATATATAAATATTTTTTCTTATCCTTTTCACTAATTCGCTAATGTGACTGTGCCATTTTAAATGTTGATCAATAATTACATCGAGATATTTGATTTCTTTTTTTGGGCCTAAGTTTGTACATGAGTCATTACAGGTAATTTTGTTATAGTTGTCGTTATGGATAGTAATTTTTATATGGGGCGTCGTTAAAGAAAGTAAATTACTGTACAACCAGGATTTGAGTGTGTTCATGACATTATTTGCATGTTCGTTTGTAGTGATCCAGTCTTGTCCATCAACAATGACAGCAGTATCATCGGCGTATGATATAATTTTTCCGGTCAATTTTAGTTTGAAAATGTAATTGACATAAATTATTAAAAAGAAGAGGGCCCAAAACTGTCCCTTGTGGTATACCAAATTTACTGGTTAGGGGTTGGTTTAGAATTTCGTTAATTTTTACATTTTGCGGTCATTCGTGAAGATAGCATTGAATCCAAGATGTTATCAATGACGTTTTAATTAAACATTTCGACAGTATTTAAATTTTGTATGCCGATCTAATGGGGTATTAAGTAATAAGAGTATCAACAATGCAATCCATTTAAGTGTGAGTAAATGTTTCATAACTAGATTGCCAGTAAAAAAAAATGTAATAAAAACGTTATCGAAAAATCAGAATAACGAGACAATGTATACGAATCCATTGTTGTAAGTGACACGCCCTTGACGTTGTTACCAATGCCACGCGAGAGATGTGTATTAAAATAACACTCCGAAAGGTAAAACCCGAGTGGAGTGGATACACAACACAAATACACCCGCGTTTTTTTATTCAATAGGCCAATCGAACTACTTCGGCGCTTTGTACGGAATCAATAAAATGCCTTAAAGAGACTCCCCAGTCCTTTCAACCTTTTCAATCGAACCGTATTAAACGAGATCGATGCATTGTGAGCGCAGCGGCGGACAGTTTGTTCGGGAGTGGGCCCGGTTCGTCTCGGGACTCGGGATGTCAGACTCAATACCGGGGCGGCGGCGGCGGTCACGCGGTGTCACGCTGAGGAGCGATCGGCGAGGCGATCCCGCTTAGTCATGCCGGAGATTTGCCGCTGCCTGCGGGGCTGGCCGACAATCTGTTCAGCTCTCCAGGATCGTCAGGATGCGACAATTTCTTCGGTGCTTCTTCACACTCAGAATGCTCCACTTTTTACAGAAATTGACAATACATATATATATATATATATATTATTAATATATATATATATATATATTATTTAATCATGTACGGCCCGCTTCCACGGAATAAGATACGATGAGATAAATCTCAGTAGATACTATGTACACATGTTGAGATTTTGATATGAAGATAATATCAAAAATCAGCTTGAAAGAGACAAAAACTCAAACCGGTATACACAGCACTCGATTTGACAACTTGACTCGACACGTGCGCCCAAACCTCACCTACAACTATATAATATATACTATAACAATTTATTCAGATAAGTTAGACAAAAAAAAAATTATAATTAATAATAAATTTAAATTACAATAATTTACTATGTTTTACCTACTGCTGGGCAGATTCATCCAATTAATTAATGGAATATTAATAGTCAATGGACTAACAAGTGAAGAGAGGCGCGAGACGATTCGAAGCGAATCTCTGTAACATAGTGTTTATACGAGGACTACGAAAGTTTAGAGTTGTCTTTAAAAAATATCATGGGAGCATGATACCTATCTCAGAGGTTGTCTCGAGTCAAAAATCTCAATTGAAACAACCGAAATATGGACACGTTTAATATATAATGTCACATATCTACTAATACAAATTTATGGGGAAATAATACATCAAAATAAGAAATAATATTATATAATAAATATTTATTTAATTTAACACTAAAATAACATATATTATTATATAAAAAATGATCAGTCAGAATTTACTTCCACTTTCTGTAGTAGAAATTCTCTACTGGACTGACGTTGGCTTACTTGTAAAATGTCGATATCTGAAGCAATATACTAAAAAATAACGACGTAACTTTAGTTTGATTGAACTAAAAAAATATCTATTTCAAATAAAGGTCTAGTTTGTCGTACTCATGCTGTTCCATGGATTTGGAGGTCTTGAGATTAAAAGAAGTTACCATTATAAACTGGATTCACTAGAGATATAAACGTATCGACGTAGCCAAAAATCTATTGAGTTAACCACATTACCAATGATGCTATACTAAGACGGAGAAATAAGTTAAGAAAACCAGTGATATTCCTCAAAAACATCAATCAGTTGGCTAAAATAATTTTGATAAACGTTCATATACCTCGCATATACTCAATTTATGTTTAGTTATACTAACCATGTAAAATAAATTATTTATCATTTTTTTCAGAACTATTTCAAATAGTCCAAGTTATAAATTTTCAACCCGTACCGGATAACCTATAAATTGCCTAAGTAAATCATTAATTTTCATCTAAGAAAGGTGTCAATCAAAAAATACATTAAATATTATTACGTTTATTCGAGAATTCAACGAGCTATTTAAATATGAAGGCAGTTGGTAGTCGAAAGGATTTGAAAGCATTTATTCCTGGATATTTAATCTTTCTCATTTAATAATTCTCCACTTACCCCTGCCGGTCCACGTACCAAAGAGCGCTCTTTGGCTCGGCCCGAGGCGTCGTCAAATTATGCAAACAGAACAGCGTTCCATTTGCTGTTAAAATTTTCGAACTAATTTCCATTATTTGTCGACCGCCCTCGTGAAATCCAAAACCTACATGTTGGTAGCTTTTACCATGGCCGTGGTTAATAAAAAGACGAAGTTTTCATGTCTTTCAAAGTAAGAGATATAATGAAAGTCACCGTTATATACCTTCATCCTATATAAGATATAACTACATATATTTGAATGTCATATAGTTGCAAGAACCCATCATGTTGTACGTTTTTATTCGCAGTAAGAAAATTATTAAATTAGCGTTTCTTCTTATATGTAGATTATTTTACAAAATACAAATCTTTCTGCCTTAAGTATTTGAATACATGTCACCATGAATATCAGAAAACAATTATGTTAAGTTGACGTTTATCCAAGACACAAACCGTTCGGATTTATTTAAAAGTGTGGTGGCTAATAGGGCGACATCTTGCTAGGGCGGCAAGATCCAGTAAAATGATGTGTTTTCAGGTGACACGTGCGTCGTGGGAATGTATACGTTACATTATTATTTAAAGAATATATCTGATTAAGAATATATCCCTTTTTTCGATAACAAATTATATTTTCAACATTGAAAATTAGGTTTTATGGCCATGGCAACACACCACTTAACATTTGCCGCGAAACGACGACCACCTGGCAAAAGTACTAGACGAAGCCAATTTCTTTGCTAATAGTTATATATATGCGTGGCACCATATCAACACGTTAACCAATCCAATGATCAGTGAAGGGTTGTCGTAAGAAATGAATTAATGAATCCTTTATTAACAATTTGCACGTATTCGATCAAGATTACCAATGTTCCATGTTAGTTGTGTGGAAATTCGATATTATTCCAATTATGAAGTATACTGTAGTATGTTTTGATTTTTCCAGGTTTTTTTTGGGGAAAATCACGTTTAAATAAACAGAAGAAACGAATTATTTATACCGATATAAAAAAAAATATTAATTTATCTGGACACGTTTCTTCGGCACACAATTGTGGATTTGTTTTCAACTATCCCCAACAGTCAGTTGTCAGTAGATAGATTATTTATGTCATTAATTTATGAATCTTGACAACTCACATGCATTATTACAAGTATCATAATATTACAGTAATTGGTACATTGATTGTATGTTTATTTCAAGCATCTGATAAAATATGTGTTCACAGATCTGTTCACTGTACTAGTTTAGTTAGTTTTATATCCCACACTTTTGCGAATAAATTTTATAATAAATATTTCAAATGTTAACTCGAAGAAACTAATTTAACTTTGTTACTCAGAGTGTGTATTTATACCCGACGAACACAGTCTTACGAGAAATATATAAATCAGATAGAAGTGTAACTTGGCTTAACGAGAGTTTTTCTGTAAATGTGTATAAGATGAAGTAAAAAGTTAATAATTCTAATTCCTATTCCCCGCACTCCCTGGTTCTCCAAAAGGAAAGTCTCCAAGAGAACAATATCAAATGTCCCTAGAATGAGAACTGGACATTATCAAGTAGCCTCACATTTATTTAGATTAAACTTAATAGATTCCCCAATGTGTGAATATGGTGCCGAGGAAGAGACCCTTGACCGTATATTTTTTGCATGTCCATTGCGGATCACAGGTTTTTTTACAGTAATCTCGTCAATGGTAATTTTTAACTCCCGGTTAACTTGTGTTATCTTCTTTCCCTTAACTCGCCACATTTAATCTATATAATAGCAAATTTTTTGAACGACAATGGTATTGACTTGTAATATAGTATAACATTTCCTATTCTATAATATTATTGTACTTTTTTCCATAAAATAAAGTTTTAACTTGAAAAAATCACTCTTGAATGGTGGATTGTCTGTATAAAAGAAGAAGGAAGTAAAAGGCGAATGGTACCTTATTTTACTTCAACCTCAGCAATAATGTAAATGAGAATTTTTTATAATGTCTACTCTCTCAATTACCAATAATATAGTTTACCTATAACAGTGCCCAGGTGTTGAATCAAGAATATAAATAATTTCATAAAAAGAAAAATGTAATTTCGGTATAACGCGACGTCATACGAAATCACATGTTTGAAATGTGAAAATTAAAAATCCATTTTGTAATTTCAAAAGATAAGTCCATTGGACGGAGAAAAAATAATAAAGTGATCAAAGTTAAACGGTCACATACGGAGTGGATTAATATGCAAACTGTACCAAGAATCTCTCAATACACGTACTTCATGTCATATTAATGTTCGGTCGTTTGATCCAACATGAAAATACAACGAGAAGATACATGCTCAGGAATAAAACCGAAAATCTTTAAGTTTCATATTAATCCTAAGGACTGCGACTGGTTTGACAGTCAGAGACCCAAACGGACTCAGAAAGAAATCAGAGAACATTAACATGTAAAATTTTCAACAAATTTATTAATAAATGGTGTTGACACCGAGCATCTAGCAGAGAACTAGCAGTAATCGATATTGAATACATCTAATAATAATTATTATTATTATTTATTTATTTGATTCTAGTACAGTGTGTTATATTACTTTGTAAAACTAATACTAAAACTAAAACTAAAATAATTTTTGGTATATGTAAAGAGTAAAGCATGACGCAATTAAATAACATATAATTAAAATGTAAAACTTAAAGTAAGTTCAATGTTGAATGTATAATAAAATAAAATATAGAATGTGTATAAAAAATAAAAATAAAATATATATATAAAGAATAAAACAAGACACAATTATATGTACAGCAATATCTGCATTCATATATTAGAATACTTTACCGTTAAAAGACCTAAAAATTCCTTTTTTTTTGTAAGATAATCTGTCGGCCGGTGTAAGTATGACAGATATTACATAAAAGTCACGCTGACTACCCGGAAGCGTCATCCTTCTCAAATCCTCAGACAGGCAGTTATATTTGTGGAATGATTTTGACGTCTGTGTTAATTCTAAAGTTTGCAGCTAAGATCACCAATTTATTTATCAAGTACCTTGAAATATTATCATATTTTGAAACACCGATATAGAAATTACACTTTCAATTGTAATTATGGTTCGGTATTTCGTTTCCGTGGTTATTTAATTAGCGTATTATATGCACAACGTAAAATAAATACAATGACTGAGGATCGCTGTCTCTGTGAATTCTCGCCGTTTTAACTATGCTCCTCCACTTTTTTCGGCATCCTGCAGATCTTAAGGCTGTCACCAGACAAATGCCCGTTGCCTTTTTCACTCGGTCGGTCTAACAAGAGGCGGATATTTTTCTCCCTATTCGTCCACTTCTCGCAAGACGACACATCCGTATTACAATATTGTAACTTTGTAATATAGATGTATTTTCTCTGTAATACCACTACCATTGTACGGTATAAAATGGATTCCATCGTATTAATATCGCAAATAATGTATTCAATCTGCCATAAATATTTTAATAGCAAATCGGTAGAATTTAATTGCATATTGATGACTTCTACTTTATAGCGTCATAAATAATAGCAATTACTTAATGTATTTTTATGTTTTGTTATATAAAAAAACTGAATGAATTTGAAGTATTTTTTGTATGTTTTAGAACCTAAAATAATATAAAATATATAGAGATAGGAACAGACACTCACAAGCAGATTCGCGCACGTACGTCGTGATCACAATTGTCTGCAGTATTATACACCACTCTAAAATTAAAATTAACGACGCCATTAAATACAAGAGGTAGTTCATATAAAAATAGCCTTATTTTATTATCATATTTGTCAAATGACCGAAAAATATTTTCCGTACCGATTCGGAATTTTTGTCGATCCACAATAATTGAATAGCTTCAACCCAAACCAGATTTCGAACACTCGTTAAATGCGTTAAAAATATGTGGACATTATTTTTAAATAATGTTAAAATCATAAAAAAATAACAAAGTAGTAAAATAATAAAAATAACATGATTTAGAAGATAGATAGTTAGATTGGCGAGAAATAACAAATACTTCGAATCGAAATAATTATGATTGATGACCGCGGAGTTGCTACTAGTTGTAATATTGACATACTTCAATTCTCATTCGAGTGCACACAAAATTACAATCTTTAACAAAAATTATCTAATTTAATTAATATTTTTATACGATCTAATGTAATACAAATTTAAAATAATTCATATTTTTAATTGAACTCTTGTTTTGAGTCCTTTTTAGAGATAATTTCTTATTCATTACAAATAATTCAAATATTTTCAGCGTGAAGTATTGATACGTTGGTGTTTATATTCTGTTCACGGTATTTACATTCAAGGAGTGTTTGGAATTCTTCACATTGCATTCTACAATTTGGATTGTATTTCTAAAAGCAGTTGCATTGTTTGTATGTATAAAATAAAATAATTAATTTAATGGTTGCGAATGTGGAATGTATTATTAGAAGGCATTATTGACTTATTTAATTTTAAACAGTCCTACGATGACATTATCATTTAAAATGTCCATTGTTTACAAACTTAAAATGTCTTAAACCACATTTTTCAAGATAATGCAGGCAAAAATGAACATTGTAAATTAGAAGTTATTTTAATAAAACAATAACTCTTTATTATGCCAATAATTAAATAGGAAAATTGTATTATTACAGTTTTTTTTATCTATTTATATTTTAAAAGACAGTAAATAAATATGTTAATTGTAAGTTTAATGATAAGTTGTCATTGGATATTTCAACCCGAATATTCGATATTTGAACATATTCGGCCTTTTTCTACTATTCGATACTCGAATATTTGTGCTGCTATTAATGTGCGAATTGCAGACTGAATTAAGAACCGCAAATCTTTGTTCAAATAATTTTAAAAAAGATTTTAGATATTTGGACAATTTCAAAAAAAGGACAGAAACGTTAGACCTATTATTAAAACACTTTTAATAGTTAAGCTAACGTTAACCGCTACTAAGCGAGTATTTTCAACTACAGCGACGATAAAAACGTTCAATGCATTGTTATTTTTAAAACTACAACAAATAAATATTTAATGGTAAATTAGCTCATTTTCTTATAAATGTTAATACGATTTATTTGAAATATTCAGAATTAATTTCATACTATTGTCATACTTTAGAAACTATTGGACTATTTTTAGTTTTACTATTCGACATTCAAATTGTTGTAATCTCTAGTAGTCATGTTAGATCGATTTTATTATTAGTACGCACGTATTAATTAACATCAGCATATTTTTATACAATAATTCACGTAACAGTAAGCTATTAATTAAAAAAAGTCATGAGTTAGATAATAAAACAAAGCATGTCATTGAAGTATTGTGTATTAGGTAGTAACTAATTTAAATACCTGTTAAAAGATCAAATAGAAATAGGATATGAGTAATATAGTAAAAAAAATTATACCAATTATATGTTCTTTGCAACATTACAAGCAGTTTGAACAAATATTTCTAACGTACCGAAATTTTTAGTGACTGGATACGAAAAATCATGTTTTTTTTCTACAACCTAAACTCTTCGATGTTAAATAATTCCCTATTTTATTCCGTAATAATTATTATTTTTATATAAAAAAATAGTCATACTATTTTTCAAACTTACTAGGTTGTTTATCACTAGGTTAGCATCTTAACCACTAGACCAACAAGCTACTTAAATATACATATTGTGTAATATTCACACACATTGTATTATATTCTATATTTATGTATCTATTCCTATATTTTAAAGCGTTTAATAGCCGATATGTATGTACTCCTTCGTGTCAGGTTTCTCCAGAAGACACTGAGAGTCTAACGGAGAATCCTCAGTAGGTATACTAAAATAGAAAAATATGTGCTGCACATGAGAATTAAGTTCAAATTGAAAATTGATGTTCATTATTGAACTGGACTGTCTATTTCGCACGCGGGGATAATAAAATGTACAAATTCAATGAAATTTTAAAGCCTTTCCTTTGTTACAAATCAGTCGGTTGTGATAAGGCAACAATCCGCGCGTACCGAGGGGTCAATACGATTTAATATAGAGGTATCATAAATATAATTGCGCAGTTTACCCTGAAGCCGGTTCCGCGAGATCAAGCCCCATCCCGCAGCGATCAGGTGCGCCAGGCCTAGGGAGGAAGGCGTATCAAAGGGTTTAAAGTATTCGATTTTCACCATACTCGATGCTTTGCCGACGTTTGCGTTTTCTATAAAGTGCCTATATGGCGGATTATTTCAAACACTTCTTTGAATTCGCAGAATAAATTTATACACCATTGCAAATGTTTTGATTAAATATAGATACATTATTTAAAACTTTAAACACTAATCGGCTTCGGAAAATACAATTTCTTTAGGATCAGGATGTCAAATTAATCATGCATGTCAAATTGTACTGTTTTTTTAATTATTATTATTATTTAAAAATAAATTTAATACCTAACTTAACTTGTTACGGTGTGAAAGAAAGAAAGAAGATGTGAAATTGACTTAATAATACATTTGAAAATAATGAAGACTATTACTTTTTTCAGTAACGTATAAAATATTCATAACTCGAGTTCTACTTGAGTTCTTCGTGCGAATCAACGAAGAAGTTTCCTAAAGTTCAGGAGAGGTGTGACTACAGCGGAGAAAATTCAGGTAAGTAGTGCTTCTCGGTTGGTCCTATCACCCTTCCTACATCCCGTTTCACCACCCCAATGTGTAAACAGAGGATATATCAGAAGATATTTAAGTTCCCATCACCAGTCCGACCAACAGAAGACCCAGAACAAAATATATGTATCTACGACCGTAATTAAGTTCTTAATGATTTAAGTGTGAGTTCATACATTTTAATTCGCCCCCCTCAGTGCTGACGAGCAATAATATATGGGGAGCATGCTGGAATTTACACGATCGAAATAATCTCTGGAAACTTGATACCGCTAAGTGTAAATACGCGTGTGAAATTTTAAGTCCATCGCAAGCTAACAAGTTTAACGGTGCATAAACACCCTAATACTACAGAGCCATATATCCTGGGCGGTAATGAATGGAGTGCGTATCGTTTAACGTGGAAACATTATCGTTTCCAGTGCTATAACTCAAGTTCCAAGGAACAATTTTTTTTTAAATCTTACATCTCACTGAAATTTCGTCGAACATAAAATCTAAAAATAATGCAATTAATACTCAGAAATATTATATTTTCAAATAAATATCGCAATATATCCAAATCGCACGCGATCGACACAATTTTTTTTTTTTTACTACACGCAATTACTTTTTTTAGAGACGGATTTACCAAACCAATATTAAGGTTTATAATTTACATTTTAGCGTAGATATCTCTGATATAATAAAAAGGTATGAGTAGCACCAATTTTATTCTTCTATCTGTCTTAAATAAAATTGCTACATAAGACCTCAATAAAACTATGAATTCAAATTAGTACATTGATTTTTTTAATTAACTTCCAAATTTTTACATAGTCTGTGAACAAATGACCTCTATGCGGTAAAAACTTCACGACGTACCTAAATGGTGTTATCTATCAGACAGAATACCAAAATTATAGAAATTGTATTTGTGATATATATTTATTATGAATCTACTTCTTAGCGTTATGTTTATTGTAAAATATTGTTTTAAATTATGTGCAATGCATTCCATGGCCTACAAAATAAATACCGAAAAGGTACCTACATAAAAATATATAATAATATATCTTGAATAATAGATGGCTGATGTCTATACATTAGTAAAATGTAGCACGGTTATTAATTATATTTCTTCTGACGGAATATGACATGCCCTACCGTTTAATTGATCCCTCTCAAGAGTTAAGAACAAAAAACTTTTTCTTTTTATTATGTAGTTAGTGACTTTTCACAGTGAACAGAAAAAAATATTAAATCGGCAAACAGACTTACGTGTACTTTCTGAATGCTGGATTTGAATACTGGTGACTATTTTCATAGAAGCCGGAGTAGCTTATCGCTAATTTACGTCACTTACCTGAAACAAAAGAGATAATCAATTAATAATTACATCTATGTATTATAATTTTAAATATTTATTATCAAAGGTGACAAGATGAGAAGAGGTACATCGAAACTATACTCTAAGGACGAAGTCGTAGCGGACTTCATGGGGAAAATTAACTGGCCAGCAACTACGTTGGACAGGAAACGGTGGAGAAAAAATTTGCTAACAGCCACGATCCACCACGGGTTGTCGGGTTTATGGTGACGAAGATGATTATGCGCTGTGAAAATGGGATTAGCTTGTAACTGCCGGGAGCCGGGATTTGATGTTCGACACCCACTATATATTAGGCATATCGAATATTTGTATAAAGAATAATAATTACACCAAAAAAGATAAAAAAATAAAGCTGTTTACCTTATTACTATCACATACCGAAAGCAATGTGGTCCATAAACTTACGTAACCACCATGAATAAGTATATTATTCTTCTTGAACATTTATTAAAAGTCTTTCAAATAAAATTCCATGATTAGACGTGACTCATTAAATATCCTTGAAGACTTTCAAATGCAATTATTTTAGATTAAATAGCTTATGTTTTAATAAGTCCACGGTTAATATTATTAAAGTCCATCGAATTTCAATATTTTCCTGTCACAATCTTTGTCTAATAATATATTAGACAAAGATTGTGACAGCAATATAATTTGTAGCGTATTCTGACAGTCAAAAAGCAGCATTTATGACCACAAGAAAATTATTCTTTATTATTATTACACACGCCCTATTCGTGTATTAATATCATTTGTAAAATAACACAAGAAGTGCAATACACAAAGAAAAAAATTTACTTAATGTCAGCATGTCATTTGATAATTAAAATTAAAAATAAATACAAAATGTCAAGTAATCTATCAATCTATCTGTCGCCATTGAGTTGACACAAAAAATTGTACAGCAAAATTTACAGCAAAACTGTCGACTACCTTCGCGTATTCATTCCCTAAAGAATGTATTCTGGGGACTGCGGAGTTAGCTAAATCATGAGTTCTGACATAACCACTATAATAGAACAATGAATTTTGTCTCGATGTCCTCAATGGTGCGTAAAAGTCAAGCAGACCAACAATTTAGATCAACTATCATAATTGATATCCTCAGATTGTACATTTAATTTTAGAAACTTTATTTGAAAAGAAAATTTTTTACTCCTATATTCGAAAAATAAATAAAAATAATATTATTTATTCTTTGGTATCATATTAGATATACAAAGCAATATGTCTTGGAAGACATTGTTGGTCCATCGTAGTTTTCGCCTTCCCGAGGTCCTGCGCCCAGTTAGTCTTATATTCAGCAAGGACTTCCGTCGATCATTCTCTCCACATAGCCCAACCACCAAAGACTTTCTATTTTAATAAACCCAGTTAAGTCTCATTGTTGGAGTGTCTAAGCCAAAATTCATTTTTTAAAAGCAACCAAAAACAGGCATAACTTAAGCGTTGATTATTTGTATGGCTTTAATATTTAACGATGAAATATCCTTTGATTGAGCGGCAGAAACATAATGTTCATCCAGTATTTTTCATTTTTTCAGTACCATGTTTTCGATTGCTTTTTTAAACCGACTCATATTTCAAAATAGTCCGATAACCCAGTGGCGAGATGTCTGTAAAGACGAAGTATAAAGGCGGTAAATCATTTATCATACGGAACTGTATGTCTGTCTGTCTGTCCGAGCTGAATTGAAGAATGACCGCGAATGTACCGTTTTTATGTTTGAAGGCGAAGGCAAATTATTCAAATAAAATGCTCACCGCACATGTAGATATTTCTGGTAAACTCATGTTCGGGATTGACTGTTTCATATTTGAGTATTTTTTGTTTGATTTTCTACATAAAAGAATAAATAATATTGAATTATGACGTACGATTTATTTTCGGCTTAAAAAAAATTAATCAATAATTAAATAAATTACGGGAAAAATAAAGTTTGTAAATCATCTTTGACGGTCAATAATATGCAATTTTTTATTCTGTTACGTACTTATCTTCTAAGTACGTCTTCAGTGTACACCTCGTAATGTAAGTTTGTAACAATTATACATTTGTTACAATACGATACGATTTATTACAAGGTATATCACTAGTATAGGTCAAGCCGAAGAACACGCGGAAAAAGAGGCCGCACCCTGCCTCGCGCCGCCCTCGCGGCACTCACACACACAACCATATAATCCCAAGGATATCACAATAATTAAGTATATTACGGGAAAAATAAAGTTTGTAAATCATCTTTAATGGTCAATAATACGCAATTTTTTATCCAGTCTCTAATGTAAAAAAATCCACTGCTTTAATAATATAAATGTTTGACAAATAAATCATTTTATAATCCCATTTACTTTCATAAATAATACTATTAAACTATTATAAAATCGTTTGATTTGCGAAGATGATAAAAGTACACAAATAATAAAAGTGCATATATGTACTAAAATATTAATATTTTTTCACAAAAAGCGAATCACATGTATATGTCATTTTTAAAATTAGTAAGGTTGATTCATTATTACGTAGTGAAAAACCAGTTTTCATTAATATTTTTCAATATATAAATAATACAAAATTTCAAGTAACTGAAGGCTACGTTATTCGTTATCACTCTTGACCGATGACGTCTCACGTACATTTAAAAATATTCCCACTCTACGTTTTTGTTTTGTTTAAAAATATTTTTTAACGTTTAACGCGATAATTTATCAACAAAAGTCGTTAGGTCCTAGATTGATGGACTGAATTGATGATTTTGATAGACACGACCCGTGTAGTGTATGTAAGGCTTTTTTTTTCTAAAATCATCATCTGTACGTGTTTTAAATTAATTGAGAGTTTCGACGTTGGATTCAAATTTGTGTATTTAAAATTATTTATGTATTATAGAACACTTATATCTCTAGACACACTCTATTATCTCACGAGCTCTGAGCTAAATACGCACTATGTATCATGATAAGAATGCGGGTACAATATTATTGTACAATGCTACCACACTGTTTAGTCTACTCTGATTCTGCAGTGCTACACAAACATTCACAGAAGGCAAACCTATGTTTGTCCTAAAAAAGTCCTATGTTTTTAAAAGTCCACGACTTTTAAAAACATTGGACTGCCAGAATAAGAGAGGCTGCTGGGATCTAAGAGTGAGATCGTCCCGAAGTCCACGCAAAGGCTGAGCACACCCCACCACAAAATTGGAGATTTCGTTTGCGACCACCATGTTGCGCAAACCGACCACAGACCATTTTTTTTAAGATTGTGATTATAAAGGAAGTTAAACTTCAAATAAATATAAATATATAAATTTGGTCTCAAAGTTACCGAATATTTATTTCTCGCGTTTTATTTATATTTGGGTCTCTATAAATTTTAATTAATTAATATCTAATGAAACGATTAAGCGTATTATGATAATCGTCACAACAAATGAATGATGTTTGGTAGTTGACGATTGCCGGGAATCATAAAAACTAGTTACCTACCTACTGACGTTTTCCTACAGCAGTTAAGTTTATTAAGTATCTTATGTTTAATGTATTTAACTTTGGCTCGTAAAACTACCATTACAACCCGTATTAATTTAGTGAAATAAATTTGCATTATTTCATTCGAACGCGTATTAAAAAAAAAACGCGTATTAGTAAAATAATCACTAAAATAATAATAATAATAATACTTTTATTAAGTTCACTTTTTTACATGTATTATGTACTTACATTGATAGATAATATCTAGTGGTCTGACGTATTACTCTTCCAAATTAATATTCATTAATAATACATTTTCACCTTGATAATTACTACGAGTGTTGCGTAATATTTCTAATATCGGACAAACGTATCGAGGGTATGCATATAAAATTTGGCAAAGTAAATACAACATATCAGTAAGAAAGTAAGACATATGTTTGAGTACCCTGCCTGCTACACTAGTAATTTACTGTATTATAGCAGACAGAGTTCCTCCGTGTTAAAATAGTAAGAGATTAGCAATTAAATTAACAATACACATCTTATTGAGGTTTATATAATACATTAAATAGTAATTCATTAAAAAGTAGCTAATGTACTCATAAAAATTTCTACAGTAATTTAATTCCTCTTCGTGCATTATTTTAACAACGGCGGATAAAAATCTACCTCATACCTGTTAGAATAATGAACACGTAAAAGCATTTCATAGCCACTTAACACATCCTGAAAAATAAATTCACACGTGTTGCACCTTGCACAATATTATCAGATCAATTACCATTTATTTACCCAAATCGTCAAGATGAACAATGAACGCATCAATGCATCGCTCGGTTTATTTACTCGGCAGAGTACAGCATCAATGGCCCACTGTAACACTGACGTAAAAGCTTCTGTGAAAAGGACTGGAAGAGTGAATCTAGTAACATAGCGCAGGGTGATGTTGCAGAAGGAACGTCATGACATCATTCTTACTTTGTATGCAAAGTTGTACGTCAGATGCGGACAGGCCGGAGCTCGAGAATATCAACATGCGAGGCATTAAACTAAATCAAACAATAGTTGGATTATAAAAATCTTCATCATGTTTAACATTACGAGATCATTTGTATGCGTTGCTCACGGTTAGCGTTGAATTCGGCCCGTCTTTATATATTTTATAATTTACGTGTCTGTCTCGCATATACACACACCGACGTCTGAACATGTTTCGCTTTCACACATTGAAGCCTTTGACTGAACACTAAAGATTAATCTAAAAGGGTTTATTATACCTACTGTTAATGCTTTCGTTGCATCCATATTAATTGCAGAAAATTATCGTATATACATCAAACCGACTTCAAATCAGAGGAAATTACTTTCCCGGCTCTGTGCAGGCTCGAGATCTAAAAAAAAGTGGGTCGCAAATCATATTTTTCACATTACCATCTAAACATAAACCATCTTTCTTAACTAAACATTGTACTACACTCATGTTAAGAGATGCACTCTCTCTCATTATCAGGTGTAATTTATAACTAATCTAAATACAGCATGGTGCCGACCTATTCAGGTAGACGGGCAGGGCGTGGAAGGAGGAAGGGGTTTTTTCGGTCGTAATAGGAATATAGACAGTGAGGATTTAAATAATCACGTTGCACCACATAGTAACTGCCACGTTAATTAATAACATATTACTCAACTTTATCAATAACATATATTTATACGAAAAATATATGGCCCGGTGATAACTGTTCAGAGCAAAAATTTTGTTAATGTGATAACATTGCAAAGGATAAGATGGGCAGGACACATACGAGTGCATGAATATAGATATTGCTGCGAGCCGTATTTATCGAGAAATCCTAGATGGACGGTGATCTCTCGGTAGACCCAGATTGAGATGAACGTAGGTGAGAAGAAGCTCCATGTTCTATCTCCGAGTGGATTGTGTCGCCTAGAACAGACACTCTTGACCTTGTGTGATACAGCATGCGAAGACTCAATCCATACTAAATCCATATTATAAATTATAAATATAATAGTATAATAGTTGTATATAATTATACTATTATATTTATAATTTATACCGTGTATTATATTTATAATGAGACAAGACGCACGAATATCCATTCAATGGAGCTGAACATCAATAACAGACTCAACCCTTTGCCTGAGATGAATCCTTCATTTCATCTTGGCAAGCTTATTGCGGTGGGCCACGTCGAAGGACGAAGAGGAAGAGGAAAAGGAAGATTCCCCACCCGTTGGACCGACCAAATAGAAAAGGCAACAATCACTTATATGGGGACAATCTTAAGATCTGCAGGATATCGATAAAAGTGGAGAAGCACAGTCAAGAGGGCGGAGGTTCATGATCCGATGTGGATAATGACCAATTATAATAAATAAACAATTTAAACTAAGGTTTAGGATCTGTCATGAAAACAATATCAAATCATTCCCAATGACTTTAAAACGTAGTTAATATATAAAATGTTGGTATTGAATATTGAAGATTTGATTTTAAAATCATGTTTCTTAATGAGAGATTTACTTAATATTGAACTTTTCGAAGATCATTTTGAGCTGCGATAGAAGTGTTGACAATGGATGGGCGATCAATTAACACAAATGCATTGCCAGGTTCCACCAGCAGTGACCAGTGACCAGTGACCAGTGACCACCTAGTAAGTAAACACCGATCCAAGGTGGTCGAGACATTAGGTGTATTGTTTTCTCCAAACTTTAATTAATTAATATTAGGAATATCCCCCACCACCGATCGGATTAATAAATTATTTCCGTGTACACTTTCCGTTGAGTATTTTTTGATCTTGAAATATGGTTACCTATATACGCCTATATTTGAGATATCGCTACTCCAAATACCTCGCGGTGCCGCGGGCGAGAGCGAGGGAGAAGGCAATTCACAACAATATTCATCAGCCGCGCTCGTCACACACGTTATCGAAGCCTCCATCCAGACAAACGTAATACGAATCTAAGTTCCTTCGCACCGCCTCAAACGGTTATTTCCTGTTATAATTAACATTTATACGTCCTATATAAGTCGATTGAAAGCTTTGATTCTTTTGTAGCGGTGGCTCTTATTTATCAACTCTTCAATTTATCGCATTTTCTACATCTGTTTGAACCTTAAGCCTACCACAAAGTCAAAGCTTACCACGCGGCCCGCGGAGGCGACGATGCCGGATCTCGGCAGCACTGCCTCTTCTAACAGGGCAGGGCGCCGTTGCCAGTGCGAGGGATTAAATAGATAATTAAAGGATTTTTTCGCTCCGAACAAATTGAAGCGCTTCGGGGCACAAAATGCCATTAATGTTGTTTTGGAAGATAATTAGATGGATGCATAATCTCGCTACGGTTCTAGCATATGTAAGTAGTCGGAGCATACGCGCTCGGAAGAAACCTCGAGAAATCAATGGAATAGTACGACAAAAAACCGACCGAAGGAAATATGTTTACAGTTAAACTTTGTACGTAATAAGACGAATCCCAGTGCTAGCTTTGGACAGCTCAAAGTAAAAAGTTAATTGGAGATGACGGATTGGCGATAATTCATCATTAATGGTTGCGAATTAATTATTCTCCATACGGTGATTTATTACTCGTGACGTATTGTCGTTTTCTCAAAACGCAGTATATCAGATGCCAAAAAAAATTTGTAAACCGTACGAAAATATAATTTTGCTCATGTTAATCATCTCAATAAGAGAGAGAGAGAGAGAGAGGACCGGAAATAGAGGACGTCCGCGGAAAACCTGGCATTAGCAGGTAAACCAGATGCCGGAAAATAGTATTATTAGAAGCCTCAACAATCGTGATCTTGCGTGAGAATCTGTATTAATGTGAATGAGGCGAGAGTTATGGGTCAGTATGGCGCTCCATCCTCTGTACCTATCCCGCTGAAGACATGGCGTGACGGTAAGTTAGATAACTCTTAACGTGGTTAATATCAGCTACTGTGTATATATGCTCAACATAATCATAAATAGTCGATTCCTAAAATTCTATATTAATCGCAGACGTTTTGACATCGAAATCTTATTACAAATCTATCGATAAATATTTTCTTTTCTTTCCATATTACACATGTATTTTGATGACGTAAACGTTAACGGTAAAGATAAGTTAATATTGGGAAATATTAATACGTACATTAAAAAACAAATACTATCTTCTTTATAACGAATTATGTGTGCAATAAAATAATAAAAATTTACCAAGGTTAGGTATTTTTTATTAAACAAAGATATATTTATTTAATGTTATTTTTTTTATTATTGTAGTGCACAAATAATTCGTATTATAAAACAAAGTATTTATTTTAATGCACATATATCTTAAAATAATTTCCACTTAAATCGTAATATGTTAAATCACAAAATATATAATAAATGTTTAAAGAAGTCATAATAACAAAGTGACAACGAAAAGTAACAAAGTGAAAGTCCTATCGTAAGTAAAAAATGACATTTTTAATCATTCTAATATTTTGCATTCTAGTATTGATTATTTTTAAGAAATATATGTGTTGTATTCTGTGATGTAGGTACAAATAAACAATATATTTAAAAAATCATATTCATTTAAAAATGTATAAAATACGTGCAAAGTACTAAAATTATTAAAAATAACATTTTTTTACTTAAAATACTTACCGCAAAAAGAGTCGATATGTCAGTCACATTATCGGATCACCCAAAAAACTATGTGAAAAAGATATTTTTTAAATCTGAACATCATGAAAATTCACCAGTTAACTAACGTTAGTTCGCGAGTAACCATGACAATAATTTTTTTTTTTGTTAATATTACTTTTATAACAGCAACACGCTAAATTTGATTCAGAACAATTCATTTTCACTTAACTTAATTATTTAAATTATCATGTAACTACCCGGTTATATGCTTTCCCACGGATTGCCATTGTTTTAGATGAAGTGGAATTTTTAGAGGGCTAACATTCACTTGTGAATATTGCGCTACGTACATTGATAAAATATTATGCGATTACCGCAAATTTTATGGTTACATTGCAGTGGTAAGTTTAAAATTCTGGTTCATAATTGAAGCTTCCTCCCCGGTAAGGAACTATAGTATACTCTTCACTTATTTTAACAGGATCGCAAGGAAACCTTCAGCCCTCTCTATGGAGTAATAAACACTCGTTATAAATTCCTTATTCGGATGCACAGTTCAATTGTAATACCTAAATCAGAGTAGATATTTTTGTAAATCAGCATAAACAAGTTGAGTAGGTCAACGTATAGAGGGTATTTATTTGAATACAGTTCTAAGATATTATGTATTATAAAGTTCATAATCATTCATTTTTAAATAAATGTATTTTTACCAAAATTAAAAATAATACACGTGTATAAAATATTTAATAATATACTGAACAAAATAAAAAATTATATAAAATTGAAAAATATTGATTTTTCAGACGTTTTCTAGTATATTATGTTAAAACATTTTACAGATAAAAAATTTCAAAAATTCTCAGATTTCAGGGAAATTAATTATCAAATTTAGTCCATAGATGGCGATAATGTAATGGTACTCGAAGTGTTTCAACATATTAAAAAATTTGATAGATATGTAGATTGATTAATGGGTGAGAATGGTGAACTGTATTTTTATATAAAGTGATCACTTAAGCCAGCCAAAGACAGGTCGTAAGCTCTGTAATTACCCATTAAATATAATAAAATAATATATCTATATATAGTATATATATATATGTATATATAATAAGATATCTATTATTTGTTTAAAATATTTATAACGTACTAAAATTTCGACCGCAAAAATTAGTAGTACAAATATTTGATGACCGTTGCGGCAACATCGCTGGGAATCATAGTTGCAAGATTATTTGATGTGTTACACACTGAAATTCTAAATTTAGAATGTCTACCAATAATAATAAATGTAAAGAACATTCCTCGCATTATTTCGAAATGAACTATTCCTGCTAATAGACTATCTTGTGCAATCAAGAAATGTATTTGTATCTACATAATTCTATTAAGATTGCACTAAACATTTTACTGAAATTTCTGTACCTAAATAAAGAAGAGCTGATAACCAGTAGAATAGTGGGATATTAGAAAGAATCCGAATTGACAGACAAAAACTATAAAGTACACGATTATTAGATAATTGATATTAACAATAGTATTTTGAATACAAACAGTTATCGTTTGTCGTCATTAAAGCTTCCTTTTCGCAACCCCCATAGCTCTTCAAGCTAATATATATATATATATATATATATATATATATATATATATATATATATATATATATATATAAAACTAGAATATAAAACCAAAGACAAAAATTAAAAAATCAAAGAAAAAATATATAAAATTAATCTAAAAAATTAATTGTTTATATTTAATTGTATACTACGTTGTCGAAGGAACCCGGTTATTCCAAAACCGATTGGTGTTAATAATGAACTTTTAATATTTTATATAATCATTTTACATTAGTAACCAAAATATAAAATTATAATTATAAAACTATCAAAAAATATATATTAATACCTACGTTAAATTAAGTAATCATTTTTCATATTCACGTGAGTCAATTTCATTTTCGTGGTAATTTTCATAGTTATTTCACGTTAAAAATAGAAATCAATAAATATGTAAAAACGAGGTTTGTAAGACTGAATAGGAAGAGGCTGCTCCGCGGGGAAGGGATGGGGGTATTAAAACACCGAATGAACGGAATCGAATGATTGGCCGCTACACCGTGAAAGAAAGGCAGTTTATTACCGACCGTACTAATTTCATCGGCGAGAGCGTAGACTGTTAATAAGACATGAAAGCCTCGGTGGTAGGGAGGCAGCAGGCAGCACTAGCTATAATTAGTAGCTTTCCTCTTGGCGAGGCCGAGCGCGCAGCGGCCGAGATGGTATCTCGGACGAATTCTCGACTTTAATAGTAAAAATTGACGGGAAACGAAGGAAACCATAATCATTTTATTATTATAACATCACGACGCTGACGCCGATTACCTCATGTGTTGGAGCGGGGCCCGCTCCACGCCACGGGCTTGTAAAAATATAAAAATATATTACGCCACCGTTTTACGAGCACCGTGTACCGCTTAGAATAGAAACTCGATATAGTGGCTCGGGATTCTGGTTTCGGCGGCTCGGAGCCCGCGCAGGGGGCGGGCGGGGAGCCGGGGCGCAGGAGCAGGGAGCAGCGGAGCAGCGGAACTGGCCGGTGCCAAACTTTTGTGCACTCTTGACCACAATTTTGACAAATCAGCGGCGGGGGAAGTGAACTATCAAAATATGTACCTACGAACTAGAACACAAATAAAATAGAGCTCAATTATCTTAGAGTGTAAAAAATACGCGCATTGCCCTTTCTCCCGCTCAGGGAGTGTATCGCACATTGTTACTCCTACGATTTATGTAATAACATCACTTACGCATGTGGCAGTAAATGTAAGTATAATAACTTTTGTACTCACGGTAATACAAATAACTCTATATCAGTATCTATGCGTATTTTTCCAATCAATTGATAATTGTATTTTAAATTCATCAATTATGTTGTAACCGATAAAAAAATCTGATAGCGGAGTCGAGAGGTATAGTTTCTAAATTCATAAACTAACATCTCGCCTCTTTTTATATAATACATCTTAAATAATTGCATATAGATTCTCGGGAGTTAAACTTTTCCTGCTTTTGTTGAGAGGAACCGATACATGAGTGAAAAATTATAAAACAGTTCCAGAAAAGAGTGGAGTCCTTTCGATGTCTTTCGGCCGCTGTTAAAAATTAACCTACAAGCAATTTTGCCAATATGTTTCTCAACGCACACAATATATTTTATTGTTTTATTTATTTATTTTGTCATTTAACTATCCTTCCTTCTCAGTCTCTCATCGATCAAGAATCAGGCTGTCTGTTGTCGATCATATAAAATATAATATATGCATATTTAGTGATACAACCTCTAATAAGACAGTCGAAAAAATGGAAATGGAAGAAGGTAAAGATACGTTAGGACGGGAATGTGTGACGTTTTATCATGTTTGTGTTGGTGTGTATAGTCTGTATGGTCTGTATGTATATATATATATATATATATACATGGATGCAAATCAACATGAGCACGAGCATCGTACAAGAGGAAGGAATAGACTGAGACTGCCGTTCAGGAAGAAGGGCAAATCTCAGAAATCGATGATGTATAGTGCGATGAAGAATTTAATGAAATGCTACAAAATAAAATAAGGAGGAGAAATTGAATACATTTTAAATAAAACTAACTAAGTACGTAAAAGATAAGTTTTAGTAAAAGAAAATACTTTAGAGCATATGTAGTAAGGAGTGCTTATTTACGCACTGTGTTAAAAATTAAATAAATATATATATATAAAGGAAAACAATCTACTCGCAAAATATCCACTTTTACTGGCTAGCGAAAACTGTTTATATCATCAAATAATTATTCAAATATACACATTTTCGCATAATGTCTTATGTTGTGTATTTAAAAATATTTTACATGTGTATATAATATAAACGGACCAAACGTATTTATTTTTAACGCGATCTATAAGTAATATTTTAAATATTTATTTCTTAAGAAAAAAACTATATTTAAATATCTCATATAACGTCATTATTGATATCAGTTTACTCACAGTTAAACCGACAACGTGAAGTACTCTTACCATTATTAATTACTAGATAATGGCAAGAGTATTTTTCAGGGGTGAAGCCAAAAGAAAAATATAAATTAAAATACGATCCTGTTATCCAGTGGCGAAGTGTTGACTTACTAATTTAAGGCTCGAGGGTCGATTCCCGATGGGTGAAAATTAAAAAGATTAAATCTGATGAAATCATTCACCATAAGCGGCTCGTATTATATGATTTCTTTAAATTTAAAAAATGACTCACACAAAATTTCATTTATTTCTTACATTAATATATTTAAACGCTTTCCTTGAAACCAAAGTTCTAATTATTTATTTAACCAGCAGTACCTAGTATAAATGATAAATCAAAAGATCATTGGAAAGGAAGTACATAATCATCGGACATTTCAATCATTTCTATTCAATTTTTTTTAACTCCACAAGTCAATTATTGCTCTATGGTGGTTGATAATACCTTTCACATCGTGAACCTCTCTATGCCACGGAAGTATTTCTATGACGCATCACATTCAAATAAAACTGAACTTCATTTAATATATGTTCTATATCTTTCAATACATCTCACGGCATTCTTTTGTATCTGGAATTGGAGCTTATAATATATCCGTTTTGGTTCGACCAAGAATAATAAATTCGAATAAATGAAGAGATTTCTCTGTTCTACTTCCAATAAATTATACGAAAATCAAATGCCATATTTCTGTTTTATAAATAAATAAATATATTTTAACGTACATATCTAGGTACTATACAAAAGAATTATAAGATTTTAAAAATATTTTCAAAAATGTACTATGAAAATTTTGTCGGAATTAAGATCTTTAATATAAGATAATACTTTCTCCTTCGCATGTGTGCAGGGATAGATCATACTAAAAGATAAAATAGTAGGTCATAGAAACAAACTATGACGGATATGTCATTCGACGCCCACGGAATACATGTGAATGCAGTCGGATCCATCGGGGTTAAAATATACATTAATTTCTTCCACCGAGTGGAAAAGAAATAACGTCCGCATATAAACTTGCAAACTTTCCTTGAAATATTTTGTTTTTTTAACAAAAATGATCAATACTAATTTAATACACTGTTAGTTTGGAGCGAATATACACCGAAAAATGGCACTTCGTAATCATAAACAGTTTTGCATAGCTCGCGGTAATGTGAATGCCGCTTTCCTTTCCTCCGCACTGTTATGTTGTTTTCCATTGTTTTAATATTACTGTTCCTCGGAAGATCGGTCTTGAGATAGAACGCCGGTTGTGGATGAAAGGAAATAAAAACCCGGAGTACTAACATCGTGACGCGTAAAATGAAACAAAAAATTGATCATTAGGTGTCGGTGTTAGGCCACGGCAAGGACACCCGCTATATGGGTCGCGGGACTTCAAGAACCCGCACAAATGTCGGACCGAACAGAACCACAAATCAAAAAGGAATACATTAACAACTTGGCGCTGTTCGGTTAACAATCATCATGGAACACTTTTTGACTGAAGGCTTAGATACTTTATTTTTACATTGCCGACCGTGTACGGCCTTAATGGATATCAAATTATATGAGATCTGGACGGGTGAAAAATAAAAGGTGAGAGATTTGAAACATACAGCGTGTTCAATATATTTTTTATATTCCGCCGTATTTCGTTGTGCCGTTTTATTGAACAAGCTCGTGTATCCAAATGATGGCCCATTATACTTAAATTTGTGCTTTGGCTAAATATATAGACAGAAACTAAAATAAAAAAAAACACTAAAGTTTAAAAAGTGGCAGCTGCTAAGATTTGATTTCTATTGATTTCTATCCATACGCCTTACTCTGCCATGGCTGGTGCAGCGAGATGTGTCGAAGTTACTCGGCTATCTATAAACCACTACAGACGACGTGTGTAGGATAAAATAGTAATAAATTGCTCATTAATTTCAAACATCACGGATGTATATTTAGTAATACGTTGATAATTCTTGATTTATTTTGATAACCGTAATTTTATATTATAACTGAAAAATATTATGACTTAAATTAACCACGTAAAATAAATTTTATCTACTCGTAGATTTTTAAAAGGATCGCGCACCTTTTTAACCAAATAAGTATTTAAAATAACAAGACACGTTAATTATGAAGAACAGTATAAAAAAATTATAGAGTGAGTGTTACTCTAATAAAAATGAAGAGAATATCTACAATAATTAATATTTTTTGTAAGTGTTCAATTATGTTGAATATCCAACATGTTCAATATTTTCAATATGTTCAGTTCATATAACAAATGATAAGCAAAGGAATTCGACATTTAAAAAAAAAATATATATTATATTTCGTCATTTTTGAAAGTCACCCTCTGATTCCTACAGAAGTTTGGTGAGGAGCGAACGGACGAGACTCACCTCTGTGGAATTATATTTCGGAATCAAATTTTGATTATTATCATTGGCTAACTATAGGGCACATCTCTGAACCTCAGATTGTTATTGCCGTTGTTAAGGCAATATTGCAGGCACGGGATTGGTCGGGAGCTGACGGCTAGGGTCGAGGGGAGAGGGGAATAAAATGGCCGCCGGCGGGAGAGTTACCATTCTTTCAACATGTGTTTATTTCTCGGCAATTATCATTTTTATATTTGCTTCGTGGGGTATATTAACTGATTTTTTGGAATGCGGCCGTCTGCCGAGTGACTCGCGTCTGTGGTTTTTTGTACATTTGTTTATTTATTTGTGTTGATAACTTTTGTTAAGCGTGTAAAAACTTTTATTCGGTTACACGAACGTCCACAAAAACTCGACACGATCGAGCGAAACTAATTTTTAAAGAAAGATGAATCTTTAACATCGACGATTAAAGACTAAAGGTGCACGGCTATATGTACGAAATAAGTGACAAATGGCAGTTTATAATATTTTCCA
Source organism: Eubasilissa regina (assembly GCA_022840565.1). Taxonomy (NCBI): domain Eukaryota; kingdom Metazoa; phylum Arthropoda; class Insecta; order Trichoptera; family Phryganeidae; genus Eubasilissa; species Eubasilissa regina. The sequence continues at coordinate 6,617,712 of JAINEB010000008.1, read as the reverse complement.
ACTTAATGGATCCGGCGAAGGCATAACTATTATATGTAATAAAATAATACAAATTTGACACATTTCAATTACGCACAGTTTATTTTAATTTATGTACATTCTTGCAGTAAATAAAAATCATTATCCAAAGCGTGCACATATTTTTCAGAAATACATACTAATTATAATTGTTTGAGTTTCCAAATTCTCCCATATAACATCCCTTTTACATGAACTACATACATTGGTTCCTGTTCCCTGAAAGAGTTGAATTTAAATTGTGCTAGATGATGTACAGGATGACACATAATACGGCGCCTCTGTATCTTCAAAAGCTTTGTATCCCAGACAATTTTAATGGTAGACGTCAAACTCTCAGGTCACCCTCCACTTCAGCCGCAGGAAGGGTTGTAGAACCGACCAACCATTACCAGAAGTCTACATTTATTGAACAGGTATTTGCAGTGGCAGGCCCAAAAGCGTGGAACTCTTTGCCCTCCGTTATAAAGAACAGTGCATCAGAGACTTTATTTAAGAAGATACTAAAAACGCACCTTTTCAAAAAAATACATTTTTAATTTTAAAAACTAATATACACTCGCCAAGTAATCGAGTGAGTGGTCGGGGGTTCGAAACTCATCTCGGAAGATCACTTTAGTTCTGTCGTTAAAATAATAACAATCTAAAAACATGCTGACACTATGAAATTTTTTTCTTTGCGTATTGGACTTCTGATATAATTTTCTATTATTTTACGAATTACGTTAATGCCTGAATAGCGCGTGTATAAATAATAAATAAATAATAATGTCAATATACCTTCCACGTGTTCTCTATTTTAAAAAGTCTTAAGATAAAATAGGAATAAGCATTGCTTGTCAAAGTTTTCTGAAAGTATTAATTCTACTTATATTGGAACGATGACAAGTAAATTAATAAAAAAAAATGTAACATTTTTTTACAAATAAAAAATAATAAATGCAAATATTTACTGAATTAAGGTAAGAAATTAAAAAATTTGAAAAATGATTTTATTTAAGATTATTAATATTAATATTAATATTTTAAAGGGGGTGGTTTTGAGGTCTCTTTATCATAAACGAAGAAAATACATCTGAAGTAGAAGGCATTTCTAATAAGATTTACCTTAAAGAGAAATGCATTAAATTGTTTTTATAAATTAAATAAATCAACTAGAAAGATATCCAAAAAAAAAAACGATATTATCAAAAAAAATATCTTAGTTGCTACCGGGAATACGATAGAACTATCAACTTTACAACAAAAAATGTGTTCTCTTTAAAAACAAAAAAAATGATGGAAAATTGTATGCATGTATGTATGGCATAGAACGGTATGCACAGTAATTATTAGATATGTTATAATTAATAATGAAAGTATTAAAAATGTAAAAGTGGGACAACACAGTGTAAACACCAACAATGCGTTACCCCTCTGACAGTTCTGAATCCTCTGCACCCAAGCCGACCGCGCGGCGTATTATCGTGATAGATTTGATTGTGACCGACCCTCGGGCGGCGCTACTGTTTCAGCAGTAAAAGTCCGTGCCGATAAATCGTTTCGATCTCTTTTTAACGCACGAGTTTAACGATGTTATACGATAGCGCCGTCCCGGTCTCGCTGCTGCGTTCACACGAGGTGAAAAGTGAAGCATATCAATAAGGCGAGGAAAGCAATCTGCGGTAAAATTTATTTATTCATACATATACGGCACATCGTGCTCGTACTCACTTTTGTTAAGTAAATGTGATTAAAAATTGATTTTATTGATCGGGGATAAGGCTCGGTGAAATGTTGGAACGGAACGAATGAAAGAAATCTCAAAAAAAGTGTATATAAAAACTGTAACAAGTCATATTTAAAAAAAAACTAAACTTCTTTATAAATAATAAGACAAAATCCTTTTTTTAAATCACTATTATTAATTATTCAACATGTTTTAATACCTATGGTATCTTCTTCAGAAAAAATTCGCCAGTCACCTTTTGGAAACAAATCATTCTTTTGACATTAACAAGGGTTTAGATATTATATATTCAAATACTAGAGGTTTACAGTTAGATAAATTAAAAACTTTAGAAACAAGAAAAAGTATTAATAGCAAGTTAAATTTTATAAACAACCTAAATTATTTTCATATTCTACTTAGTTACCCACCACTTTTGTATTTATCTATGCTTGTATTTTTAATTTTAGTATACATTGTTTCCTGAAGAAGATATCATAGGTATCGAAACATGTTGAATAATCAATAAATAGTGGTTTAAACAAAGTATTTTATCTTATTATTTATATAATATGTGGCTACAAAGTAATTTTGCTAATATTGAAGTAAACTTTTTTATCATATATATACCTACTATTATATAACACCTCAATGAATTTCTGTCACGGATTAGGAAAACTAACTCGTTACATTAAAGTGAATTGTCTTCTTCTTCTTCTTTTACATAAGCAATCCACCCTTCAAGAGTCGTTTGTGCCATTAATCAAGTTAAAACTTTATTTTACAGAAAAAGTATAATAATATTAAAGAATAGAAAATATTATATTACAAGTCAATACCATTGTCGTTCAAAAAGTTTGATATTATATAGATTAAATGTGGTGAGTTCAGAGAAAGAAGATGACGAGTTAACCGGGAGTTGAAAATTACCATTAACGAGATCACTGTAAAAAAAAGCTGTGATCCGCAATAGACAAGCAAAAATATGTGGTCATGGGTCTCCTCCTCGGCACCACACCCCCAAACTGAAATGTCAATTCCTTTAAAGTATACGAAGTAAGTGTTTTGTTACCTATTTTATCAGCAATTTTAAAATTGAAAATCTACAGTGCCTTTGTGGGTAGGTAATTATATACATTTAAATTATAATACATTTCGTTGTGAAGTTGCATGTTCAGAATTTGAAAATAATAGTTCACTATGGTATATTTTAATTATGGAAATAATAAACAGGTTATATACAGATCCTTATAGGTAGTCCCATATAGACACTGTGGGCTGTAAGTAGATTCTATTAATGCAATTTACACTCCTTCAATTATTTTGCTATTACTAGTACAATATAATTAATATGTAAAAAACTATGAATTGTTATAATTAGAATAGTAAGAAAATAATTTGTTTTGTAGAATGTGAACTATAAAAATTAAAAACTATTCTTACGGGGTTGATTAAATGTGAGGTCCAGAATCAAAAGCAGATATGTCAGCTTTACCTGTTTTCGAGTAAAATGAAAAAAACCATTGTACCACAACTGTCACATTTGGGATCATATTGAACATGACCAGTAACCACAGGTCACATGAATAAATACTGTTATCTTATTGGCTGGAAACACATTTGTCTGGGTTTGAATTAATTATCTATTGAATATATCTGCGATTGAAGTAACAAGCATATTTTAAATGCGTTTTTATACGAAATTCACCAATATTGATTGAATTTCAATAGGCTAGTCTTGTAGATATTAATTTTCTTTATATTTGATTCTATACCTGTCTGATTTTGATTCTATACCTCACATATATTTATAATGTTAAAATAACAAAAATACTTCTTTGTATTTAACGAGGCAGGTTTTACATATACGAGTGCATCTTTTATATATATATATATATATGTATCATTCAAACTTTTACAACACAGTTTGAACATGATAATAACATTATTAATAAGTGTTATCATCAGCAGAATGTTATAACGCGGGATAAATCTCGCTGGTTGCGTACAGGACTAGAAATGTACGATGTACCGAAACACAGGTAAGAGAAGAAAATGGAATATAATTTGTGTCTACGCTGTTTTTTATGGGAGTACGAGAAAGAAAATAATGGAACTCTAACTAACCGTACGGTTGTCTTTTATTAGTCTAAACGAAGGTTTGCAATCCTAGCGATCACGCTCCGTGTTATCGCAATTGAATATAATGCGCCGCCGTATGTACAACAATAAAAGTGTCGACAACAAAAATTACAACAAACCTGAAATTTACGAGTTACATTAAAATAAATGTACCCGAGCGTGAAACGATCCCAGTGCTTAAATCGCAATGCACCGAGTGCTTTGGTACCTACTTCAAACCTCGCATATTGTCAATAAATATATTTCTCCTTGTATTTTCATAAGGCACATCACAACGTTGGCCGTAAATTTTTATCACATAAAAAAACATGCGTATCAAAGTATTTAATCAAAGAAATCTGTTATTATATTTGGATAGACCATGAACATAGCTGTTATTATATTTGGATAGACCATGAACATAGCTGTTATTATATTTGGATAGACCATGAACATAGCTGGTGTGTATGTAGCAATGTACCTACATAAGATAAAAATATAATTCTCTTCATATTTTTCATCTCCATACTCACTCAACTCGTGAAGGAGCGGTCGTGGTTATTATGCTACAGGATCATCAATACCATCGGCAGTTGTTACAATTAGGTTTCTATCTCCTGCACGGTTGGTGGCATTCCTAGAGCACTTCTGAAGTATGCTGTCGGTAGCAATCTTGGTCGGGTTCACCCTGCGTTTTGGGATCGATTTGATCAAAAGTCAAATCAATTTGAAAAAACTACCTATACAAATAATTTAATTCATTCATAAATGTCAATCTACGAGTATTAAGAATCGGTACATCTGTGTTATATTATCAACATATATAATGACAGCTTTCCTAGCGATGAAGATTAATTAAACGCGATGAATTTAAAAAGGCAACCCGGCACCCGGAAATCAAACCCACGACCCCGCGACACACCTGCAATAACGGACAGAAAACCAAACATATTTCAGAACCATACGTCGTGTGTCTTATGAATAGTTGTGTGTGTCAATATAGTGAAGTCTGCGATGGTAATTCGAGTTGGCGCGAAGGTATTTTTTCACAGTGAAGCCGTGTGAGGGGCGAGCTTTAGTCGGTATGCAAATTAATTTTTTATCAATTCCATGATGACACTTGATTTTTTCGCGCGTAAACATTCAATCAAATCAATTTGCTTTGCCTGTCATTCACAATAACAAATAATATCTAATCTTTCAACTGCCCGATGGTCATTGAACAATAACAAATGTGAATTGGTTTCGAAATTCCAAACCTCTTGACAACACGAATCTAGCAGCACTCATCAGCTGATGATCAAATATGTTTTCTGTGCATTTATGGCGCACCTCGCGATCGCGTAGGAATGTTTTAAAAATACAGCAAATAAAGATAAATTATGAGAAAAAAATCATATAGATATAAATTATATTTAAATAAATTTCTTAAAAGTTATTCGAAACAAAATATGATTTCATTCAATACAAATACCCACCTTGTTTTACAATACATTTATTATAAACAAACTTACATATTTTGAAGTAAAACAGTGTTTTTATATAATAAAACCGTGAGTTATGAAGTTTCCCAAAGTTAATGCCTCAACCATCGATAAAACCAGTGAAAAATATGTTGATAGTATTTACCTACTTAGATACCTTCCAGGAAAATCCAACTTCGATGAATAAAGTCCCCGCATTCCCGAGATTAATAAATAACTCCCATACACATTTGTTTATAAGGTAAAAAATGTTTAATGTTCATTTTTATTAAAAAACGAAAGGGTTTATTATGTTGACTGACGCTACTGTGTTTTGTTCCCATATGCGAGCGGCTCCAAAATCTGGAGTTCTGTTTAATGTGGTGATTTGAGGTCCAATTTGCACCTGAGAGCATCACCGTTCATATTCAAAGGGCTCTGGAAATAAACACGGACCTATTAGATCCCTCCTCCTAATGGAAAACTCTTTCAAAAATAATCTCGCTCCTCGTGTGGGTACGTGTGCAGGTACATATGTTGGTGAACACCGCTCATGTGTGGGTGAAAACTACTCGCGTGTGGGCACATGTGCGTATTCATGTGTGGGTGAGCACTACTCGCACGGGTGCAAAGGAAAAATATTTAATGAAACAAACAAAAATACTTTTAACTCATTCTCGCTTTGAAATTTGAAACACTGGCAATAATAGACGTAAATTAAAATAACTGTAACCAAAATAGGCATAGGTTCAAAATATTATTTGATTTACATATGTTTAACATACAGGTACCTTTGTAAGATGTTTGGATATCTTAGAAGGTTGTATCAATAACATTATTGAAATAAAGACTTTTTGTGATATAGGTGTATTATTCTAATTTTAAAGAAATTTTAAATTTTTCTACCTATATAAATAATTAAAAAAAAAAATTTAAACTAAAATACAAAACAAATTAAATCCAAGTAGCTGTCCAGGTCGCGAGGTATAGTAGGTTCCTACTTGGTAGTTCTATATGCATACTCGAATATCTACTGTCTTGTATTATTTCCCATCTTGAATGAAAACATAAGTCTTCATGTTCTCAAGACCTAAAATATTATTTGATGAATGAAAATATTGAAAATCTCGTCGGTTTTGGCATTCATGGAAATTTTTTCCTCGAGTTTGGTACTTTACCGATTGTTGCAGTTTTCAACGAGGGTACGTTTTTCCAGCCCGCCTTTAATTATTAAAAATATGCACTTTACTAGGTAAGTGATACTAGTAAGTAAATAGGTTTAGTGGCCAGGAATATGATAAAAACTATTTTGTTTATAAGTACGTATGTGTACATTATATTAAAAAAGTTACATCACCTCATTTTCATGAAAAAATAATAATTTTAATGTTATACATATGTATATTTGCGTCCTTGCTGATAACAAATGTATATTTTTTCGATATGTTTTTTGTGTATATATTTATAAGTGATTTAGTTTATATAATACTTCTTAAATGTGATTTAGTTCAAAATTATTAATAAATAATATATATAATTAGAAATACTAAATTAATGTATTAATTATAAATATATACATATAAAATCAATTTTGTCGAAAAATATTGTTTTTGCGTCACCGGGATACGAACCTGGATCTCTATTTCCAATCCGGGGAAGTGCACTACCATTGTGCTATAACGCCAGTATTTTTCTTGACAAATTTTCGAACCTATATGTTACATTTTTCAAATTAATACACCTGCCGTTCCATTATTTGAAAGCCATCTACATTATTTTTACAGAATCTCAAATACCTCTGAGTAAACCGACTGCATACGCCAGAATTATCAATTCATTTTTATTAAATTTATGGACACATTGATACAACATATATTATTAAGGAAAACACATTCTTATTGTGAAGTTGTAATTATCCAGAACATATTGTTTTGTTATAATATTGTTTTTGCGTCACCGGGATATTTTTCGACAAAATTGATTTTATATGTATATATCTATAATTAATACATTAATTTAGTATTTAAAATATCACAGACCTATGTTCTGAATAATTACAACTTCACAATAAGAATGTGTTTTCCTTAATAATATATAATTAGGTTTCTTTAAAGGCCTTACACTAAAACAGTAATAATTTTAGGCATAAAAGTGAAAGAAAAAGGATGTAAAGCAAGGCTTGCTGGGATGTTTTGGGAATGTGGAACATACGAGTAACGAAAGTAACGAATGTGGAACGAACATACGAGTAATGAAAAACAAAAAATATGTATATATAGTCAAGAATAGTACGTACGCCAGAATAGAAGACTGAGGCTTTCTATCATCTCTGCCTTCCCTTGTGAAAAAATATTGTGATGGTTAGTTCAAATATTATTGGCACTATTAGCAAAAAAGTATCAATTCAATGGCTGATTTTTATACACACTAATTAAAATTAAAATTTTATTTGAAAGCGTGTTATGAATGCAAAAAATAGTCACCATTTTTATACAAGAGGAGGATGAAGATGTAGAAAGACCGTGAACGTGGAGATAGTCGTCAATGGATTTCGGGGGTGTCATTGTAATCAATGATACTATCGGTCGAACCCCCATTGCAACGTAAGGTTGAAGTGTAATTGCGGCGGCATGCCGCGCGAGGAATTTCGACGAGTTCGATTCTGTAGGCGGAAAACCAAAACATAGCCAATAACAACAATAACTAAATCCGACCACCGAGTAAAAATTAACGCGCGATTTCCGCAACACTCTTTAAATACACCGGCGGGAAAGAGGCACTTTATCGAGTCGTCCGGTGTCTTTACACCGCGGCCGGTCAGGTGTGGACGAGGCTTTACGACAGAGCCTACCCCCCGCGCGCCGCGCCTCCCCCGGTAAAGCCGGAGGCTCTATCTAGCCGAGAAGACCTGGCAACCACGCGGCTAAAACGACAAGGAATGAGATTGCGAACATTTTTTCAATTTCACAAATTGTTTAACTTGCTTTTTAACTAAGTGTGAAAAAAGTTTTTTTTTCTATTTATAATCCACTCTTCTTCATTTTAAAAATGTATATATAATTTGTTAATAAAAAAATGAACAGCTATAGCAGATATTAGATTGTTTATAAATAGCTGCGGTATGCACCTATAATGTATCCATTCCACAAAGAGTTGGATTTTCTTCTAACTCGTTGCGCTCACTGACACCAGAAAAGAATTTGAAGATAATAAAAGTGGAGTAGGTACAGTAAGTCAGTGTTGTGATGTCTGTACTATGGCAATGGCCGCGAGCCCCGTTCCCCTCGGACCCCGCTACCACTGCTCTAAATCACCTAGAACCGAAGAGTCGTAACTGCTACCATAATCTCACACACTTCTTGCCTTTTCAACCTACCGTATTCAAATAAGCCCGTGTTTTTCATCGCATCATCGGGAGTCCCGATTCGGCATCTCACATCCTTTTCCTACCCGGATCGTCATCGTATCTTCCATCTCTCTCGGGATTGAGGAAAAAAGAGTGAAAAGACTCGCGACACTCGGTGTCTCCCTCGCACCAAGGGGAATGTTAATAGGGCCTCCTGTTCGCACCTGACAAATGTAGTCGGATTCCTGAAGCATCGTCCCGACCCGTCAAATGATCGTCATAGTGTATTGACACCGAATAAAGTGTCCCGATTTATACTTCGCGCGTAGTAAAGTCGACAAGTGTCGGCGAGAGCCTTTTCCACGAGTGGTTTCATTTTGCCTTCCGGATTCTGCGCAACTTGCTGACTTGTAATACGAGCTTGATCTCTGGCTGCCTACAGAAAGCATGATAGGAAGACGCGCGTAAAAGCTCGAAGAGATGCCACAGAGCAGTGCGAAGAGTTTGTAGAATCGTACCACTACGTTCAAAAGGCTAAAGCAAATGTACTCGGTGCTTTAAACTGTTATGGTAATAATATTTTTTTCTGACCTGTTTACATTACTTAGTGTAATGGTTGATAAAATGTGGACGCGGCTGAATATTAGCCGCTATTTCACTTGGCGGCTTTCGTCATTGCTTTACATCTGACATTTGTCACGTGAATTATAGGTTCATTTGTATATTTGAGAAATGAATCACCCGTTGTCTATGAAATAAATCAATATAAAAATCATTGGTACAAACAGACGACAAAACGTTCAAATGTCGTTAGCAATCACCGACAATTTTATCGAGTTTTTAGAGAAACCCAAACATAGTATGAAAATCGCATTCTGCATTTTTAATAAATTGATTACATTATCGAAATTTCTAGTATGATGTGTAGACAAATACCTAATTCAAAATGTATTAAAATGATTTTGTTTTAGAGTGACGAAACAATATGTTATACTAATTTTCTATTTTGTTTACAGCTACGTTAAAATTTAACGTGACAATATACAGGTAGATACTACCTACCTACACACGCAACGTAAATACCTACAAAAAACGCGCAATTATAAGTCCATCCACACCCAAGGATATTCTCGCAATTGAAATGACAGAAATAAATGTCAGAATCAAGAAAATTGTACATTTTCGTTTTTACTTCATTACCTTTCTTTATTTCTTCGACACCTTCGATTTTAAACGGGTTTGGTATGTTACCAAGCGTTGATGTCTCCCAACACATGTGGCTTTCAACCGACTTGAACCCCCATTCAAGCGATGAAAACTGATGGGCATCAAAAATAATCTTCACTGAGGAATGTTTTGCTATTTTAGTATTGATGATGGGGGCGATCATTTCTCTAGTCGGAAGGTCGGATCACCAAATAAATTTTAGCCCTGCAAGGGCGGCATAAAAATAAGTATGTACCTCTAACGCTTAGTATAATAACACTTTTAAAAATGACAAATAATGCAAATGAATTATTGAAAAATGTGATTCCGGAATAGATATATAGGTATGTCTAGAAATATAATTGTACGACATTTAGGTACTCGAAAATCGTTCGATTTTTCAAGTGTAATCCTCCAATCGCGTCATCAAAAACATACTGCAAAATATTTAACACCATCAAATATATTGTTTGTGCATTGTTATATTTATTATATGTGTATTTTGAATTCATTCTGAATATTGAGTAGGTTATGAAGTGAATGTTGACATTTAAAAAAATATTTATTTATTAGCTACAGAAACATAACACGAAGTTAAAGTAATTAGAAATAAATTTCTTGAAATAATTTGAATTATTTTTTAAATGCACAAAATTTGATTTTTTTTTAATTTGAACTCAGTTTTTTAATAAAAAATATTGATAAAATGTGCGATAGTATTTGAAGACTTTATATTTTAATTATTTATACTTTATATTATTTATATTCATTAATTTTAAATTAAATATGCACTCTGAGGATATCAATTATGTTTATAAAATTTTTTAAATTAACAGTGAGACGTACGTTGACCGACAATTATATTTCTATAGAGAACCATCAACAGTGTGACAGACTACCCCCAGATTATTGGTCTGCTTGATTTTCACGCATCATTAAGATCATCGAGACACAATTCATTATCAAAGTGGTAATGTTAGAACACATGCATTAGCTAACTTCGCAGTCCCCAGATTGCATTCTTTGGGGAATAAATATGCGGAGGTAATCGACATTTTTGTTGTAAATTTAACTCTTCATAGGTGACGGATCGAATCCTTTACTTCTCATTTTGTACTTATTTTTAATTTTGATTGTGAAAGGACATGCTGACATTACGTAATTTTTTTCTTTGTGTATTGCACTTGTGATGTAATTTTCTATTATTTTACAAATTATTTTAATGCCCGAATAGGGCGTGTATAATAATAATAATAAAATAATAAATAAAAACTCAAATAACGAATATATATATATATATTTTATAGTTAATCAAGGCCTTTCACGTAATAATTTATTTTGTATTTATAACGAGCACGTTCTGGAGCTTGTGCGGCCGTCCTAAGCTGAAAGTGGAATATCTGTTCCTACTTATAAGTAGGGACTCATTTTTGAAAAGACTTGAGAACATGAAACATTATAAAACCCCAGCACTGCACTGCCCTCGCACCGCTGGTTCTGCGATCTGAGTAACTACCAAGTACCAAATTTCACGGAATGGAGCTTTATGGAAATGAAAGCACACGGGACGCCTCCTAACTTAGCTTCATTTGCTCCTTTTCCGGCGGAGAAGTCCAAAACCTTCTTCTGCTGCAGGGTGCGGCCAGTTACAGATAATATGCAAATGTGCAGGACAGCACGCGAGGGGCTCATGCGGTGCATTCGGTGCATTACCATACCATTGGTGACCAGAATCGCTGATATCAAAAATGCAACTGGATCACGCCATGTTATAATGAAAATGGGAAAAATTTGTTTACGTGTATTTTTCATTTTACCTTGTGATATTTTATATTTTTTTTTCGTATGAGTAATATCATATTATACCTATATACAATAATTGTAATTTTCTTTTAATCGAAAATGAAATCAATATTTGAATAATTACTGGATTTTTACCTATAAAAGCATTATTATTAAATAAATATCAGATATCTCATAGAGAAGAAGCTATTTTATTATACTTTTAATGGACAGATAAACATAAATATGGGTGGTAATTACAGGGCTTACAACGTGTCTTCGACTGGCTTAAGTGATCATATTATATATATATAATGTTTACCAATTCTTACCCCTCAATCTCCATATTGTCAACAAAAATCAGATTCTCATTGAGTTGACATATAATATTTGCTGTTACAACGAAAAATGAATTATCAGATTTGTTCCATAGATGGCGATGGTGTTCAAAGGTTCAAAGGCGAAGGTATTTAAAGAGAAACCGTGTAATAAAATATATACATCTTTCAAAAATTTGATAAATATATATATATATATAAAACGTTCACTAATTCTCACCCCTCAATCTCCATATTTATTAAAGTTTTGAATATATATATAAAGTGATCACTTAAGCCAGCCGATGACAGGTCGTAAGCCCTGTAATTACCTTCATATTTCTATATATCATTCCATTAAAAATATAATAAAACAGCTTCGTCTCTATGAGATATCTGATATTTATTAAAAATGAAATTAATTAATCGTAAAACGTACTTTTATAAAAATTGTATGATCTTAGTGGATGGATATAAATGAAACAATATTATTACTCTACTTGAGTTTATTAGCACTACTCGAGTTTCGAGAAGAACAGTAACTCTCATCGACAGGTGAAGTATTAAACTTTAATTAATACTGGGGAAACTCTGCAAAGTGAACGACGATTCTATCAATAATATAATTATATGATCTTGTGAGAAACATCAACGAAGTTGAAAAGATCTATATCAGTAGCGATCTATTTTCGCTGGCTAAAATTGTGGTGAAATATCATAAGATGATAAGATGACCACCTTCGTTAAATGTTTACTATAAGGTATATAAATTTTCTAACATGACTTATATTACACTAATACAATTTTATTGACTATTTATTATTATTATTAATGTTGAAAAATTGCATTTTCTAAATCAAAATAAAAAAAATATGATAATGTATGCTTTTAATAGATGGACATAAAAATAGCACAAACTATGTTTGATGCGATAAATAAATATTTCACTCATTCCACCCACGGTTTCTTTTCTTGAGTCGATTAGTGATTCGTAAATAAAAATAAATATTAAAAAATCCAAACTATTTAGGTATTCTTTAAGATTATTTACGATAGAATTGTAGAGATATTTACAAGTCTTTAATATCCCCCACGTAGTTTCGTTAGTCATTAAATCGATTAGAAGATTAGTCTTACGTGTTTGTAATTCTCAAGCAACTGATAATAAAAGGCCAGTGCGGATAGTACATCAATGTGAAACTTGGCGTGGCTAAACGTAGCAAATTGTAATAAAGAGAAAAAACGGAGGAGCCTTCAAAATAGAAAATCGAATGCAAAAAACAAAATATTTAAATACGAGTACATTAAAATATAATAAAAATGTGTGGTTTTCCTTCTTGTCTACAATAATAACATATATATATATATAGGTATATACATGAATACATAGCGAGATGAGAGAAGTGCAAGAAATTCGCTAAACTAATGTGAATTTTTCGACGGGTTTTAAATATGAAGCTTGAAAGAATAAAAGTGTTAAATAAATAAATATTATAATACAAATTAAATGTATTAATTAGAAAAATATACATACATATAACTGAATATTTTAACTGCTACCAAAATATGAAAGATGTATCAATTTGGAATAGCTGCAACATATATGTTCGAAAATTTGTCGTCTATTTAGTTTTTACGTAATTGGTTATAGCACTTCCCCGGATAAGAAGAGATCCTGGTTCAAATCCCGGTGGCAGTTCAAATATTTTTTTGATAAATTGAGTTTAACTGTATGTATATCTTTCTAATCGATGCATTTAATTAGTATTAAAATACCACAAAACTATGTTCTGAAAAAAAATTACAACTTCATAAATAATATTGTGTTCTCTTTAAAAAAATTTAGGTTGTATACATCAATTTTTTTTTTCTTAGTCTTCCCCTTATATACAAAACCCCCTTTACCTGTTTTGTTAAGATGAAAACTACTAAAAAATTAAAACTTTAATTAAATTTAATCAAATTAATAATTAATATGTTCCAAACAATAATATTTACATGCATCTACGTACCCAGTTTTATTATATATTTAAAATAGAAGTGTATCTGTGATATTTATCTATATATATAGAAGTTACAATAATTGTTTGAAACTATGCTGATAGCTTGTACTATGGAAAATAAAAACTACCCTCTTGTCTTCCAAATGTATATTTAATAATCCTTTTTTTTAGTTTAAATATTATTTCTTATACAACTATTATAAATGTAGAAGTGACGTAAAACATTAATATATGTATTTTAAATAATTTTAGCATTGGCAAATCATATTTAAAAAGTGATATACCTTATTACCAATATATAAGAATTTTTATTGTAATTCTCGCAGAAAACGAAAATACTGAAATCTGGTCGCACTACAAAACATCCCCTCGCCCCTTCGCCCGAGGATACACGGCCCTTCGGGTAATGATGGCCGGTGCCGAGAAGAACCGGCGAATAAGGCTACCGGACACTTAACCAGAACTCGGACTTGGTATCCAGCGCAGTTGTGGGATAACGGCGCCCAGAACCAAAAAGAAAAAATTACATTAACGGTTCAAAATAAGATTGCAGTTACTTCAATTCGCCCAATGAGAACGTTTCATGACCATAAAAAAAAACTCAAATTAGATGACTGGTGCTGTACTGAAATATATGATCGTTTTTATTTTATGTATGATTTAAAATGATATTAACAAATGTGTACAAATGAAAAGTATGTAATAATGATTATTTAAGAATGCATTTAGTGTAGGCATATTATTCAAAAACAAATTAAGATAGATGAGCTTGATTTAATATAATAAATGAGCTTGATGAGCTTGTTTTAACAATTAATCATTCAATATTGCCAAGCAAATAAAAACTACGAATCAAAACTACACCAAAACTCGAATTAAATAGAAAATGTATCAAACGTTCCACATAATAGAATAATCTGAGACTTCACAATATTTTTGTTGTTGTTTAAAAACACACATTAATAAATAATTTTAAAATTTTGACAAATCTCATACTATGGTCATATTTACGTTTATAGATGAGCTGCCACACACGCAAAAGGTTTCAGACCACTCTCGATATTACCATGAGACACATATACACCGATATCAGTGGCGTAACTACAAAAATTGGGCTCCGATGCAGAATGAAAAAAAGTGCCCCCTAAATAAGTATTGTGTATAATATATTTAATACTGCGTAGTTTATCAATTAAATAGTAAGAACAAAATTAGTCTCTTGTCTCATATATCATTCACACCTTCATGAAAAAAACATAAATGTTAGACATTTATGTATACTTGAATTTAAAAAATACTTGCTTTGCTTCAAGCCTATTTTCACTTTATAGCGATTGTCTGATCAGGGCGGGGTATTGCTACTCTGTCCAATGTTTGTCGTGTATGATGTTTTACGTATTTTCGTAATATGATAACTGTTAGCGCCATTTAAATGTACTACGCACGCGAATCTCATTGGATTACAGAAATATGTCCTGTCTCTCTTACTCCTGTCCTATCCTAGTCCCTAGGCACGAAGAAGAAAGAAGATTCCTGCAATCTGCTGTTACTACCGACCGAGTCATTCCGCTTTCGAAACTGAACACGGTACGCTGCCGTCGCTGTGAATCCGCTTACAACCGCTAACATTAATTACCTCTAATATATAATATTTTACTACCGCTAATATTTTTAAAACAATTACTTTTCTAACGCGAGTATCATCAATTACGAGACAATTCTGCGTCGCTTGTGAATTGGTGGACCAGGGAGAAACGAACCAGCTTCAAGAGATCGGAGACCCACAACTAAGTGCCATCCTATCTTTTATCTCCCGATAACCCGCCAACTTTCCAATAACGATTTATTAAATTTTATAATTCCATTTCTTGGTATGGAATTACTATTAACGCTAGGAAAAGTATGAATACTGCCAAAAATATTAATGGATTGTACGGCGCCAACTTATGCTTCTGACCAACATACTATATTTTTGACACGGTAATGCGACACATCACTTCAGCCCACATTACGGACCTTGCATGGGATCCGTTGGCCAGAAATATCAGAGAGAGGCAATAGAATAGTTCAGAAAATTTTACACAGAAAATCCTAAATGACCATGGAAACCTAAAAACATTTTCATAGATAGTGAATTAACTACAGCAGCAGGTGTGTGTCTATTATCACTCTACTCAAAGAGCTCCACAATCATCGAGAAGAAGGTCATGGTCCCAGCAGGATAAATTATTTCTTTGCATATTTTATTTTACAGATTAGTTAATATTCTTCCTTCCTGACTAAAGATACAGAAGTTTCGAAGCCGGTCGACGTTAAATTAACAACATTAAAAAAGCGGTTTATACTAAATTTCTTATTTTAAAAAAATAATAATAAAATAACTTCTATTCAATTATGCGAGCAAAAGATGGATGCCAGAATACGAAAAAGGAAGCAGAAGAAAAAAATTTTAATTAAAAGATAATTAATTTTATAAATTTTGACTGTGTATCGATCTTTGTTGATAATAATAATTATTGATTCATCGTGGTTCAAGGAAGATGAATTTATGGAGATTAAACTAAACAAAAAAAAATGAATCAAAGGTTGAGTATCGTATATGAGTAAATCCATTAAATAATTTGATACAAAATGCACCTCGTATAATGAACTCCAGTTATGAGAAGCAACCAACACCGGCACACCGACACACCGACGAGGAGATATCGCACTTAACTGGTTATACGGTCTGTTGTAAATATTAGAGCCACAAAGCGACTTTAGTTGATGGGATTAATAAAATAATAAAAATGACTGACCGCGTCCCGCTAAATGTCACGGATGAGGCTGTTCTCATGCCTTAAAGAATCGCCGTATTCCTTACGTCTCTATTAAACCGTGAAGTCCGTCACACCTACAACTGTTAGGTACTCAGAATTTATTAGAAAATAATATATTACAATTATTATTAGATTCTTATTGTACAATATGTGTACACACTTGTTTAAATCAAATATGGCATGTTCAACGTATTTTTAAAAAAATGCATCCAAAAAAGGATTCTCAGAGAGACGTATTTTTAAAAGAAAGGTTTAATGCGTTCCTTTACAAATATTTTAGAAAGATACTCCATTAAATAATATATTTTCTTCGCAGTTGAATATTGATTACAGTCCAGAAAACTATTTTTTTATTAGATTTAATTTTATTTATTTCCATGTCTTTTACAAACACAGACATACTCAACAAAATACAGAGTAAGGCAATAGTATAAACACTTATCTTTATACAGAAAAATATTTAAATAGTGAGGTTCGATGTAATCTTAAGTGCCTAATACCTTATATACATAAGTACCTAATTATGATAATTTTAATTTCCTTTAAAGAACACAATATAGCATTAAATATATAGCGATTGTGTGTGTATGAAAATGTTATTGTGTAATGAAATCGTGTTTAATAAGTATGTAGTGGGTATTATACACCACATTAATGACTTCATCAACACGAATTAATTAAAACATATCCTTTACCATAAGGTATCACTTATACAAAAGAGTTATAAGGAGGCCTTTAGCTCCGCTCCGCCACTGAATAATAAACAAATGTTATTATTTAAATGATAAAATAAAATACATTTCATAATGATTCAATAAATTTCATTCATCTAAGGCAATGGTTTGGGCAGTCTACTGTAGAGCTTTTTCGGGCCGCAGTAAATAAACTCATGATAGCCAACGACCGTTGAACGGATAGAGCACAAGAAGAAAAAAAGAATTCATTTGGTCGCGAAAAATAATACCTAATATCTTTTAACTATTTAATAGTAATTAATTAATTTCAAATTATATGTACACTGAAAAACATTAATTTTTGAGAATATACCTATAATAGTGTGTACCTCACCTGAAAAATTATTGAAAATATTATTTCTATTTCATTGTTTACTACAGGTACTTACATTTAAGCGATAAATATTTATTGTATAACCAGTACCGACTTTTATTATTTTCATAAGCTCCTCGTTCCCAAACAGTGTATTACTATTATACTCATATCAGTTTTCTTCCATATTTCTTAAATATTTACTCTCCCACATATTTCTCTCAACGATCGCATTTCCACCGTGTTACACATGTACGATAGGTACTAAACCACCGTTGAAAAGTTCACGTACCCAGGGAGCACATGACTAGTGAAAAACGTAACTGACCAAATTGAGAACGTTACGTTCTAGGGCAGGGGTCGGCAACTATAGGTCATATTTTTATCATAATCATTCAATCACAAAACAAATAGAATTTGGCATTCTCACAATCTTTGGCTCTACATATTTATGCGAACAAACATTCCATTTCATGAATCAAATAAATGAAAAGTTAACAAGAAAATTAACTAATTAATTATGCAAGGTCACTCTTATAACTAGTAAACTTTACAAAACCCAAAAAGTATTTTATTAGTGTTTGATTATTTAGGTTTTCTTGTTCTATATGTACGGCACTGAGTTACTGAAGTCCTAATTATTATGTTTCTATATGTAGCCTACGACTGTATTACTGTGTAATTTGAGTTTTAAATAAAAATCTTAACATTTTCTCTTTTTTTTGTCATTAAAATGCAGTGAAAATTTATTCAGCGAGATTCTGTTTACTTTATATTTGGCTCTACTAGAAAGTCTGTCGACTTCTGTCAAGACGTGAATGAATGAAATTATATTATCCATATCTTTGCGTATATATGTACGTACTAATGTATATGTATACGTGTAATACTTTCGTAATAACGTTAATTATTTAGTTTTGGTTTTGTACGTGCACTAATATGGTCATCTGCCATTTTTAAAAAGATCTGCTTAACTTTGTGATTTTATCGATTGATTTTTCAAATATATCTTGTTATGATAGATAGTTCATGGGACAACTGTTATAGTTAAATCACAGTCGTGAAAGGCATTATTTTTTTCCGTCAATTAATGCTAATCAGAATATAATTAGAGGTAATAAAATCAGTTGTTGTAATATTTTTATTATAAAGGGTTTACAAAGAATTTTCAAAGTATAGGTAATAACAATTTTTTTAAGGAGAATGCATTTTTGTTGTAAAATTGCATTTTCAGAACGTAGGTTTGTGGTATTTCAATTAATTAGAAAAATATACAGAAAAAATCCATAAAATCGAAAAAATATTTTATTGCTACCGGGATTATAACCTGGAACTTTTCCTATCCCAGAAGCAACGGTATATTTTGATTATTATAGTATTAACTATTATATTTTAATGTGAATTTAATTAATTTTAACACAATGCACTAGATATTTTTGTATTTTTTAAATTTTCCTACGAGAGGAGATCTGCAATACTAACAATATAAAAAAGATCTCACTGTTGAAAATCTCGTGAATACGGTCGTTATTCATAAATGTTTCGTACTTGTCTTCTTTGTACATCTTTAGTGTACACCTCGTCCTGGAAAGGTCCAAGAAACAGACTTTGTGACAAATATACTTTTATTACAATAAGCCACAATTTAGTACAAGGTATATCACTAGTACAGGTCAGACAAATACAACCGCAGAAAAAGCCCTTCGTAACCTCACACACGCGTTAGCGGTGCGACACACATACACACACAACCATACAATCCCAAGAGCATCACAATAAGTATTTTCCATAACAAAATAGTATAGTAATCTAACAACGGGACATTTGTGAATCAGTTGATTAGTAAGCTTCTTGAGAAATAACTAGTGATGAGCTAAACCGTTATATTAACCGTGATTAGGAGATTTGTGTTCGATGATTAGATTGTTGTATGTTATAATGATGATTGTGACTGTGATTGGGAGATTTGTGTTCGATGATGAGATTATTGTATGTTATAATTATGATTAGTAACTTATTGTTGTATGTTATAATGATGATTGTGACTGTGATTGGGAGATTTGTGTTCGATGATGAGATTGTTGTATGTTATAATTATGATTAGTAACTTATTATTCGTAATTCGTCGAGCAGTCGTTGGTACACTAGAAACTAAACCTCCAACAATTAAGTCCCATTTATCAGTTATTGTTACAATTGAATACCAATTACACAATCACAGTCACAATAACGGTTTAGCTCATCACTACAAATAACCACAAATTTATTTGCCCTAATTGCATATAATCAGTGGCGTCCAGTAGGTTATGTTATATACAGTAGATTATGTTTTGGTGTTATGCTGGGTCCAATGATATTATACAATCATATATTATATAATATATGAAATACAATATATGTATTTTCGTTTAACTAATGTCTTCGGATAAAATTAATCCGTTGTTTATACGATCCTACCATGTATTTATTTATAATTTTAGAGTACTATTAATAGTGTTTTTAAAGTTTAAGTTTTATCGTGAAATAATACTTTCTTATCCTTACAAAAAATGTATAGACGTTTTTAAGAACACTTTCTATGACTGAACATAATTAATTTATTGTTTGAAAATCCTTAACGTAATAACTATAGGAAATAATTATATTTATTAAAGGTAAACGTAGGAAAGAGATCTTTTTTAGATATTTTTGTTTTCCTCAAATCAAAAACCAATCCATGCACCAAATTCAAAGAACGATCATGAAATCAACAGGTTAAAAACAGTAAGATAGTAAAATTTGCAAATTAGTAAAAGAGGAAGTATACACTTCAATGAATTGCACACAGTTGTAATCCTTTCTAATGTTATTATGTTAAAAACCAATAGGTAACGACTTCAAACAAAATGGATTAACCGAAAGGAATTTTCAATTCAGTAAATCGACATTTATATGAGTCGAGTAATTCATTAGCTTAAAGACAGAACTGAGTAATGTAAATAGCACGATGCGGTGAATAAAAAAGAGCGCCATGAATACAACGATGAGAGTTCGCGAGTTTTTAGAACTATGCAATTGAAGTCTCCGCAGGTACACAGATGGGGCTAATTGCAAAAAAAAAATGTTTTCACTTATGTTAATCCATTTTTAAAATTTATATTTGTTAACCAGAATTTTTAGTTATGCACAGCTTTTTTGCTTGTATGCACTGCACGCCCCTGCATATAATCATGTTACCATAATATTGACAAACATAATAATATTTTTATAATGTTCTATGAAGGTTGTGTTCAATTTTATACTGGTCACCCTGTATCGAGGTAGTTGAACACTTATAAAGGCCTGCAAGTGCGTCCGTCGAGCATGAACGTCAAAAATTAAAGGCGTATCCCGCCGTCGCCGCATTAGCGCGTCTGTCGGCCAAGATGATTCCATCCGATAGCAAACACCAGCGAGGCTGTTTCTCTGAATATTTCCCTTTGTCATTGGTTGTTATAGAGCCAGTAATGGATAGGTAATTACAACTCAGTCTTCATCGCCGGGTCATTACAGGTGCCTTCGAGTGATTATGAATGCCTTTAAAAGGACGGGATATGTACAAACTAATTTTTTGGTAGTTGCTAGTTGGCAGTGTGTATGTTCTCCCAGCTGCTTAGTAATTTTAAATTAGAAACGTAAAATATGTTACCTGTTTAAAAATCTATCGATCAATATTTCACGTAGGTACGAAATATCTCAAAAAGTTATGGTTTAAGACTCGTTGAATGTATTTTTATCACTGAAATAAAAATTGCACGTGTTGATAACAATTTAATATTCTAATCGACTGAATAAATATCAAATACGAATACTGTGTAACCATAGAATAGACAAGAAATAAAGTGTACATATTGGAGAGTGGTTTGGAACATTAGTTGCGGGACGAGGGGCATTCTACACACAACTTTGTGGAAACATAAATCCGATAGTTTATAATACATTTATGCGACAATAAAAGTATTTACTCTTCGAAAATTAAATCTTTACGTAAACAAGACGTACTTTTATATTAATGTATATTATATTGTCATACATATATATTCCAATCGAGTTATATATTTTAAAAAAGTCGCGGAGCTATTTGATTGCGTAAAGTAATCACATGGGTGATACCAAATTGAAAATATTGAAACAAGGAATTTGGGTTATTTGGTAGTCTTTGTGTGTAATGATATTTCAGAAAAAAAATATACGTCAAGTCAAAATGCGACAATCTATAACGAGTATGTATCCAGAATATAAAGTATTATGTATTTTCGTTTTTACATAAATATAAAGTAAAAAACGTAAAAAAATAACCTTATTTTTCGCATCTAGCTCTTCCGAGTGATAAAATCTAGTAACTAAAGAAGCAGGATTATCCAGTAAATAAAAATAAGATTGACATTTGAAAGATATGTTAATTAATAAAATAATAGAATTATAAACAATTTGCGAAAACACAAGTTTATTTAATTTAAATGATGGCTATATCAATGAATAATTTACTAAACAAACAATACCTGAAATAAAATAAATAATGTCCTAAAAAAAATTATTCGCCTTAATTCACTATACCACACGGAACACCATTATTTTGGTCGGGAGGGAGATGGTGGTTATTTAAACCAAATAACGACTAGATACTACGCATACTTATTCTTAAAAAACCTCGAGATATTCTGACAAACCCATAATAAAGTGAACACAATGTCCCAAAAACTGACGGAATACACAAGAAGTATCAATGTATAGAAAAATGAAATAAATAATTAAATCAAAAATTTCTTGTCCACAATTGTTATTTCAAAGGGCTAATCACCGCTATTATCATCAATTCGCATTATTGGCAGGTAAATTAAATGTAAAACCTTAACAGTAGAAGCAACATAAAAAAGTCTCAAATTCATTACCTTATTCGTGATCCAAGATAGAAACAAAAAACTACACATCGTTTGTTCAAGGGATTAAAAGAGAGATTCACAAAATACCCCGTTTCCCTTACTTAGTTTATCAACTCCTTATTTCATTTATATACATTGCTTACATTTATATACAGTAATACAACTGTAATAAAAAATTACTGCATTTTATTGTTGAATTTAGAAAACCTCCCTTTTATGAAAGAGAGTTGCAAATATCTTCCTCTTGCTCAGATAGGGCCTATCCACTGATTAGCGATCATTATTTTATTTTCAGCTGCTCAAAATAGTTGTACTGTAACTTCCCGAACCGTAGATTCATCAGCCAGGTAGTTATCCGTCTTCCAGGGTCTCTTCTGGTAGCAATTTTGCTTTGAATAATGTGAGATTTTCAGGAGGACAAGATATAATAATTTCCGGGTTTTTATTATTTTGAGAATTTATTTTTCACATTGTCTTTAGTGACCCAGCTTATTTTTATTAGTCATCTACAGATACGCACCTCAAATTTTTAATTCAAGTCGCTTTAGTATTATTAGAAAAAGGGTGCAAATGCAAATATCTGTAATTATTAATTACTATAACTTTACAGATATTAACGGAGCAGGCTCTTCGATTAGTTGCGTTTTTGAAACTTCCATTAAAATACCAGGACTGAAGGTCTACGTACCAGCACTTAGCAGGCATGTATCGGCCGTGTAGCGAGCATGTACAGGACTCGAGTCCGGCGGAGTTAGATTATCAGCTTTGGGAGCCACGTTACCCGCCACTGAATTTGTAATACCCGCGCAAATTGACAAGGACTTTACGGTTAGTCGCCAGTCGATAGATTCAGACACTCTGATAGAATGTCATCGCTACACCCACAGATTCAGGAACGGACTGCCTTAACAAAGAGCCACTGAAAACATTTAGTACATTACATTATCGCGTATCATGAACAAACGAAATAAAAAAACCTTTTAATCGTAATCTCGAATAATCGTCATTTTATTGCATTTAATTACAGGCCACAGTTTCTGTCGTATAAATCTTATATTACGACCAAAAACATAGCTATAAGATTTCTTCATATGTTGATTTGTATATTCAATATAAAATATGATGAATTTGTGTTTATGCCTTTACGTTTAGTGATTACATGAAACAGAATTTTTAAATAAGGTAAATCAATGTTATAATAATTAGAATATGAAAGATTGCAACCATAGTCTTGTATATTTTTCACGAAAAGTATAGTTCTGGCTCCACGAAATGGGGAGAAATTACGCCCAAGAACTTTTAAAGGTCTAAACCTAAGAATAAAACTGCTACAACAGTATATTGAAATTCTTAATTACATCTCTTAAATAACTGTTTATATATATTTTTTTTGTACATTGATTTGCTTACTGTTATTATTTTTATATTTAACTTTGAACGAATCCTGCTAGACAGCGCCAGGATTTTCACTTTTAAAACCAGAAAGTTTTAACACAACTAAATTTTAACAATTTTTAATTCGTGCTTTACATTTTTTCAGTGGAATATTTTGTTTACTTAATTATTTAGGGGTGATGTGTTATAAAATATCCTAACTTTGCTAATAAAAAGTCATTATTGCTAGTTATTGAACAACAACAGTATCTATGTATTGAATGTTGCATTTTTCTTCTGTGTAGATGTGTTAGTGTGCCATTTAACTGAACTTTTTTCAATCGTTTTATATTGAGCATTACAATTCTACATAATTTTGTATGTTATTTACTTATTTACTCTTATTTTACTTAGTTTTTTAATTTTTTATAAATGGTACATTGCATTTATTTTAAGTTTTACATTTTATTTATATTCTATTAATTGCATCTTGTATTACTCTTTATTTAATTTTTTTTTCTTTTTATATACATTAAACATTGTATTTATATGCTATCTAATCGCATCTTGATTTACTCTTTATGTGTATTTATTAGTATATTGAACACTACACTTTGTTTATTACTATACCGGAAGGGCACTGTCTGCTATAATACAGTAAAATACTAGTGTAGAAGGCAGGGTACCGAAATACATGTTTTACTTTGCTGCAATGTTATCTGATTATAACAATATAATAACACACTGTACCGTACTATAAATCAAAAAAATAATAATTATTATTATTAAATAATTAAATGTTTTGAGGTATGAAACAAATACATGGGATAATTAAAAAAATAAATATATATATATATATATATATATATTATAATTAACGTATTTTTGAAGTTTATTTTTACAATATTCTAATAGTGTGTTGTATGAAATCATAAATAAAAAAAACCAATGATTAATATCGAATAATAACATAATCGTGGAGATTATTTTAATTACCGTATATACTACGTACACCGTTACAAGTTTAAGCTCAGTAACATAGGTAAATTAACTAAGAAAAAGACAAATCATTTTTGTAACAATGCTAGATTTTAAAGACTACGTCATCGGAACCCACAAAAACTATAATTATTTAAAAAAATGCGACTCTGGTTTTTTGAACTGGTAGGTAAAACATTATACGTTTTAAAATTTATTTTTCATTCAACGCATGCTTCATAGCAGAATGCAGGTAGCATCAGTTCGTAAGTATTTCAATTCCTTTCAGAAACGTTTGTAAATGATACGACAAATTGTAATACTAATGTATGCACACGTCAATTAAAAATTACCTACAGCGATATATTCGTAAGATTCAGGAAGGAATTTAGACATTTATTATCGATGACAACGGGAATCCACAACGTCCAGGAAACACGGTAATGATCAGATTAACCAGGATGATAATAGTACGAGTGAGAACGACGCGTCTGGTGGATAGGTATGGCGTTCAATCCCCTCCACCTACCCTTACGAAAAAACAATTTTATAGTTATTTAGAGGTCTCGTAAACAGGGCGAGGTACCATTAAAGTAATCCATTATAAATGCCTCGCATTTGAAACACTGCGTCTGTTTTTCATCAGCATAATTTGAAAGATGACTGCTTTTAATACCGCCACAGCATATAATTATTTGAAAACCCCTACACGAAATAAAAGCGTGTTCTTAGAGAATTGGGTGTATAAGAAGGTGTAGAACGTGAATGAAAATGTATCTTATCTCAGCTCTGCCCTTGAATAATTACCAATAATATGAATTTATGATTTCATTTATGTTGTACCTATGCACGAGAGTTTATTATCTTTCCTGTCTTTCAAAATGCACGTGTGTGGTCAGAAGGAAACAAAACTACTCGGTAGTGGCTGAGATATTTAAAAAACAAAATGATAACGCGGGACATTTCCATGCAACTGGTGTTCTGATGACAATCAGTCCGCTGGAGCCTATCTGGTGGCACCGCGGTCCCGAACGGACCCTCCGGTCCCGTGCCGTACGACAGTATCCTAGAACAATGAAACCTCCCTATGAAATTTCCATAAACACAACACGGGGAATTGCAAAATAGTATTTCCGCAAAGCGGTGGCAATACCGAATGCTATCCGATATAATCCCGCCGATTGCGCGCGCCGAATCGTGAAGTTCACTGTGAGAAAGGTGAGAATAGATCTCCACATCTCTAAACGATTCTGAATAATAAGTTTCGGAAACGGCTAAGTGTGCACATCAATATACAACTAGATTGATAGATTATAAGTTGTGGTAAGTAGTAAATAAATAATACGTAAATATAAATAGAATTAGAGAGAGAATCGTTCACATAAACGATTTTGACAGAATTTAGTACTTTTTATTGGATCGTTCCAAAACTTGCTATGTTCAATAAAATATACTTCTGGTTATCCTGAGCGTGAGATACTACCCATATTAAGAATCAGTGATGAGAAAATCAACATAAATTAAAAATATTCACACGTGTTACGAAAATAAACTTAATATCGCTATTTAAACCCTTTGTAGCTGTATAAATTTCGTCAGGATTACGAAAATAATTAAAAAAAATCATATTAATACAAAAAATAAGCGTAAAAATTAAAGAAAGTCATAACCACGAATTATTTTACATTGTAATTTTGTTTTTAATTTAAATACAAAACATGACTTGTTTAAACTACCGGCTCCGCGTAGAAAGTTCGTAATTGAAACTAGAAAAGTTAATTAAAAAAGTGAAAATCGTGTCTTGCACGATTAGTTAAAGTTGCTCTTGAACATAACTAATTTATTTGTGGGAGCCAAACCAAACCAGTGAAAGGTAATTACGCAAATTTATCGATAGAAAACGTGGAGATGCACATACTTAGGAACGCAGCCGCTATGGTCGTCATGGAAACAAAATGTTAACAAATTATGCTACTGTTGTAAAGACAAAGTAGGAAAAAAAATTTTTCGTTTGTTATTTTCACCGCCCATGTGAATATCAAAGAATGGCCACTCGGCTCATTATTAGTCTATCTTTAGGTACTATTCTCACGAGAAATAATCAATCTAGTAATATAATTTCGCTTTTGACGTCAATGTTTACGTACATACCATTTTTATTTAGGGCGAATATACAAGGCGGCAACAAGAAAAGTGGACAAACAAATGTAAGATAGATATTAAAGGACGACAATATTACAATCTTTAAAAATCTATGAGCGTGTATAAATATATATATATATATGAAAGCAAAAGAGTGGTATGTCAGAACGGAAGGCAAACAAGAAAATATTTTATTCCATGATAAAAATAAAAATTTTATAGCAAAAATGATAATTAATTTCATGCACCTCCAAATAAGAATAAACTAGAATGACGATGTTGGCTTTGATATAACGCTAAATCAAATTTAAAATCTGATTAAAAAATAATTAAATTTGATATTTAGAACAAAAAAAGCATTTTGAAAGGTATGTTAGTTTTTTCAAGCTATTTTTGTTAATAAGATAAGGTAGTTATATTTTAGCTCAAAAATGTTGCCAAGGAAGAAATAAAAATAGCCCGGATCCAGTAGGTAGGCGGTACAATTTATTTCATAATATGAACCAAAATTTTAAAAAGTAGTCGCGCATACAAGAATTAGATATCTAACAGCTCTTTAAAATTAAAGCACTTACAAGACTACTTTCCAATCGGATTTTAATAAGTAACATTATAAAACGTCTGTATGCACCGCGTATTATTACTCCATACATCTGTGTACCTTAATACTCCGTGCATCTGCGTAGCTTATTATTTCACAAGTGGGTACAATTCGATTGTTCAAAAATTCCTCCTTGTTAAAAAAAATCAAGAAGTACCGTCGTGCCTATGAATAATAAATGTTGTGCAGGTGCCGCACCGTTGCGCGCTAGTAACGATAAAACGTACCATAACTTTGGCACTCGAAGCGTTACATTTCAGTAAATGCGTCTCGTCTAACATACTACGTGGTTATTCTGTTCTACCAGATTTTTAACATTCCATATAAAGAGAATCTCATTTAATGCGCTGCTCGGCCGTTTGATTGACCAAACCAATTGTAAACACCATTAATCATGGCGAGTAAAGCGTCAAGAAATTGTATAAAAACAAAAGTTGAGTTCCTCGTACTGCTTTCGGGGGGCTTTGTTCGGCTCGCTCACACTCACACCCGAACACTGTGAAGCTCATATTTATTATTTTTCCAATATATAAGAGTTATGAATAGGATAGGAAATGTATAGCCCGTGGGTTCATTAACATCCCGACAAAAAATCTTCTAAAATAGACCTGACGCATGAGTGAAACACATTTTTTAACGAATTGAACAGAATAATGCAGGAAAATTTAAATACAATAATAGCCATTAAAACAATTAATTGCTTCGGTAAATTTTAGAAGATTGAATGAAAATTTACATCAAAACAATTGAATTAAATTAAATTTATTTGAAGCGATTGAAATTACTCACTTCGTAATTTAATCAATTATCATCTAACGCCGCGATTAATGATTTTCAAACTTCGTTCAATTATTAAAAAGATGTTGATGGAACGAATAAAAGTAATTGGTTTGTGAGTACCAGCACATATTTTCCGCTTTATTACGAACAATGTGGGTCGCCGATTATAAATAATTGATGTTCAGTGCGTTTGATTTTGGCAAATGGAAATCTCTCGCTGCGAGCAGCAGTCCGCGAGGTCGCGGCCCGACCTCATGAAGACGCGTCACGACGCATCGATTTCAATTAATTTCTTTATTATCTGGTGTGAGGATTAGGAGGAGAAAAGACTGTTCATCACAATCATACTTTTGACAGAATGATTGCTCCTCGTGCGGCAGCGTATTCAGCTTCCAAAGTATTGAGATTCAGCAGCCGGTCGTTCAGGAACACTGCTTCTGATACCGAAACATTATTATTAGAACGGATACTTTTTGTTTTCTCAACTAGTAGGCGGCTTTTTAGAATAGTCTTGGAGTAAAAACCCTTTCCTGAGCGACGGTGTATATACGTGCATTATACATACATAAATTCCAATTTCCCAACACAAAAAGAACCAATTGTGCTACGGGATGCACGAAATGGTTCGAATAAGCGGACATTATTGGGAATAAACAATGCCCGGAATAATTCATACGGTAAAGGGCCACTCAATTAAAAATAGTTTAATTAGGAAATTATAAACATTGAATGGTGGGTAACGGTAACGACCTAAAAGTTATTAGACGCATTATATTCAGTGAGAAGCGACGGTACTGGCATACTCGCAACATGTAAAACACTAAGTGAAAAATAATTAACCGAGAGATTCGCTGTAATCGAATATTAAGAGTGGTGACTCGACGAATTCAATGTGATATATATTTTTCTATTTTCATTAAATCAAATCAGCACCGTGCCAAAATCAAATTATTTTACGAATCGGACTTTAACAACTCATAATAAAATAAAACAACAGAAATTATTGTTTCTTTCTTATAAATAATACCTAATCCGAATGGCAGTACACCTTTAACTAATGGCTATTGGATGTGCGAATACACTCTTAGCAACTCTTAGCAACGGTGCGGTTCGATGCATTGGGACTAGAGATTCCAACTATTCTACTTTATGAACTATTCGAATGTCGAATAGTAAAACTAAAAATATTCGAATAGTTTCTAAAGTATGACAACACAATGAAATTAATTTTGAATATTTCAAATAAATCGTATTATATGTAAATACATCAAAATTAATAAGAAAACGAGCTAATTTACCATAAACTGTTTATTTATTGTAGTTTTTAAAATATATATAATAAAAATAACAATGCATTGAATGTTTCGTATTTGAAATATGTCATTAATTTTGTTTTTATCATCGCTGCAGTTGAAAATAACCGCTGAATAGTGATTGACTTGGCTTAACTGTTAAAAGTGTTTTAAATAGTAGGTCTAACGATTCTGTCCTTTTTTTGAAATTGTTCAAATATCTGAAATCTTTTTTTACATTATTTGAACAAACATTTGTAGATTCTACGAGCGATAAAATGGTACTTCCTTAATTCAGTCTGCAATTCGGACATCGATGAACTCTTCCAACAAGCAACGGGTATCTCTTTCACGTCCGAATCAGAATCTTGAGAATTGTTTAATATTCCATAGAAATTAAATTATTACGAATACTATTCGAATAGCTGCACAAATATTCGATACTCGAATGATAGAAAAGGGCCGAATATATTCGAATATCGAATATTCGTGTTGAAATGTCTAATTGGGAAGCAAGTCAAATCTGATTTTATTTTCCATGTAACAAATAATTTTTCCATTTTACAAGTTCAATTAATGTATAATTCCGCTTATAAAACCCAAGCCTTTCAAAGTGTAAGCCACGTTTATGACAATCCATGGCTTCGCGAAGTTTCCGAATGTCATCTTACTCACTTGATTGTAAGATTGTTTTAACGTTGTTAAATATATAAATGCGTGCGTACAAATTCCATAATGACTTTACAGATTATAGTCAAATATAATATAACGTGAATTTTGAATGTGTTTTACAAACATGTAAATGTTAATAGTTCTGAAAGAGTACCTCACATAGTATTGTTTAAATTTAGACCATTCTACGTAACCAAATTTAAATACCTCATTTAATTTCTTTCAATTCAATACTCTTTGCTGAAGAGTAATTAACGAGGTATTAAATATATTTAAAGTAGCATTAAAAATTAAAAATAATTGATCCATCTACTGTGCATTAAAACAAAGCAGGATTGAAAGCGTTGAAAAAATTGTAGTCAGTAAATTGGTGACGATTCCACTACCGATTAGGACATCAGTTCGACCGAGTGGCTCAAGGTAGGGGGATGGCGGTGGGGGGGGTGCTGTAGACAAAAAAAGAGAAAATTCATCGGTTTAATCAAGAAGTAGCTTGACGTATTGACATAAAAAGTAAATCTAAATGCCACACATTAAAAGGTCTATCAACTCGTTACATTATTGTAATCAATAATGACAAAATTGATTGCAGTAATATGTACAATGATTTATCTTCATAAGCATTTTTCTTTTGTACAATTTGCAACAGCGATGAACTATGACTCTTCTATTATTATTTATCTATTTCGACTAGGATTTTTCTAAAGTGATGTTCTCAAAATTAACGTTCAAATTGGCAACCTACGTTTTATAAACAACATAAGCATTCTATTCATTACAATGTTAATGTTTAAGTTACAAGAGTTTTGTAATTATTATCATCTCGACAATGTCACTACTAATATAATGACACTACTAAGCAACACTCGTTATTTAACATGTGTAATAGTGCACGATAATGTCACCACTAACAACGCTCATTGACACAAATTAAATAACGCACTACGGTGTCACTACCGGCAGCACTCACTGATACAAGTTAAATAACGCACTACGGTGTCACTACCGGCAGCACTCACTGATACAAGCTAAATACCCAGCGACAATGAATTCGTTCCTCTCTAACATTTCATCATACAGCCCGTTGACGTAAAAGATACAGTCTAATTTATTTTTCTTTATGTCCACCGTGTACTTGAAGCTTCAATATGTGTCGAAATGGAAATTCTAGGAAACAATTTCAAATACAATTCAACTTTTACTTTGCCGTGGTACCTTTGATGAATAGTGAAAAATGAAGTCTGGATAAGATTTAATTATTTTGATATCCGTATTTTGCAATAACAAAAATATCTTAATTTTAGGTTATACTCGTACATAAGATTTCTCAATTAACGGCATTTAAAATTTAATGAGTTCGTCCAATATCAAAAATCATCATCGAAAATTTATCCTAAATTGCCATAAATTTATATTCAAAATCTGATTATTTCATAAGTACAAACACCCTTAAAGCATGATTTAGTGTAACATGATTATTTTAATTATCACAACTAAACTGAGTTTAGTTATCACCTGATGACGAGAGCGACTGCGCCTCACGAAACTATAGTAGTGACAATAATCCAACGCGTGTGTAGTACAAAATTTAGTAGTGAAAATTAAAATATTGATAATGAGGTAGTGAAGTAATTTTTTATGTTACAAAAAAATTCTTCGAAAAATCTCGTTTAGAAAACTGAAAGAATTTTTCGATATCTTGAAATATGGCATAGTTACAGGTGTTAAAAGTTACATGTTTTAAAAATGGTCGATTTATATTATTTTATCGTGTGACGTTACATCTTATGAGTCGACAAGTCGGTAATAGACAATGGCGGGCGAATATTGACTTAGTGACGTCACTCGGTAATCCGAGCATTTTTCAACAGGCCCAACTTTGTAGGCCAATATCTCAGAAAGTATTTCATATTTTGAAAAAATTCAAAAAGCATGTTAATCTGGAATTATTTTATTTTTCTTAACGTACCACAAAAAGTAATTTCTGATTTTTGAAGATCACGATTAATATTTTTCAATATTTAACACAATCAAGAATAAATGAGCACGGCTACCCGGCTACCCATTACTCGGAGCTGAATGATATGTGGTAAGTACGGTCCAGGATCACTGACACCGAAACACCGAGGAGTCTGTTCATCTCGCACCAACATCTGATACGCGGTATCTGAATAATTAAATCGATTCATCATTAAGTGATTCCGTCTTTAAACATGCCCGACATATAATGAATGACATTTCACCATTTCGATAGGGGCCTTCAAAAGCAAATATGCCGATGATGGCTTAATCCACTTTATCGCTCCAACAGCCATTAGGATAAAATACCTCCGAACACTTATTAATCAATAAGACACGTTTACTCACAACAGGTGGAGCTAATAGATTCCCGACTCAATAGTCGCTTCAGTACCATCGAAGTGGCCAGCATAATTTTAGAGATAAAGAAACCAAAAAAAACATCATTAAGAACGAGGATGTGTCTAATAACTAATCTCTTAATTTTTGCATCTACAAATGCAGAATATGTAAGTTGATACATAAATTACGACCAGATATTCTTTATGTCTGCATTTAGATAACAAATAATAAATTCAATAGTCTTGTAGGACATGGTTTTTTTCACCTCATTTGTAAGCCGTTTCACGAATCGTTAACTCTCGGACTCGCCGCTCCGTAAAGTGTGTTATTGTAATATAAATGCTTCCCTGCGATACGCGGAATCATCATCACACGCCATTGCCGAACTGATCGATAATCCAATTAATCGTTTAATTTCTTCGGTTGACATTGCAGAGAGAGTGAGCCAGGCGGAAGACCACCATTTATGGTGCAATCAACGAAAGCTTGTTCCGCAAGTAATGGTAAAGTTAACGCACGCGACACACGTAAGTGTATTACTGTATATATTTTTATTTATTTCACCGTTGAATCAGATATATGCACTGATATTTTTTTTTCTAATTTTTCATCAATTAGTGTCAATCATTCATGCGAACTCGTTTAATAATTACTTTCACTGATTAAATATATGATTTCCTTTCCCGTAGTCAGGACAGCAACCGATAACCTGTAACGATAAGATGTCAACATGTGATCATTTGTACGAGATACGATCTGATAAGACTGCATGTTCATTCAAGAACTAATGCGATTATCTAAGTGGTAAACAAACTTGCGGAATGTTAGTGAGCACATAATACATTTGCACACTAAAACAATGTTATAACTCTACTTGAGTTTATTTGCACTACTCGAGTTTCGAGATAAACGGTAACTCTCATCGACATATGAAGTATTAAACTAAATACACACAAGTGTAGGAGACAAGGCTTAGGTTGTAGACATACAAGTAATTAGGTACTGACAGAAGAAGGGTCAGGGGGCGGAGTTACTGGTGGAAGGTGGAGGGATGGTTATAACTGAAATATTAAGAGGAGAGATGAGTCAAAAAATGTAATATTGTTTAAGTTCAAATTCATTTTTATTTCTAAACTTTCAAAATTATTCATTACATTATCTTTACGCGTGACGGGACGGAGAAGTTTACACGATTCTATCAATGAAAAATATTTGCTTTAAATGCAATTAAAACTCTTATAAGTGGTACAGTACATAACTGACGACTGTCAGTACTGCACTATTAATTTGCTGTTTCGCCAATTTAGGATAAGAAATGCGAGTATCACAAATATGATAGATGTAATATATTGGATCAATCAGATAAAGCCAACCTGTCCAATACTTCAGTTGTTCACGACGGAAAACAGACAGTCCAAGTTGGTCGTTCGTTAAAAGAAATTCTCTACTGATGCTACGGAGCATATTTTATAAGTAAAGATCGCCGTAGAAATTTCACTCGCCGCGCAAGCTGTAAGCTTGTAAGGTTGATCGATAATTTATTAAGTAGTGTGCATGAAAGTTGTCGCATGGACCGGTGAGGCGCTCTGCTGACGGCCAGCCTCAGACGTCCGAGGAAGACAACGAACAACCTGCTCAACATTTAATGAATTAGTTTGCTATCTAGTGCTTGATCAATCTCACTCAGCCACCATGCAGACTGTACATAACCATTATATATTTATACTATCTTACACAATCAAAATAAGAAAAACTTTAAAAATTGTCGTATGCGTTAGAATATGCAACATAAATTTATGTTAGTCTGCTTTGATTATAATTGTAGAGTTTATAAAAATCCTGGATTACTTATTTTTTACTTACGCTAAATACGTTCATTTTAAAAATATATATTTTACACTTATTTTATTATATATACATAACTTACCTTATATACATAATAAAATTATCCAACTCAATAGAGAAATCAATTCTCGTGTTTGAATTGGGGAGTATGGCCATTTTAGTTTTAAATAATGTAAAGGTAGGTATAGAAGTAAGATATAAATGACTAAATACACATACACAAATATAATCAAGAATTATGCCAAACTCTTTGAAATAAATTTGAACTTTTAATTACGGTCAGAGTTTCTAATAATTATTTGATCTGTGATTTGAAGGCGTCATAATTTTTTTCAGTTTTCATTTTATATGGGAAGGTATTAAAAACTTATTAATACTTATAACCATGAAATAGATTTGTTAAACTGTGCCACAGATTAGTGTTATGTTTATTTATATTAAATGTAATAAAATTAAATGTCTAAAAAGATGTTTTGTGGATCTAGTTTAATAGCAATAATAATTAATAAAAAATTAAAATTAAAAAAATTGATTCGACTAGTTTACGTGTTTCATATAGTTCGATAACACACACAAGTTGATGTAATAGGTGTACCGGAAAAAAAATATCGTTTTTATTGTTATCGCTCTTGAATGGTCAGTTGTGCTTCGTCAGTCAATCTTTAACAACGTGTTTTGGGTCGTTTCGTTGACTATACATACCAAAGGTGTATTGAGACTTTTAAACGTAAAATTTAACAACCATATTTACAATGGATAGCTTTTTGCCGAACAAGGAATTTATTCGAAATATTATGTTTTACCATTCCTTGAAGAAAGAGACCGCAATAAGTGCTACAAACAATATTTGTAATATACTGGGGGATATTTTCGTTCAAAAATAATCCTGTAAGTGGAAGACCAGTTAAAGTGGATGACGACATTTTAGCTGATCCGATTGAACAAAATCAAACATTTACGATTCAAGAACTCGCGGACAAACTCGGATGTTCATAGTCTAGTGTACAGGAGCACATTAAAAAAATTGGCAAGATGTGGAGACAAGGAAAATGGATACCGCACGAGTTAAGTGAAGAGAATCTATATGAGCGAATAAACGTGTGCACAGAGCTATTGGAATAAAATTCTAAAACCCATTTCTACAACACTATACGTCACCCACCATATTCACCAGACATTGCTCGATCCGATTATCAATTGTTCCGGTCAATGCAACATTTTATATAAAGTATAGAAGTGAAAACGTAAAGATGGGCATATCTAAGTAATTTGCCTCAAAACCATCTGAATTTTATCGAAGAGGGATTAAAAAATTGACAGATAAGTGAAAACAGGTCATATCAAATGATGGAAATTATATTTTGGACTAAGTCTTGATAAATAAATATTTTAAATATCATATCAAATTGTTTCATTTATAAAACGACATTCTTTTGCGGTCCCACCTATCAGTAAACGTATTTATTACAAACGGTGTCATATTCATTTCAGTAGAATCTCGTGGTGCCTTTCAACCACAAATAAATTAATCGCCTTATTTAGAGAAAAAAAATCGTTGATGACCAGTAGGTATTGTGCTGTTGCGCATACACTAGCACATTAGAGGGCAATAAATATTTCAATTAAATATAAAAGTAATCAAAGTACACGTAGATGAATGCTTTATGAAGTGGGAAAGTTGAATAACCAAAAAAATTACGGATACCATCTGGTACGTGAAAACAACTACGGTAAAAACCGAATGGGCTTTTTCAATCGATACAGAATTGAGCAAACTTGGCTGATTGTAAACGTGAAGTCATCCTTAAAATATAAATATACTGCGCCAGGCTAAACTATACGTGAAGATATTATACACTTACATTCTAGAATAATCTAGTTGCATTTAATCACAATTAAAAAAACAACGGCATCGCACAAAACACAGGACTACACTTAAAACCTTTATCCATTATAAGAGAATATATCTACGGTACGGTAGTTTATCTCGACCCTCGGCTGGTTTCAGTGTCTTACCAGTTTCACTCTGTCACCGGCAATTTCTTATATCTAATAATGTACGTCACAACTGATAAACTGCCTATGTTTGTGACGTAAGCGCGGAATAACTCACCTTGTGCCGTCGGCACCAAGGAACAGAATCGCGTCTAGCCGCGAATAAACTACGCGAGTCGGGGCTGCGTTAGAGGAAATGTTGTTAATTATCATCAGGTAACGGTGAGCCCCGAGAAACATTTCTATGTATTCACAGAAATAAACGTTGGAATCGCGACGGGCCTTTCGGTCCTCGTGTTGAGTGGCGTCTTCTGACACATGGCACCCGAGCGCGTATAGTGCGACCAGCCTAAGGTGCGCTTTGAATAAATCTGCGCAGATGCTGACATTTTATTTTGTGAATCTTTTAATAATGCACTAAATATAGTCAATTAAGATAAGAAGATCGCTTTTCAATTTACCTACTATAAGCATTCAAGATGTGGACCCTTTTTCCGAAGTTGTACGAATGTCTTCGTTCAGATACGCGTGGTCGAATTCTCAACCGCATTCTTACAGTGGCTGTACTCGATGGCACTTTTTTACTTATCTTATTTAAAAAATGACAACATTTAAAAAAAAAAAAATTTTTTTATTGAGGAATTTTGACAGTGTAAACATATTATAACAAACATAATAACTATTTAACATATGATACTAATAATGAAAATCTACAAAAATATTTTATGTTTAGATGCAGAAAATAAATGAAGAGAAAAAGAGGCAGTAAGAGTGGGGAGGTTGCAACTATTGTTGCGGTAAAGGGAGAGCAAGATGCGTTTATAGGTAGAATGATTGGCTAAAATTGAGATTGTGATGGTTCATAAGAAGAACCCTTTGAACGTAGTAAGGCTAATGTTAAAAAAGTCAATTCTCATTATGGTATTTGCATGAATTTTGTATGTAAGATGGTTTTGCTTCTGAGAATGTGGAAGAGTGCGGATTGGCGGATCGATCTAAACGGTACGTGGAGAGATATTAATTCTAATTGAGTGGGACAATCAATATGACCTTGCAGTAGTTTGAAGAGGAATATTTGGTCAGCACGTGTTCTTAGATATTCTAGGGTTTTCATATTATGGAAGTTTGCAGCATCTAAATACGAGTTGAACTATAGATTAGATCTAACATTAAGATATCGAATAAATCTATTTTGTATTCGTTCTTATCTTGCAATATGTGTAATCTGCCATGGGTTCCAGATTTGAGATGCGTACTCTAAGTGACTAAGAACCAATGTATAATACCGTATTTTGAGGCAATACGGATTTTGGAAGTGTTTTCAGATTCGAAAGTATGAATCCTAGCATTCCTAGGCCTTGGATGTAATTTGGTCAATATGATTTTTGAAAAGAAGTTTGCTATCGAGGATTATTAAATACAATTATTTATAATAATATATATTAGAGTTGTTTATTTATTTATCACTTTTACGTAATACAATATTTTATGCTTAGAATTTGGTGAGTTTGAACATTGTACCCATGAGTACCCTGGGTACGTATCATTTTTTGAATGATAAAATTGATTTCAGCTTTTGTCTTTGACGATAATTAAGTGTGTATGTAAAATAATACTTGGAAAGCCATCACCGCACGGAGTGGGGAGGCCATCCATTACTGTGGCTCGCGCAGCCCACACGAAACTCTGTTGCTGACTAAATATTCAACTTGCAAGCCAAACGGACATTTGTAAAATTAACTAAATTAATATCTTGTCAACGATGTTTACACAGACGAAAGACATGGCAATATACAATCAATTCAACAGAAAGAAGTGTAGTCAAATTCATGGAACATATTTATAATAATAATTGATCAGAAGTAGCGCGTTAGACATTTCTCAGAGAACTCACTTTTTTTCTTTGTCGTACTATGCATCTACCATCTACCACTCCTGGAACAATTCGATCCGTTATCTGTTTCCGCTTTAGGTGTATTTACTCGATTAAAAACGAAAAATAAATAAGAAAGAGGAAATAATTATTTTAACTTAACAAATTTTAACTTAACTTTTTTTTTTATTATTTAATTCTTAACATAGTGCATACATAAGCATCAATTAACTAATCTTCAAATAATATTAAATGTAATAATACTGTCGGTTATATTCGATTCAAAATAATTGGTAAAAATATTTTAATTCTTGAAAAATTTAAAGACATTCCCGAAAAAGTATATTGAGTGTAATAAGAGGTAAATATAGTAATTTATACCCATAAAACTAATAATTTATGATGTCAAAATAAATTTTCCGAGAATTGTTAAATTCTGCCTACCTACGCTAGACAAAATATAATATTATCAGTAAAACGCCCACAATTTTAATGAATTCCGCTGCGTACGCGCGCTGCCGTCGTTATAACGATTTTTCACATACTTTGAAAGGTCTTTAAGCTATTTCTTTGTCCAGGGCGTATTAATCAAACTCTCTAAATTTGTTTTGTTCCCATAGACAGAAGCTATTGTCGGTAGTCGGGACCAATGTCGGACGATCGTGAACGCGCTCCTCGACCGCGGGGCTGAAGGACGACAAACCTTCCTTGTACAAAAGCAATGTTCACGCGTGTCCCTCGGAGGAATTCTCGGAATACTCGAGGGCTTTTACGAACACGCTATTGTCATTATGTTATGATTATATAATTTGTTCGGCTCTTTCGCCGTCAGATATAAATCCAATTAGGACATTATTTACGCAACAAAAGCAAAATGATTTCACGACAAAATAGTTGATGCGCATCGTTGTAAAAAAAAAACTAGACGACATCGGTGGACGTTAATGTACATTCCGGTAAATTATGGAACGTTTTAATGTCAATATAAAGAGTTGAAATGAATAATATAAAAATAACAAACACTAAATTTAATTACATCAATGCACTAAAAAATTATACCAATTTATATGTATTGTGTCAAACAAAAATCATGCCATCTCGTCATATCATTTAAAATAACACTAATCGATAGCGAGGATGAGAATAGGATGAGAATAATGAAGGTACTAGGTATTTGTAACATTTTAAATATGTCAAAATATGAAATCGTAAGTTTAATTAGTAATAGTTTATCTGTACTTTGTCTTATTTCTCTCCCAGTGACGATGTAGTGCTATAAATAAATAAGCGAACCTTATCGACATTTCATTATTTACCGCACCATCTTGTTAATAAATGACAGAAGTGTTTCTTTCGCGACTATTAATAAGAACCGAGGCCGGCAAGACCTCGAATTTAATTAAAAAACTGCAGTCAACTTGTTTTCCGATAGCTCTATAAATAATCGCCATTTCTCGGGTTTATGAGATGAGTTGATTATCTTGTGTTCGTGTAAAATTCGAACAAATATTTATTGTCGCGGTAAAAGAAACAAATGTCATATGTCAGAATGAGATGAAAACTCTGCGTACGGAACTGAAAAGTGAACAAGACCATGTATGTTATAAATTAATGTTCGACCAGCACTGGCTACATTCTTTAAGCATTCTATATATGAGAAAGAATCTCTCGTTCCGAGTGCTACGATCCCGCTTTTTTTAAGTGATTTTTTTTTTCACTTATGAAATTTTTCGAT
Organism: Eubasilissa regina; assembly: GCA_022840565.1. Taxonomy (NCBI): domain Eukaryota; kingdom Metazoa; phylum Arthropoda; class Insecta; order Trichoptera; family Phryganeidae; genus Eubasilissa; species Eubasilissa regina. The sequence continues at coordinate 6,577,333 of JAINEB010000008.1, read as the reverse complement.
TTAATTTTTTAACGCTTTAAGTGCCCGATGATATTACAATGCCACTTAAAATTGACCCATAATATAAAAATCTAACGCGATGTATTTTCCGGCCCACGAAGTAGTCTCAATACCGATACAAAAAGGCGAACACAAAAATAAAAAGTTTGGAATGAAACGATTATTGTAATTGATTTACTGGTTGTGATCTGGTCCGACTACCCGGCCCGAAGAAATCAAGGATAACGAGAAAGTAATGTTGTCAGTCATGTAGGACGCATGGAAGAGCTGTTTTTATGTTTTTGTAAGTCAATGTTCAATCTGTTATTATTATTCAAGCGGCGTAGCTTTACGGCCACATTTTTGTAATGGCATATATAATTGCGGATTGACTATCTAGGCATTAATCATGTTGAACGTTGATTAACTATGGAAAAAGGTAATAAGAACGTTCAAATTACTCTATTCGCACTAAAGGAAAATGAATATTTTAATATATTTAAATAATAACGCTATATTATAAGACAACTTCACTCGGTTCACTTTAGGGATTGGTGTTTCTTTATACAAAGGAGCATATATTTCAGAAAACCAATAACATGTTATAACTTCAGTCTATTTAATCTTAAATTAAAATCCAAAGTCTTTAACTGCTTCGTACAGAATGATCAAAAGAATAAATATTAAATACAATATTGCTTAATTGCTTTTAGCGCTGTGGACTATACCTACGTGGAAATGTTACCAACACAACGGCAAATGTTATTAGATATCAATAACTAGCAGCAGCTGTATCGAGCGTTATACGCGCACGTTGTGTTATGTATGTACTACCACCTACCCGACACACATACCTCATCCGATACACTAGTCCCGTGGTTTTAATTTACTACTAAAAGCTGAACGTCCATTTCGGTTGTGCCGTCTATCTGTACAAAAAATATGCAATAGAAATCTATTCACGACTCAATCTTCGAGAGGAATCGATACAACGATTCGCGACTCGGTCGGGATGCTATTTTAACACATAACTGGAATGTATAAACCTGGTTAGTTTAAACCATACATTTATAGCTATTAGCTTGATATAGTAAGTCCTTGAAAGTGAGATTAGTCAGGAGATTCTTAATTCTTGACCGAGCTATCTGTTTTGCCATCTACATAAATATTGTTAATCGCTTTTGAATACTATAATGTATATGATTAATGATTTGTGGACTAACATCATTTGTGCAGACGGTAAAATGTATAACTGAAAACAAGATGCTCTAAGCTATTAATGATAAACATCGGACCCTAGGATGTTGATTGCATTTGATTTCATCCAAGACTTTAGAAAACTCATATGCAAAATGATCCAAATTTAATATAAAGTTTCATAAATGAATGGTTCATTTAACACTAAATCCCAAATATCAAAGGTAAACATAAGCTCTATATATATTCATTTCAAGACGCTCATATGAGTACAAATCCTGCTATGTAGATTGTAGACAACTGTGAAATAAATGATTTAGAAGACCGATTGTGCTTTTTCTTTTTATTATTTACAATATTTATATTGATAAAAGGTGTGAATTTCAAAAATAGAATTGTGAAAGACAAGATTGTCCTATTTTCAAGCACACGTTACAAAAAAGTATAATATTAATCATTAATTATTAAGGAAAACACATTCTTATTGTGAAGTTGTAATTATTCAGAACAGACGGTCTCTGATGTTTTAAATACTAACTAAATGTATATCTTTATAATTAATACATTTAATTAGTATTTAATATTAATCATTTATGATCTTATATTTCGTGACCGCACAAAAAATAATTTTATTTTGCATTATAAAGAAATAGTAAATTTTTTACGAATCATTCATCGCATTTGGAGAACATTTTAATAAATATGATTAAAATTAAAATATTTTTCCGTAAGGCTGTCTCGAATAACAGGCAATTTTCAATAAGTTCTAAATAAATAAATAAATGTATTAAAAAATATATTTTTACTGAAACTGGCGTAATAATTTTATTTTATTTAGGTTCCCCTATCGCGAGGCATTTCGATTTTGTAAACAAGGCGTAGCAAAATTGTTACTGCAGTGGTACTACACTTTATTATTTCGCTGTAAATGACACAATGAGCCTAATCCTAGGAAGGTTCTCACTAGGACTGGTCACGACGGTGAAGGAAAATAATCATACCGTTTATTTATTGGTCGAATAAGCTTCGGTGTCGAAATACATATTTTACAGACTATACATACAACGAAAGTAAATAAATGCATTCCTTTATATAGTGAATTAAAAGGTCTTTGATACAAATCTTTCCAATAGAAACTGGTCCAAAATATTTTCTATAACACAAAGTCCTTTTTTACAAGATCGTCGACAAATTTATTATCATATTAATAATAAAAAATATATATGTATGTACGCGTACAGGTTGCAACAGCACAATCCCTAATCCGTACATATTTACTTTATTGCCTGCAAATAGTACTTAATTAAAACTGCTCAATTAAATACTTCGGATTCATTCTCCGCAACGAAATATATGATCCCTTACGATACATTATGCGGAAGAAGATAGAAGGCAGCACAGCAGAAGGTTGAAATTGATTATCTCGGTAGTATTACCTCAGAAAGTTACCCAAATTGCTCAAGATAAATCGGCGGACTCCGACTTAGCCGCCAATCTTCGATTGATGATGGCACATTAGTACGAAGTTAAACTATTTCATATTGTATGATTCGTAATTTGTTTAATAAATAAATTGCCCTTGAGATATTCCAATTATATTTACGATTCATCGGGTAACCAGGTACTGTAATAATTATTTTTCTTTATCTCACACAATGTTTTAATCGATCATGATCGACAAAAACGATCAAAACCATATTATTCATTTCGTGAATGTTTTCCATCTACAGAGAATTCGAAACGAATCCATGAACAACGCTATAAGCCAATTTTATTTCGTGTATTGAAGAAGATTCGCCTATAATTGGGGAGAGCATTAATATCAGTCAAGACTTCGAGAGTAATTATTAAGAAAGTGTGCATGGCTAGGAAAAAATGTTATCAATCTATTAAAGTACCTAGATATCATGCGATATTTTTAATAATAACAGGGATAATATCGATAAAAGCTAGCATGAATCATGAAACAAAACTAAATTTTTATATTAATTTATAATAATTTTTATATTAAAAAACTCTAAAAAATATTTGGAATTGTGCTCGTTTATGATATACTGTAACACCATGAACAGCAACACTTGTGACTTAAATATGACGATGTTATAATTTCTGTAATTGTCTGTCCACAATCATGATTTCAGAAGCATACTTCTGAAACCGGTCAGCATCAAATAATCAGTGCCGTGCAGTAGGTATAGATTTAGGATATGCTATTACCAATGATATTATACAATCATGTATAATATATGTAATATAATATATGTTGTACATAGGATTATGAACTTTCGTTTAACCAACGACTTCAGACAAAATGAATCCATCGTTTATACAACCCTACCATTTATTTATTTGTAATTTTAGAGTACTATTAATATGGTTTTAAATTAAATTAATACCTTCTTACCCATATAAAAATCAATACAAAAAATGTATGGACGTTTTTAAGAACACATTATTATATATTTATGACAACATTATTATATTGTTTTTTGAAAATCCTTCACATAATAACAAAAGGAAATAATTATTTTTATTAAAGGTTAACGTAGGAAATAGTTCTGCCAATTACTTTTTGTTTTTCGCCTCGAAAGCAAAGAACTTTAAGAAATTAGTAAAAGAGGAAGTAGACACTTCAATGATTTGCACGCAGTTGTAAGCCTTTCAAATGTTATTCTATTAAAAAACAGCATAATTAACGACTCCATACAAAACGGTTCAACTGAAAGGAATTTTCAATTCAATAAATAGCTAATTGTATGACTTGAGTAATATACTAATAAATCCGTAAATATACGTTCACGATCCATATTATAGATTATTTAATTTATGTTTGCACTGCACGCCCCTGCAAATAATATCCTCGTGGTTAAAAACGAAGTATGTAATTTATTATTATTTAATGAGAGAAATTTATAATATCTATCTGTGTTGACTTTAGTTACTTTCTAAATATCTTTTTTATTACATGAAGATTTTTATTCTTCGGCGTACTTCAATGCACTGGATGTCGCCTCATCGTTGCTGCTTATAAGACACGGTGTGACATTGACGTCCTGTCAACGATTAATACACCATGTAGGTATGGGGTACATTACATAACGGGATCAAACTACAAACAAAGGTGTTGTTAGCTGTAACATCCCATTTGTTAGACCCAGCCGAGCGGTAGGACCGAGGTTGATTTTTTAATTCCATCCCCGTTTCGTGGTGTTGGTGTTTCACTATTGAAGTCTCATCTCGTCTGGCTCCATCTGACTAATAACTGATCTGAGATAATGAAGTATAATAGATAGCATTAATCATCGGCGTGGATGTAAACGGTACAGAAGAGAGAGACGCTGGGTATCCCATATGTCTGGTACACAATAAAGATGGTAGTTTAGTTCTTCTTTGCTTCTATGGTAGTTCGCATACTAACTTAAGGATGCAAGAACCGAAAAATTCATGTCCTGATTACAAACAAATCTTTCCCGCAAGCGGCTCAGACAAAAAAAGGTACAATATATCAGTATCGTATTTAAAACATCTAGAATTTTATCAGTTGCTACTTTTTATTTAAGGCACCCATTTTACTAGTGTGCCACTGAATATTTTACGCCATGATGAAGATCAACCTTAGATAGATTGACATGACCAAGATAGCGTGCGAGCAATTAGTAAAATAATACCACCATATAAAAAGGGCAGGCCACGTTAATAGGGCTATTTAGGTTTTATTTAGAATAGTGAACAACGTTTGACTATGTTTCGTTTCGAATGGCTTCGTTCACTTCTATGTACCAGCCGAGTGATCAGAACAAACGATAAGCTCATTCTCGTCAGGTCATAAGTTCCTGAGGCAATCAATCCATACAACAGGCTCTGGGCGGACAGCGAATCTATAACCCCAGTGGATATGTTAAATGAAAACAATTCTTTGTTAATTTGATAAGGGAGCCAATAATAATTAAAACCGTGGATCGTTATTAAAACGTCGTTCGTTCTGATAAACAAAAATAATTAACTTCTTTACAGTAAATTCTTTTTCACGTGTTATTTATTTAGTTCGAATTTTATAAATCTATTAGTTTTAATAAAAATTAAATAAAATGATTAAATCTTTGTGGAAAATGTTCGGTTTATATTATCACATATAAAAAGTTAGATTGTTTTAAATATACATATGCATAGAGCTATTTGCTACGTTGGTAACTACGTAGAAAAATGTCCAACAATATAATCGTGTCTCATTTTGGATCTCTTTGTAATAAAAATATATTATTTTAATAAGTTATGCTACGGATTATTAGTAGTAATTATAATAGTCCTGAAATTTATTTTCTTAAGAAAATATAGAATTTTTTATGTGAAATCCTGGTGATACTGATCTACTTCGTAAAAAAGAATAAAGCATCTAGTGATATTCCACGAATTATATTATCTCACGGATAAGTTAATCAATCCATAGGAAGGTATTTGATATCGAATAATTACTTGTAATGTTAAAAATTTATCCGGCAGACACTTATTTAAGAGTTTATCTGCACCAGCCTTTAAGAATAATTTAATTGAACAATGACTTTTATAAATTTACAAATCTTCATAGAGATTTTGATAATTTTCTATACAAAATGAAATAAATTTCTTGCATCCTATTTATATATTAACCTTTTTATGTAGTAACAGTAGATACTTCTTCTTCTTCTTTTAAATAGGCAATCCACCCTTCAAGAGTGATTTGTGCCATTAATCAAGTTGAAAACTTTGTTTTATAGAAAAAAGTACAATAATATTACAGAATAAGAAATACTATATTACAAGTCAATACCATTGTTGTGTTAAAACGTGGTGAGTTAAAGGAAAGAAGATGACACAAGTTAACCGGGAGCTGAAAATTACCATTGACGAGACCACTGTAAAAAAACCTGTGAACCGCAATGGACAGGCAAAAAAGACATGGTCAAGGGTTTCCTCCTCGGCACCACACTCACACATTAGGGAATCTATCAAGTTAAATCTGAACAAATGAGAGATCATCTGGCAACAGTAGATACAATATATAAAAATTCGAAGTTATACTTAATCTTTCCCTACCGAGCCAATTAAATCGTATTTCTATAAATATGCACAATGTAAAACTTACATTTTCCCTAGTAATAAAAAAACATTTGCGCTTAGAAATGACTAGTGGAAAATCACTTATGTAAAGCGAATCATAATAAATTTTGAATTCAATGCTATGTAAAATTGATGCGTTTCATGCTATCTGCGTTAAAAATACCACTTGCATATACTTGTACTTGTAAATGAAGAGAGATAAAAATGAAGATCATGTTAGATGGGTCTTTTGACGAATGCGTTAAAAGAATAACGTTTGAGAATAAAATTAACGTATCAAATTATTATATTTATCGTTTATTATATATATATATATATATATATATATATAGTAACTATGACATTAACTATTTTAAAGTCATATAAGCTTGTAAAAGCATTTTGTTCATATTTAAAGTGCTTAAAAAACTCTAATTTCTTGCGGTAACACGAGTTGACATCATGGCTGCGTAGGGTATTTTTACCATGGTATGGTAAAGGTTAACGAAACAAAAATGAAAGCACATATTTCAAAATGTTTCAAATAAATTTGCTGTATATTTATTCTAAAAACAAGCACATCAATTAATATGTAATAATTATCGACATCATGCAAATTAAAGTGATTTATTCATATACATTCGCCCCATATCTGCCGCTCTTGGTGAACACCTGTGTCAGACTGTCAGAATGCACAATTTTATATCGCGACGCAAAAATAAATACAACAAAATAAAAATCAGTAAAAAATCAATCAAATTTGATTTGCTTTTATTTGATTAAGATAAACAAGTATACGCGCGTACCTGTGTATCGATGGTGTAATCTCAGTGAAATAACGCAGGTTACAATAATTTACATATTTTTTTCATCGTTCCATGTGAAAGTTGTGAGCATTAAAAAACTGCTACATAATCAATTGAAAAATGCACACCGGTAATGAACGCCCCGAGTATCAAATGAAACGTATGTATGTATGTATGTATGTATGTATGTATGTATGTATGTATGTATGTATGTATGTATGTATGAATGTATGTATGTATGTATGTATGTATAATGCGCGATTTATGAGTATTAGTAGCGCGATAGGTGTTTTAAAATTTGGGAAGTTTTTTGAAACCAAATCAATTTTGCTGACACACAAAATTTATTAGCAAATTAATATAGTTTATTACTGATAAATTGCAAAGATCCTTCAATCGCGTAATTAAAAGCATTCTCTACGATCAGAGTAAGTATAAAAGTCAATTCAATTTTATAGATCTTAATAATATAATGTTCTACATGTTACGCGTAGGGAAATTTGAAAGGAAACTGATTCAACACATTGGAGTGAAATATCATTTTATTTAGAAATATACGAATTATGTGATTTTGTTCTGAATGTACATTCTTCAAATAGTGAACAAAGAAGCCCATTCTTATTGTCAGAAATATGAAAATTGGAATACTACTATGGTGCTGCAGGTAAAAAATTATTCTTCTTCTAATTATTGTATTTTTCCCCTGAAACCGTCTAGAGTAGTACGTCTTTAACGCCAGTTTTGTAACAGATTTTAAATACTAGTTTTATAATAATGTTAATAACACGTAGTTTCAAGAAATCACAATAAAACTTTTTTTAAAGAACCAACGTTAAGGGATTCTAAAATTTATACAGTAACATTGTATTTGGGAATCGCGGTAAAACTTATAATATCGTACGTCATATATTTGTATATGTATTGAATATTTTAAAAATATATTTGAGGTCGATATTAATCTTCTGTGCCCTTTTTAGGAATACATTATAAAATATTTAAATATTTTGAATTACTGTTGTTGATATTATTTTGATATTTTTGTTATTTATTTAATAATTGTTAACTCTTAGAATACAAGTATTTTATTGCAAAATAAAATATGATTAAGTTTTAAGTTTGCTATTGCTCTACCTGGATTTACACTTTTGTTATGTTCAGCATTCAGTTCAATATTATTCGCTTATTATAGAAGACATAAAATAAAAATGGATAAAATAAAATAAGATCAATTCATCCCGGTTTTGAAAAACGTATTGTGTTAAATGTCAGATGTTTTAATGTACATTTGTGGTTGGATAAGTGGACACTTCCTACGAATTTTTAATTATTAATCTTTTTTACCTCGAATTTTTATTTTTATTTATAAAAATTTTGCCATATAACTCTGAAAGGTGAAATGCATGACTAAATTAATACATTTAAATAATAACTAAATTAATCAAATTAGTACATTTGTTAACATTATCATCATTGAATCTATATGCCGCATTAATAAATATGTCTTTGTTAACACACGAATCCTTCTAGAGTAGTTGTCATGTGTTACTATAATTATATATTGATATACTTATATTAAAATTGAACATATTCAAAACAGTTGAAAAATTATAGTCTAAGTAGAATCTTTCTCATTGGACAATTAGATTATCAATGGTTTTTTTTGACAATAATTTTAATGATCATGATAAAATGGCTCCTACTGATTGACTTTTTATGTTCAGTTTGTGTAAAATAAATTGAAAATACAGGTTGGCGTTTGGAGTTGTTTTTAGTTTTAAAGTGAACGTCTATCAGCGTATTTGTTTTCATTAATTAATATATATTGTAGAAAAAAAGCCCATAGAACCTCATAGTTCTTGATATACAGAAAAGAAGCTCGTAGGAGTGCATAGTTTATATATAATAGAAAAGTTGTCCAGAAAACCGCATAATTCTTTATATTATAGAAAAAAAGCCCAAATTGTTTACTGAGAACTAAACAGTTTCATAATGATCGGTTGGCCATAGAAATGCTTATCGCGAAGACTAAACATGAGGAATCTATTTTCCCGTTGACAATGCTATATGAGATTATGTGTTTGCCTTGTTTAGGGCAAGTTTAAAAAATTGAAATAGTCCAGTTACGTAATTTATGAGGTCTTCGCTTAGCCCACAGCGATAATTTCTAAGGTAACTTTTATAACCAGAACCCTTCCAATTAATTATATTAATAACGATATATTCGGTTTGGAATGTATTTTCAAGAACCTATATGTTTCTGTAAATCGTATTTATTAAAAATTAAACTAATTTTAGCATCAGTAAATCCTAAAGTTCTATTAAAAATTAAATATTTTATTTGAAAGTATTACAAGTTACCGGGATAATTTAATAAGACTATAAAAATATATATAGAACCGGTAATAATTTATTAATCCACGGTGTATCTAATCACAATCTTAAGAAAACCAACATACCGTTCATCGTACCCCAGTGGTTAATTTTCTTCGCGTGGGTATATTTAAGTGTGTAGATACTTTTGCAGTACAACAATGCATTATTGTTTTACATGAATGCTTGTTTGTTTGAGTGAGAAAGAATCAGATTGCGTAGGAATTTAATTTTGTGTGTAAAATGCATTTATGACGAAAGTTTATAAATCGTATGATGGAAAAATGTGAATGGACCGACCTTGACCGCTCAAATTCAATATTGTCAAAGTGTTAAATCAATTTAAAACAAAAATATTATTGAAGAATTATATAAAATATATATTAATACTAAACATTTATTTTTGAAGAAGAAATTAGTAAGCTTGGATAAAATACAAAAACAAAAGTAATAATAATGTATTTTTCGTATTTGTAATGGGACGTAAAACAAAACAATGAATGATTGCACGGCAGCTGGTGCACGACAAATCGCTTTGTCAGTTCAATACTACAACGACTCGAAAACAATATTTCATTCTCAGCATTTGCAAACAAGCCTACAATATCGTGATTAAACACGAGTTAATAATGTTGCATTATTCAGCTACGCTTATAGTGCATCGTAAGGACACAAGTTCTCTGCGATTAGAGTGCGTCGTAAGAAACTCGTAAAATTCTGACCAACAAAATAATATTGTCTTTAGAATGTTACAATATGGAAAAAGCCCGGCGAAATGTCGACTGGGTTTGCGGTATCTCCCAGGACAATGCCGGGTATCGTGCGACGACGCCCCTCGGGAAATGTCCGGAATGACATAACCGCTGATAAAATGTCACTCAACTCGCGAAGTGCCCGTGGAGAAGTGAGTTATTTAGTCGGTTTACTGGCGGGCCGCACAGCTTGAAGCGACAATACAGTTACTCTAGCTTCACTAGTGTCACGTTAATTTTCCCGGACAGATAAAGATGCGTGTGTCAGGGGTAATCTCCAGACGTAACGGCCTGTCAGTTTTACCGGTAGTTAGTTATTAGTCAGTCAGCGATAGGCCGGCGGTACGGCACTTCCCAGCGCCCGTGGATTCCCGTTCATTTCGAACATCTTCGTTCTTCATGATAACACCCAATTCCGAAGGCTAATGAAAATAAGACAACAGAAAAATGTTTAAAATCTCAGTGGAAAAGTTGATACAGAATAGTACACTTTTTTCTAAACATAGATTGTTTTTCAAACTAAACTATCCATTAGGACGATGAAAAATAAGTCTTATTGGCGATCTCTCATTCAAACGATCGAACTCACAATATCTTAGTCGCTTAGTGAGCATCTTGTCTTTAGACCAGTAACGCAGTATATTATTTTATACGTTATACATAAATATTAACCGTGATATAAATACCCATATACAGCCATGCTGTCAAGTTGACAGTGTCAACTCGTGTTATCGTAAGAAATTTGAGTTTTTACATTTTAAATGTGAAAAAATGGTTTTATTAAATTAAATGGCTTTAAAATTTTTATCTACTATAATTGTTAACTTATTCTAAATATTGAGCATTAATTGCTAAAATATGATCAATATCCTAATATAATTCGGAGCATTCATCAAGTTCCGTACAATACGACTTTTTTTTTAACCTCTCTTCATTTAATTAGAGAGAAAGAGAAATATCCCTTTGTCTGTTATTCTTTTGATTGTAAAACTAATGTGTCATCTGTATTTGTCTTACCACAAATGTACATCATTGTCTTTCAGTAGTCAGTTCTAAGCGTAAATGTTTTCCGTAAAATTAAATAAAATATTATTTTATGTCACGTATATTTGCCGAAATATTACAGAATTAATTGGGGCGGTAGACTTGTGTTACTACATGGTTCTGGAAGGGTTAACTACGTACCTACTAACATTTATAGCGACTCTGTTGGAGTCTAAAACGTGTTATGTTATTATATTTTATTAATGCAAAGCACGAATTATTCACATAATTTTATTAACACAATCATGAGAAGTGTCCTTATTTTCAGTTCCACAAATAAAAAAAAATTAAACGCTAAAATAAATTGCCCAAATTATAACAATTTAACTACACTTTCTTCCGTAGTATTAAAAAAATGTACCATTTATTTTCACAGCAATCGGAAGATACCGTTAGTGGTTAAAACGCATCCCGATTACAGAAACGTCAATACGTAAAAAAATGTGCGTCTTAGAATCGAGGAATTACGCTGGTAAATGACCTTAAATTGATTTTTCCTTTCAAAAAATAAACAAATCGTTGATGATGGTATATCAATCTTCATTCTATAATAATGATGGCTCAATAATTTTACACAACAAAATTTGCGGCATATTGATATAATCAAATCAAAATCATCGAATATTTATTACACAGCGAAATAAAGATATTTAACAGGATGCAGCGATAGAATATTCAAAAATCGAAAAAAAATATGATTAAAAAATTCAATGAATACCTTTTCACGCAAAGCGTAATACGAATTCGCTATTGCTAATTACATAATAATGATTCATTTAAAATGTATTCGCTTTGTTACATCTTTTTTTTATTTCACTCCCAGACCGATCGTTCAGAGAAATCCATTAGCATTTTTTTCTTACATTCGAAGGCTGCAATCGTAATATCTCTATTTCGAATGTAGTGTTGAAGAACAGCCGCGTCGATTTGTTTCCATTTATAAGACCAATAATTTATTACATTGCAAAGTAAAAATATTCATTTTTGAAAAGCAGCAAGAACGAACCCTTGTCAGTACTTTTTGAAGAAAATCTCACTTTAATACCTACGCCTCGAACCTATTGTATAGGTATATCAGATTTCAATGTTGACCTAATCACCGGACAATTATTTTAATAAATGATCACTAATAATATATATATATATATATATATATATAAATATATATATATATATACCAATTCTAACCCTCTTTTGCCTATCTATTTTTATTACTCTACAATTCTTCAATCTGGTTTTGTAATTTTTAATGTTTTGACATATATACATTTAGGGATAAGGCTCCAAGTATAATATGATGTGTATTGCAAACTTAAACCTTATAAATCGGTATACTTCTATTTATCACTCATCTTCTTTTAAATAGGCAATCCACCCGTCAATAATGATTTGTGCCATTAATTAAGTTAAAACTTTATTTTATAGAAAAAAGTACAATAATATTATAGAATAGGAAATATTATACTATATTACAAGTCTATACCATTGTTGTTATTGTATAGGTTGAATGTGGCGAGTTAAGGGAAATAAGATGACACAAGTTAACCGGGAGTTGAAAATTACCATTGACGAGATTACTGTAAAAAAATCTGTGATCCGCAATGGACAGGCAAAAAAGATATGGTCAAAAGTTTCCTCTTCGACACCACACTCGAACATTAGAAAATCTATTAAGTTCAATCTGAATAAATGTAATTGAAAAATTGTTATTTTGGAGACTTTCCATTTGGAGAACCAGAGGGAGCGGGGAATAGATCTTTGAATTATTTTGAGCCGGTTGCGTTAGAATTAGAAATAGGTTAGGATTCGTATTTTTTTTACCATATTAAGTCTGTCATACAAAAGTACCTCTTTGGGATGTTTTATCAGCACATTCATTTCTATAAATTTCCTTATGTGCAGGAATCCAAACAAATAACACCTGTTTATTGTTGCTGTCCAAATTAAATAGCCATCTTCTGATAGAACAGATTATCTTATTGTCTAGTCAAACTTTCATATTAGCGGAGAGGAATTCAAGAGCTGCTAGCGAGTCGGAGAATATAACAGCCTTATCGACGTACCGGAGTACGCAGAAATCCAAGGCCTCTTTAATTGCCCAACATTCTGCTGAGAAAACCGACGAACTGTTTATCACTCGTGCGTAGATAAAAAATATTGTGTACAGTTGGTCTCCCTTATAAATAAATACAAATACGATGATATAATCAAACTTATTGATTAAATTAGTAAATATAAACTCTAGATGAAAAAAAAACTTTTCATTGGTGATGAGTATATAGGTATGTAGGAATATATTGTATGTTTACAACTCACTGACCTCATGTGAAGTTAGATCATTCGTGATTTATTGTAACTCTTTGCACATATAAATATGTTGAAATTCTTGTTTGAATCCTGTGTGTATAAGGACGCCGATTGATTTTATCTCCTGAAAGTAAGCGGCCGCTGCTGACCCGTACTTAGTGTAACTTATTCATCATCTGTTGATAAAGAAGTTATTGCGTGGGAGTAACGCACCATAATAGACCTAATGGCGACTATAATTCATAATCAACATAGTTCATACTCCGTTGCCGCGATGCGAATATGTACTTGAATAAGTTTACCCGGTAAAAAAATCTGACGTAATTGGCGTTGTGTAGTAAGTGTTGAGTGACCGAATATTTTATAATGATTTTAGTATGTTTGATAGCGAATGCGCGTGAAAACCATTTAAATGCATTTCGGTAAAATGGTTTATCTAATAACCATAAATAAATAAATACTTAATATCACACCGTTTTTCTACAGGGGTAAGTAGAGAGGATAGAACGCCAAACTTTTCTGTCTTGGCACATCTCTATATTCTTTCCTCATTTACTTTCATACATTTTCCTCGTGCTCGTCGATTGTCGATACTTCTCACAGGGATGTCTTTCAATACCTGGTGAATACTGAACACTTTCACGGACGTCCTTTGTTTCTGTTATTTTCAATATAATATGCCAATATATTCTATATAATCAAAAAAGCTGTTCATAAGTATGAGTTCTGCAAAAAAAATAATTAAATGGTTATTTTATATATTGATGTCCAAATAATTTAAAGTTCTCACATTAATGCGTTAACTAGAATCATCTAGCGGAAGAATTTATAAATGACAAATAAAGCTGCGCATGTGTTTTTTTGTAAAATCTGTCCCAAGCGTATATAACCTAAACGCAATTCTTGCGTCGCGCGGTGTTCAGAATACATTTTTTCGCTAGAGCAGACGTGTTCCAAAACGCCGCGAGTGTATGTTTGAATGTATGCATTCTAATATACTTTAAACGTGCTATTATTTTATATTATGAAATATTTTAAGGCCTTCACTTAAAGAATTTTCCAAGAATATAGTAATAATATTTTTTAAGAACGGAAGTAAATTCACTTCATGCTTAACATACTTCTGAATGAGTGGATTTCTTTCAGAATCTGAAGTTGCAATATCCATTGCTTTTACAGCATCTATAATAGTAGCAGCATAACCTAAGTCCATGCCCAATGCACGCCACTGCTATTCTTTATCACATATAAAAGTTATCTGCACGAAAACTGTAGGGTGTTCTCCAAATCCTTGGGAACTAATATATCTCACAATAATTAAATGTCCTCTGCACTTGCAACTAGACTAAAGAAATGGGAATGGTGTCCTTTTTGCTTTAAAATATCAGTTCGGGTCCAAAATACTGTTCGAAAATAAAATCAAATTCCACACTTAGAATGTGACCGTCAAACCAGTAGTGTAATATAATGCTTACTGTTATACCGGAGGAACACTGTCTGCTATAATACAGTGTAATATAATGCTTACTGTTATACCGGAGGAACACTGTCTGCTATAATACAGCGTAATATAATGCTTACTGTTATACCGGAGGAAAACTGTCTGCTATAATACAGTGAATTACTAGTGTAGCAGGCAGGATACCCTAATATATGTCTTACTTTCTTACTGATACTGATGTTGTATTTGCTTTACCAAATTTTATATACATACACTCGGCACATTTGTCTGATATTTGAAATATTACGCAACACTCGTAGTAATTAACTAGGTGAAAATGTATACTTAATGAATATTAATTTGGAAGAGTAATACGTCAGACCGTTAGACGTTATTTATCAATGTAAGTACATAATACATGCAAAAAGTGAATCTAATAAATTAATTATTATTATTAATATTATTATTATGAATCCTGGAGCCTCACGAAAAAGCAATTAAAGGCTATCCAAGTATTCGAAAACAAATCTATCCTAAGAATACTTGGACCAGTTAAAGATAATCGTCGACGGCGCATCCGCATAAACACTGAGCATGTCGAGGCTTCCGACAAATAAATATCTCAGCAAAACCAATATATAGAAGACTAGGATGAGCAAGACAACTTCAGGGCATTCTGCAAGTCTACGGGAACTCGGTACCCGAGACGCCCAAGAATGATATGGGCAGACGAGAGATTACTGCGAGGCTACAAATTCGCTGTTGGGAGACCACATCTCGAGACAGACAGGCCTAAATGACAGTTTTGCGGTCAGCCATGACCTGAAAGGCCTTCAGACTCAACTATAATAATAATAAAATAAATAACAGATATTATTGTAATAAATAAAGGATTGATGGCATTTTGTAAGATACCATTTTTCTAAATTAAAAAAAATACATATATATATATATATATATATATATATATATATATATATATATATATATATATATATCATTGTGAGCGGTGTACGGATATTAAAAGCTGTAGATAATGTATAAAAAAACACCGAAACGTAACAGGGACAGATCTTTATATAAGGGAAATAATGAAATGTAAATACATGTTTAGTGCAAGTATCATCACAATATTATTATTTTAATACAAATTAAATGTATCAATTAAAAAGATATACAATACAAAAATTCAATTTATCAAAAAAACATTTTTGTTGCTACTGGGCTTTCCTATCCGGGGAAACGCGTTAACCGATTACACCACACCAAGTAAGTTGTAGTAAGTTGACGACAAATTTTAGAACTTATATGCTGTAGTTCTTTCAAATTGATACATCCAATATTATTCCAAATTTAAAAGCTATCACCTTTTATTGCAAAAATCTCAAATACTTTGAGTAATATTTGCTAGGAGATGCCAGAAATAAAATCAATCTAATTTGTATTGAAATACCGCAGAACTATGTTCTGAAAAAAACTGCAACTTCACAATAATAGTGTGTTCTCCTTAATTATTATTTTATTCTAACAAGAACCTCACTTTTTAGAAGAGGATTACCTACCTACCAACTATCTCATAAGAAATAATTTAATGTGTAGAAATGTGAAACTTTGTACAAGATGCATATTAAATTAGAATAAATAAATAAAAATGCTTACGTAGTAGCGTTAATTTGAAAATCAAAGAACAAGTACTCAAATGGCATTATATATTTATAAATACGAAAATGTTAAAAAATGGTGGAAGTATCATATAACACAAAACAGTTTGTGAATACGGGTTAGATTAGATCGCGCGGTATGCGTGTATCTGTACACAGAGATGGTCCTTAACTGGGAAATCAGCCCAGCCTCCAGCCCGTACATCTGCATACCTGTCCTAGAACTCACTCTACTAAAAGTGAGGCACAATATCGAAAAGGTTAAAGATCCACTACCTCGAAGGTTAGTCAAATAACGCGGTATCTATTGCCTTTGATTGTGTTTTCTCGCATACCTTAGCGGTGTCAGATAGTTGGTTCAGTGCGGACAGGCCATAACGGTTGTTCAATCTATATATAAATGATTATCCGCGTGTACCAATTCAACCCGAGATACACACCGAGATTACTCGCTTTGATTTTCATTGCGCAATATAACAGTAAGTTTATGAAATGCATCTATTATTTCGAACGTGTGAGCATTGATTCAAATGTCAAAAATAAAAGCATTGATTCAATAACCGTAAGACCTGCACCGGACGAATGCAAAGACGAAATGACTTTTATATCGTACGATGAAGGGAACGTAATTTACCAGTGCGATATGTCACACCATTATAATATGATATCCATCGCATCACAATAATGTTTATAGACTAAGAACTAAATAATGTTGTGGACAAATACATATTACAACAAAGAATATGTCTTTTTTTCGGAAACCTCCCAGGTAATATCTATTAAAAAAGTGTGTTTACGCACCTTGTTACTTCGATTGGCACCACTGGGTTTCCTGGTTTATAATAATTTACATGTGTGTGTGTGTGTTTGTGAGTATTGCCGCCTTTTTTCGGAAGCTAAGAAGACGGTAACCAACGGGTGTTATTCTTATTACATCCCGCGCTTCGGTCCAAATAAACCACCAGTGCGCGCTTCGGTCGGTCGAAATCTAAAGAAGACAACCCAGCTAAAAGAACAACAACATCGGACCAGAAAGACAGAAAAATAAAAGGTTAGTTCAGTTCATATATCATATGTGTCCTTATTGTTAATCGGAAACCTGGGAACCAGCTATCGAAGGCGTTTAAGTAAACAAAGTGAAAAATCATATTTCTTAATTTAATTCTTAACATAGTAGTATATATGCTCTAATATAAACAGTTTTTTCTTTTACTAAAACCTATATTTTACATATCTGGTCAGTTTTACTTTAAATCTATTCAATTTCTCCTCCTTTCTTATGTTTTCTGATATTTCATTAAAAATCTTCATCGCACTATACATCATCGATTTTTGAGATTTTCTGAGATTGAATGTTTGGGGGGAGTGATGTAATATAATATATAAAAACATTTTTACGGTTTGACTTGATTGTGACTGTGATTGTGTGATTGACGTTCGATTGTAACGATGATTGATAACTGACATTACACTAGAATCAAAATATGTACAATCATTAGTTAAATCAATCACACTTACACTAAACTAATCACAATCACGGTTTAACATAGTATTTAATGTTTTTGTAGTCACCAACAAGGAGGAAATATTTCCACAAAACAAAAAAATACCATCTGAACTTGAAATTCATTATTATTCAAACAAAATACAATGATCTGAATACCAGGTAGGGTGGAGCGAATCAGAAAAACATTCTATGCTGAGGTGGTGTGAGACAAGTAACGCATTTTTGTGATGACGAACTGTAAAGGAATTTTTGCATTTGATTTTTTTTGTGTACTTTTTACTATATAATTTATTTCTTATTCATGTATTTTCAATAAAATTGATATAAATCAGGGCTAAACTACTACATGACATTGAACAGTTAAATTTAGCTTATTTAAAAAAAATGAGATGCTCTGCTGAAATTAAAATCAATATGAGAGCAACAGCACCTAAAACAGTTTTGAGAAAGTACTAGGGACATGCGTTGTTCTAGGAAACAGAAAAATATATCAAAGTTGTTTATTTAATTAATTATCTTATATATTTTAATTGCTTTACAATACCGATAACGTAATTTGGACTAGAGGAGCTGATACTGCTTGTCATAATTTTTTTCATTCAATTACGTTATATCATCAAGTACGACGAAATGACGCACGATTAAGATTAAAAAGCATATTATCAAACCATAGTTAATTAATTAATTCTGTTTCAATCTGTCGACTTACTGCAGACTCGGCCAGAACAACTTTTACAGAACATCCACGTAGTGGTTGAGAATCAACTCGCAAGCGGTATCTGAGTATGGATTCCGGCCAAAAAACCCAACGATATTATTTTTCGTAATCTTTGATCGCCGTTAGATAATATGCAAATCAGGTAAGCCACATTGTGTTGCGTATCGCTTGTCAAAAAACTATTTGTTATTTCATAATGATCTTTCTGATTCATCAAGCCGTGTCAGAACAAATGGAATACGAAATCTAGATTAGTTGAACGCGTAGGCTGGTCTAGTTGAGGTAACGAAGCCGAGGCTGGGCTGGTCATCGCGATTGCAACGCTAATTGAGTATTCTTCTCAGAGCATCGCCGGTTAACTCTGGCTCTACATTGTTCTTCTCCTCGGACATTATTCCTAAGGTCTCCGCCACATTGCAAACACGTTGCACCGCAAACATCGATCTCTTTAATATGACACCCTGGTACATCAAAACAATGACACATCGTCAATATGGCGAAGAAACTGAGGACAATAATGTGTATGTCTTATTTTATTAACCACTGACTTTTACCAACGCAGTGGGACATGTATACAGGTGTAATAGGTCAGCACACTTCCCCGGATAGGAAGGGTTCCCGGTTCGAGACCGAGTGGCAAC
This sequence comes from Eubasilissa regina, assembly GCA_022840565.1. Classification (NCBI taxonomy): domain Eukaryota; kingdom Metazoa; phylum Arthropoda; class Insecta; order Trichoptera; family Phryganeidae; genus Eubasilissa; species Eubasilissa regina. The sequence goes on along the minus strand of JAINEB010000008.1, from coordinate 6,557,834 downwards.
AGAAATATTTTTTCGATAAATTGATTTTATTTATATATAATTTAAATTGATATGGTTGTCTATAATCAACACACAATAATACAAAAAAATAATTTAAGATAGTGTCGATTATTCTATATATAATGAAATAATATCATATTGAACCTAATAAATAAAGAAGTATGAAAGTAAAATAAATCGCACTTTATTAAAATCTTTTGACATTGACGTTAATTTTAAATTATTTTTAAAGGCAGGTATACTAAAATGAATTCATCTATCCTGTTCAATGTGACATTTTCTTAAAGTCAAATTAAATTAAAAATAAATCATTAAAATTAATAATATCAACAGATAGGTATGTGAAAATTAATAATTACAACGAATAAATAAAAAATTTAAATTATAATTGATTCCGAAATAAAATAAATGTGCTCGTTATACAGAAATGAAACGAATTTTCGAAGACCGAACCATAGAAGAATATGAAGATTTTTACTGTATTAATGTGTCCCTAGACAATAAAACTCAATTATAACATAGAAAAATGGACCTGAATATCAATTTAATGAACGACGGGGGATGTAATAAAATACTACTAGACGTTACTATCGCCACCTACCTATGGAGAAGAGGTACACTCAAGTTGGCCACCGAGATTGATTGAAATCCTGAACAGAGTAGCAAAAAACACAAGTTATGCCAGTCACCGCTCTCAGGCCAGTATGCCTTTATTCCCAACAGAACGCACATCGCTAGCTTCTTTGTTGAGTTTTTGCGACGGCCCTCTCTAAGTAATATTAACAAAAAAACATTGTTTCTCCCGCCGAATTAAGACTAATAAAATTCAAATTACCCATTATTAAAGTCCGTACCGAGCTTTCGATTACGGGGAGGGCAATAAAATCATAAAACTGATGCACTATAAAGAACGTACCGTTACTGCTGACCAGAGCTCCCTCTAATTTTTGGTAGACTGCGCGCGCAAAACAATCTTTTGCGCAACTTTTGGAACCAGTTCAAATAATTTGTGCGCTCTGGGTGCAGACAGCAAGTCCGTCTCATTTTATGTGGCATTAACCTTTAAATATTGTTCAATTTATTTTTCGTTTAATATTTAAGAAAAAAAATTACTAAAATTCGTAGTCGGTTTGCAAAACATGTATAAGTTACGACTTACGACTAGGGATTCCAACTATTCGACATCAACTATTCAAAAACTGAAATGAAAACAGTATGAAATTAATTTTTAATATTTTAAATAAATCGTATTATACGTAAATACATCAACATTTAGAAGAAAACGAGCTAATTTACCGTAAACTGTTTATTTATTGTAGTTTTAAAAATAACAACGCATTAAACGTTTCGTATTTTAAATTTGTTTTTATGGCTTAACTGTTTAGGTGTTTTAAATAATAGGTCTAACGTTTGACTTTTTTTTGAAAGTATCTAAATATCTAAAAAAAAATTTTTGATTATTTGAAAAAAACATTTGTGGTTTCTGCGAGGGATAAAATTGTGCTTAATTCAGCCTGCAATTCGGACATCGATAAACTCTTCGAACAAGCAACGGGTATCTCTTTCATGTCCGAATCAGAATCCTGAGAATTGCTTAATAATCCATCCTTAGAAATAAGTACGAACACTATTCGAATAACGACACAAATATTCAAGTATCGAATAGTAGAAAAAGGCCAAGTATATTGGTTGGAATCTCTACTTACGTCGCAAGATTTACAAAATGTTGTAAATTTATTTTTATTCGATGGGAATCCAGGGTAGACGAAATGAAAAAGAATTGGAAATAGGTAGTAGAAGACGAAGTTGAAGAGGTTAGGGTTTTATTTGGGCTAAAAAAATAAACAACCAAACACTAGCAGATACTTGTACGTATTAGACAGCGATAATTTATAAGTTGGAATAATGTTTTACTTTCAAATTTTACTATAACACTATCAAAAATGAGTACGCCAGAATCGACGGAACTTAAATGTTGTATAAAATCAATCAAATAATAAACCACATGAGGTTAGTGATCGATTCCACATATTATTTAAAAAATTAATCACTGAAATTTAAAGAATTTAGTCAGTATTAAATCGCTTTGTTAAATAATATAAATGCACGTCACTAATAGGGAAAAAAGTTATATGATTACGCCTTTAATATTTTTCATTTGGTAATAGGTTACTGTCAGATCCGTTCCGCATTTTTATTATGTACATTAAACCCAAACATGGTGCCGCGTGTGCCATTGTTGTAAAATACTGAGCTTCTGGTTGGCTTTACTACAACTTAAGGTCGCCTGCAATGGACAAACGACAAAATAGAACTAAGAACAAGTTTCTTTCTTTTTCTAAATACATCCTCCCAATCCAATAAATTTTTGAGTGTTTATTACATGTTTTTTCTTTTTTTTCATCACAATCTATGAGACAACAAATAATTTTCTTTGTTGAATTAATAAAATTTATGTTCACTGTCTGTGAGCAATATAAAAATGCAATAAATGATTTCATTCCATTAATAACCAACTTTTATATTATGGGTTTGTACCGATCGTTCAACCAATAGTACATCACTCCATGTACGTTACAATTACGTAAGATAGGTGGCGCTCTACATAGTTGATGATAAAAAGGGTAGTTTTATTATTTTTAAACACAAAAAAAGATTCCCAATTTACCAGTTTAAATAGTAGATGGCACATTGAAATATTTACGTTGTTCTTATTAGGTTTAATATTAACGGGGACATAATTATTTTTCCGTTTTTAGTGACGGCTCACATCTAGTTAACAATAAGCAACCAAAATAGAAGAAATCATATATATGTACATTTCAATGAGAGATTAGTAATACATCTGTCATGGTCAGTTAGACAGTTAGAAGTCCAGTCACTTGCGGGTCCAGAAACAGATGAGAGATGAAATGGGATGATTGAAGCGTTGTGTTGATGACTGTCATAATGATTTATCTCGTGAAACCGCGTCTTAAGCCGCCGCAGAAGCTGAGCTCTCGGCAATAAACTATTCTAACGGAAATGTCATAATTTCGTATTGAGAAGAAAAACAGCCATACCCATTCAGGGTAAAACTTAGTTATAAACAATTTAAAAAATACAATAGGATGTTTTTGGCACCAAGGTCAACGCTACGCGTTGAATATATTTATTTTGATTCGTTGTTAATTTTAATACCAGAACCGCGTGTTTAAAAATACTCAATCCAAATCATATAAAATGTCATCATCAGTTTTGATCTTGAACGACCAAAATCCGCTTGCCTGGCCCGACTACGCATCAAACAGCTATGAAGTTTTGTGTTTTCAGGCGGATCATCGTTACTATTCGTCAGTTAGTAATAGTAACTGTGGATGGCAATAAAAAAGTTTTAAAAAATCGTGAAGGGTTAGATGATGATGCACATGTAGTCCTTCAGTTACGTGCTGCCATATCTGTATTCTTAAATCGATATATTGATATGGCGCTGTCCATCTTGGAATCTGTCAGATTTCATCGTTTAACAAACGGTCAGGGCAGTAGATACTGCGCTCGGCGCTGCCGGGGTTAACCAGTTTCACGAGAAAGCTGCTCTGACAGCGGATTCGTACATCTTTGCTCGTATTCAGGGAAGTTTAGCAGCCGTTTAGAATGATTTTATCGAAAACAATCATTTCTACGAACCATTAAGCCAGAATCGCCTCCGCCGTTCGGCCGGAGCTTAATTGACAAACCTCAACTTTGGGCTGTACCGCTGGTCGCCTCGCACCGGTCAGCCGCCCCGAAATCAGATCTGGGGACTAGTCGCTTCGAAAGTAAACGAGCATTTGTCGCCGTTGCATTCAGAGCGGGCTGGACGCGTTGCCGCTTTTTATAAACCGGCTTCTCGATTCAATCTGATGGCCTTTGGAGCCGGTCTCACGCGGAAACAGATGCCGAGGAATGCAATGATGATAATGTAAAAATTATACCGAAGTTACGATGTCCAAATATTAATATGTTCAAATTTAGCTGGTCCGGTCGCGATAACCCGGCCCATTGCATTATACATTTGGAAGCTTAGATCCTCGGCAGAGTCGGGTGCCGTGCTAATGAGTCAGACACGACGATGGAGCTGACAAAACACAGACTAAACCGCTTTTAAAACGAAGATTCACCATTAGCATTTAATGTATTCTGTTTATTTTTTGCCGATCACCCGGGGAACATTCCATATCGCTATTTCTATGTAGCAAATAATAAAAATATTATTATTGTTACTATAAAAATATTTTATTAAATTATTTCCCAAAAGAATATGCGAGAACTGGCGCTGAGTATGAACGCCGATGGCTGATTGTACAAGAAATGTTTAATATATTATTTTCTATATATCAATATAAATACTGTACATTTAAAAAAAATGTAATATTCACAATAATTGTCATTACAGTGCGAATTAAATTTGTTCTTGATCTTATAAAGGATTCATTTCAGAGAACCTGAAGGATACATAGCGACGGAAGCCAAGATGCTAGTGTGCTGACATTCTTAAAGAACAGAACCTATAAATAAAACAATCGTCGACCACTTTTCAGTATAAGAAACAAATGAACGAATCGATTCCACGGCCAACACGGTGAGTATGCTTGATCTACGAGTTACTAGACCAAAATTCAGCTACAAATATTCTCCAGGAAAATTCTTCAATCCCGATTTAAGTATAAAATAAACAGGAACAAATGACATTTTTCTTTCTTCTCGGTGGCTCCGTCTTACTGTTCACCGTGAAGCATCAACCCCGCGAACTTCGCGCGAAATGATCGTCCTTCTCGACGAAAGCGGAATACAGCGAGACAATTAGTAAAAAGCGTATCATCTAATAGTGCGAGTGATAAAACGCGGATTAAATTTCTCAGAATTTTCTATGCGGGATCGCGAGCTCGCTTCCAGCCGGCCGCGCGGGCTGGCCCGTGCGGACGGCGAGCGTTGCCACAAATAGGGAAGATGCAACCAGTTTGTCATAAATCTACGTGGACAGTGTGTATTGCTGTTGATAATGCGAACACGAGTACAGAGCGTAGTATGGAAACGCCACTCGCGTAATATCTGAGACACGATCTTATTCAACTCCGTATGCCTCAAAACGCATCGCTATTTTGTTAATACCGCCGTTTTTTCTTCTACTCGAACGAACAAATCAACGCGTTGCGTGGAAAAATAAATCCAAAGTAATCGACATCTGATTTAATAATGTTCCTGCACTTTTGATTTCAATAATTAATTCGACAAAAACTGAGCAGATACGCAATTAATAAAAAAATAATAATCATTTCGGCAAAAGACTGCGACATAAATATAACATTTTGTCTCGAATGTTCCGCCGTTTGATCGGAAATAAAGATCTCTTATTTAGGTGTATCCGTGTAGTTGTGTAAATGTCCGCTGGCAGATGGCGAGATAATATCAACTGTACATCGTTCATTGTAATCACGATGACCAAAGCGAGAGCCCTGGATGTTAGCTGTCTACGGAGGCGTCCTTTCAGACCGAACAACTCCGGCTCGCGTCTCGGCGAGACTACAGCCAGCCTTAACATCGCCTCCAATCACCCTATTTACATATCTATTACGCATAAGTTATACGATCTAAGTGTAATTCTCCTTGCCTTCGCAAGGACTCGCGACTCTTCGAACAGAGGTAAATGCCTGGAAATATTCATGTCTCGGATACTTTCGAGTAATATGTCCCGCTCTCAAACACGTGATTGATGTTGAACATACTTAAATATACACGTTATGTAATTTATCTCTAGAACTGCTCAGTTAATATTTAACTTTATTTATTTAACATCTATATAATAAAATTTACATTTCTACTTATATTATGTTGAATCTAGAAAAATCTGATGAGACAGGTAAAATTTACTTCAATAGTTTAATTTTAAACTATTGAAGTAAATTTTTAAAAAACAAATGTTATTAGTCAGTTAAAATAGATACAAAAAATGCAGATTGTAATAAAAATGTAAACATGAAAATATCTTTTTTTCTTTTAATATTCGCTAAAATAATAAATAGTAAAGTTACTTGTCTTTCATATAAGGTAGTCCTGATGAAGGTACATTGGTATCGAAATTAGTCGATGTTAAATAAGGTAATCAAAGGGGTTTATACACTTTTTGTTATTTTTTAACCGGAGCAATTATAGTTAACATTCATATTTCTCCGTACAGAGTCCATTCGGCAAAATTTACCCGAAGAAAACGTAGTAGATTACTGCTTGTAGCGAGAATATAATTTAATACTTTCTTATATTCGTAACCAGTAATAAAGACAGTAAGAATCACTAAAATCAAATACCATAAAATCGTACATCCGATTTAACTGAATCAAATATCGTGTCATTGAAACAAAAAATACGTAATTATATTTTTTTACCAAAGCACGGCTAATTCTTAAATGCATCCAAAAAAAACGCACAGAAAGCGTGACACACTTTATCTCTGGCTGAAATCTGAAATGATGGAAAGAGGTGTAGTTCGGTGAGTCTGTTAATACCGGGGATAGGAATGTTTATTACTAGAACAAAGTAAATAAGTGAATAGAAACGGTTGGAAAGCGTATAATCGTTAATCACCGTTCTCTGTGGCATAAGGCATAAAGGTCTCGAATGTGCCAATTATGCCTTCTGATCTCAGAGGCTCACGGATTCAACGTCACAGCTGACCAAGTAAATAAACACGGAAGAAAATTGACTCTACCGAGCTACTACGGTCCGTGTGGAACTATTCGCGTCAAGAAATGTCGTATAGTACACATGTTGTGGTTCACATACACAGTGTAAAAACATCAACGAGACTAATAAATGTCCTTATTCGGATAAGACACTTTTGATTGTATTCAATGCTACAAGATATCTTTTTAACAGAAAATAATGAATAAAAATTATCATTAATATTATTAACAATATTAAAAAAATTACTTTTAAGATGTACTCACGGTAAAGTCTAAGTCGCTAATGTGTACAGCTATTTTCTATAAAAATACATTAAAAACGAGATTAAGCAAATGTGAAACGGATAATGATTAAAATATTATGTACAGCCGCAGTGTGATTCAATAAATTCCTTGTTTTAAGCATTCATTTTAACCAATATATTAATGCTTAGAATGTAAAGCAAAATATTCAAACTATTCAAGTTCGAAGATAGAAATATCTAAGCAAGCAATGATTGGCAATTAGCCACGACCCGCTTCATGTTAATAAGCAACCAAATACGATATTAGTTTACGAGTATTGCTGACCGTTGTATTTTAAAGTACATGTTTAAAATTAAACGTATTTCAATATCAATGAACCTGTATTTTAATGTCAATTCATATCCCAGCGTAACTTGAACACATGCACACGGCAGAAGGAGCACTCGGTGCAGCGGAAACGCGATAGCATGTATATATCTGGCTGAATGTAAGTACTAAGAATAAGAAAAAGAGAACACAAGTAAGAAACGAAGGTATAAGGTGAAGCCGGTGCGAGATGATAGTTTAGACTTGTGAAGCAAACGACTAAAGAAGAATAATGAGACAAACATCTACATGCAATACCTAGAATAACTTCTTTTTTTTAAAAAGTTAAATTTCTAGTATCGGTTACATTAATAAACGGGTGTAAATAAAACAATGTTATAACTCTATTTGAGTTTATTTGCACTACTCGAGTTATATTCTATCAATAATATAATTGTGGCCGGTACGGCAAAGAAGGCGACTATGTACAAACAGCTACATATCAATTATATAATTGTTTAGCCGTGTCTCCTATATTTGTGTGTAGTTAGTTTAATACTTTAAAGATAAACATGTACCCCGAAATTTATAATATTTTTTTATTGTCGCTATTAATTTATTGTTTTTTATTTTATTATAAGCTAGTTATTGTAAACAATAATTATTAATATGTAATTCCTTTCTCTGCACATGCTTTTTAGAAAAAGATGTAGAACTAAAAAAAATACTTATTATTGTATTGTTTTATTGTAATTATAACCAGATTAATAAATAAAAATTAGTAAAAAATTATATATGCAAGCAATTCTTGACGAAAAGTTCCAAAAGCACGATAAAGGACGTACTAGGGATATCTTTTCGCGGTGGATAACATAAGACTTATTAGTGGGCGACTATTGTACCTAGAAGCTTTGTGAAATTTTTAGATAGTTCTCAAGGGAATTAAAAGTTTAAAAAAATTACCCGTGCTAAACTAACATCACACCGCGGGGGTATGCAGAGAGGATAGAGCGCCATAATTTTCTGTCCTGATACACAATTCTCGCCTCATCCACATTTATACATCTTCTCAAACAAGCTCGCCGATTGTTGAGGCTTCTAACAGATCCATCATCCAGTATCTGGTTTATCTGGTCGTGCCATGTCTTCCTCGGAAATCCTCTATTACTACGCCGGGTATATCAGCTAGAATAATCTATTATGGATCTCAGATAAATTATATAAACACAGTATATTTAGGTAAAATAAATTAAGGAAATTAAGTCTCTGATACTTATGTTTTATTTGATAATAAATATGTAATTGTATTCATCAGACAAAAAAAAACAGAAAATTAATTATACGTTTATAAAAAAATCTTGGCTTTGTTAAATATTATTATTTTAAGAAAGCTCCAAAATTACCGTAAAATATACGACTACTGTGTCGGCTTCGGGCGAATAACTCTTCATGTTTTACGTTAGCATAGCACAGTAAAAGATCAGAGTTATTGAACATGTACGCGGGTAGCTCCATAAAAGATTTTACTGTTTGTGAAAACTTAAATATCCACAATATTGGGTTATTTTGGGAGCATTTATTACGGCAAGAGCCAATTTTGTGCAATGACACCAAACTGCGAGTCTGTAAAGTATCCTCAGAGGGGATCGAAACATCCACGCTCGTCTCGGATTACTGACGAATTAATATTAGGGTTTACGAGGCTCGGCCCTAAACGGGGCACATTACACCACACTGGGGGACCCCAAGAATTCAAGGGGTAACGTTATGGGGGCAAGGCAACATCTCGCCGAGGTATTCAACAGTCGCGTTGATACTTTATAGTGGATACACGGGCTGTAGTGATTTGGTCAAACGTATATAAACCCGAAATAGGTACACACGCATGTCAATTTATTTAACCAATCAAAATAATTGTCACTTTGCGAGAGAATTTTTATAATATTTCGGAGAACTTGACAGACGTGAACTAACGCAAATTCCTTGTTTCAATATTTTTATTTTGGTATCACCCGCGTGATCACTTTGGTGCCACTTACACAATCAAATAGCTCCGCGACTTTTTAAAATATAATGATAAGATTAGAATGAAAATTTTAACGTTGAGAATATAATATGCATTAATGTAAAAAATACGTCTTTTTCACACAGAGATTTAATTTTCGAAGATACTTTTACTATTGCATAAATGTGTCACATACTTTTACTATTGCATAAATGTGTCACATACTTTTACTATTGCATAAATGTGTCACAAACTATTGGACTTATGTATCCACAAAGAATGTGTGTGGAATGCCCCTCATCCCGCAACTAATGTTTCAAACCACGCTCCTACACCTTAGTTTATGTATATTCATATGTGTGATGTCATACATATTTTTTAAAACGGAAAGATATATTTTTAAATATTGATAAAATATTTAAAAATATTTTTAAAAAGAAAAGATAATAAAAATACAAAAAAAAATGTTCAGAAATTTCTAGGTTCCTAAATACAAGAAGTCGACCTTCGGGGAGTTGTACGGGGGATAACACGTACAATTTATCATAGAAAACTTAGATATTGTTTCCATCACTCACTTTACTTATTATTAAGGGACTGATTTTCTACGCAACCACGGTAGTGGAAGCTGATTATTTCTTCCATATGTGTCTAAAGCCTCCATCACAACTTTTGATTGGAATGAATGGAACCTTCTCTCTATTTATTTTGTTCTAACTGTTATATCTCTATTAGTTATCTTGGTATACGAAACGATTGAAGATAGGCACTGTTACATCGGCCAACCTTTAGTTTCTATCTAAAAAATACTATCGTTCAATTATTTGTTTGATTTAGGAAAAAAAAAAACTTATTTTTTACGTATCTAATTGTAATTCTGAAAACCGAATAAAAGGATTACGTAGCTTTCTTTATAAAGTGACATAATAATTGGGTATTTTCACTATCAATTAATATTATTTGAGTTTATCTGGTTTTAAAATCGCCGTAGAATGCGTAAAACAAAAATTTTGTTCACATATATTGCATTTCTACGTCACGATCAATATTTAGAACAATTCGAATTAGCTGGTGACAAACGAATGACTGTTTATATTTCACAAAACGCACAGACAAGTGAAACTGGTATAACAAAAATAGAACAGAAAGTTTATTTGTCAATTCAACACATTAATTACTTTATTTTAAATATAATTCATAATATTTAGACATATTATGCCCAATATCTACATACACAAGTTCTGACATTAAATTTAATTTCTTCACGCAGAGCAATAGTGAGCCTCATCACATAAACATCTAACAATCTTAAGACTGCGTTTTCAAAAAGGCGTTTCTCCATCTTGTCCTCGTACTCCCGCCCACACTTATTAAATTTTCAACAAAAAAACCTGTCTCTAAAGCGCAATTATGCAGTTTCATGCAATGCATCATTTGTATTAATACTTGGTGCACTACATTAATATTCAATGACAAACAGGTGTTGTTAGAATACAAACAAAAGCGGCGCACTGACACAGATTTGAAATATCTAAGGATATCATTTATTATTCATTCATTGTAACACAGCATAAATAATTTTAATATCAGACGCTATCGTATAATTTAAACTTTTTATTAAAATCTACAAGTATTTGGACAAATTTATACAGAGAAGTAACAATTTAAAGAAAGAACAAACATATTTAAATACTGAAGAAACAAGCATGTACAAATGTATATACACATATACCTACTCGTATTTACAAATATGTAACCAGTACATGGAGAAAAGGGGGTGAGGTGATTAGAATTAGAAAAAAGACAGAAGGGAAAAAGTACTGTGTATTATAATGGTAAACAACTATGTGATGATATTAAACGTGTAGGTATAAACACTGTCTTTATATACCTAGAACTTTGTAATACCATTTTTTCAACGCAAAAAACATGCCTTACTGCCTCGTTAAAAATTATTATTTTCTGTCGTTTCTTTTAAATGGATGTACCATATAAAATGTTACAACAGAATTCTTTAGAAAATATAACTAAGGTGAACGATTATGTTATAAAAATAGAAAAAATGAGGACAGAATTCTTTATCTTTCAATCACTGGGCAAGCATCTTACCTATAAGCAAGTTAATTAATTAAATTAATCAACTTGAAAGATATACAGAAAAAATATTTTAGTTGCTACCGGGATTTGAACCTGGTCCTTTTCCTATCAGGGGAAATGCGTTATCCAATTTCGTCACATTAACAAAATAGTTTTACGACTAATTTTAGAACTTATATTCTATAACTATTCTAAATTGATACACTTGTTACTCCATTTTAAAAGCGGTTAAAAGGTCCATGTTCGAATACTGGTAGCAAGATTTATTATGTATTAATAATTTAATTAGTATTAAAAATACTATAGAACTATGTTCTGAAAAACTACAACTTCACAACAATAAGTTGTTCTCTGAAAAAATTAAATTAAAACAGAACAGATGTAAAATATGTTATAAAAGTGAAACATAATGAATTAGTTTAAGGAGTAATACGATTCAGTACTATTTGTTTTTCAATTGTTAAATTGTTTAGTTAATCACGGATCTACGAGTTGATACTCCCACCGCTCAGCGAACGACACCGACTAAAAGGCATGACCAGATCAAGAGAACCAATAACTGTCAAATAAAATAAAGCTGAATATGCACTTCAGACACATTCTCTATGTATGATATCTTACAAAACATTACCGAAACTAGCAGAGGCATAAGTAGAAAAAATAAGTAACCTCAAAAAGTGGCACAGTATCAAAAATGTTGGTAACTTAATACACGTTGCACAGAATAAATCAGTATAGGTAGTGCAACACGGTCGTCAACCTTCGATAGACAATGACATATAAGAACGATGAAGATAATACAATAGATTTTAATATGGATCTACTCGGACATGAGATATTTTATTCGTGTATAGGTACAAGTGCGCGATTCTCACAATTTACAATTATTTTAAACTTTAAATATCAACATGTCATATTAAGCCTTGCAAAAAAACTTGGATGAGTCGTCATCAACAATAACATTAAAAAACCACACCACCCAGAACTGAGATCTAATCGGATATAAAATCAATTATTAGCTTTTTATTCACGAATCAATAAAAATAAATTCATTGAATTTTGATTCGAAGTTGGCGGACGAAGAATGAATTAAAATTGAATGTGAATACATTTAAAGATGTGAAGATTTTTTCAAAGCAGTAAATATTCAATGATGTGTAAATATAATCATCATGTTAGTAATGAGGTTTTCGCTGCTTTTTTATCAGATAAAGTCCTTACAGGATTTCGGCAACAAAGGTAAATTTCTGCACAAACTAACCATTTTGTTTTCATAGTGACAGTTTGGTGGCGTGCACTAGGCATGAACTTAGGTTGTACTGCTAATAACTATACTGTAGAAGTAGGATGTGCTGCACTGCCACAAGAGATTACATTTATCTATAAAGCAAGTAATAAATTATATGTTATTTTTTATTAACACGTCTCCACTTAAATCTGATCAAGTTTTTCCTCTCTTTCTACAGTTGCCTTTTTAGTAAAACGTATTATTTTGCGTATAAATATAATTATACTAGTTGTTTCTATATTGAACAGAGATGAAAATACTTTAAACAAATGACAGGTGACCGGAATTTGAGAAATTAGTATTATTACAAATAATCAAATATCTAAGGAACAAACAACAAACCGTCACGGCCGGTGCAAGGAGCCGATGTCCAGTATCCACACATCATAAACCACGCTGACATAAAAAAATTATCGTACTCCTTTTCCTCGCTACCGCTTTTTTTTAAAAACAAGGATCAACACTCCCGCCGGAGTGTGAGATATTCAAAGGTGGCGAGCCTCAAGAGAGGTTTCAAAAGGGTTTTGATCAAAGATTTTTTAAAACATTATCATAAAAGCGGACAAGGTCTGTTATTCTTATAAATGTTTTGTTGAAATGAAAACATCTTAGAATGAATAAAGATAGAAATCTGTTGAATAAAATCCGAGAGTTAAAAAATAACCCATTGTAAAATTAATAATATTTATCTGTAAGATTATCACAACCTTTCTTGAGGCCCCACATTTTATTAAATGACTAAGAATTTGTTTTATGTTGTAAATCGTCGTAGGTACGAAACTTATTATAATTTTTTTTTCATCTGTATTGGATATGTAATAATATTATGTAATAGGAAAGAATTCGCAATAATTTAAACGGGGACAGCCAATTGAAACTATGTGACAATTTCAAGTTAAGTAATTACCTGTTTTACTTATATTATATATTAAAACATACTTCCTGTATCAACATAATATGTAGGTATATATATTTAAAATATGTATTGGGTGACGGTCCAACAAGATCAATAAGCGTGAGACGATCACGCGTTTGATGTATCACAGCTGCGGCCCGAGGTACAAAAGTCCGCGGAACTAGTTAGTCAGATGAAATGCAATCCGAGAAGTAGGATTATGTGTGCTTTTCATCTAATTCTCAATACATTCAAGCGTGAGTAATGGGGCGAGGTGTCGCAAACGGCTTTCTCCAGCGGTGGGCGGCCGCCGCCGCGGCTAAATCTTCCGCACTTGCTGATGTGAGAATTTTCCGCAGTCAGCGGTTCTGGGAATGTCTCGTGATTATGAACATAAAAGCGGTGGAGATCACCAATCTAACGGCTGAATACAGGACTTTTAGTGTCGCGGTTAGCTTTCTCTAGCTGTGGGTGGGTGCTAATTCTTCCGTGTTTTCTCAACACCTTTGTGTTGCCGAGAAGAGTTCAAGAGTTTGCATAAATTCTGTATTTATCATTCGTCTTCGATGATTCCATTTCTCTAACTTTCATTCGGCCAAATCTTTTAAGCTACAGTAATAACGACAGCGCCCAATTTATCACCGCGATTGCGTACACTTTCTCTTCCGAAATATTGACAGTAATAATAAAATAGTGTTTTAAAATAAAACCAACTGACTATAATGAATTACAAAAATATTTAAATGGCAAAGAGAGGCGGGTGATTTTTTTGGAGGTCGCTGCGACCATTCGAACCGTTGCCAATTAGCGATACATTATTTTCTGCTCCCGTCTTCGTCGGCAGCCCTTCTCGGCATCTTTTCCGAAGCGAACATTTCGCATTAGCAAAACTACTCACTTTTTAATTTCGCTTGATTGATGATACAGATGATCGCGCTCTCGAAGGTACAGTTAGCGCCCTCGGTCCTCGATGGAATCTAATAAAAATTTGTATGTCTATTAGTAAGTGTTTCGCAATTTTCATTAATCGCCGGTCGCGAGTATCGGCAATCACACGGATCAACGTTACCCGGGAGCTAGAGGAGATCGGTTGCCTCGGAATAGTTGAAACAGCTCCCTAGTATTGTAGCTGAGGAAAATGACAAAGACAAGTGACATGAAGTAGTCCGCAGCGGTAGAGACAAGATCTCGTGGCAGATAGGACGGTATAGATCCCCGATTGAGATAGACACCCACACACTGGATACTGGGTACCTCTACGTGAAATTTGTTCTTGATTTATATTCAACTCTACCTTTATACCCTCGCACATGCGTGGACAACATTTGAATGCCAGTTTGTTCAAAAGTGATCGGAATAATAATCGTTTTTGTAATAAAACTACGAATTATGTAAATGATAATATAAAAACAAGCTTCAAATAATATTTAATTTACTACAAACATATACGCTACTCTTTTGTGAAAAATATAAAATAAACTTGTTTCGATAAAAGTTATTTATGCATCAATTTATAGGGAAAAATTCATTTTAAATAAATTTAGAGAAAAATTATTAATCTCTCATCAAACCGTTTGTTGCTAAATATTCATAATAAAATCTAATATTGAGATAACGTTCATGTATCGTAACATCGAGAATGGCTGTGCATTTTGGTACGATCAGCACAAAATTATTCAAAATATTCGAATGAAAAAGTTGAAATAACTTAAATGTATTCTTAATTAATACATATTGCATTTAGTATTTGCTGTGAGGGGAGAATATGAGCGGTTACCAAAATTAGTTTAGCCGTGCGAACTTCTCCTACAGTCAATTCATTTGCTGAAAATAGAGAAAGAAGTATGGATATCTGTTTGAAGCTTTGCACGGAAGGTTAGGAAATATCTATCTGAAGAAATGATTTCGCAAAAGGTTCTACACGCATGGCTCATGTAACAAATGTACCGAGATACACATGAGAAATGTCAGCTGAACAATTTACCGCGACTCGGCCGTGTGCGGCTCGGGAGGAGCGCGGCAGAGCCGGCAGAGGAGCAGCCACACATCCGCGTGTTTAATTTTCAATTTAGATTGTAATTTGCGATTCATTCTTCAGTCCGGTGTTCGAATTCCCTGCCGCGTCACCGGCTCTGTGAAGACGAATGCGTCTCTCAGCGGTCGGAAAAGCCGGTGGATGTTGTAATCAAAAATAGATCTATTTTACTTCGTAAAACTTTTTTGAATATTGCCAAAATCTGCACAATTGATGAGATCCAAATAATCATAAGGGTAATCGGCTTAAAATAATTCAAAGGTCTATTCCCCGCACTCCCTGGTTCTCCAAAAGGAAAGTCTCCAAGGGAATAATATCAAATATCTCTAGAATGAGAATTTGGCGTACCAGGTAATTATTCAGATTGAACTTAATAGATTCCCAATATGTGGTG
The DNA here is from genome assembly GCA_022840565.1 of Eubasilissa regina. Classification (NCBI taxonomy): domain Eukaryota; kingdom Metazoa; phylum Arthropoda; class Insecta; order Trichoptera; family Phryganeidae; genus Eubasilissa; species Eubasilissa regina. The sequence continues at coordinate 6,541,870 of JAINEB010000008.1, read as the reverse complement.
CTGAGGAGAAGACTCTTGACCGTATCTTTTTTACTTGTCCATTGAGAATCTCAGTTTTTTTTTACATTAATTTCATCAATGGTAATTTTCAGCTCCGTGTGCTCTTTTCCTTAACTCGCCACATTTAATCTATATAATAGAAAATTCTTTGAACGACAATGGAATTAATTTGTAATATAATATTTCCTATTCTATAATATTATTGTACTTTTTTCTAAAATAAAGTTTTAACTTGATTAATGGCACAAATCACTCTTGAAGGGTGGATTGCCTACTTAAAAGAAGATATCTATTTAATTTGGACAGCAACAATAAACAGGTGTCATTCGTTTGGATTCCTGCACATAACGGAATTCATAGAAATGAATGTGCTGATAGACTGGCCAGGGAGGCCACTCTTTCCGGAGTTTTCCCTCATCAATTCCATATTCCGATGTACGACAGACTTAATATGGTAAAAAAACGTACGAATTATATCTGGACTGCTATAGAGGATTACAAAAAAAGGCGGTGCCATTTAATTTTTTACGGTCAACTAAAATTTTTACGGTCAACTAAAATTTTTACGGTTAATAAAATATTTTCCTAGGAATATTTAAAGTGAACGCGTTATATATTTAGTGATAATTTGTAATTCAACAGTGATTCATTTCAATTCGACAATGATCAATAGACTCCTTTTATGCAACAGAATTCAATATATCAGTAATTCAACACTCACTGTCATTGATAATTATCATATCTTCAAATTGATGCAATTTTTTGTGGAGCATATACTATATTTAACTTGTATTTAAAACCCATTCTAGAATAGACGCGAAAGACGTAAGTAGGACGGTTTCGGAATTAAAAAAAGTAATACTTCCATCATACGTAAACTTTTTCATTGATATCATATTGCTTGTAACATCAGCCAAAAATGTTAACAAAATAGTGTGATCGAAGAACGATCATTATGAGCAGAAGGATATTTCTAAAAAAAAGAAGCTTAAAATAAACTCTGTGATTATTACTAAAATATTACTGTTTTCCAATTCCAATTTTCAAATTTCAAGTAATAGAAAAATACACCTTTAGAACAAAAAGTTCTTATATACTTCACTCTAATGTAATGAATCAGTTTCCCTACACGTGACACACAATGACGTAGAGTTATTATGATATATATAAGATAATAAATCATTTAATTCAATAAAATGTATTAACTTTTACGATTAACTTTGTATTTAACAACCTGAGTTTTACATTAAAAACCAACCAAAACGAATCGCTCTTGGAAAAATCATGTTCTTTCAACAGGTTAATATAATAAAAAGAAAATGAGTTTTGCGAAACCGGTTGATTTTAAATTTAAAACTCAGTTGAAGTCCAAGCTAATTATATCAATATTATTAAAAGCGACTAAACCACAATGTTTTGCAGTAAATATTAAAAATATTACTTAATTAATATAACAGAAAAGTGCAGTATAGTACTTCGTACGCAGCAAGCAATAGCAAGATCGGGGTCAAGCATCAGTCGGATTATAAAAACTACCAGAGTGTTTTCTGTATAGAACGGCAAAGTAGAACAACGCTAGAAGTTTCTAAAGCCATCGTGCACGCTCGACCATTGAAATGTTCATGTTGACAGTGACAAGATATTACCTGTGTGTGGGTATTCTACAAGTTGGTACTTTTCTGAGCAAATCGCCACCGGCTACACGCTCGGTAATATCTTTCATATTGGGAAGAGTGGCTTTGATTATAATCTCCACCTATCGGTGGCTTTATAATTACGAAAAATGTCAGGTGAGCTAAGTTAATTAATTAAAATGTCATTAACTGTAACTTTAGCAATCGTGTGTAAGTCACATCCTGGGATTTATAGTGTGCGTACTTTAAATCATTTACACGCTTCACTTTTCAAATAAATTAAGAAAATCTCCATTGATGATATATGGTATTTATACGCGATGGTATATTTCTTTACATGAACGAGAAATTTATTACTATTCGAACAAAGGTGCAATTAAAGGAAGAAAATTTTAAAACAATTTATTGTTAAATACGACAAAATGAATCTCAAAAAGAATACTTAATTTTATGTGGACTAAAAAACAAGACAGATGTGAGTTTTATCATATTTCTAAGCATTCCGAATCACTAATGAAATACATTTAATTATTTATATCATATAATACAGATGCAATAATAAATTAAATGCGTCCATTAAATAGTTTAGTTTACATATATGTATGATAGATGTATTTACAATACCATGCACCACATAATATCCTAAATCCCTTTATAATATCTTACACTTTATATACTTTATAACTTTTACATAAGAAAAAAATTTGACGAACATGAGTATTTAGTTTTATTAAGGAAAGTAGATTACTCAGGGCATTCAATATTCAAAGCAATTGACGTACTATACTGTGGGTTCCAGTGATGAAAAGTAAAATGTTCTAATAGTATTCAGAGGTATTATTTTACTATTAATTATACCGATTAAAAGTTCATTCATGACCATTTATTATACAATTATTATGTATAAATTTTAGTTTACATTTGTATGGTGTAGTGTTTTTGGTATTTCTTCGTAAAATTAAGTACATGTTTCAATGAGTCAAATTTTAGGGAACGATTGGAGAAAAGGTTCGATTCCTGACTGGGAGCGTAAAATACTTTTGTGTTTTATTATGGCAAAACTTATTTGATAAAAGTTAAGAGCTGATTATGTTAATTTTTGATTTCGAACATAAATACATACATTGCATTTACACGGAAAGAGTTCATCAAATAATCACTAGAAACAAAATGCAGTAAACTTAATAGAATCAAATTTTGATACAATGTCCTAGCTATAGTTTTTATTTCAAGACGACACTGAATAGCAGTATTTCATTTGAAGATTGTAAATTCCGAGAAACATTCCCAGAGGGTGGTAATCGTGTATCTTATTTTCATGTCGATTTAAAGCGTCCAGCTTCGCGATATATTGAACGATGTTATCTATGCAACGATCAGTTTGTTAATTCGTTTTGTTGCAACGGGTACTGAACAGGTTATGGCACGCCTAATGCATAAAATTTAGTTTGATAGTCGGCAGTAAATATAATAGAACAGATCTTAAAAGCGCCAACCATTTTCCCGAAACACTCAATTGCATTATTAAAATGTACGTATGCTTTAGAATGCAATCCATCTGCGGGGCACCAAAATGCAATCTTGTTCTTCCTAATCCAGCATTATAGAAATTCACGAATATACTAAGATTACAGAGATTAGTAAACGTGTCGACTCACCTTTAAAATGCAGCGGCCTCTCGCCTCATTCTCGGGAACAGACACATTGTAGAATGATTGATCGAAGATGGGTTCATTGTCGTTGACGTCGTGGATGGTCACCATGATGGTGGCGGAGGAGGAGAGGGGAGGGCGCCCCCCGTCCCGGGCCACCACGGTGAGACGCGGGGCGGCCTCCGTCTCGCAGTCCACGCGGGCCCGCGTGCTCACCAGGCCCGAGCGGGGATCGATGGTGAACCAGCTGGCCCCGGGGCCGCCTCCCTCCAGCGAGTACAGCAGAACGGAGTTAGCCCCCTCGTCCTTGTCCACCGCCTGAACGCGCAGCACCGCCGTGCCGGGCTCCGCCAGCTCGGGCACGCTGGCCTCGTACACGCCGCGGGAGAACTCCGGCGCGTTGTCATTCACGTCCGTCACTTGCAGCTCTATCGTCCTGGAGGCGTGGAGAGGCGGCGAGCCCGTATCCGTGGCTACCACGTCCAGCGTGTACTTGGGCTGCTCCTCGCGGTCTAGGGGCAGCGACACTATCACGAGGTATATGATGTTGTCCCGGGTGGTCAGGCCGAACCTGCCATCGCCGCCGGACAGCGTCACGTTCACGTTGGAGTATTCCGCTTTGGAGTCCGGATCGTTGACCGAGATTCGCGCAACGAACTCTCCCGGCTGCGCGGATTCCGAGATTTTCGGCGTAGCGTCGTCACTTAAAAATATCACATTTATCGTCGGCTGGTTATCGTTCACGTCAGTCACTCTTATAGACACAAATGCAGTCGTCTCCAGCGGCTGCAGTCCTCTGTCTCTAGCCACCACCACCAGTTCGTGCAGCTCCTTGGTTTCAAAATCTAACATCTTATTGACCGCGATCAGTCCCGTCTCGGGATCTATGCGGAACATCTCCGCGCGGTCGCTCTGGCGGCGGTTGATAGCGTACTCCATCTGACCATTCATGCCGGCGTCCGCGTCCGTCGCGAACACTCGCAGCACGCTAGTGCCGACGGTGGCGTTTTCGGGAATAGTCGCGGAGTAGCTGCTCTGGTTGAATATCGGCTGGTTGTCGTTCACATCCTGAATCGTTATATTCACGGTCATGCGTCCTCTGAGAGGAGGGCTACCCCCATCCAGAGCTTCTATCACCAGGCTGTACGCGGAAGTGGTTTCTCTGTCTAAAAACCCGTTAATTTGCAAGTCTAGATACAGCACTCCGTCCCGTTCTCTGTGCGAAGACAGTCTGAAGGCGTTGTCAGTATTCCCGGACACGATGTTGTACCGCTGCGTGTTGTACGCGCCGAGGTCCGCGTCCCTCGCCGGGTTCAGAGTTCTCTTCACGTCCCTCGGAGTATTTTCCGGGAACTCGACGTGCATCACCGGCGAGGGAAAGGTGGGAGCGTTATCATTCTCGTCCTGAACGCGCACAACTACCTTGACGTTGTCCCCGCTCAGGGGAATGGCCACGAGGGAGTAGGAGGAGCGCGTCTCGCGATCCAGCGGCACCCTGGTCTTGATCTCCCCGGTGGTCTGGTCTATGGCCAGATCGGAGTCCACGGCGCTGCCCGGCACGGGCACGATGAGGTAGGGCGGGCCGCTGTGAGCCGCGTGCTCCCCGTCCCCGATGTACCCCACGCGGGTCCCCACGGGCGCGCCCTCGGACACCTCCAACTCCCGCACGTGCTCCCCGCGGCCCCCAGGCAGCCCCAGCAGCGGGGCCAGCAGCAGCACCGCCACCCACCGCACGCTGCTACCCCCCATCCTAACCTTCACCTTCACTATCACCTCTTCTTCTGCTCGGCTACCATTGCAAGTCCACGATTCTGAAAATACAACATCACTATTAATTCCTCGTTAACTTGCTCCGACGAATGTCAATTTTGAGAAAGTTAATATCTGCAAAATCTTATGCGTACATTAAAGCAAAATATTCATTTGAAGTTATAATGCAATTATCGGATTTATTAGTTCTGATTTTCACCCCGTCGAGTTATGTGCTGAGCGTGTATTCTGGTTTTATGATCTGCAGTCTGCGACCGTAGAACCGTAGAAACGTCGCCGATAAACAGGTCGACAATAAAAACAAAACTCGACCCGAAGGTGTTCGGCGCGAGAAGTCGCCTAGCTGGAGATGGATCACGCGCGAGCCCATCACGGCCCATCACGGCCCGTCACAGCTCATCATGGCGGCGAGGGACGAGATGGCAATTAGAACTAAAGGTGCATGCATTGTACGGCGACAGTTTCTGCGAGATTGTCTGGCCGGGCAGGTTATATCGGATCAGATAAACCTTGTTAAATCTAAAGATACGATGAAACAAGGGTGGTACACCATACCCGCTCGATCCGCAACAGCATTGTGACAATTTATTCAATTATTTAATTCAGAAGGTGTTCGATGGTTTGTTTACCAAGGACCGGTTACGACAGTAAATTACAAAAATCTCAATTGAAATATAAAAAAACACCAACGTAATGTGAAGATTATAAGGGTGAAATTATAAGTATAAAAGAACACCAACCTAATAGGAAGATTGTAAGGATAAACGAGAAAATGGATGCTATTTATTACCAGAATCAACAACAATTCAGAACAAATCGTTTTGGAGGCCAATCAAAAAATTATAGTTTAAGGGATGTGACTGCAAATTTAATAAAAGGCAACTAGTTATCTATATTTTATTTTATTTTTTTAATTTTTACAAGATTCTCCAGATACAAGAATTCATAAAGAAAGCTAAATTATCCATTTAATTTACCTATTTAAAATAATTATAAAAATAAATTAGACAAACAGAAAAAATAAAAATACTTTTTGAGAACGTAGTACGCTAGGTTGGTAAAATACTCCAGGAAGATTTAAGAAACTCGTTATTATTTCTAAAATATGTCGATATGTGAGAAATTTCTGTGTAATTTGACACCATTTCATAATTTATTTTGCTTTTAAGAATATGAAATAGTATCGATAACGTAGCATCAAAATTATCAATGATAGTAAATTTAAACGACTTATTTTACATTATAGGTATTTTGAAAAATCTCTACGTAATACTGTTGAAAATGATTAAAATATCGTTAAGGTATTGAAATATCTATTAATTTTATATTTTTCGAAACCGGTAGATATATTTTATCACAACAAGTGGTTAATATAACAAAGTTAACAAATAAAAATAATAAATATCTATTCACTATATTTATATATTGTACTTCGACAACATCAAACGAATAAATCGTTATATCCACATTATATCCAATAATCAAAATGGTTTTTAGTTAACCTGTTTTCGTCTATTTTTGGTGACTTGCTTGAGTTTATTTCATAGCGTTTGTGTAAAAAATATTGTTATTTTTGTTAACATTTACTTAAAGAATATTCTTAATTCAATGTGATGAACAATTCAATTATAGAATGTATTTTTCACGGAAATGTCAAATTTATGTATTTTATTACTTTAAAAATATCTAATTTAACAGATTAAGTTTATTTTAAATTTACTTAGTTCTTTATAATGATTAACTAGGTATATTTAGCCTCTAAGCACTCGTTATATTTAATTTATTTATTAAAGCAACAGTCCTACATAAACGAAGAAGGTTTTCTCATTCTGGCGAAGCAATCAGTCGCTATGGCAATGATCGGAATTCCAAAATAAATCGAATCAAATTTCAGTAATATTATTGTATGTATTTTTATATTGATTTTTACTCAAACACATCCATGTATAATAAACAAAATATTTTTATAGTATTTCAGGAATGGTTTTAGAAAAATACACCTATATTTCAGGATTTATAAAAATAATGTCGTTATCAACCACCATTATCAAAAACACATCATAAATATTTTTTAATTTGATTTTGTGTTAAGGGTTGTCTGAAATTTCAAAATCTGTGACGTCGGATATAATTCACAAAAAATAGTGTATCGTTTGCAATATTACAATAAGTCTTACGTAAATTTAGTATTATTTTCTCATTTTATATAAAGCACAATATTCTTTAGAAACACAGTAATATCATTTTTTACGAATCATTACATAATTACTCGAGTATTACATATGCCATTGCTAGCAATGGCTTAAGAAATAACTATAGTAAAGATTCAAAAGAAAGCCGGCACAATGCGCATGCGTGCATCTCCCGTGAAGGTTATTGTGTAACGAACGTTCTGCTTTATTGTTTCGCAGGTAGTAGTGGGAAGGCTCCTAAAAGTTCCACCAACTAGCGCCAATACCCGCCCCAGGCTTTATGCAGCAATGAAAGCTTCGCTACGTCGAACATCGTAAACTTCATAGTCTGAATTTTCTGTCATAAACCTCCAACAGTAGGTTATGTAATAATATAACGCGAACACGTCATATACTTACATATTTCTTATTTCCTTACGTTTCTGACTATTCTAGTATAAGAGTAATCTTTTGGATGATTCAAATTATGAATAATCAATCAGCTCATCGGTGCAGTAACGCAAACCTACTCTCCATTCTGAATATGCACCATTAAAATACGCTCAAGGATAGCAACCAAATTTATTGTATACAAACATATTGTATTCAATTTGCATCAGCTACTGAATATTATTTTCTATAAAATTACCTTCAAGTCGAGAGATTTAACCTAAAATCTTATTACTTTTAAAATTAGCAATATTAACTTGGTGGTTAAAATTCATATTTTTTATTTATTATCTTAGTTTTATTAACAATGCTATATTTTTAGTTAGTTGTGACATCCTGAAGAAGGAAAAGGTGTTTTCCGAAACCGGTAGATGTTTTTTAAACTCAATTGTGGTTAATAAAACTAAGATAATAAATAAAAAATCTTATTATTATTTATTTGTAATCAGAATGTTTTACAATATACATATTTAATTCTATTTTTTATATGTGAATATTTTTATACAAATGAAAATTAGAAGAAATTAAAAAGAATTAGTAGAAATGTAGGTATTGTCTAGTCCATCAGCGATCTGTCACTTCTATTCCGGAAAACAAATCAATACAAATGTCACGTAATTATAAGATTTAAAGGCATTCACAAACATTTATATACAAGTGTTAATTATGAAAACTATGTCATAATAGAGTTTCAATTCAGTTGATTTTGTTTTAAGAATAAATAGATAAGTATTTTTATTTGTTGATTCTATCACCTAGGAATATTCGAAAAATACACAACACGGCACGGAAAATGATATGTAAAAAAATGCAGACCGCTTTGATAACTGACATTAATTTTAATATAATATGGATGCACTACGTTATATATATATATTTTTGGAGTTTGACTAGATTTTTATCTGAATTTATTAATTGAACGGCGATTTACCAATTATATGCAAAATCAATCGGATAAATATTTTAAAATCTGTAGACGTTTTGGGATTATTTATAAAAAAAACTCCAGATAAAACCAAAAAAAATAATAATAATAATAACTATATGTATTTTTTGGGAACAAATATTAAGTTTGATAATTAATATAATGAATTCAATAAATTGTTAATTTAAAAACTTGGTTGAATAATTAATTTGTGTCATTTGGTTTGGTAAGGGATTAACTGCACAAAATGAAAAAACGGAAAAAAATGCATATTTTCATTTATTTTTTAGCACAAACATAAAGTCGCAATATTGCAGTAGAGTCGAGAATACAATGGCGTGTTATTACATTACAGATGTACATTGATTGTACCTACATGTCAGGGGATTTCAAATTACTTAGGACAGGTAATCTCCTGAGCGATTATTAAATGTATTTATGGAGCGACCCAGACTCCAGGTAGAGGTCCCACCCGACTTTTTTCACCGGTCCACGGGGCCCGGCGAGGGATACGACTTAGATATTTTGAGGAACGGTTCGCGGAGACGGGAAATAATGGTCCATAAGACAAACCCTGTTACCGTCCAGAACAAATTAGCCGGCTTCAGAAAAGTCTACCTGAGCAATCCATTAACATGCTCACCGAAAAACGAAATAAAACAGAAAACTCATTTTTTAAATATATCCATGCGTCCTATACTAAAGTATTATTTTCCGAAAGAATCACACGCGTGTCTTATGTATACACGCTTTTGGTAAATTTATTAATACTTTTCGTATAAATTAAATAAATCAATTGCAAAGATATACAGAAAAAATATATTTATCTCAAAGGTATTTGGGATTCTTCGCAAAATACAGTTGATTGCTTTTGAATGAATGAATTTTGATGAAAATATACAGAATATAAGTTCCAAATTTACCGTAAATGTAATCGATTTATACAGTGATACCTAACACGTTTCCCCGGATAGGAAAAGGACCAAATTCGAATCCCGGTAGCAACCAAATATTTTTTTTATAAATAGATTAATTTTATTTGCAACTTCACAACGAAAATGTGTTTTCATGGGAAATAGTTTTCGTGTTCAGCGAAGTTAGGGTGGCTACTTTAACTTTGTTTAATAGGCAGAGGCAAAGGATTGTGGATCTTTATATAAATGTACTCGAAAATTTTATAGGACAATGCGTTTTAAATTTTATTCTTCTTGTTTTTATACGTTTTGTCAATCTGAGACATTTCATGTTCCTTCATTCAAAAACAACTACGTATGCTTATTAAGGAGAACACATTCATAATATTCATTATTATATTTATTATTAGAAGTTGTAATTATTCAGAACATAGGTCTGTGATATTTTAAATACTAATTTAAACTATTAATTATAAATATATACTCAAAGGTATTTGAGATTCCGTAAATACAATGTAGATGGCTTTCAAATAATGGAACGACTGATGTATTAATTTGAAAAAGTGTAACATATAAGTTCGAAAATTTGTCATGAAAAATACTGGCGCTATAACACAATTAGTAGTGCACTTCCCCGGATCGGAAATAGAGATCCAGGTTCGAGTCCCGGTAGCGCAAAAACAATATTTTTTGACAAAATTGATTTTATATGTACATATTTATAATTAACACATTAAATTAGTATTTAAAACTACGTATGCATTTCATTTGTGCAACATTATTTTTTCACACTACATTACTAGTGTTGTTGATACTCGTACCAAAATATCTGTAATGACATAATATAACGATAAATATTTTCAATAAACAACCACTTCAAAAGAAAAACGTAGGTAGCTTAATTGATATTCAACCATTCAATTTTTCTGATTCGATGTCACCTGTTTGGTATAATTTTAAAAGCATTATACTCGCGTGATTATTTAAATCGCATAGTGACATAATTAAACATTTTAAATTCAAATATATTATTTAAAATGAACACATTGATATTTTGTGTGCGGTGCACGTCCGCTTTCAAAAGATTCGACATAATTACGTATTTATAATAATATATTTTGGTTACAGAAACAGATTCCAGCTACATAAATTATACTTTATTTTGCAACGCCGACTTAGATGGTAGTCTTGATTTGGTAATAGAATTATATAAAAGGAAAAAATGTTTAATCTATTTACATGCAGATTAGAAATACCGCAGAGGCTTAGATGACTGCTTGGTATTTATGTATATTGAATTAAAAAAACTAACTCTTTTTATTAATAATGTAAGTCTTCAGCTTATTTTATCGAAATGTCAGAATTTATCACAAAATTGAACAATTTAACTTTTAATTCTGGTGACATCTTGAATTTTACGTATATTGAATGCGATTAAAAATAATTTTACCCACATTAATAAAAAAAAGTCATCAATGAATGAACAGAGAATATTTACATTAAAACTGTTGACTGAAATTAAACAAACTTTTTAATTTACCAACTACAGTAAAATTCGTCGCTAAATCAACAATATATTAAATTTAACGTGGATGCATTTTTAATGCTATACACGAACACAACCTACTATATATAATATTATTAAAGATGTCGTCAAAAAAATTATCTCGTTTGCCAATTCGAAGGTCGTGAGAATTTAAAAATGACAAACCGAGAATATCTTTATACGTTCAAGAAATGTTTGGTAGGTTTAAAAAAACATAGAAATATTATCAGGTTGGACCAGAAGTGATTATTGGAAGAAATATATGAGATTCTGTTAAAAACTGTATTTGATACCGGCATTAGCATGAAAAACCCGTATAAAACAGGATTCAATAACAATATCAATAAATCTGCGGATTGTTTTCCTTTTAATTGTCATATTACTTCTCCATCTTGGTTGTTTAGACTTCAATGAAAAATTACATTCTGAACTAACGACTGATTTTTAATGGTCTGATATGTTGGTGTGTATAGTATTTTAAAACATTTATTATACATCGTTCTTTATAACATGCGACTATTGCTATGTGATATCTATTAAATTACGTAATAAATGTGTTTTAAATTACATTAATGTTTTTCTCTTGTTTACAGATGACATCAATTTTTATCGATTCTTAGAACTTTAAAAAGGTTTTTGGCTCTGAAACTCGGATGTCTCGCGTATTTTCGTCATGGGAACAATCGAACTTGAAATACACTCAATATAAGGCCGAGAATAGTATTATTGAGGAATGTTGATATTGAACAAACCGATCATCGTTTTTCAGCGTGGTTTCTATGATTTTAATCTCATGTTACTACTCGGGATTGTGAATTAGTTAACGTGTAAAGGCGAGGACAACGCCGTACCTCTTTGAATACGTATTAACAAAATTGTTCCCGAGACAGAATTCATCAATCAATATGAAAAATGAAATTGGCAAATAAAAAACATTAGCAATTCTTAGGTACCTATTCAATATTGACAGCATAATTATTATTATATCATTATATGAAGTCGTCGATATTCAAATATCTATAAGTTCCTAACGTTTGTTCTCAATTCTCTTTTAAGACCACCAGAGTGTAGTACCTATAGTTAGAATTTATTTTTATTTCATCGATGATAATAACTTCAAATCAAGGTAAATTAGCTAATTTACAAAGATTCTTTCAGGATATTGAAAATCAGTTGTGTGGATTTATTTATATTTTTAGTTCACAGAAGTTGAAATATGGTGCATCACCGCTAAATTGCTCTTCAGATGCTGATTTATTATTTGATTTATTTATTGATTAGCTAATTTATGAAGATTTATTGAAGAGTTATCTCGTTTTACATGAACATCAAAAACATGATTAAATTTAAAAGGACTTCGGTGCCCAGCATTCCTATTTAATTGGCTTTGCTTTCATAGTAATACGCTCGTCGAGTAGCCGACAAAGTTCGATTATCATCGCAGAAAACCAGGAAATAGAAAAAGATTGGAAAATTATTTATTGAAAGACTTTTTTGGTAAATGTATTATTCTGCATATTTTATGTGAATAATGACGAAGTTTTATATTATTAATGACCAAAGAAAGAAACCGCTCAGTAGGTTGGTGTACTTAATACTCGTGAATGTTAGAAAGTGACTACTTTTGAAATCTACAAAACAATCGTATATATCTGATCCGTATAAAGCCTGAAAAACTGGCAAGCTCGTGGGATTTCAAAGAAACGTTTTTAACAATGTCAAGAATAATAATACGCCTTACTTTTCGATATACGACGAGGGATCCACCTCTGGGGAAAACGATTTTGAATATAGGATTAAGTTGTAAAGCAGAGGTCGAATACCGATTCATCTGCAGAACTGCGGACTGGCCGGGGTGGGACGGGACCAGCTCGCCGTGCCCGGCTTCGTTTATAAACAGATCAGCTCTCGGGCAGGAGATTGCTTTTTTATTGTTCAACCTGTTCTTTTAATTACATATTAGGTATCCGACGGCTATAAAAAAATAAGAATATAAATTCTGAGAATCTAATAGAGCACTAAGGGAGGGATCTCTAACTCATTAAATCGAAAGCGATTTCGGTTCAAATTACGCTACCGCCGGGGTAACTCGAGTTTAGTTTAATGGTGCGTCGATATTGGGAAACGACGCGGAGATCCGGGAGCTGTCACTCGGATCCCGGTGGAGCGGGCCGTACCGACCCCGGGATATCAGGGTGACACGAGAGGAAGCGGGCGCTGGACGAGCTCGCAGCTCGAGGAGGGGCGGCGCCACGCACCGACACTCGCACGTACCTTTATCAATATCACCACTGGCACTGTCACTAGTTACTGAACACAAGATGTCACACGGCCGAGCGTTCACCACTCGGAGAGCACTCGCGCGGCATGCGGCGGCAGCGCGTCCGCCGCGCAAACACGACGGGTCCTCCTGAACGGGGGACGGTCGGACGCGGAACGGTCGGACTCTTCACCGAGTCGGGGAGCAGCTCGCGGGGCTGTTCACCCTGTATCGCGCGACGGGAGAAACGATTTGGCAATGTCCGCCGTGCGTCGTGACGGTCGCTGCGCGCGCACTTCACTCGAGCATTCCAGCGAGACTGAAGGCAGAAGGCAGAGCGGCTCGCGGCCGGCCGCCGCAGCCGGGAACAGGTTCCTCCCCCCGCGGCCGCCCCCGCCGCCCGCCGCCGCCCGCCCGCCGCCCCGCCGACACCTCTCGGCGCGGGAAGTTTGAATTCTGCGTTGCACTTGTCCCGCGCAGGTATGCGCCGCGCCGCTCGCAGCGATTTTTTCGCAGAACCCCACCCGAAATATCTGGAAGGTTTCAGTTAACTCAATGGATATATTTAATTGGACTAATTAAAATGGGATGTTCTCGTGATAAAATGGGGTGTTTTCGCCCAGGGAAGACTGCGCGGACGGAGACTTTAACGCGCGAGATTCAAACCTGGCTCTGCAAATTCAAAACTTACCCGCGGCTGTGCTCTCAAAATATCCAAATAATTAACAAACGTATTGTTTTCAATTAAAACTATCCAATGTTTACGCGACGTATTAACAGAAACAAAATTAAGAACATTAAAGGTTGTACAAAATCATAGCATCTCCGTAAAACATTGGTACCAATAACTTCCCTAGAAGAATGGGTCAATATTCACTGGACCGAAATTTATTTGAGATAAGACTACGCTTACTGTTTCTCACAAATAAATAACATTAAAATATATCCTTTAAATTAAAATCAAAAAATAATAATAATAAGAACTCAACTATAAAAAAAGTATGTAACATCCAACATATTTACTATTTAAATCAAAATAATGAATATTAAAATTAACCACCTCTTTAAATATTAAACAAAATTTAGAAACAAAAAATATTTCCTTATCTTTTCAAAATTGATTTTATTAATAGTTCTAGTATATTACAAACTCGGGAAAAACGTTATACAATAAAATAATAAAGTTTATTTGTAACCAAACTTTTCCTAAAAAGTCTTGTGTCTGTTTATCTATATCTACATAAATATAATTCTCGCCATTTACATGTCCCACTTTTATTAATGTCCTGCGGACCGAAGCCGTAATTATGAGCGCGTATTTCGAATAAAATAATTTATATCATCGTCTTGCACCTTGTCATTTGACTGAATTTGACATAAATATTGCTCTCTGGACATTCCATTTTTTAAATATATTAATTAATCTACTGAGCTTCGCGTATCCAACTTAAATAGGTTCCTACTTGGTTAATAATAATTTTATTCGATACCGGAAGGTAGGTACTCCTCTGTGTCAATTAGAAAATATTTTAATTTTGTCCTGTTGATGACTGATGAGCTTCCACCCAGTATATTCCACCCAGGATGTATTTATGTCACAAGTAGTTTTTAAATCAATTAAGTGATTTTTTTACATATATATCTACGAATACTAACATCTAATAACAGCTAAACGCCTTTATTTAATTGTTTTTTAAACTCTCTTAGATAAACCCATAAATTAAATTTTAAAAAACATTGAATTAAGATAATACGAGAAATATATATTACAATATTTTCATAGGTGACTATCCTGAAAAAATAATATTTCAATAAATTAAATTGAATTGCAGAAGAGAAAAGATGTAAGTACGTAAAATTTTTATTTAGATACTTTATTTCCGCATTCATGTAGTACCTTCTCTTATACGTAGGTACTGCATAGGTACGTATAGATGACTTATATAAAATAAATTATATTTTTTGTTTGATAATGAAGTTAAATGAAATATGAAAGCAAAGTATTAGCTTGATCAGTAGTAACTTTTTACTTTAATAAAAAAGTTACTACTGATAATTTTCATGCGAAAAAAGGATGTTTGATCGTTGATAAAAATATATTTACTTCTCGAAAGTATATCCCGTAGTAAACTCATTTTACTCTCTAATATCCGATAGTAAAACGAGAATCGATAGTTTAATGTGGCGGACTTTTCACAGTTGTTCTAAAAGTCATCTGACACATTGATACTTTTAAAGTTGCAGTGTATGACAATTCAATTGCATTATACTTCAATATCTCGCTATTTTAGTAATGAGAGTTCGTCCGATGATGAACTCATTGTTTAATATACATTACCACATAACACGAAAAAATTTCGCCATCAAAGTTCATCCATTGATAATGCATACAATGAAGTATATTTCATAATTATTTGTCGCCCCTATAGACATCTTCATTTATGTTTTGACAATAGTAAATTTGACGTTCGAACAACCCGCAAACGATTTTAACCACGGCCTTTAGTAAAAAGTTACTAAAGTAAAAATTTACTACTGATCACACAATCCGCCCATAGTGTTTTTATTTTCCAAGACAAGAGTATATTTTTTTGAAATAAATTACTTGACATTTTAATGTCATAGAATAGTTTTTTAAATACGTCTTGATTTTTCAACTTGACGAAAGTTTGTGTTAATTTTTGAGTGAAGAATCGTCAAGAATGAAAAAACGAACATTTTTACACATCCTTTTGTTTGAGTTTAACTCAGGAAATTAGGCATCGGAGGCCACTAGAATCATTTAGCATGAATTTAACTATGTAATATAAGTTACTTCCGAAAGCTTTATCACTTTTGAGGCTTATTGTCAACAACCCCGTCGGCCCCAAATCAGGAAAAACGACCGGGAAAACGGCATCAAATGATTTTTCCGCATGATAGTGGCCATCCGCATACTGCTAAGATTACAAAAGTAGCTATTCAAGAACTTGGCTGTTACATTATTCCGCATCCACCTTTTTCTCGTGATCTTGCTCCATCAGAGTTTTTTTTATCTTTCCATTATCTATCTAACAATCTCCGAAGCTGCCCCTCAAAATTGGCTTGACGATTTCTGCTCTCCGATCCACTGGATTCCTTCAGGCGTGGAATAGAAAAACTGCCAAAATGTTGAGAGTCAATCGTAAATAATGCAAAATAATATATTATAAAATACTAATTTAATGTATTAATTAGTATTTAATAATATATTCATATACCTGGATCTCTATTTCCAATCCGGGGAAGTACATACCAATTGTGTTATAGCGCCAGTATTTTTCATGACAAATTTTCGAACCTATATGTTCGAATCCCGGTAGCGCAAAAACAATATTTTTCAACAAAATTGATTTTATATGTATATATTTATAATTAATATATTAAGTTTGTATTTAAAACATATTTATAATTAATATATTAAATTTTTATTTAAAACATCACAGACCTATGTTATGAATAATTACAACTTCACAATAAGAATGCGTTCTCCTTAAGAATATATTATTGATTAGTTTATATATTTTGTTTGTTTTAAAAAAATACATTTTCTATTTATTTAAAATGCTAAGAACTTATACATCAACCCAACGATATTATTATAGGAATAAAAGAGATGTGATAAAGATATTTACGTTTTAATTATTTAAAAATATATTTTTCGAATCGAACGGAGGCTCCACCCTGCTGAATGACTGAATGAAGCCCTAACTCGGTAATCTAGCGCACTTAGAATTTAATTAATTAAGAAGTATTACAGTGGTTGCAGGCTCTTGGAGTTCACCAGGCTCGGTGGAGACAACTATAGTATAGCTTCAATGTCTGCTAATCGGACTAAAACCGACCTGCAGGTAAATGCCTGACTTACAAATTCCGCAATTTCAGCCAATAAGCAAAATTTCACGATCGTGTAATGTAGGTAGCTAGCTATATCGGCGTCGGCTATTTTGTGTATCACTGGTATTATTATCTACTGTTATATATGGAGTGTATTTATATACCACGTACAATTATTTCGTCGGCCATAATGACATTTTATTACATTCGAAATAAAGAAACAGCATTTTTAAGATTTAATTTGACCAAACCCCACGATGAAAAAACCAGTCTAAGAACAAAAAATATAAAGGTAGGTACTGGCCATTGAAAATAATTGCGAATCAAATCGGCGTATTCAACCTATTGAACATAATATAGGCATATATTATTTTAATTAAGTTTTATGACTCAAGAAATTTCAGCTTGTCTCACGTGGTCGAACAGAACCGATGCTTCAATTCGTCCTGTGGAAATGGGAACGAAATAATATTTCATCCTGTGGAGGACGAGTAACAGTTCAGTTCGCTTCCTTTCTCACTCATTTCGAAATGTTATTAACTACCTCGTCTTACGTGGTAAAGGACCAAGTAATATTCAACTCCTCGTGGGTTGATGTGAGAAATATAACTACATTGTCTTATTATTTGTTAATAAACAACAATGATCCAAAAATAATTAAAATACCACTAGTGCAAGAGTGTAAAATTGAGTTACTTGAGATAGAATTTGGTAATATGATTATTTCGATTCTATATATTGGACAAATGTTGTATTATATAACATACATAACATAGTTGAAGGATCGGTGAGTCGGTCTAATCTAATGGTTAAGTTGTTCACTTAATGATTTAAGTCGAGGATAAATAGTCTTATTTTTATATTTTAGATAGAAAATAGTAAGTATATGTGATGTGACATGACGTACGTGTAAGTATATTTTTTTTAAACGGCCAAAATATTATTTTTCATTAAAGTAAAAAATAAATTAAATTAATTAAAAATCTATTTATTAATTCTCTTATACTTATAATCAACCTATCTTTTTGGAAAGTGAAAACTATAAATGCAATTAATTTTGCAAGATTTTGTATAATGCACCTAAATCTCTCAAAATGTGTGAAACTGCATTATTAAACTACGATTCAAAAACAATATACGGGTGTAATTATTTTTATGGATTTCGTTGAATTTCGGACGACTATATAACGTTTAATGGGTTGCTAGTGACATCTCCTAACCGTAGGCTCCATTTAAACACTGCCTTTTGGACACCACGTACTTAAAAAAAATGATAATTACGAACATTTTCATTTCAGTTATTAAAAAGAAAATATAAAGAAATATTCTTTAACATTTTCTTTTAAATTGGTCTGTAAAAAAAATATAGGTAAACAGTTATCTCAAATAAGAGAGTTTTATACAGTTTTAAAAAAAATTTCAAAGCGTTTTGACACAAAATAATATAAAAGATTCGAAAACAGTCAGTGTGAATATTCTTTCAAAAATCGCCTACATCTTCAAGTTACTGGTCATGATTATGGGATAAGTAGATTCGAAGAAATCTCTGCTTGAGGAAAAATTTGTGTATCGTGGCCATTGCTTTGTGAGTACGGTAAATTACGTTTAACCCCAAAGTGATTCGAATTTACCAACTCATTTTAAATATAATGGTTTAATCTATTTTGTGAATAAAATAAAATCTCAATAAAATATTCTTGAAGTAAAATCGTTAATTCTGAATTAATTAACGCAATACACGTTTATTACTATTTTATATCTAAATATTATTCTCATATACTCATGGTAGACAATTATTTAAACGAAATATTATTCGTACACGTAAACAATACATATAATAATGAAGTAATATTTGAGTGTATATCACATTTAGTGTAGATCGTTGTGTGCTAGCTATCATACAATAATTTTAAAATGATTATTTCAGAATATTTGGGTCCTAGTGAGATAGTCAATTATTTAACATTTGGTCACTATAATCCATATTTCTTATTATAATGGGATCAATAAATGGCTTTCTGTGGTTTCAAGATGGCGCAACATGACACATAGCGTGCGCCACAATCAATTTATTGAAGGACACATTCGATGAGCGCATAATTTCGCGTAATTGGCTTCCAAGATCGTGTGATTTTAATACCTTTGGATTATTACACCGATAAACCAGAGACGATAGGCGACTTGGTCTCAGCTGCTGCAAAAAGTGATCGAAAATTGGACTTCAATATGCGCGAAATCATATTTAAACACTGATGGCATAAAATTATCTTTTCAATAAAGCCAATACCATGGTCCTATACCTCTAAAAAAAGCACTCTTTACAATAAGTAACAGCGCGATTCTTATGGCCATGAAATTCAGAGTTCGCCACTGCTTTGAGTGATATACCATCTCACACTGCCAGCTCGCAAACCGTAAGAATTTCTTCGAAATCGGTGAAGCATGCAACTTTGTAAGGGTGCGCTGGCTCATCCCGCACCCTCTTATCCGCAGACTGAATGCAGACTTGTTTACCATTCGGATATACCTCCATACGCAGTAGACTCGTCATACATACTCGGGTGTATTCGAGTAGGATTCCATTGGCGGAGTAGACAAATAATATCAGTGGTGTGCAGTAGGTATAAACTTAGGTTATGCTGTTAACATATAATACTATGTAATATACTATATGCTACATTGTATATAGGTTTATAAACTTTCGTTTAACCGACGTCTTTAGGCAAAATGAATCCATCATAAAAAAATGCATTATTTTCGAACGCAAAGAACAATCATGAAAACAACACGTTAAGTAAGGTAGTAAAATTTGCGAATTAGTAAATGAGGGAGTAGATGCTTTGATAAGCTTTAAGCCAAGTTTAAAACCTTCCAAATGTCATTCTGTTAGGAAACAGCATAAGTAAGGATACATGGATCAGCTGATGGATGGTACAACATGGATCAGCTGATTCATTTCTCACTCTGCCTAGTAGAATTTTCAATTCGGTAGGTAGCAATTGTATGACTTGAATAGATCGATAGATTAAAACAGTGGCTAGCAATTGTAGTAACTATAAATGAATAATAACCCAGTGGAGGATTACAGCGCTCCGGTGCGCCGCGCGGTAGCATCCAGAACTACACAACTAATGATTCTACCGATACATAGTGGGCGCTAGCGAAATTATAACATATGAATTATTTAATTTATATTTGTTTCCCAGAATTTTTAGTAATGCACAGTTATTTTGCTTGTATGCAGTGCCCGCCCCTGCCTACTATTATACGAGTATATTCAACTCACAACCTCAACAGTGCTGTAACCAGGCAGGTGGAACGAGCGCACAGACATTGGGTCCATGATGAAGGATCCCAATATTCTTATATATATTTTATAAATTATTATTTTTATTATTAAATACACGAGAATAACCTTCTACATATCATGTGTACATAAAAAATTTATTAGTAATTGTTATATCGTATTTGTATAAAATCTTGCACAGGTCACGTGAATTGTCATGTGTCAATCATGTGACGATCACCAAAAATTACTCTCCGATTCACTAAATTACATTTTTACAACTACTCATATACATAATATACAAAAAATATATTGTTCTCAACCATGTTCAGTATATCATATATCCTGTTTAGAGAACTTTGAAAAGTGTTTCAAAAAAATGACACAGGTTATAACTTTATCAGAAACGATTATCTACAATATTTTGAACTACAATTTGGTGCTGAACGTACCTAAATAAACAATGATTCTCTAGATATGTATGGTATCTTAATTCTTGATATAAATATAAATTTGCAGCAACAAACGGTTCGGCGAGAGTTCAATTTTTATAACTGGTTCGCGCGGACCGTTGCGACCTCACACGGGGGATCACCGGTTAATGGACACTGTGAGGCTGAATTAATATGAAGGGGTGAAAGTTAAATAATTATAAATAAAAAAAAAATCACAAACGTAATTAACTTTTTGTATATTTCTGACATTATCTCATCGTGTCAACTAACAGTCACTCACAATGACGCAGTCGAATTTGTTTAACGGATTTTAAAAAAAAAATATTTTTAAATATCTAGAATTGAACACACGACCTTGGATCATCGTACTTATTTTTACATTATTGTTTTCACAATATTTTTTTTTCTTATGCAACTGCTGATATTTTTTTTTTGAGATCAAATTATAAACTAAATAATATTGTTTTTAACTATTTATTATTATCCATTGATGGTTTAGTGTTTTAACAAAATTTTAAAAGTTTTTAAATTGACGTAAAAATTTGACTTATTAGATCTTGACAGACTATTGTAATCCTAATTCAAAGGTAACTGTATATTTTTTCAAATTTAAACAATAACATTTATAAAGCTTAATTAAGTAAGCGCACAAGAAAATCTCTAAAATCATAGCTAGATTTAATTAAGCGTTTTATATTTTCTGTAAAATAATGAATCTGTAAATATTTGGCAATACAGACCTTAGCAAACAATTTCAGTCCCAATTCAGCGTTATATATTTTTTAATTTAACCAGTAATAAAGGTTAAGTGGGCATACGAAAAAATTTATAAAATCAAAACTAGATTTTACTTCATATCTTTTCTGTAAAATAATGAAAATGTCGTGACAACAATTTAACTTTTGCTCCTGGATATCATAATCATTTTAATGACGTACAATAGGTATAATAGTTTATTCAACAATAATAATAAAGATCTGATATGAAATAAAATACATATGTACAATTGTTTCGTAAGATTATGTAAAAACAATGCGTGGAGCAATTAAACATGTTGTAAATGAAACATCTTTGTGCCTTGATTTTTATTGAATGAAAGTTATTTAAGAGGGTTTTTTTTTTAAATTGTATTTAGGGACCTCATGGAACTCGGAAATCCGTGACTAATCCATTGACTTTATTTACCGTTGTGGTCCAATTCACTGGGCACTCGGTCATCTTTTCAGGTCTAGCTTAACATTATCCACCCCCTACATCTTGATTTATTTAGATTATTATTGTAAAAAAGAACGGTGTTTGATTTTCCAAAATAGGTTCACTACAAGTCGAGATACAACATTGAAAACGATAATTGGAAAAATTTCAAGGTTATATTGTAATTGCTCGTAAACCATCAGGGTGATGTAAGTGGGAGGGGTATTATTCGGCGCGCGTGATTTTCGGAATTTCCAGTCGCAATGAGTCACTGGTCGGGAGCGCACCGCGCGTTCGCGGTTGAGCAATATTTAAAGTGCGATGATTTATTGGTCTATGCGCGTCGCGCTTTTTGTACTCACTTTAATATTCGACGAGTAAGTGATGGGCTGAGCACGCAACTTATCTGGTGTTGAGTTCAAAAGTTCAGACAAGAAGGGACAATGGTTAACCAAACTTCTCCAGGACCATCAACGTCAGCAGCGACGCCAGAACATGTGTCTCATGTTCGACGTAAAATTATGCGCAATCCGGGTAAATCAATGAGGAATATTGCAGCCTATACTAGAATAAAAAAATCAACAGTGCACGTTATTTTGAAAAAGAAACTACAGTTTCACCCATGCAAACTGTAAATTATGCAGTTTCTCAACGAAACTGACAATTTTTAAGTGAAACCTAAGCGAGAACGATGTTGGAACGTTTTGGAACAGCACGAACGCTTGGAAACATATTGTTTACTAACGAGCACATTTTCATATCGATAGCTATGTTCATAAACAAAACATAACTGGTGCCCCAACAACCCGAGGGAACGCCATCAAAAACGTTTGCATTGTCCAAAAACGACAATGTGTTGTGCAATTTCTGCCCGAGGGATAAATAGCCCTTATTTTTTTAACCAGCGAGAGACAGTCACTGCTGACGTGTATTACCGAATGATCGACGAACTTTTGGTACCGCAACTGCAGCTGTTTCCCGAGTGCAATAACAGAACATAATTTTAGCAAGATGGGGCCACTCTAAACACACCTAGAGTTTCAATGGAGAAACTGAGGGGAATTTTTCCCAATAAATTAATTAGGAAGTACGGAGACATACCCTGGGCATCTCGGTCACCGGACCTTACACCGTGCGACTTTTTTTGTGAGGATACCTTAAGTTGAGAGTTAACAGCAACAATCCTTGAAGAATTCAGGCCCTACAAGAAAATATCCACCGTAAAGTTGCTACCATTGAACCAACGCTTTGCTTTCGCGTATTCGCTAAATTAAGTGTCCGATTGCAAATGTCTTGGGTGAAATGGAAGGCATTTTGACGATATTGTTTATAAAACGTAAAATAAGCATCGTTAAACTCCATTATGTATAAATAAAATATAAGAATAACACTGTAGTTTTTTTTATTATAATATTAAACTTGAAAAATTTCCGCTGGACACCCTATAAGTTACATAGTTGATATCCCATTGCACGGACTGGTGCTAGGGTGGGAACAGCGCCAGCGGCAGATTTAGACAAAATTTCGTCTTTAATTTTATGTTAGAACTAGTGATGGTTTAACTGTTAATGTGACTGTGATTGGTAACTGATTATTTGCAATTCTTCTGAGCAATCACTAAAAACTTCATCTCCAATAGTTAAATCTCAGTTAGCAATCATTGTTAAATTCGAACACAATCACAGTCACAATAACGGTTTCCCTAGTGCGAACGAGAAAAGTAGTACTTTTAAAATTAGCAATATTAACTTGGTGGTTAAGATTCATATTTTTTATTTATTATGTTAAGTTAGTTATGACATCCTGAAGAAGAAGGAAAAGTGTTTTCCGAAACCGGTAGATGTTTTTTAAACTCAATTGTGGTTAATAAAACTAAGAAAATAAATAAAAAATAGAAAAGTAGTTATATTTTTTTTAAATACAGTTTAAATTGTAATAAAGTTAGATTTACTTATTGACTTACCTAAAAGTATTGACTTTTCTACATTTACTTGGTAAATATAAAAGGTATCTCTATCCAGGATCCAATGTTTTGGTTACAAATTTCATTGAAGATTAATATTATAAATACGGTCCTTCGTATTCAAAGCGTCATCTCTCGCATTTAGACGCCATCGTACACACGAGGACAGGGTTTCCGCACACTTCCACCATTAATCCGCCACACATCCATCTGTCATCAATAAACATGCAGTGACTTTGCCACCACATTGTCGTGGCTATTGTAAACAACTATGATCGGAACAACGACACGGGTTACGAGTTGTGTTGTCTTAAAAATATTTTTTTCTATAATTAATTTCAATTAAATTGATATTCAATTGAATTGGAGTTAAATATATTTGATGCTTTATCCTGTATTTTTCTAGAACACTTGCAATCGGTCGATTTTCTTTATTATCAAATCTTAATCAATAAATATTAATTTTCCAATTATTATTCTATCGTTAATCATTTTATTTTTCTTCTTGCAGGCGCGTGCTGTTCATACATTCAAAAAAGGTGTACATAAATATATTTTTGGATGAATAAATCTGTTTAAAATATTTTTTGATGTAATATTAAAAGAATAATACGATAATACAATCAGAAAAATTGGATTTTTTTACAAAACTTCTAGTGGTAGGTATAAATATATGAATCAAATATATATATATATATATATATTTGATTCATAGTACAGTGCGTTATATTATTATAATCGGATAATATTGCCGCAAAGTATATTTCGGTACCCTGCCTACTACACTAATATTTTACCGTATTATAGCAGATAGTGCTTTTCCGGTATAGTAATAAACAAAGTATAATGTTCAATATACAAAAAAATATATATTAAGATTAAACATAGTAAGTAAAATAAAAAACAGTAAGTAAAGTAAGAGTAAGTAAGTAATTAATACACAAATATAAAGTGAACTTATGTAAAATTGTAATGTTCAATATAAAAAGATTTTAAAAAGCTGAATGTATAAACGATTATATTAATGCATGGACTGCACGCCAATGGAAACATGTTTCATACATTTTAAAAATATCGGTTTCAAATATTTCTTCGAATAGTAATAAATATGTCAAATTAAACAGCGATTGTGATGACAACAAATGTTAAGGTGCGTGTACACTGACAAAACTTCGCCTTCAAAGATTTAGCAGTAATGTTCGATATGTATCAGTTGATCATTCGTTTTGCGTACAATAACGACAAATGACAGATCGCTCCACGCTCAACTCTGTACTGTCCATTCGAAACATATTTCATTTGTATCTGTCAAAGGTCAATATTTCTACCGTTATGGTGCGTTTATACGAATGAAACTTGTCTAGAGACTCGTATGAAGGTCCACAAATCACAATGAAGAAGATAAAAGGCAGAAGACGTTTACTAAAAGCAAGTGATGTGAACTCAAAAACTGGGCGCCAATGCAAGGTATTAGAATATAAGTACGGTTTCATCTATTAAACCGTACGAATATAATAGTCAATATAATACTCATACTTTCATATGGAAAAAAATGTTTTTCGGCATTTATATGCACTTGCACTTCCTTCGCTTTACACCCTTGGTCGAGTCCCTAATTAAATCAATGCAGCCAATGCGGTGCACTGGGGCCCACATTATGTAGGGTCTCAAAAGATCTGCGCTTTACAAAACTTATGATATTAATATTTTTCCTGGGCTAATAATTTTGAATGTCCATCACAGTACAAAATAAAATTAAAAATCATTTCTCAAACATATATTTGCATGCATGACATGCAACAATGCATTTAGAAAATACGTGAAAACATTACCGATTTAAACCGTTAAAACCGTTTAAACATTACCGGTTAATAGATTGGGTCAAGGAACAGATCAGACATATTTTTTTTCAGCTACCATAGCACATAATTGCTGTAAAACATAAAAAAGTATGTTTTTCACGAAAGTGTGCATATTTTAATCGTATTATTTAATGAATATAACCGCTTAGTAATTAATATTCTTACATTTTATATACAATACATGTACAGGGGGTCTTTTCCATTTTGGATTGAGACTCAATTTTTTTAGTTACGCCACTGCACTAACCCAATATAATAGCGTGATACTACTATACACAAAGATGTGTTTTTGTAATACAGGTGAGAATTTTTTTTTTAAATTATATTATTCCATTTCTTGATGTGGTTGATTTTAAAAATTAATTGTCCGTTGCGCTCGGAAAAGTATCGATATCAAATGTGTTGTAAGGCGTGAACCTATTGGGCTCCATTGCAAGGACTGCGTTGGCTTTATCACGACACTGCTAAAGGCAGACATTAATTTATATAAAAACATCCTGATAGCTTCACGAGATCATTTCAAAAGTGGATCATAACCGACATAAATTATTTTCTTTCGGACTGGTATTCATCGGCCTGTCCGACACGGCAGGCAGGACAGGGACCTCCTTTGCATGGACCCCGAACGAGAAGAACTCTCGCGGGTGGGCAAGCAGTCTCCGGGACCCGTGTATTTGCCACTCAAATTTGGACAGTAGTGGAGCACACACCTGGGCTCTCAGAGAACTTCTCAATTTTATTCCCTTTCTTATTTTTAGTTATCAAATCACTTGGAAAAATGCTACAACTCTGTTTTCTCACCATGATTTTTTCTTTATTGTATGTAAACCCACTATCCTAGTTTATCCTGAAAAAAAAATGTTTTCAATAAATATAACTGTTACTCAAAAATAGACAGATTATATGCGTGTAACGTTAATATTCGAATATTTTCAAAATTGATTTTATATGTATATATTTATAATTAATACATTAAATTAGTATTTAAAACATCACAGACCTATGTTCTGAATAATTACAACTTCACAATAAGAATGTGTTCTCCTTAATAAGAATATTTTCAATCAAATCTTGTTAATTTTTAATGGTTTCTCCGAATATTTCGAAAATTCCAATGAAATGGTTCGCGCTTTCGATTTCGAAATAAGTGTTATACATCACCATTACGTATCATCGAAATACGGATGTTAAAATCCAATATATATATATAAACCAAAAAATATGACTTCTTCAATATTTACAAAATTACTTTAAGGCCTCTTATTATATTAATAATTATACAAAATACTTTGTTTAAATCACTATTTATTAATTATTCTGTATGTTTCGATACATATGAAGCATACATGCATACATTCTTCAGAAAAGAATGTATGCTGAAATTAAAAATACAAACACAGATAAAAACAAAACTATAAAACGGTGAATAAGTAAGAACTAATATGAAAACAAATTTAAAAGGTGACTATTTGCAAAGAGGATTTGGTTATTTATAATATTAAGCTTAATAATACTAATATAATAGTGCTTTATGTGCACTGTCAAAATCAATGTTCAATGTGCATTAGACTCAATTATTTAGGGTGGTAGGGGAAAAAATTAACCCGAATAAAAAAAACCCTGATAATACAATACAAAAAAATGTAAAAAGAACGTTATGGTCGCTCACTTGTATGGGGTGGCCACTGAAAGACTGAATGATATAAAACTAAAATAACTTTTCAATAACACATGGTATTTTAATTTTTTATTCAAAAATATAATTAATAGGTTATTTTCAAAATTATGCGTGAAAAACAACATCCCTGAAATAACCCCCATTTTCCTGTTCAAAAATACAGGCTCTTTCCACTACATTTCCTTTGACCGCAAAGTTTAATTGATCTTAACTGGAATAGAATAAATCAATGAATTTCACTCGTTGCTGGACATCATACATAGCCATTTTAATCACCAAGGTATGCTCTATAACCTAAAAAAAATATTATAAACGAATAAGTGATGACTTTTTCAAACCCTACAGCCTTTCAGTGGGCACCCTTTTTTAACAGTAAACACCGAATCTAAGCGCGCCCAAATATTAATTTAATTAATTGCACACATGTCATCGACTGGAAATCCCAGTCGATGACATGATCGCAATTTCACCAATCTTATTTTCCATATTTCATTTCTCTAGTTTAATTTTGTAGTACTTACATAAATCAATATGAGCACGAGAATCATACAAAAGGAAGAAATGGAATGAGACTGCCATTCAGAAAAAAGTCGTATCTCGGAAATCGATGATGTACAGAGAGATTAAATTTTTAATGAAATGTCAGAGGTCATAAGAAAGGAGACAAAATTATATAAACTTATAATTAAACTTAGCAACTATTTATTTATTTAATTCTTAACATACATAGCATACATAAGCACTCCTATATATGCTCGAATATAAACAAGACTAAAGTATTTGTTTTTATTAAAACTTATCTTTTACATATTTGGTCAGTTTCATTTTAGATATATTTAATTTCTCCTCCTTTCTTACGTTTTCTGATATTTCATTAAAAATCTTCATCGCACTATACATCGTCGATTTCTGAGATTTCGTCTTCTTCCTGAATGGCAGTCTCAGTCTATCCCTTCCTCTTGTACTATGCTCGTGCTCATGTTGATTTGCTTCAATATATCGTGTAAATTCTGCTGATATTTTTGTAAATAAATACAATTATATTAAAATGTATATTCTGCTTAAATGTCATCATATTCAAATCTTTCAGCATTACTATGCGCTATGTAAGTTATAGATATGTATATAAAATATAAATTATACGTTTACGTTTGAGCATGTATGTACTGGTTTAAGAATAAATAAACATTATTATTTCGAAATGTTATTAAATTTTTTATTAAACTATTTACTGTCTTGCAATCCGATTAAAGCGATCCCTGATAATCGTGAGTATTGTATGTTGAATACTATGTGTCGTATATTAACGTTGACTCGCATGTCAAATGATTCACCTGTTAGAAATTAATATGACAAAATAATTCAAGGCCGAAGAAGCGGCGGTCTCTGGCTGGAGTAAAAGGATACGACGGGACGCTGTCTATGAATTTTTACTTTTTATTCATCCCAATACCCGCCGGGTGGTCAGCGAACTTCGCCGTTGCCATCTCAAGGATTTATTTATAAAACGTGACACTTTATTGAACGAAGAAGTATGAAGAACGTACCACTACCCCCGCACGCACTAGCTGAGATTCAATAGACGTTCAATGATGGTACACATACATACAATCTACTAATACCGCCGACAGCATCACAGAGGGAAAGATTCGCAGCAGTGTATTCCTATACTTTAGTTGTCTGAAACATGTTTTGTCTCTGTGATTCCTCTATCTTCTTAAAAAATGCACACTCTATGAATACTAATATTTATAAACAGTTTAAAGAATACCTTAGCAGTGCAACTGTACAAAATACACATTTATTTTGATGATAGGAGATATTGGCGGTCAGTGGGGTATCCAAAAGAAGGGGAGGAGTTTGCCTATATTTTGCGCAGAGTCCTAGAGAAATTTTTTTTTTATGATTAGCAAAATCAACTTTGTGGGTAAAATCCATTATTTTAGATTGTCAACTTTGTTTTATTAACCACTTAATGGATGAAATACATCTACCGGTTTTGAAAAATATCATTTTCATCTTCAGGATGTCACTAACTAATCAAAAACATATAATATATATAATAATATAATGGTTTTTCAGTATTTTCTAATCATTTGTTAGAAAATACTTTTGATAAAAATTTGGGATTGTCTATTTTATATGTAAACAATGTTGGTCTTAAATTAAATAATTTGGAATCATTGGAAATAAATAAACCGTTTAAAATTAACCAAAATATTATAAACCATCAACCAAATTTAACCATCCATAAAAGTCGCATTCAAAATTTTTTTTTCTAAAAATTATTCTAACAATTTTTTATCAAGTAACAATTTAAGTTAGGTACTAAATTTATTTTTAAATAATTATTGTTTTTTAAAAATAGATTCTGTTAAAGAAACAATATAACATGTTTTTGATTAGTTGATGACATCCCGAAGAAGAAAATGATATTTTTCGAAACCGGTAGATATATTTAATTCATTAAGGGGTTAATAAAACAAAGTTAATAATCTAAAATAATCCTAGAGAATTACTATACAAAATTTGGTTTAGATCGTCAAAGAGTAGGTACAGCATTATACAGAAGACATAGACACACATTTAATTTTATAATTTTATAGCTACATTTTTTGAATATGTAAAATATAACAGATCAGTAAATGAATAGACATGAAATAAAGTGTAGGAGAGGGGTTTGGGACATTAGTTGCGGGATGAGGGGCATTCTACACATATTCTTTGTGGAAACATAAATCCAATAGTTTATGACACATTTATGCAATAGTAAAAGTATTTACTCTTCGAAAATTAAATCTCTTCTGTGAACAAGATGTATTTTTTTACATTAATGCATATTATATTGTCAGCGTTTAAATTTTCTTTCCAATCGAGTCATATATTTTTAAAAATTCGAGGAGCTATTTGATTGCGTAAGTGGTACCAAAGTGATCACGTGGGTGATACCAAAATGAAAATATTGAAACGAGGAATTTGCGTTAGTTCATGTCTACATATTTGGTAGTCTGTGTAAAATACTGAGGATTTTCCTGGCGTGTTGCTCAGTTTTCGGATTTTTCAGTTACCGAAACTAGAATCGATGTATAAGATGACAAATGTGACCGCAGTAACTGGCCCTCTTATGTTTATAACAGCTTCTTAACAGGACCGCACTTGGATCAGTTGTACCGATTGGTCTCGGGTCAGAGATCTCTTGTATATAATACCTAATGTACTATAAATTCTCGCATCGTAGCCGCATTTTCTAGTACAGGCACTACCTCCCAAGATACAAAATATCTTTAAAACGCGAGTGCCGCATTATAAAATACAATATTAAATATAATTTATCACGAAACTATGATCTACGGCGGGTTGACAGGTTGTTAAATGTCAATAATAATATGATGAAGTGAGGAAATGATCTTATAAAATATCATTTTCCAGGAGATCTAAAATTAATATTATGATGCGAGAAGCTCGCGGGTCCAGCCATTAAATGTTGCAACCGGCTGCTTTTCTAACCCGTTACGGTAAATAGGTAAGTATTACACCCGACCTTTATTACAAAATCTTATCTGATAAATTATACAACCTCATAACTCGCTAAAAATTGTTTAACGGATAATGAATATTAAATATGCAATTATTAATAACATTTCGTGCTTTCACGTGCCATCCACCAGGGCCCAGGGCCGCCAGATTCTATGAACATAAGACGCTCGCCTAGAACGTTAAATAAACCGAATTGAAAAATACTATATTTTAATTAATTAGATAGATTACTTAGACTGCTTATAAAATTTAAACAAAAAAGACCAAAAACTTTTTTTTCTCTATGACGTCCAGATCATTATATTACATTAAATACAATTTAATATTTATAAAAGAGAAATATAAAAAACTATGTAACACCATTTTTCTACTTATGTCATTTCAGTGCTAATAAATCGGCGTTTATTTTTATAACAACATTCCTTTATAGCTTGCATCAATATAAAAATCCTTAGTACTAGTATTAATAATACATTTCATTTACATGCAAGCATATTGGCCGCTTCCTACGTCGCTAGGTATAATGTAAATAATTATTATGGATCGTTAATTGATTTTTTAATACCTTGTCTACTACCCCAATTTTCTTAATCCGGCTCTGCCCATCATCATGGCGGATCGCTGCGTATATTGTTTCGGAAGTCGAGACGGTATACCACATTAAAAAAATAACAAAAATCCCCTAAAACCATCTATATACTCTCATTTCCACTGTACTACATACTTCCGTGTTACAAGATAGGTACCGGTTATGTTACCAGTTACCATAATGAATTTATTGCTAGTCGCGAATCCCTAGAACGATTCGGATTTCTGATATATGTTCTGATATATAGGACATATATCCTCTGATATATGTCCTATATATTTCTGATATATGTTAGGGTATGTTTTAAATACTAATTTTCGAGTATCATTATACATTTATTAATTAAACTAGCGACAAATGTTCTACTGCATCAATTTATATGGGGTATATGTGAAAATTAGTGCTTACAAATATTGCGTTTGATTTATTGGAGCCTACCTTGATCGCCACAAAGTGTTTCCAGAATCCCTACTTCCGCCACCTATTTGGCTACTTCACATCATTTCGCAGCTCAGCATACAGTCTGTAGATGGTCATAGTTGGGCGCTGGGAGTCCCGTTATAAGAAGAGAGATACTAGTTCACTAATGGTGCATTCTCAAAATATCTTCAAGTCAATTGAATCTTCTGAACTTTCCTATCTACGTTATGAGGAGTTGCTACATCCTCATCTCTGTATTCATTAAAGTTGAATTCATCCCTGGAATTCTGCAAGAATATTTGAATTCAGACATTTATTTACGAAACTTACTTAAGGAGCTTAATAAAGTAAGCTTACCTACATGCGTATAGGATTGTTCTAGGTTTTTATCGGAGGCAATGTTTCACAATTATTATTAATTGGCGCAGAATGCCCCTATAATTTTTTTTTTTATTTCCATCAACGCCCTTGTGAGCTTTTACATAAGAATAATTTTTTTAATATAACAGTACATTTTTAAGTAACATTTCAATATAACAGTTAAGATATAGCAGTTTAAATATAACATAAAAAAAAACTAAGTATAATTTACGTACAAATATTTCTTCAGTTCAGGTGTGCTTCTGTAACGAAAAATGTCAACGAAATTCAACTTGTTACCAAGCCGATGCATCCGCGATATTGGTGAGTTAACAGCATAATTATTTATATGTGTACCTACAAAGAACACTTCATGTTGTCTCGTTTGAGTTGGTGCTTTATACGAAATCATCTGTATCAACTCAGGGCAGTCCAACATGCTATTGATAATTTTATATAGATATACTATATCGCTCATATCTTTTCTCCAGGCTAATTTTTCAAATGAAGAAGACTCATTAAATATATGCAATTTAAAATTGATAAATCTTAGAAATTTATGTTGCACTCTTTCGATTTTTATAATATGTGACCCATAGTGGGGTGACCACAAAGTTAAATGTTGACTCCAGATTATTCTCGAGGACACACAGCAATACTTGATTATCCGTGGTCGCACTAACCAGATTGTGGATTAATTGAATAAAACGTATTGATTTAAATACTTCTTTTTTTCTTTTATCAACTACATTATATGAACCAAAAAATTATACTGGCGAATTTACGGACTTTTCATGACTGAAAATCTCAGTTGATGACGGGCTCGCAAAATATTGTTTGGGCACGCTTAGATTTGGTGTCAACTTTTGATGCAAGCGTGCGGGAGCATCACATTTAATTGTAACTATAAATTACGCGTACTTAATGGTAAATTTATTATTTTTTATTGACTCTTTAATTGTTTATACACCAATTTTATACATAAAATTTTGTATTTGAAATTATTCGTTTATTTCGGGATCAATTTTTTCCCAATCACTATCAAAAACATGATTAAATATTCGGGCATTAAAATGATTACATTGCAAATTCGGCCTATTTCCTCGATGTGCCCCTATATTTTCTCGATAAAACGCTGATGATAAATTGTAGGTGCATAAAAGTAAGCATGCAAATTTATCGATTCCCTTGTTAAAATACCGGTCTCGTTGTTTGGTGACACCTCGTAGAAAGGCTAATGGTTAAATCGATAAGCGGAAAACAATGCAGTAGGTAGGTATCATTTGCGTTTATTCCCGTCCGCCGGGCCAATAAAACGAACAGGTGTGGGCGAATATTGAGAACGCAATGGAATCAAGCACGGAACAAAATGCATTCAAGTAGAAATACGTGAGATGCAGATTGCATCTCGGGCAGTTTAGATTATGCAGGCCTAGTTTGAGCTTACATAAAATCGACTTCTAGTATGTTAATAGATACCTTCACTTTATTCACTTTGTATTTGCTTACCTACAAGGCAATTTTTATACATATATTTTTTTACAGTGATCTCGTTAATGGTAATTTTCAACTCCCGGTTAACTTATATCATCTTCTTTCCCTTAACTCGCCACATTTAATCTATGTATCTATTTTTTTGAACGATAATGGTATTGACTTGTAATATAATATTTTCTATTTTATAATATTAGCAGGTACTAATACTGCGGGCAGCAAATTTCCTCATAATAAATAAAGAAAACTTAATTAATTCATTCCAAGATACAAAAATAATTAATACAAATATACATACATTTTTTACACTTCATTATTATGTACCTTTAAATTTATAATAAAAGATGTAATCGAATTTATTAATTATCCATATCGGAATCGCTGATGGCTCAATAAAATATATTCTTTTTGTGGATCTCTAACCAGAAACCTATATATTTATTTTCACTTGCTTTTGGCTCTTTTTGAGGATTTGATGAAAATGTGACATCGCATTGTCGTTGAAAAAATGTATCTCTCGCACTGCTACAGCTTTACCCGGGTGGTGCTTTTCTACGAAAGATTTATCGATTCTATAAAGATTTATTTATTGCACTATTTATCATATTTTACTAATCACCTTAATATCATTTGAAGTGATTTCTCAGCCTTTTTCTCCTCATCCTCAGACGAGATCGTCTCTGTAGCCTCATGCCGTTGCTCGTGATGCAGAGTCTTTAATAATTCGGTTCCAAGGACACAATTTCATTGACAGTTGGCGGCTCTTGTTCATGAGCAAACACGTTAACGCAAATAGGTCACAGTTTTCTCCACGCCGAATTGAGGATTGTCTTAATTACCCCACCCCATGCTTTGTCGATGATTGTGAGGCAGCTCACGATATTAAAATGATTTTTCCAATAGGCTCTCTGGCTTAGATTTGTTTCTTCGGTCACTTCGAAACACCGCTGAAATAGTGATTTGGTGTAAAGTTTTTTGAAGTTCGAAATGATCCGCAGCACGCCGACTGGGGCATTGGAAATGATAGTGCAAGAGCGTGTATATCACTGTCCGTCACCGCTGTTATTAGTGGCATCTCTGGCGCAGAATACGTACTACACGTGTAGCTCACTGTCCGCTACTGACATCTATGGCGCAGAATATATACTACATAAATAAATTAAAAAGTTTTAAGTTACGTAATAGGTTTTTTGCTCGTAAATTTGAACGTATAATTTCTATATCCTTATTTTAGTTATTTGTTTAAATTATTATTTATTACTTCCTTTGTATGTGTTCATTGCTATTTAAGCGAAAGATTTTAATTTATTTTTTATTATTATGATGTTATGTTTATTAATGCCGTGAATGTATAATTTTCATACATTCACAATATTCCTTGATGTTAATTAATTAATATTATTATATTACAATTAAAAGAATTGTCTTTTTTTATCTTTGAAAATAGTAATGTTATAAATTTTTACTAATTTTAAGTTGTTTTTTGGTCTGTTATATTATATTGATTGTTATAATTAAGATAAATGTTAATGTATAATTGATATATTTGTACTACAATAAATTAAATTAATACTGTGTATGAATTGAAATGCTACTTTGTTTATTAATTTTAGCTATATTTTTTAAATATGTATCCTTCATTTAACAACAATTATCATTTGTATATTTATCCTTTCAAATATAAATGTTCTACTTTTCACTTTGTTGTTATGTTATGTATGTAAAAAAAAAGTTTGTGTTATTAGATTTCAATTATCAAATACTTGTACTAATATTAATAATATTCCCCAGATTATTTCATTTATGTTCATTGTTTAATATATTTATGTTTATTTCATCTGTACGTACTTGTAATGGCTAATTACGCCTAATTGGCAAAGGCCACAATAAAGAGAAAAAGAAACAAGGATGGAAGCATAGAATAGATAGTTATGTATATGGATGGAAGTATTGAAGGGCATGAAAAATATTTATTAAACACAGAAATGCACTTCGAAGATCTTACATTACAATTATGAAATATAATTGTTTAGGATTGCCCATCTTTGTCACATTTGTGATAGGTGTTTATTTATAAATATCCAAAATATCATAATATACTAGGTATTACTTATTAACTAAAACCAAGCGCATGCAGTGTGAAAATTCTACAATTGGATGACCCTTACTGGGATTCAAATACATTAAGATGCTCCTTTCATTTCAATGATGTCTGATGCTGCATTACGTCTAAAAATTTGTTTAAATATTATATTTATTTCATTTTCTCAGAATTTAGAATAGTTGTAGATAGAACGTTACACTAAAATAAAGTTGAACACTCGTAAATTTTATTGAAATGTCAGATGTACTAGGTATAATTGATTATTTTTGTAGATCTAAAAAGTCGTACACTAGAGTGATAAGATAAATTTTATGGAACTTAACCTGGTTACAGAGAGCATTGTAAACTTGTAGGTTTACCATTTACTCCGTGACCACTTCTGTAGAAATATTGAAAAAATATATAAATTAAAGTTGCTTATCTCTTAAACTGTTGATATTTTTCCCAACGTGATATAACATTTTGGACAACTGGCTATGTAACATCATGTACCAAAGACAGAACTATAACAGATTTCGCATACAGTTACAAATAAAACATAAAGCCATAATGTTTTGCAAAATAGTTACAAAAAAATAGTAAAAAAATATTAGTTTCCTTTTTATTTTTAATATTAAAAAATATTCAACAAGATGTAGATAAACATATCTACTTTATAGACATTTGTGTATATTATGGAAAAAAATGTATTAATTTTTTATTAAGTTACTGCCATCTCTATGCACAACATGCAAACTAAATCAGTGAGTATACTGTATCTGTTAATGATGGTTAAATTTTAATGATGATTGGTAACTAATTATTCAAACAATGACTGGTACACAAGAAAGTAAATCTCCCGCAGTTAAATCATAGTAATTATAGTAGTTAAATCTCAGTTTAGCAATCGTCATCATGGTTTACCATCACTAGTATCAGGAGATATCTACCCATGAAGAAACCATTATAATCATTGAATGAGGTACAGCTGAACCAAACTAATATCCAGAGTCCCTCAAGAGTTCCATACCCATTCCCTTTGGATTCAAATAATCATTTGGATATCAAATAATTCATTTCTTCTGAATAATGAAGGTATGTGGCAACATGTCAAGTCCAATATTAAAAACATACTTCTTCAAACGATTCACCAGTGCTTGACGCAACAAAATTACAGATATTTAATTTGATTCGCAGTCAAACTCTCCTTTTCCATCAAAATTAGGCAAGAAATTTGAATATTAACGAGCCTTTAAAAATAATGAATAACTTTTAAATCTCCATACTTTGTTGAAGCTTATTACTTTCCTGCGATTTTTCAAGTTTGAACTCAAGAGAGGTATTCAGGATTGAAATTTTCCTGTTGATTTTATCTTTGATGTCAATTTTTAAAATTTGTTTAATATTTTCAAATAGTCAAAGGTTTACAGGATGTTCGTGCCATTTTAGAAAACGAAACACTAGAAAAAATTTAGTTTAATATAGGTTATGTATTTAAATATAAAGATTTTAATTTCTTTATTAGATTAAACAAATTGCAATATTTCATAAACAAAAAACCGGATATAAAATCAATAGAACTGTTGCACACAATTTATTTATAAATTACGAGATTCAGTGAAAATTGTTAAAATTATTTTAATTAGAAGTTTCAAGGGTGAGTAGAAATATATAATTCGCAATGCGCTGACAATCATCGTCGAAATAACAACAAATCTTATAAAACGCACTGCAGAATTTGGTATACATTATGATATCACTTCGGCTGTCGTCTCTTGCGAGCTCTAAGCGCGTTGATCTATTATGATCAGAAACAGCACCGTGATTGGCTAGGGGTGGAGCTAGCTACAGATGTTTACGAAGGGATGATGAATGTGTAGTCGCGCAAGTTTGAATTTAAAAACACGTGAATATGTGAATTCCGTAATCAAATTATTTACTTTAGGTACAAAAAATGCATACGAACTACGAATAATAAGGTTTTACAAATTATCGGCAGATTTTAGTATGAAATGAAAATGTGAATTATGTAAAAATATGAAATATGGCTGAACAAATTAACGGAGTTTTACTGTATATATATATATAAAGTAAAATAGTAAATAAAAATCATGAACAGATGTCACTCGCTGACCAACAAGTTGCCAGTGATTAATGATTAGTGAATGAATTGTATAACAATTTTCACAGTTTTGAACGCAGGCTACCGTAACTTGAGTAATGTCAGTTTGTTTTTAAATCTGCCAAAATATGATAATTACTGCAGTTTCTCCAAAAATACTTGATATGTTTAGTCATCACATTGAATTAACAACATCACTCATCTTAATTTCTTGTTCAATTCAATGAAAAATATTGTTATTTTGTGACACTAGTTTTGATGAAATATTTTGATTAATCAAAATTCTACGTAGCATTAAAATCATTAATCAGAATTGAATTCTTCTGTCATGATATAGCTACAATGCTAAAAAATAAGTTATTAAATTATCTTACTGTAAGAATACTCTTGTATCCAATTCCAATCCATTCCCTCAAAAACCATATATGGATTATTCTGGATAACATTTAGAATTTAATAAAAACCATATTTAGACATTTTTGTTCAAAATAAGAGTGATCTGTATTAACAATGTTAGCAACCACAAGGATGACACAGGAGCCTAGCCAAAACTAAAAAGTAGGGCCAATAGGGTAGGGTGATTGCGGTGTTTGAGGTATCAGAAGCGTCCCTTAAATTCCCTTTAATTTGTTATTAAATTCACATAATATTGATTCTCATGACCAGAAAAAAAGGTGTTCATTATTTTTTGTATTGTGTACGTTTACTTTTGTAAAAACCATGCTACTCACCATATTTAACAATTATAAGGAGTCATAATTTGTGACAAACTCAGCATAACACCAATCTAGATGATTGATATCAACACACAATCTTGATTACAACTATATTGGTATCTTTGAACAATGTATCTTGTTTTATTTTCTGTGTTAACAACCCGTAACAAACAATCTTTAATTTCGGGAACACTGTAAGAAGCAAGTCCACAGCACTTCTTATGAAGCTATTTCAATAGAAAATCCAGTGAGGAACTTACATCATTGATCACTCTCCTTCAACTAATAGTAGGAAAAGACAACTAAAGAGTGACCAGGAACCCTACAGCTATCTCACAATTGCTAAATAAAATGTATAAAATAATAATCATGCATTCAGCTGTGCCTTTTAATGCATTTTCGATAAAATAATAAATTACATTTCAGCACTGAATTATCTTTTAAATATATACTGAAGATAAGCAAAGTGAATCATCAACAGCGAACATCTCATCAAGAGATTCTAAGGCGCTACAAGCTTACTTGGCTCTTGTGAATGAGAAGTCTATTAAAAATATGTAACAATTATTTTAAATCAAATAAAATTTCAATATTGCTCTTGAAAACAATGAACTGCCCTAAAATAGAAGTATGTATGTAAATTTTTTCATCAATTTTGGTATAATGTTGGTAAGTAGGGAAGAGTCAATGGTTTGACAGTTAAGTGGTGAATTATTAGAAACCACTAAAAGCTACTGTTTATAAATAATGGTGAAAAAAGCAAATATTAAATATATAAGTATTTTTTATTAATTTACAATACAATTATACAAATTTTGATCAAGATTACGATTTTAAAAAATGTTGATTCTAATGACGAAATCTATTTGATTATCATCAGAGATAAAAAATAAAGCTTTCTTCTATTGTACACATGGATCAGGGGCTGATGACAAACATTTATTTGTCTAATGATTAGCTTATAAGTAAAATCATTTAATCTGGTTTTGAGATATACTGATAAAAGATACAAGATTATGACAAAAAGATTTTGAGACAGCGGCGTAACTATGCCAATGCAGCCAATACCGTGCATTGGGGCTCATGTTAGATAAGAGCCCGAAAGGCCCACATTCTACAATGCTTTTGCTATCGATACTTTACCCAGCCCTAATAAGAACTAATAATTTTAAAAGCCGCCACAGTAAGAAATGAATTAAAATATATACAGTAAACAGTAGCACCCCGCTAATACATTGAATTAGGGATCAGACCATTGCTAAAATGTAAAAATCACCGAAAAGCAAAGAAAGGATTTTTTCACTTGTGAATATATAAATGCCCAAAAACAATACATTTTTATGAAAATGTTAATATTATAGAACAAGAGCACAATTTTGCTTTTACGATTGAATGGATGAAACTGCATAATATTTAATATTCTCATAACTTAGTTGCACGGGTCCTTTTTTCAATTTTACATAGGGGCCCAATTTTTTTAGTTACGCCGCTGTTTTGAGACAAACTGATAAATTTATTTGGTGGCAAAAAAAATGCACTGTGAAAAGAGTACACTTGTAGTGTTAAAAAAATATCAATGTTCATTTTCAGATTTCTGTTTTTCTCATGGTCAACATCATTTCTGTTAAATTAATCATAATTTATCGAAATTATTTGAGATACAAAATCAAACATGATCAAAATAAGTTCATGTTTAGATTCTAAGATAGTTTTTAACCCAAACCTTAAAATCATGGCGCACAGTTTCAAGAGATACTTAAAGTTAATGAAAAAGGATTGTTATAACAATAAATATGAACAATGAAGAATCTTAAAATGCAATGTTATATATTTAGTGGAATAGTCGGCCAATAGTTTGGTTTATACAAATCCTTGTAACAATCAAAATTTAATTGAACTATAGTTTCCAGTCCATTTATTACTGCAGATGATTTTCCATACAAGCGTTCCCTTTCTTCAAATCTTTCAGAATCAATGGGTTTGGAAGGTGGAGGAACATTATCTTCACATTCAGGAGATTCTTCCTTGGCTTTTTGTCTTTCTAATTTGTGCTGCTCGCTTATTTTCAAAAATGACAAAAATTCTTCACTCATCTCAAATTCAGGAGCTTCTACTTCTTCATTATCATTTAAATGGCAATTTTCAAAACTGTTATTTCCATTCAAATGATTCGAACTATACGGATGATCACTATGAAGACTCGGATTTTCGCAGGGTCTGTTTAAATAAATATTGTCGATCACGCTATGTAGAATTTTGTTTTCATAATTCAAAGCTTCAGCTTTAGATTTCCAATATGCTATCTCGTGCTTGTATTGCCATTCTTGAATACTGATACGAGATTGGGCCCAATAATTTGCCACTCTGTTCACAGTTCGCCAATTTATCATTTGAGGATCTGTTTGAGTATTACCGGTGTTAATATTAGTAGCAGCGCATCGCTCGCTTTCATGTGAATCATTTTGATTGTGTTTTCTTTTCTTCCTTAACATACGTTTTCTCCGCTGTTTAAGTTTTCTTTCGTGTTTAGATTTCAATAATTTCGTATTCATATTTGATAAACAAAGATCTATATAAACGCAAAAACGATACAATTAGCTACTATTTACAACAATAAAATGATATCTTATTAGAAAATAAATATATTGACAATTGACATCTCTCACCATAGATCACATGTAAAAATTGTAAATAAATTGCCCATAGACAATAGTGTTCTGTAGTTGATATCGCCGATTTGCCGGAATATCGATTCCATGTCCAGTTGAACATTTGACACAGATAAACGATATATCGGATCATTTATTCAGTTATTTTTAGAACTGGTTCCATTTTCGATATACATGATACATAAAATATTCGCGGTGCCATGTTTTCACAATATGTACGACTCATTATAGATTACGTAGTATGGTTATTCAAAATTAACAGTAGATTCGATCTATATCAAGGCCTCTACTATTTATTCTTAATCTACTACTAGATTATACAGCTTTTATATTTATGTATATGAAACTGGCGTCTCTTTTCTTGGGGGAAATCATCTACAAAAAACGCGATCTAACCTACAAAGAGACACCATTTCCATATACTAGTGCTAGTGGAAACCTTAAATCAAACATATATAAACAATATCAATATTTTCCCTTTTATCATAGTTTATCTTGCACGTATTTGCTTAGTTTAATTTTGAATCTATATTAGTTCTCCTACTTTCTTAAATTATTTGACGTTTCATTGAGAATCTTCATCGCACGGTACTTCATTCATTTCTGAGATTTAGCTTCCTTCCTGAATAACAGACTCATTCTTTATCTTCCTCTTGTATAATGTTCATACATAAGCATGAACATTATACAATTGATTTGCCTAAGTTTTTTTTATAATTTCTGCCAAGATATTTTTTTAGTGAAGATTTAAAAAATATACATTGAAATATATTTTCTGTTTAAAGGTCATCATACTATACTGAGATCTATACTATATGATATAGTGATAATATTTTATTGTTGACGTTTTGAAACAATATATGAAAAATCGTAAATTATACAAATCGCAAATTATACGTTATATAAACATTTACATGTATCAGTGACCTAGTTCTTCACGCAGGAACATGGGACAAAATAAATTCAGTTAAATTAAGGGCGTCTAGCATGTCATTTACTATTTTAAATATAAATAATCACTCAAAGTTCTTTTATACAAGTTAGTTTAATTCAAAATGTTCATTAGAAAACCATAATTCATTTGTTCAACGGATACACACAGTCTCAAGCTAATAAAACTTAAAAATTATGTTGAACCCTTTCTAATTTTAACTGATAAACTTTGTAGAATAGAGACCAAATTGTCAAGTTATATTCTAAGTTACTACGAACTACAGTCGTGAATAAAATTTTAAGAGATTTAAGTTAATTGTTACCTTTTACCGTTTTTAATACAAAACCAAGACATTTTATAGCTTTATTGTAATTTAAAGTATTCATGGAGGGTTTTATACAATTTGTTTATCTATTCAGTTTTTCAAAGAATTTTATTATATATCATTCATTCTATTAAAGTGTTGTATGAGAACATAAAAAAAATATATTTTTAACTATAGAAGGATTTTTATTGATAAACTCCAATGACAGTAGCATTATAAAACATATCGTACGGCACACATTATGTAATACCCATCCTATTTCTATTTCATATCATATATTAAATTAAAGAGAGAGAAAAGGTGAAAACTATTTAAAAAAAATATATTCGGAAATAAATTTCTAGTGAGACTGTATGTGTATATGTATGCACACGCATATATATATTTTTAATTGCTCAAAAATAAAATATATTTCCCCACCCTCCCCCCTCTTTCCATTTTCTATGTATAAGAGTATAAGTATAAAAACACTTTTGTTTATCAGATTATTAATATTTACTACTTTTAGTTTATTATGTTTATTTTAGTATTAATGTAAATACACATTTCGTTTATCAGTTTGTTAATATGTACTATTTTTTGGTTTATTATGTTTAATTTTATTTTATGTACTATTTCTTAGTTTGTATGTTAATTTTCTTTGTTCAGCTCCGAAAAAACTTCACTGATCATATTTTTATATATCATGTATTATGTAAGTTGTATTATATGTATTTTGTTGTATCACATGTAATTTTAATAATGTAAAATACTTGAATCATGTTATAAAAAAATTATAAAAATGTCAAATAAATAAAAAAAGAAAAGTAAATACGAAAATATATTTTAAAGATCTTATAAATATATTATTTCAAGAATTCAAAATAGTAT
Organism: Eubasilissa regina; assembly: GCA_022840565.1. Lineage (NCBI taxonomy): Eukaryota > Metazoa > Arthropoda > Insecta > Trichoptera > Phryganeidae > Eubasilissa > Eubasilissa regina. The sequence continues at coordinate 6,498,136 of JAINEB010000008.1, read as the reverse complement.
ACGCAGATAGTTTGTCATTGCTTAATTTATGTTCAAAATATTAGTTTTAATTTATAATGGAAGCAATTTAAATAGTTTTCACAATTAGACAGTATGATCATATTAAAGCGACAAAATTAACAACTCATTACAATTACCTTATGTATAAATACTAATCGGAAAAACAATTCAATATAAAATCTAATAGACAAATATTTCAATACAATATGAATTAAGTAAAAACAAAATATTTTCCTAATTCATGCGCATAACGATTATTCATTTACGATAATGATACAAATTGGTTAAATAATAATTGGTGATAAGTAAAGCGTGATTGCTATTTTTGTTCATGATACCATGAGAAGATAAAATTTGATTTTGATTTGATACACCGATATTGTATTAATTATTATACGAGTACTTATGAGCGATATTCTTCATCCTCTTTGATACTTTTACTAACGATTAACATCTAAATATTAATTCATGAATTAGAACGGTAATATCTTGAATAAAAACCGGTTAGAAATTTAACAGATTCAAACGTTAAAAGGGTGCATTTGTTCCCGCTACCTGTTACTCTTCACATAAAAATCACAGTCTGCTACTTCGTTACCCGTGCGATAAATTAATATTTTACTTGCACGCACATCTCTATTTCTGAATTTTCAGATTCATGTCATAGAAAATAATAATACACAACTATAGAGATCGCAATTTCCAATAATTATATATTGTTATGTTTGTTTTGACACTTCAGATATTTTTGTCATTTTAATTGTTTCCTTGCATCGATTTTCGTATTTTATTATTGCAACAGCTTAATATGATTTGATTTAAATTGGCTCACCAAGTTAAACATCAATGTGGTTGATTTTAAATATTATTTACATCACATCCTTCAATTTTTTCCTTCTCAATAGTACTACAGCTTCATGGAATTACTGTAAAAATCAATGTACAGGTGATGAAAAAACAATCTATATACAATAAATAATGGATCTCGAAAAGACTTGCCGTTGTTGTTTGACAGAAAACAGAGAGATTAAAAATATTCATTCACATGTGGAGATCGACGGTAAACAAGAGATCATATCAAACATTTTCATGAGTTGTCTCAATGTTGAGGTTAGTAAATAACTTAGTATCTCAAATTTTAGCCACGTAACATACACATGCAAACTTTTAAATCAAACAAATTAGGAAAATTAATAAACAAATTGCTCTGCGTACACATCAGATGAAATATTTTTCTGTGCACATTTAAAAAATATATTTTTGGAACATGAAAATTTATTACATTGCACAATAAAAAAATCAATTTAACTAACAGCCCCTGGTGTCATGATAGCCTTGAAGTCTATTTCTATTATGAGTCATTTTTATCCAATCCTGGATTTCTAAGACAGATATGTCTTTGAAGACATTCTCACGCCATCTTAACTTTGGCCTTCCCAAGCTCCTGCGGCTGTTGGTCAACAATGATTTTAGTGGTTACTATTTGGTTACTGTCTCGTCGCCCCGACTACCGAGGTTTTCCTACTATTGTATAATAAACATTGAGATAATTGTCTCATTATTCATGTATAGAGCTCATTGTTATAACTTCTATATACAATTTTCTCAAATGTCCCTTCTGGTTCGCACAGTATGTTCTTTTATACTTGCATATTATACATGTAGATAGTGGTGGATTACATTTTTAAGAGTTTACAGAGGTTACTGAATAAATTACTAATAAAAAATAGCAGATAGTTTTTGTTGATCGACAAAGTTAATATACATATAAGATTCTTACTAACCATAATAATGATGAAAGTCAAAGCCGAAGTGTTGCAAATGCTGTTGCTAAAGATGTACGGTGTTTTATAACTTTATAGTGGAAGCAATAACATCAGACTTAATTATTAAACTGAATGCATGATGGCAAATTTTTTTTTATGATTTATTTTAAATTATTATAATTTTTTTTAAACTAAAAAGACTCATACTTTTTTATTGTTAGAATTTATTATTTGAGAGTTTATATTTTGTTATTTGATTATTTATACTTTGTCAATGTTTTTTTTCTTAAGTATACATAATTTTTAATTGAATATTTTATTAATTAAAACGTTTCATATTGTTGAATAAGTTGTTTAATATAATATAAAACTTATTAGCATTCGATAAAATGTTCGGGAGGATTGCAGAATGTATCTTGTAAATTTTTATGTGATCCTATGGGAAAATGTGATTCTTTGTTACGCAACGTAACTCCAACGCAAATCGATACCCTGTATATTTATCACCTTATTTAAAAAATATACTTCACAATAAAACACATTTTTACTCAAACGATAACTATAATTCTTACATAATAAAATTTTCAGATGACCACAGATGACGGATTCCCACAAAATATTTGCGTTTTTTGCATTAGCACTCTCCAAATGTCATTTTCTTTTAAAAAAGTTATTGAAAACTCAAAAAATACATTGTTGGAGTATTTGGAAAATAATGACACAATGGACTGTAATGATACAAATATTGATTTCCTATGTGCATCCAATGAAGCTGAAGATGTGAAAAATGAGTGCTCACTAATGGAACGTAATCCATCCTTTCAAGAACAACAATTAGAAAAATCTTATATTCCAACCACACATATCTACATCCCTCCACGAGATAAAAGAAGAAGCCAACGTACTAGAGAATCAGACAAATATTTCTTCTGCACTATTTGCAATAGTAAATTTTTAGAGCCAATAAAACTTTATAAACACTGTACCTTACATCATCCGCATACACAAGCGTCCGGAAGATCTTGTGACTATTGTAATGAAAGATTTCAAGATTTTAAGTCACTCTTAATTCATAGAAGAAAACACATAACACCGTATGTGTGTCCGGTGTGTTGGAAAGGTTATTTAGAATTAACAAATTTGAATGAGCACATGAACTCCTGCAAAGCTAGAACGGAAAATACAGAAGATTCTACAATTGAATCTATGCCCAATAAAGTTATGTGTCATGTATGTGGCAAACCGTATCCGAAGTCGTATATTAAAATTCATATGTTAATTCATAGTGAAGGCAATATTCAGTGCAAATATTGTGGAAAAACCTTTAAACAACCCTGCAGTCTTAATTCCCACATTCTTTGGAATCATAAAAGAGAGAAAGTCCACAATTGTGATTTTTGCGAACTGGTTTTTATAACCTCTAGTGCTAAAACTAGACATATAAGAAAAATACATAATAAAGAAAAGAAAATATCCTGCAACTCCTGCGGTAAAATGTTTTTCTGTTCATCAGAATTAAAGAGACACATGCTTACACATACCGGCGTTAAAAATTACGCCTGTGATCATTGTGACAAGGCTTATCAAACCAGGTATGGATTGAATGTTCATCTTAAATCACATTTTCAGTTGGGTCAATGACGGGAACATGTATTTGGTTATCCTGGCTGAAACATTGTTTTTTTAGGAATTTTGTTTAAACGTCTTGTCAAGAGTAGGCATCTTCAATAAACTTTATGTTGATATAATAAAATACTTTTTTAAATATTTATTTTATTTACCAATCTACTTAACTTTATTATCTAATCACTTGATAACTTGACACGTTGAAGAATTGTGTTGTCGCATGTTTAGTAGCCCGCCCTGGATAAAAAGTCTTCCAAATTAGTCCTGTTATATACAACAGACGTTAGCTTAATTTGAAAAAAAAAAACAGGAATGTTGATGTGACATGTTTTCTTAACTCAATTTAAATGAATCTACTTTGAAAAAAAAATGTCACCAAGGTAGACTTGATCATCATCTTCTCTCTTAAGAGTTGAAGACTCAGTTGAAAAAGATAAAATCAACAAGTCATCTAGACTGGAAAATAGATGGGTAAATTCAGTAATAACAAATTTAATCATTAAATATCTATAAACAGAGTTCTCCCAGATAATTCTTGTGAAGAAATATTTAAACATGTATATTTGTAATGTTAATTTTATTATATTATTGATAGAATTGGCGTTAACTTTGTAGTTTCATCATGATAAAAACAATGTTACAACTCTAATTCAATTTATTTGTAGTAGAGTAGAGCAAATAAACTCAAGTAGAGTTTAACATTTTTTTAAATTTATATCCATCCATTAATTTTATTATGTTATATACTACAAACTGTTTTAAATCGTAGAATTTATTTTGCCCAGAAAAACTGGTTTAAGATTTTGTAGGTTTTTTTATTCACTCCACAAATTACAGACCTCAATAGCGAATCCATAAACAACCATTTGTATATTTTATTTACGTATCTATTAGTAACTTTTTCTTAAAACATGGTATATAATCAAACAGGATAGAGAGAAAATAAACACTATAAACGGTACATAAAGTAAGTGTATTCAAAATTTATTTGTATAAAATTACAAATATAACACTTAAATTTAAAATTCAAATTTTTTTTATAAACGTAGGACTAATGTGGCATATAATACATTAAAATAAAATAAAAGTCATTGCATACTTCAGTGCTTATTCATATATTGTTGTAGTAGACAGATTCTTAATATTATTTGCTCGATTTGCTATTTAATTTTTTTTTATTGAAGGTGTAATAATTCTTCTATAGTCTTCCTTTTTTCATGTTATAAAGCTGAATTCTAGAAAGCATCACATGCTTTTAAAATGTATAAATACTATTTTAATATGAATTTGCACCATTCAATTTTTTACACATACTATGTGAAGAGAGCGAAGTGATTAAAATAATAGTACTGACATTTAGAGAACTATTTAAATGGCATGAGAATCAAGTGATTCTGCATGTGTTGAACATTTTCTATGGCGTTTGTCAATCAAGACACAGATTTTATGAATGAAACATAATATATAGTAAACTTATAAAATAAAGATGAGAAGATAAAGAAAGAACTGACAATAGTGTAACAGATACATGAATTTTAAATTAAATTTAGTTTAGATGAGTTTGTGAGAATTGAGAAAAATTGATTAATTTTCCCAGAAAATTAGTAATTAATTAGAATTTAATTGAAAGGAATTGAATATTAAAATAATTCAGACTATTGAAGTTCGTGCATCATTTCATTGGTCAATACAGTTGTGGGTTTTTTTCGAAGAAATTTTTTTTTTTTAATATATAATCATTTATGCAAGAGCCTGCTTTAGAGGTTCGTGTCACCTAAGGGACAAGTTTAAATCGGCATACCTCATTTCCGGATTGAGCATGTAATTCTTCAATGACATGTCTGGTTAAAATTAAAAGAGAGTAAACATAATATTATGTATTTTTCACCTTATTTGGCATTTTAAAAGTGTTTAAAAGCTGAATTTAAAAGAATAAAATAACGAAGTGACGGCACGCAAATGGGTTAAGACGATTTTGACAGACATGTCTCGAGACGGAATGATTTTCATAACTAATTTATTGAGACGGAAAAAATTCCCATTTTGTAAACAGTCAAGAGCAAATAATAAGTCATAATTAGTGAAAATATAGTGATCTATTTTAAGATATTCTTTTAATTTTTTTTTACATGTATATCATCATTCAAAAAAGAAGTCAAGTGATGTATATTCATGCATAAATCTCATATGCATGTACTAACTCCATGAAACATTTATCAGAAATACAAAAAGCACTAATTAAAAGATTACATTTAAAATGTTCTCAGTTTTTCACAGGCATTCAGAATCTCTTGTGTGTAGAGTTTTCTATTGTGTTTCTCCAATCTCTGGCTGATAATTCGAAAAACATTTAGGGTGTTAAGGAGAATCAGCATTGGCTAAGCAGTTTCTGGATATTGGTCATCATTTTATGTTTAAGCTGAAAATCCTAAAAAAGCTTATAATGCACAGGAGGCACTGGAAATTTACATCAATAGGGATGATCTTGTAAAAACAGTTAAGTTGAAGGTTTCACACAAATAATGAATCAGCAATATACGGAACTTACATATATAATAACTTACATATATTGCCATGGGACATATATATGAGTATACCAACACACCCTTATTTCGATACAATGTTATAAGTATTTAACATAACACCATCACTGACATGTTGCATCAACGACATCAGCCCTAATGATAGACTCTGCGATGGGATCTGAAACATCGGCCAGAGATCAGAGATACACACAGAACATTCCGGAAAACTCAACACAATATACATTCAAAATATTTTGGTTTAAATGGTAAAATTTTGCGATAATTTTCTTTAATATCAGAAGCAATTTTCAATATTTGGAGTAATTAGTATTAAAAAAATAATATTTCAAACAGGCCTATTAGTTTTGATCACATAAAAAAAAAAGTTTTTGTATATTCTGCTAGTGTTCACTGTGTCTGTACCAGCGTTATATTTTATTTTACTCAGAAATCTAAAAATATTGTTTGGAAAGCAAACAATTTAGTCCATTGGATTTCGTCCCTGACATTTCATAAAAAAGTTTTTAACTGGTCGATCGCTAGCCCAGTACAAACATTTTTGATTTATCTCAAGGTCAAAATTTCACTTAAAAAAATAGAACAATTGTGAAAATTAAATATCTACAAAGCAGATCAGGGAACATAATTTTTAAACAGTTAAATCATGGTTTATTTTTTTATCCATCTGAAAATATAAATGATTGCTAATAAAACTAATGCTACAACAACCAAATCATTATTTATGAGAGCTGCCAAAAATAACATATATAAACTGATAAAGAATACTAGTATTTTCATAAATATAATATATATCTATTATAAAAAAACTATGTTTTCAACATATACTACATTAATATTTGAAAGAAAAGAATCATAAATGATTAAATATAGTACATCCTTGATTATCTGAGATAAATGGTAAAAATGTATTTGTTAAAGCAAAACAGAAACCATTTTTAAGACATTTTTGAAAAACTCATTCTTTTTATGCAACACTTCGACACTGTTCTAGGTGAGAAGGCTCAGCATAATAAAAAAAAAACAGTGTGGTTACATCAAGAATAATTTTTAATATTAATAATATTGCAATCCTTCAGTTTTTTACTGCATAGTAACATTTCTTATTTGATCAAAGTAAATACATTTTTCATGGAAAAAATTATATTTTTTTTGTACAAACTGATTTTGATAATTGAATTTTGAACCTACTACACTCCTATTGTCGGAAGACTAATTTCACCAGTTCCTTTTATATTTTCATTTACAGTTAATTATTTGAAATATTGTACAGTAAAACCTCGTTAAAACGAACCTCGTTATACTGTAAAATGATGTATATCAATTTTTTTTCAAAATTAATTTCCTACAATAAATTTTTCATACAAAAATGAATTTATGTAACGAAATTTCAGTAATATGTATAACAAAATTATTTTTGTCCTGTACAAAAAAATACTGATCATTTATGTAAATATATAATGAAAAAAAAACTTTTTTACAATGAAAATAATTTGGCATAATCTCCACTTGTCCAAGGTTGGATTTATTGCCTATTGTCAAAATAGGTTAGAATGGTTATCTGTTGAAACAGCAAAACTAAATAGATTATATTCAGAGTTTTCTTTATACAGAAAATCCTGTTTGCAGAATGCCTTATTATGTTATATCCCATATTAAACTGACAGTGGGTGTCTTGTTTACGGAATTTACAAACTCTTTAAAGCTGCACTACATTTATTTATATGACGCGCGTGGAATATTAATATATTAGAAAAAAATATATATATTTCGCTATATGTGGGAATTTGTTATTACGAAATTTTATTTTTTGGTCCTTTGGATTTCGCAATACCGAGGTTTTACTTAATAAAGTTTGTAGTTTACAAAATTAAAATACAAAAAAGATGCAATTAAAAAATTATTAGATAATCGGAATTCAGTATTTAAACCAGTATATCACCTGTATATCACCTGCAAGATCTTGGTTCAAATCCGGATGATATTTAAGTCTATTTTAAATTAACCCTTTTGTCAATTGACACATTTAGTTAATGTTATGAGTTTTGACTACAGAAAACTTTACACATAGTATATATTCATTTTTCTGAAAACTGATGTGTGCAGCAAGTTTCCTCCGGTCGGTGAAGCGGTGAAAAGGTTAAACAGTATTTTATTTGATTAATATAATAAATCGAAATAAATAAATATAGTAATTGCCATTTTATACTATACTAAATAATTTAAGTATGCTAAGAATTTGTAAAAAATGAATTTACCACATGAAAAACTGGGATTAACTAAAAATGAATTTGTACATTTTTATTTTTAATTATTTTGCAGCTACCCATCTTTTAACTTTAGTAAGAAATACTTAGCTGTTGATAAGTATACTAGGAAAAGGTTTTTGAAAACTTCAAACTCATACATAGATATAACGAAATATCTAATATGTCATCGCAGATTGCAAATATGCTATCATGACGGTCAATAGAAGACTCCCTATCAAAAATTTTCTTTAGGCTCTATGCACTACAAAAACTGTAAAAAATCGTTAGTGTATAGTATTACCCAAAATTGGCCATAAATACTCAATAACAGATTGTAGATTTTGATAGGACGAAAAAATGAACAAAATTGTATGATAGTGGATTTGTCATTGAGTTTGTAAAATTGGATTAGACAGAAGAGTATGTGAAATAATATTATTGCAATAAACAGGTCACATTGGCAGAGAGTTCATTAGACAGGAGACATCCAATAATGGCTGCGAAGAAGTCACCAATTGCAGGAGTGTGAATCGGACAGAAGAGGTCTTGGTGAAGTTCTGGGTAGTTGACCAGTTCGAACAGTAATACCCAATTATGATCTTTGGGAAGTTGATTGATTATATGAAATGTATCATTTTATAATGAGGCTTGCGATGTTATAGGATAATTTCTGTTAAGTTATGCCGTTAATTGATAACAGAAAATAACAGATTTTGTGTAGAACCTCAAGACACTGGATAAGTCAAAAACCAATATCGGCCTTCCAATCACAAAATAAACAGAATATTAAATAATACTATAAAACTTTTAGCTAAAATTAAAATATGAATCAAATAAATATGAAACACTTGAAAAGTTATTCATTACAAATTAGGCAAGATATGTTACAAATAATTAAAATCAATGGATTTCTGATAAGATACTTCGTCTCTATCAGCTTGTAATGAAATACCATTGGCTGACACTGTTACCGAGGTCTCATTTTTATTATCGCAGTCTTTAAGATTGGCTTCGTTAGCTCCCGAGCTGGCTGACGGTACACATATATTCTCATCGTCACTGTCATCCGAGTTGGCAACTCTGAGCGGCTCCATTCCCAGAATAATTTTAATTTGATCAGTGATGTGAGACGAGGCAATGACTTGATGGTAAATTCCTTCAGCTTTGCTCAAGATGTATTGCAACTCAATCTGCATCGACAAGTCATTGATGTGCTGAAAAACAAAAAAAAATAAAATTATTTAAACGCTCCATTGTGACACATTTTGGAATTAAATTTATTTCAGTAACTAGTGACAGGATGTATATCTCAAACATCTTATAAGGTATACTTTGAAAACAAGGAGATTTTATACATCAAAATAGAAATCCTGTCAATATTTTTAATGTTTTTAAAATTAAGCATTATTAAGTGGTCTTCCCGTAACAAGGATTGGACCCCTAACTATTTTGTCACTAGATGACCACCTTACCGCTGAGCCAAACAAAGATAATAAATACAAAATGTGTTAAATTAAATTTTAATAATAAAAAAAGATAAGAATTGAGTGGATGAAAGCATCCAAACATGACAAATACAAAAAGGATCATAAAATGACAAGGTACATTGCACTTGTTTTTTTTTAATTAGACACAGAACGTCAGCAGTCAAATAATATTTTCACTCTGCAAATTTGATTTACTCATTAAGGCGCGACTTGTAATAATAACTCATATTTTCGCATTTTTTACGAAAATGCAGGCTTTTATTATTCATTTATATCAGAAGTTATTCAATAGATTCGACTTTTATTTCAACTATTACTTAGATTGGACCTTTACATTAATATAAAACTAATAAATTGAATGTTATTTGTCATAATTAAGACGATACAAATATTATAAGAAAGATCGCGACCATTAGATGCATTTTAGGCATGGTATAAAATTGAGTCAATACGATAAATTAATGCATAAACAAAATATATTTTCTTATAATCTTGAAGCCAAGATTACGGAGACAAATCTGTAGGAAACCAAATTAGCAAAATATTAAAAATGAATAGAGTTATAAATCATTCAATTTGCAGTACATTTGATGAATTTTTGACGTTTTTAAAATACTTTGTTTTAGTAAAGACATGTTTTTAAATAATATATACTATATTTACTCACATGCTTTGAGGCTTCAACTACTATTTAAATCTAAGTTTAATATTATAAACACAATAATAATTTTTTAAATAATATATTTCCAGTCTTATGAAATATGATATTATTAATTATATCTCACACTGTTATCATGCCATTGTACTCGGCCGCGGTGGTCGTGATATCCACGCTCCAATAAATTTTAATTAGATTTGCCTATAAAACACATTTTAATACAAATTTTGACTACAATATGAATGAATATTATACTTATTCTTGATACCAATTGGTTATTTTTGTAAATTGTATGGTTTTGGGCTGTTTTTATACGTAAACAGATTGATATTTCAACATAAAACATGCGTCAACCGATCGGTTCGTTTTAGAATCTTACAGCGCATGCACAGCTAACGCGTGGCGGCTGGCGCATGGCGGCTAGCGCGTGCGCGGCCAGCGCATGAAATCCATTTGTTCACAATTTTCAATGTGAAATTTGCGAACCCGTGATTTTTTTTGTTGGATTTGGTTCTCATTAAAAGTCAATAATATATTATTATATACATTATTGTTCTGAAATTCCTGCCTCCTGTGACTCAAGATGCCTAAGGTCAAAAAGTATCCATTGACACGCTCTAGGAAATGTTCCAACAAAATTTTAAATGCTTATAAACTTCTTGAAAAAAAATCGCGACATAAGTTGATAATTTTTATCATTTCTATAACAATTATCTATTTGATTTAACAATATAAATTACATAGTTCCATATACATATATTATGTAGTGCAGATAAATTATTTTTTATTGGAAATGCATATCTTTAAAGATAAATAATTTTATCAAAAGAATTATACATGACAGACCTGTCTGATTGATACAAATGTATTTGTTATAGTCATATAAATGAATAAACACATATTTTAATATTTTAGACATAAAAATACTGATAACTAAATAACAATAATAATAATATTATAAATTATTTTCAGGATGTTCCCGAACTGATCATTGAATGGGTAGACTCGTGTGAACTTCCTAAATTGTATGACAAAAGAGTGGTCGACATACACCAATTCTTTTCTCAAATTAATCAAATTTACTGCCACAAATTGATGTTTGGGTGCACATGAACGAATATTGAAGAAAATGTGAAAGAAAATAAAGTTATATTTCTAAATTCTTTAAAGTGTAATATGTGTGGATCAAATTTTGTTTTGAATATGTGTAAAGAAAAAAACAACGAAATTTTGAAGAACGATAATATGCTCGATGAACAACTAATTATTTAACAGTGAACAATAATACTTTTATCATATTTTCATTTATATTTTAATATTAAATATATATGTAATTTATTAAAACAATAAATAAATATTTAAAAAAAAACAAGTTTTTTTATTACAACCGGAGTATGATTATTTGCCCGTCTCGACACAGAATTTCTCTAGTGAGACGGGCACAGTCCAAACAAATTTTTATATAGTATTATGTAGTTACTAATAAATAAATAAATAAATAATTATACAATATTAGCATAAATAGTTTTCTCTTCACAAATACAGCTGCTTCAAAAGTTATCAATATTATTTATCAGTATGAACTTACGTCAATTTTTTCCTTATAAATCGGGGCAAAATTGTAATATTTTATAATCATATGTTTATCGACACAAACAATGGTTTTTATCGTAAACATAATAATTCTTAAGTGAGAACTTTAACAAATTATTTAATTTTCGTTTGATAATTTCAAATGGCAACACATATGTATTATGAATGTTGAAGTAATGGCTATTTTCTGATAGCTTTATTACTTAGGAATTTAAGAAAACCAACAATTGTATACTTGTCCTTTTCTATTGATACCTTTTACTTTAGCAATATTTACGTAAAAAATAACACACTTTTATGTTTACTTGATATTGTAAAATAATTAATTATTAGTCTCATCTTGAAAGAGTATGCAAAATGCAAAAATATCTCGAAATTCAAACTGGAAAAATGAAAGTTGGCTCTTAATTCACATCAAATAAATAATAAATACTATGGGAAAATTGTCATAAAAAGGTTTTTTTAGAATGAAGTGGAAATTAAAAGGGTAAGTTGCAGGTACAAGTTATACCCATGTAATGTAATATATAATGTAATGCATGTAATAATTACCTTTAAGATTTCTGTAAATCCATATCCACGACCCATCAAGATATCTTTTTCTGTGTCAAGAATGGCGATACATATAAGAAGATGAAAATTGGAACACGGCAGCCCGGTCCATAGAACTTCCCATAGTCTGAAAAGAAAAGCATACTTGTGAATAATGCATTGTTATTTTTTTTTGATAAAAATATAGCAAAAGACAGCGAAGCCTGATCTTTCATCTGATATTTTCTATCCCTCACACCTGTAAAATAATAATTTTAATATAATTTGAAAATACAAGAATATTGCAATGATCTATTAAAAAATTAAAAGAATCTCGGAATTTCCGGGTATTTATTAGGGTGTGAGTCTCCCGCTGGGGGTTGCTGGGATGGACGATGCAGGGAAGAGCAGTGGCTAGGAAGACCTAATGGAGCACTCCATTGGCTCTCTCTCGCGACCTAGACAGGGTGAATTTCTGTCAGACTGTAACAGAGTTCTACGACTTCAACACATAAATGTGACATTTATCCTCCCCTTTTGGGGGTGCATGACTTCTACAGATTCTCTCTGGCTATCACCTGATTTTAATATGATAATAAGTCTCACGTTAAATTGTACAGATATGGCTCTAGTACAATGATACCGGGGCTAATCTGATGGTATCATGATTTTAATGACTGAATGTAATGAAAAAAAAAAGTAATAATGACCAACTGTAATAATTGTGCCATATAATAAAGAAAAAGAAAAAAAGTTAATATGAAGGAAAACTAGGTTTTAGTAACTGCCGGAACTTAACCAACTGCTCTAACTTTAAAATATAGTCCAAAAAAAGCTTTTAAGATTTTGTAAAATATTGCGCGCTTTGCATTGTTAAGTAGAATTAAAACGAGAGTAAACAACTCTCAAAACGATTCCGGGATAGGGTGGGACCCTTTGGGGTTTCCTTCATATAAGTATTGCGCCGCTCTGAACGAACATGATTTCTAAAAATTTTTTTGAAGTGAATAGTACCATAGAAGAAATCAAGAAACATGGATTAAACCTGACATTAACAGAAATAAGTAATGAAGTGTTAAAAAATTGCTCCACTCTCATGATAATGACCTATCATGAAAAACATCTTAACCTGGAACTAGATGAAGATGAAGCTAAAACTGACACATCAGTGAAGACATTCATACCAAAATAACTTGTTAATTTTTCATAATTGTGAAATTTTCAAACAGCTGATCTTAATGTTGTGCGTGCAATGAAATAGAACATTTAATTCTCTGTTCTATTAAATAACTGCTATTGAAAACATGTATGTATGTATGTATGTTTTAGAGGCTGATGCAGATCAATGATAGCAGCACAGATGATGGACCTTGTAATGGGAACTGAAACATCGACCGGAGAGGTCGGAGCCACACAGCAGAAGTTTCTGAACTGCTTTGATCAAGGTGCATTTTGGAAATCAACGATTCAAATGTCCCTTGTAGTATTACATACGTTTTGTAAAAGCACACTGATTTTTTTAAATTGTTAAATATCCAAAAAGATCCATTTGTCATGAGTGTAGGGTTTTTAAATTTTTTTAATGAATGTTATAAAATAAAACAGCTATAAAAGTACATAAAAAAATTATTCTAATAATAAATACTAAATTAATGTATTAATTATAAATATATACACATAAAATCAATTTTGTCGAAAAATATTGTTTTTTCATCACCGGGATCTCCTGGATTGAACCTGCATGAACCTGGATCTCTATTTATCTATTTATTTATTTATCTATCCCGGTGACGCAAAAACAATATTTTTCGACAAAATTGATTTTATATGTATATATTTATAATTAATACATTAATTTAGTATTTAAAATATCACAGACCTATGTTCTGAATAATTACAACTTCACAATAAGAATGTGTTTTCCTTAATAATATTCTAATAATAGTTCAATTTTAACCAATACCGAAATTAAAGGTTATAATTTTTTAAAACTAGTTTTGCATCTATAGTAAAAAAAATAATTAATTATTCCATTACAGTAAAACCCCGTTTATTCGAAGAATGTTAATTCGAAATTCGCCGCAAGTCGAAGTTTTAGAGCAGAATGTGGTCCCTCTGAAAAGTTTTCATACTAAATTGTACTTATAAATCGAATATCGTTATTCAAAGCTATTTTTGGACCCTATCAGATGAATTTGTCGATCTATTTTTCGCCTAATTCGATTTTTATTTGTCAGATGTCAGCAATCTGGAAAATACACATGCGCTACGCGACGCCCCGGTCCGAAGTCCAAGACCATCAAAATGGGTAGTTCCATCCCTATACCGATTCACGACGCATAAAATTAATTCTCATTGTTTGTTTTCTCACTCACTCTCAGTGTACTAGAAAAGATGACAAATATATCTTGTGCGTCCTCAATTTGAAATATTTATTTTTTACTGCGACGCTTTAACTTAAGGTCGCATGCTTTTTTCTCTCGCTCGTTTTCTTTACATTAGAAAAAGATAGCAAATATTATCTTTGCGCCCTTATAGGTAACGCAGTTCTCTAGTTCTCCCAGCTGTTAGTTGCGATGTCAGTGCTTGCCTATCTTCTGTTCCGTATTATTTTACCATCATTATTTTTATTTACGTAGCGTTTGTATATTTTGTTGTACAAACGTTAGTACGGGGTTGAGTTTCTCAGACGTTTCCGTGTTTTATAAATTATTTGATTTGTATTACAGACATTTCTCTTTCTATTTAAGTTAAGTGTCAAGGCATTTTAAAGAATGTGTAGTTAGCGTTTCTCAGATCTTATCTTGTTAATTATTTTATTGCTATTGTTTTATATGTAAAGAACATTATTTGTTTTTCTTTAATATTTACGTGTTAGACATTTTGAAATTCGTGTACGCGTGGTTTGCGTTCCTTAGACTTTTCTGTATTTCATTAAATTTAAATTAAAACATTTTTATAATTTTGACTGATAATTTTATATTCTCGGTAATAGCATTAATGCGAAACTCATACAAAACGCTGACATTTGCTAAAAATCGAATTAATACAAGAGATTGACAAAAAATATTATCCAAAACAAAATTAACAGAAAAATACGCGATCCCATTAATGAGGTTGTCGACAATATTTAACATGATGACAGAAAGAACTTTAATGTTGAAAGGCGAGTGCCAAATGTCGCCGCGACCACCACAAAACAAATATTTTAAAAGTGTGGAAACTTTTGTCGCTAACTTCAGCGGAGAAATGGCGTGTTGACAAGTTCGACTATTATGTAGTTATTAAAAATGGCGTGAAAAGATAGTCCATTATAATAGTGTTTTTTAAAAAAAATATATTTTGATTTGTTTGCACTGTATTTTGACAACTTGTTTGTTAATTTTAAATGCGTGGATATAGGTGTATATAATTACTTCAAGTTGCTATGAAAAAAGTTAGTATGTAAAAAAAGAATCAAATTTTTGAAATTTTTATATTCATTATCCTAAATCGTTATTCAAACTTTTTTCTTGATTTTCGGTCCCCTCAACTTCGAATTAACGGGATTTTACTGTATTATTATTTTAGATTTCTAAAATTTTTATGTACATAATATTATGACCAACCTCATGATATCGAGCTGAGAGAATTCTCTTTTAAAAAGCACCAGCAACCATCTGAAGCAGAAGTACATGTTTCCTGAGTCGTGTTGGGTCAAATAGTTTGCCAAATCCGGATTCGTGAAGGAAAGTAGCTGATGAAGACTTTGCAGCTGATACTTCATTCCAGCTTGGTCGATGTCAAAATTGTTTTGCTGAAAATAATTTGTTTATGTAATTTCATACTAAATAGTAATTTTAACCAATGAAAAATACCCATGATATTTTGACCCGTGTCTTACTCTTTTTCATCTCAAATACCATCACTTTCGATTTGCTAACATTCATCATGAGGTCACTTTTCTTGCATGCATCGTGCATACTAGATTGTTGTCTTCTAATTAGAAAACAATCTTGCATCAAAGCATGTTAGGTTTCTAGTTCTTTTACTTTTACTAATTTTACTTTTCTAGTTTTGAGAATAAAAAGTAAAAATAATACATGTTACATTTTACAGTCTATCATTATGGAAAAAGTTTAAAAAGATACATTATGCAATAACGTATATATTTTTAATTTTCAATAACCAAAGGCATCCAAATAAACACATGAAAGTAAAACAACATCTTAATTAATGTGAAACTCACAACTTTATCCATGAAGCCGACGAAGGACCAAAATGCATCAACTTCATTATCCAATAAACATAAGATTGGTGAGAGCAAGTCGCTCATACCTTGAACATAGCCTAAATCAAAATTGTACATTACATATGTCATCAGAATATCAAATAAGGTAGTCAAGTTTGGATTATTATCGCCAGCGAAGAAAGGGCTCGTTCTGTCAGTTCTGTTGACATCCTTTTCAACGAGACTCTTTCTCTCGTGAAAGTCTGTGAATCTGGCCTCCTGAGCTGGGGTCATGGATTTCCATTGCTGTTTCATTGTGTAATATTCTTGAACTTTCTGTTTTTGAAAAATAATTCGCTCCACATGTGTCATATTCCATGGATAGTAGTTGAGTAAATACTTCCAGACTTCGTATCTGAGCGATGGATGGACTCCCTAGAAGATAAGAAGAAGAAGATTAAGAAAATATATAATGCTTTTTAAATATTAAGCTGTTAATTAAAATTTGATCTTAAACCAACGGTCAGAATTAAATGATACTTCAAGTTAGTCTAATTGAATTTTTTTAGACCAATATGTTTTTAAAACTGCAACATATTCATTTCGACGCTCGGGTTGCACCAAATAGCTTTCTGCATATATTATTTACATATTTGTTGTGATTAAGAACTATTGCTGTTTAAAAAATGTTTATAAATATATTAACCAGGGATACAACTTACCCCTCTAAATATAACGTGTTTTACAGCTTCTACTTCGTGGATTCGTCCCTCAGTGTCTTGAAGAGATTCCCATTGACTCAAATTTAATGGGGAACCTCTGAAATAATGACAAAATTAATCAATAAATTTAAATATAATTTGTACTTTAATCCTATAAGCTAAAAAAATTAATTAGTTCTTACGGTGTGTGGATCTTTGGGGAATGTAATGATGTAGTGTTTGATGTGCGGTGATGTGAATAAAAGGTAAGAGAGGTTATGAGATATCAGAACGATATGTGTAAGAATCCGAGTATCCCTAAGTAAATTACACCGGGTGCTTACCTATTCTATTGATTAATAATGCAGTGAGTAAGTGTGTGTGTGTGGATGTGTGCATGAATGTGGATAGAGCAAATTGGACAAAAAAGGCTTACTTACAGTCGATAGATGCGTATTGCCGACTGATGCACAATTACAGTTAAAATATATGCAGTGAAAATGTGAAGCATCTGCTGGAGAACTGACCGGGAAGCCGGTTGAGAGAGAAGTGACATACTCAGGGATCGAGTATCTTAACGATGCGGCGCATTGGATTGTGCTGTTTGTTTTACGGTTGGCACCGGCGTGATCTTAAGATTAGTGGGGGGACCATTTTGTACCTAGATATTTGCAGGGTGTATTCAAGTTCTGAAGGCAATATACCTCCACAGATCTCTCATTTCAGAAATTTATCAGTAAAGGTCAAATGTATCGGTTGCGTCATTCTGTGTGTAAAATATAATGTGGGCGATAATTGAAATCAGCAAGAAACTTTATGTTCACTCATTTTACTACTCATTCATTTATTTTTAGAAGCTGGTGTTTATGACTTAGTAATTTATTAATAAAATGAAGTTGTTGATGATATACTGATGACACTGAATATTATTTTCATTTGCCTCTTCGTTGAAACAATATCAAAAGATGTCGTCACCTGTTTCTTTTAGCAGGCGTAGGAGATGGTGATGAACTTCTACTGTTGGAAGATTCATAACAAGACATTTTTATATATGTATTACAACAGGATTTTCTGTCGGGCTCTTTCAGTTTTAACAGCCCCCAAATAGTCTGTCTTGAACCTTGGGTCTAGGAAGGTTAAAATCAGGGAGTTTAAATCTTGTCCTAAGGGGCTGAAACGACTTTCTAATTTAACTTTCAATGAAGCTCTCATGTGTGGCAAGTCATGTGTTCTTTGCGGTGTTTCACTCTTGTCTAAATAAAGTAAAATCCCGTTTATTCGAAATTCGCCACAAGTTGAAGTTTTGGAGCAGAATCTGGTCCCTCTGGAAAGTTTTCATACTAAATTGTACTTATAAATTTAATGTCGTTATTCAAAGCTATTTTTGGAGCCCATCAGATAAATTTGTTCTATGGATCTACATCAATTCAATTTTTATTATCAAACGTCCGTAATCTGAAAAATACACGTGCTTGTCAAATGTCAAAGTCCATCAAAAATGGGTGTATACTGTATATGATTCATGACGCATAAAGTTATTTTGCACTGTTTGTTTTCTCATTCATTTTTAGTATACTAAAAAAAGATGACAAATATGTCTTGTGCGTCGTTAAATTTTAAATCGTTATTTTCCCTACCGTGATGCACTAACTTAGCTCTTTTTTTTTGCTTTTTTCTCTCGTTCATTTTCTTTACAATACAAAAAGATAGTAAATATAATCATTGCGCACTTGTAGGCAATGTGATTCTTCCAGTCGCTGGTTGGTGAATGTCAGTGCTTGCCAATCTTCTGTTCCTGTTCATTATAAATACTAAATTAATGTATTAATTCAATTTTGTCAAAAAATATTGTTTTTGTGTCACCGAGATTCGAACCTGGATCTCCATTTCCAATCCGGGGAAGTACACTACCAATTGTGTTATAACGCCAGTATTTTTCATGATAAATTTTCGAACCTATATGTTACATTTTTTCAAATGAATACACCTGTTGTTCCATTATTTGAAAGCCATCTACATTATTTTTACAGAATCTCAAATACCTCTGAGTAAACCGACTGCAGATGCCAGAATTATCAATTCATTTTTATTAAATTTTGTACACATTAATACAACATATATTATTAAGGAAAACACATTCTTATTGTGAAGTTGTAATTATTCAGAACATAGGTCTGTGATATTTTAAATAATGTATTAATTAATACATTATAACTTCGCAATAAGAATGTGTTTTCCTTAATAACCATTATTATTTTTGTTTACATAGTTTTTGTATATTTTGTTGTAGAAACACTAGTATGCGGTTGAGTTCCTCAGACTTTTCCATGTTTTATAAATTATTTAATTTGTATTAATTTTAATAGTAATTTCTTTCTATTTAAGTTTAGTCTCAAGGCATTTTGAAGAATGTGGTTGGCATTTCTCTGATTTTCTCATATCTTGTTAATTATTTTACTGCCATTATTTTATATGTAAAGACAATTATTTATATTTCTCTAATATTTACATATTAGACATTTTAATATACGCAAATGCGTAGTCTGCGTTCCTCGGACTTTTCCGTATTTCATTAAATTTACATTAAAACATTTTTATGATTTTGACCGATAATTTTATATTCTTGAAAATGGCATCAATGCGAAACTCGTATTGGACGCCAACAGTTGCTAAAAAATCGAATTAATACAAGAGATTGACAAAAAATATTATTCAAAACAAAATTAACAGAAGAATACGCGATCCCATTAATGACTTTGACGACAATATTATACGTGATGACAGATAGAACTTTAGTGTTGAAAGCCAAGAAAAGTCACGGAGGGAAAAGAAGTAAGGAAGCAGATAGTGAAAAAGAACAAGACGTCACAGGCGAGTGCAAAATACTGCCGCGACCACCACAAAAAAAAAAAGAGTTTTAAAAGGGCTGGAAATGTTTGTTGCTAATTTGAATACAGAAATGATACAATAGAGAAATGACGGTGTTAACTGAATTGACGATTATGTCATTATTAAAAATTGTGCGAAAAGATAGTCCATTATAATCGTTTTTTTTTAATTAATGTGAATTGTTTACATTGTATTTTGATAACTTGTTTATTATTTTAAAATGTGTGGATAATAGTTAGTATGTAAAAAAAAAATTGAATTTGTGAAATTTTTATTTTCATTATCGTAAGTCATTATTTGATCTTTTTTCATGATTTTCGGTCCCCTCAATTTCGAATATATGGGATTTACTGTACTTTTTTAATGCAACACGGTATGACCTCGTATATGATTCATAGTGCTATATTGTATCTATCATACTTAATTACTGCAATTAATCATAGCTTGCTTTGCGATAAAGCCCTTGACGCAATTTTGCCATTGGCGTGAAATGAAATATTATAATTCATATAAAAAGTTAAAGACTACTGAGTCATCTATTAGAATTTCTAAATTTATGCTATGTGGTGGGTTCCAAAGTATTAGGCCGGTGTGAAAATGAAAATTCGAAAAATTCTGTACTAAACCAAACTAATTATGTAGATTAAAAAATGAAAAGTTAAATAATTTGACTACTCAGTGTGTACGTATTGATTTGTATCAAAATTATAAGAAGCGCTCAATGTTCAACAGATATGCTGTAGAGGTAGCATCCATCGATAGTTAAAAGTGTATTTTTTGAGAATTTGTATAAATTTCGATAAGCTTAAAAATGACGAAATGATTACTTTGCATTAATTTATCTATAAAGTTTTACTAACAGTATGTTTCTTATACATTATAAACATGATTAGTCACCGCTTTGTGCTAAATGGCTTTGAATTATGTGTTTATTATTGTGGAACCAATTAAGAGAACGGCTTAACCTTTATGGAACAAAAAACATACCTGGGTATATTGGGTCGCGGCGGCAAGGCTGGAAATTTGCTGACAAGTTCATATTCTTCATTACTTTGCACCGTATGAGTTAAACTGTCATCCGTGTTTGTTGTACTCTTTGACAGAATATCTGCGACTTCATTGTGATCAAATTCAGGAACAGAATAAACTAAAAGCAATTTAATATTATAATGTACCTATATATAAAATTGATATACCTACAATGACATGTTGGCTACACAACCAGTAGGTAAGCTTTCATGTCACCAATTTGTTTAATTTTATATAATTGATAGAATCGGCGTTAACTTTGTAGAATTTCGTCATAATGAATGAATATAAATAAAACAATGTTATTACTCTACTTGAGTTTATTAGCACTACTCGAGTTTCGAGAGAAACAGTAACTCTCATCGACAGGTGAAGTATTAAAAGGTGGTAGACATAAACCTTGTCTCCTATATTTATGCGTAGTTAGTTTAATACTTCGCCTGCCGATGAGAATTACTGTTTCTCTCGAAACTTTAGTAGTGCTAATAAACTCAAGAAGAGTAATAACATTGTTTTATTTATACCTATCCATTGTTTAATTTTACTTTGGTAGATAAATATACTTATAAACTGATTTCAACAAATGAATGGAAAAATTAATTTCAAAACAATAAACTCACCAATATCGGAGAGTTTGGCAAAAGCTTCTAAAGCTGTTTCGTACGGCCGCTGTTTTAAATTGTTGACAATATTGCCCACTGAATTCCACGCTATGTCAGCGCTATGATCTTGAAATAAGTCCAATTCGTTGAAAGACTTACTGATATATTGCATTTCGGCATTCGGTTGAACAATCAGTACCGTGTTTTTGTGTTTCACTGTCTTGCAGTGGGACTTCAAGTGCTGGGCGAATGTGTCGGCGTTCGCGTAGGGAAAATAAAATGTACACGATTCATTGCCAGTTCTTTTGGTCAAAGTTATTTGACGATTTTTGCAGGTGATCTTGAAACTCTGAATGTCGTCTAAGAAAAACTGTATTATTCGTGAAAGTGATTGTGGATCGCCATTGACCGTTCCACCACTGAGAGTTCGAGAACGTCGACCTGAAAATATGAAATACATTTAAACATGAAAATTAACAATATTTCACAAAAATATTTAATATTGAGTGGCAACATTGTTATTAAAAACATAAATAAAAAGCAATAACAAATTTTTAATAAACTTGTGGAAATTTATTAAAAAAAAAGTATTATCTATTTTTATTTCTTGCATTTACTTTTTACTTTTTTCTCAATTTTTTCTGAATGTAGTCAATGTAAATGTGATATACAAAAAAAATTAAAAAAGTTATTTATGGGTAGTTAAAATTATCTCTATTATATTCAATACATACTGATACTCTTATTTCTATACATATTCTCCTAAATTTAATTGTTAAAATAATATTTATTATCTTTCTACTCTATTTTTTACTTTGTTTTAATGTTTATTTCTCGAATTTACTTTTTTCTCCTCTGTTCCTTTGTTTTAGGCTTAGCACCAATTGCAGTTTTTTTTACCACGATTCACGAAACCGTGCACCAACATGCACTGCGTATTTTCAGATCAGTATAAAAATGGACTTCTAGATGAGAGCTTGTGTTGTATCTCTGGTTATCAGAAATAGAAAAAAAAATCGCCACTGCTCTTTTAAATACTGGGTTCATCCGTTAACTGACCAAAGAACCCTAAAGGGTTATTTTCATAAACTGTAACATAATATATGAGAACATTCTGATAAGTATTTTAATGTCAATAAATAGTTTGACAAACTTTGAATAGACACGGGTCCTTGTATTACATTCCAGGATACAACGTTTTGTAAATCAATATCACCAGAAGAACGTCTCCCTGTTACTTTGAGGTATAAAACAACAATTTTATAGCAAATTATTTAATTTATGTAATAATAATAAAACTCAATAATTGTTATCTTAAGCATTTGATTTACATTATATTAATTCTTCTTTTTGGATTGCGAAAAAAAGTCTGCGGCAGACATTGGTTTTGAACTGGCTTTATAATTTCTTGACTTATTATTATTGGTTTATGGTAAGTATGTTTCGGAAGTGGGTGGTGCTGGTGTTGAAGAATAAGGGGTGGTTGTGTGATCATAATAACTTTTTAAAGTGGTTAAAATCGTTTGCGGATTGTTCGAACGTCAAATTTACTATTGTCAAAGTAAAGATGGAGATGTCCATAGATGTGACAAATAATCTATGGATTTTTTCGCCTAGGCGTTCCATGTTACTTTGGAGATGAAATTTTTTCATATTATGTGTAATACACAATGTATATTAAACAACGAGATCATCATCGGACGAACTCTCATCACTAAAATAGCGGGATATTGAATGACTTGTTGTATACTGCAACTTTCAAATGTGTTAGATAAATTTTGGAACAGCTGTGAAAAGTCAGTCATATTTAACTATCGATTCTCGTTTTTACTGTTGGATATCGCAAAGTACAATTAGTTAATTACGGGTTGTACTTTGGAAAAGTAAACATTTCTTTACTAACGATAAAGGAACCCATTTTTGCAATTTTTTTTACTTTAATAACTTTTTAAACTATAGTAAAAAGTTACTACTGATCACACAACCGGCCCTAAGTTTCTTGATAATGTGATTATGAGAAAAACATTTGGAACATTGGCATTCGATGAAATGACATAGGCGGTGTATACTTTTGCGGCGGTCGAGCAAATAATAATTTTGGGCCTCGGGAATGAGATGGTTGAGATGACATACACGGAGACGGAAGCAGAAATAAGTAAGATTTACCCTTTTGCAATATATTCAGTTTTTCTATTTTTGTATTATGTTTTTGTTCTTCATTTAATTTTGTATATAATCGCAACACAGTGCAGGCCCCATCATTCATTTACATAGATCACAGATCCGAGCGCGATTTTCAATTTCGGAGAAAAATGTAGCCGGTTGCGTTTTAAAAACAGTTGCAGAAATAAAACGCAAGTGCGTGAGCTTGCATATAAACCTATGAGTTACAAAATGCACACAAATAACCACAGTGCGTGCGGTGCCTTAAAGAGAATTTTAACAATACTATACCCTAAATAGATGCATGATAATTTAACTATATTTTACCATAATTATGTTCACAATTGTAAACGACCTCCTCTCTAAAAGCACAAGATTCATCTCCAATAGGGAGGTAGCATGTCTTGAAATAATATTGATTTATATGAATATACATTTTTGTACATTATGTCAGAGCAATGTAATAAAAGTTATGGCTAGTAGTCTACACTATAATTTTTTAATATGAACTCCGTCCGACGAGGCGAGGCATGCAAAGCGAAATGAGATGGCACGAGATGACTTGGGTCGACACGAGAATAAGCGATGCAAGCCAAGAGCTGCAGTACATTCTCACATTCTGCTCCTTTTGCCATGCCCCGGTGAGAGTGGACTGCTGGCATAACTAAAGCGACGATTGGCGTCAGGCATTCCGCGCACTACACCTTCCGCACCTCTCCAGACGTACACATACAAATCACTTCAGGTTCTTTGAGAAAACTTTTTTTATTGTTGCGTATGGTAAATACTTATATATTGTAATTATTTTATCCTATACATAAATATATTACGGAAAAATATCTAAAATATGATGAATACCTAAATTATGTATTTAGTTTATTTACAGAGATATTCACATAATTAGAGGGAATGTCAACTCAGTTTAGACGGAGAGGAAAGGTTAAGAAATAGGTGTTATTGAATAGTGCTCCAGCAACATAATATATTTTTCATTCTAGTTTGTGAATGAATAGTGCTATTTTGTGCATGAATTGTAACTGGCAGATATTTTGCAGGCAAACTATTCATACATAACAAAATATCAAAAGCGAGGATAAGTTACCGCTACCAATTGAGTCCACAACAGCCCAATCTGCATCTTGCGCGTCAGCTTCTATCATTATCAGGTCATTGGGTCGCCATTCCATTGATATTTTATGATTTGCATACTCCACAATAGATAGACTTCCACTGGCATTGATATCTGTTACATGACTATCCGTTGCTAGCTTCAGGAGAACTCCATCCTGTATGAACAGCTCCTGCAAATGTTTAATTCCATTAAATTCACTCACAATCTTTTTACATTATTCTAATGTATTTACTGAAAATGTTAGGTGAGGAAGTGAAGATTGCAATATGGTTACTACTCTTACTATGTATAATAATTTAAAATATGTGTATTTTTAAAATTAACTATGTTGATTCATGAAATCATAAAAAAAGAAACAAAAAAGTTTACAAAACTCAAAAAAATAAACATTAGACCATTGATTGAAACGCTTGATGAATAATGGCATATTGTTTACATTAAAAAATTGAGTGTATATTTTTTGAAAGCCACAAGATAATTTATAATTAAAGCTCATTAAATACTGGATTAGTAAATTGAATCTATGATTTTGAAGAACACGACCTGGCAGATGACGTTAACATTATACAAAACCTTGTCAAAATCATAATGTTGAATTATCATAGAATTGGTAATTACTCATGACATATTTTCCCTGTACCATTATTTTTACTTAATTTTATCAAGTTTTTAATTATTATTGGTCCCATGTTGGGTCTGAATTGACATCAATTTTATACCCTTGGGTCAAAGTCAAATGTCAAGTCATTACGTAACTCAATAAATTTTAAATCGACAGCATGCTTATTTTTCATACGCATACAAACGTGTGACGCTTTGGCCACTCATGAAACTTATTCACCTTTTTGGATCATACGGAAACTAGGGACGAAAAATGGATACTGTATGATAACAAAAGAAGAAAAATGCAATAGCCGTCGATGAAGCAGGTAGCGAGTATGACTCCAATATACATGTATATTTAGTTGGCATCGTCGGTAACAGCATAATCTAAGTTTACTGTTAACTAAGTACACAATAGATATACTAAGTATCAAAAAAAAAAAAATTTTGAGAACAATTCTATCAATTTAAATTTAGAATATAATTGTGAATTTATTACTTTAAAAAGGTAAGTTCCTTTATTGCTTCGTACCGTACGCTAGTTTCGATATCATAAACAATATTATTTACGATTTCTCCTCGGACAACGGATTTAACATGTTTCATTAATAGTGCTCAGAAACATATATGTACATAGTTATGTTCTAATGGTCCGCGAATCTCACAAGAGCATAATCCCTGTCTCAGAAATGGTCTCAATTCGATAATCTCATCTGTGAACATGGACCAAAAAGAGTATGGCCTTATGGTGACAATGAAAATTTTTTCCTTCCAAAGTGTATGCGCGTGATATATCTGCAGCTTTTTCCCGAATATACAAATTTAACCATAACACGGATGTTACACTGCCATTTAAATGACATATTAAATAACTTTTTGAAATAATTGTCATCATAAAAACCCACTCCTCTGTGACATACTCATTTATTAATTTAAGAGGTTAATATTCAGATACATTATTTTGAATGTAACCAATGTTTAGGGTTTCTCTTACTCGCTGACCTAACGTATTAGTATATTTATGTGCTGAAAAAATCAAATTCAGAGCACTAAATCATTAAGTTCAGACACCATTGGACTCATCTCACCTTCAAAAATGATAATTCTGTAGCATTATTTTTTTTGTACCATCTTTTTGGCAAGGGAATTAACTAATCTGACAATTGGAAATAATCGGTATTGACAAAATGATATGATTTATTTTTAATACAATTTAAATGTATCAATTAGAAAGATATACAGATAAAATCAATTTACCGAAAAAATATTTTATTGCCACCGAGATTCGAACTACCCTTCCTATCCGAGGAAGTACACTGACCATTTCACCATGTCAACATAGTAAAGTAACAACAATTTTCTCATAACTATATGTTTTACTTTTAAATTGATACATCTGTTATTCCATTTTTTGAAAGCAATCTACTTCATATATATGGAGAATCTCAAATAGCTTTGAGTAAAATCAGATAGGAGACAATTAAGGAAGAATTAATTAATTAATCCATTTTATTAAATTTTGGAAACATTTAATACAACTTATATATTTTTAAGAACACATTATTATTGTGAAGTTGCAGTTTTTCAGAACATAGTTCTGTGATATTTTTAATACAAATTAAATGTATCAATCTATATATATGAGTAGGTTCATCAATTATTATTATTATTTATTAGTAACTATATAATATCATATAAAAATTTGTTTGGACTGTGCCCGTCTCACTAGAGAAATTCTGTCTCGAGATGGGCATGAAGCATTAAATCCAGCGTTCAATTTGGAAGAACAGAATGCTGTACTTAATGATAATGGGAAATATTTAAAATAAATAATCAAGCTTTCATTCCAAATTTTCTCCAATTTGTTTCTATACATAATATATTTATTATTGAGCAAATAAGATTTTTGAAAAGTACAAATCTTGTATTTTATGCCTGCGCAACCTTGAGTTTTTAAATAATAATTTTGTCAACAACTAGGTCAAAAAACATTACAATAATGTTCAAATCAACAAGATTTCATCGAATACGATTGAAAAACTACCTACTTATGTATGATTTTAGTGCACCTATTGTAAAATTGTCAATGATTTACCAGTGTTTGTCAGTAATATTTACATTGTCACGTCAATCAATAAATACTATTCAACATGTACTGCCGCATATAATAAATTTCATCTGCAGCCCGATCGGACATCATACTGAGATTGAAACTGGTTTATAAATAAGATTGTAAACAATTAGAATAAATTCTTTATAACCTTACGTTCATATAGGATGTATTAGACAATATTGTTTATTGTTGTTCTTCTATACGTATGTACAAAGAATACAAGTATGTATATAAAATACTTAAAAAGTATAATGCACAGATAAATGAGTCGCAATCGTAATTCCTAAATGTATCATATACGGACATAAACCTACAGTATTTATGACATACATAATAGGTACTACTTGTAATATTTCAACAAGCAAATTACGAGTCAACACAATGAATAGTTTGTTGTCAGTTTACCTGGTGAATATGTCTGTCAACTAATACTCTATAGTAGTTGTGAAATAGATATTCGCTTGCAATACCACTATTTATTACAATGTCAGAAGTTGAGCAATGATGATAATGATTTTGGTTTACTGTAGCTTAGGTAGGTAGACACATATCATAATCTTATACAACATAAACAATAGTAATTTTTTTAAAAGTGTAATGTATCAACATGCAGTTTACCTTTCCTTGATCACGTGCTTCATCCATCCTAAGAATTGTGTTTATTATGACAAAATGAGGGTCTGATAAAAGTTAGACGCATAATAGGTTAAAACAAATTGTCCAATGTCATGAGAGACTATTATTAATCACTTATTAAATGCTAACGCATAATACTAATCAACAGAAAATAGAATAATCTTTAGTATTAAAAATCAAAACACAATACGACGAAAACTAAGAAGTAAACAGAAACACGAACCAGTTGACAGTAATGACATTCTTATAATGGTGCGTCATAAGCAACCACGCCATCTATATCATATAAATGCAAGGTGGATACGGTAAGTAGATGTAGCTGGTAAAAAAGGTTTCTAGAAAAATCACAGTACTTGTATTACAAAAGTTATGTAAATAATTTAACAACGTACCGATAGATGGCAATGTTCAAGATCCCCAGGCTCGATTTGAAAACTATGTAATATTATATATAGTAGTTTTGGAACCGAAGTTTAGAATGAGTCTTTGGATTTCAATTTGCCTTTTCTATTTCCTTAAATAATAAAGCATCCACAATAAAATCACGAGTAAAATCTTCATGATGGCTTCGTGATCGGCAAATGAAAATAAACTATGTGAGAATCTATTCAGAATGAAATTTAATTAATTGTGAAAAAATAAATTTGTTTATACATTACATTAGTGAATTTATATATTCAGTCAATGAATTATACGACTAATGCCACCGGAACTGATAAAACATAAAAAGCTAATATACATATCTATATCTTGTACAAAGTCAAGTGAAAATATTAATAAAGCAAAACAAAATAAGCTTCAAATTACTCATTTATAAGATATTAATTAAGATAAGGCCAGTTCTGTTAACCACAACACCTAGATCAGACATACATATATATATATATATATATATATATATATATATATATGTGTATTTTTTTTTCTTGTTTTTATTGTTTACATATAAACATTACATTTTCAAAATTAAAATTAAAATGAAAATTAAATTAAAATTAAGATAATTAAAATTTTCGCGTTTTTTACGAAAATGTGGGTTTTTATTATTCATTTATATCAAAAGTTATATACTAGATTTGACTAATATAAAACTAATAAACTGAATGTTATTTTCCGTAATTAAGACGATACAAGCATTATAAGAAATACCACGATCGTTAGACGCCTATTATATTATTATTTAAACGACATATGGGTATCTCAATTAAGACAAATTAACAAAATAATAAAAATTAATAGAGTTCAATTTCCATTCAATTTGCAGGACGTACTATCAATTTTCGACGTTTTTAAAATACTTTGTTTTAGTGAAAATATACGTTTTTAAATAATATATTATATTTACTCATATGCTTTGAGGCTTCAGCTACTATTTAAAACTAAGTTTTATATCAAAAACACAATAATCAGTTTTTAAATAATATATTTTCAGTCTCATAAAAGACGACAATTTTAATTGTCCAACGAATTTCAATACGGCACTCGATAACTCACCGCTGTACCCATGGTGCTCTTTTGTATTCGCCGCATCGGGCTATTTATATTACTCTATTCCGTCTTTAAGCTAGTGAATTACTCGAGTCATATGATTGGTTATTTACTGAATTGAAAACTCCTATCGGTCGATCCGTTTTGTATGGAGTCGTTATTTATGCTGTTTTTTAACAGAATAACAATAGAAAAGCTTACAACTGCGTACAAATCTTACTATCTTACTGTTTTTAACGTGTATATTCCATGATTGTTCTTTAAATTTGGTGCATGGATTGGTTTTTGATTTGGAAAAAACAAAAAGCAATTAGTAGAAGGCCTACGTTAATCTTTAATAGAAATAATTATTTCCTTTAGTTGTTACGTGAAAGATTTTAAAATAATAAATGAATCATTTTCAATCATAGAAAGTGTTCTTAAAAAGGTCCAAACATTTTTTATATGGGTAAGAAGGTATTATGTTACGTTAAAACTTAAACTTTAAAAACACTAATAATAGCACCCTAAAATTACAAATAAAATCATGGTAGAGTCATATAAACGACGGATTTATTTTGTATAAAGACGTTGGTTAAACGAAAGTACATATATTTTATTACATATATTATATATGATTGTATAATATCATTGGTTACAGCATAACCTAAATCTATACCTACTGCACGGGACTACCAGGATTAGATGTATGAAGACGTTTGTATTGTGTTTTACATTTGTCAAATCAAGAACAAAAACAATTACGATTACCCTACAATTAGAGTTAGGTGGCAGCAATTAACAATAATAATATATATGTTTTTTTTTTTGTATATAATATTATATTTTATCATTTTCCAGTTGGAATTATTCTTTGGTTAGCACCAGACCGCTGTTGCTAACCAAAGACCGAGAATACATATTTCGTATTATCTAGAAAGTTTGAGATCACAATATGTATCGAGTATTTTCCATTTTCACAAAGAGTAATAGCGATATCCCGGCGGGGGCAATATTATTGGTACATGGAAAACATTTCTGTTTGATAGTTCTCGGCGATGTTTACTGCTGGTGAAGTAGACGTAAAAATGGATTCTTTAAAGAAAGAATACAAAAGATTTTATCACATTCTATTTACATGCAAGTACTATTAACATAACTGTATAATATAATATACAACGAGCGCACGAGGTACTCTTTACCCCTGAGAACGATATTATGGCTAAGTCTAAAATTAAATCTCGTAATATTATCATCAGTATTTGTGAGTTTTTTTTCGAATATTAAGTATATTGATTAAAAATTTTAATATATAGGATCACCCCATGGTATTTAGCAAGTGAAGCAACGCCCAAGGGAAGCAAATTTTATATTAAAGTCTTTTTCTTATTTTTTCCTTCATGTCATTATTGACATATAGTGACCTCAATCAGATGAGATTCAGCTCATAATGCACATCCACAAATTCCGATCTTGGATCACCCTCACAGCTGATTCCAACTCCAGGGTCTCTCGCGCCTGATGCTATATGCTGATCTATCCACCGTTGTGGCATTCTTCCAGACAGCGGTGTAACTATAAAAATTAGTACTGTGTGATTTATCCAATAAATATTAATTACGTGTTCGTCTTCGATAGCTGGTTCCCAGGTTTCCGATCGACAATAAGGGTACATAAGATACACGAACACTGCACTAACCTTTATATTACACTTGCTTATTTTATGGTCCGATGTTGTTGTTTTTTGGATAGACTCCTGACGATCGGTTTATTTGGACCATTAAACTGGTACATAGATGGCGCTAAGTGTAATAACGTTCACGGTCCATATTATTGATTGTTTAATTTACATATGTTCCCCAGAATTTTTAGTAATGTACAACTTGTTTGCTTATATCCACTGCACATCCCTATATATAAAGTACCTGTTCTGAGGTAAGGTTTAAAAAAGTACATTATATTTCTCTAGAAGACTCCCTCATTTCATTTGTATCATTAGTAGGTAGTATTTTGAATAATGGTTTCTATCGCTACATTACTTTTAAACCGGTACGAAGTTTGATACTTCTGAAGTTACGCATCAAGTGAACAGCACTACGCATGAATGTCTCAATTCTGCAACAAATCCAACCTCGCTGAGCAAGCCTTATTTACAGCAATGAATAAAAGATTCTTACAATTCTTTGGCCGTATTGTGAGTCAAAGTCAAGTCAAAAAGAGCTTATTCTGGGCACAATTTTGAGCCGAAGAAGACCTGAAAGCAGTGGCGTAATTATTCCAATGCGGTGCACTGGGGCCCACGTTAGATGGGGCCCAAAAAGTTCGCGCCCTGCAATCAATTAAAATGTTATTTATACGAGTACCGATACCATTCTCAGCGTTAACAGTAATCCATAGTATGAAATGGAATTATAACATTTAATACGTGAAAACTATCGATTATACAGTAAGGCCCCGCTAATACGTCGGATTATTACTTTATTAAAAATAGTATGCTGTTCACTTTATTAGAGTCTCATCAGTTACGCAATATATGCATGGGGCGGTGCAGCTCTTACTTCTGGATTCTCTAATTAAGGTTCAGAAATGGATCATTAGAGTAATAAACAAGAGGCCATTTAAACATAACTCTGAAGAACTCTTTCAATCCTTTCACGTTTTGGATATAAGACAACTGTTTACCAGATCAATCTTAAAACTATTTAAAAAAAAATTAACTTTACGTCTGATCCGAAGGAAACTAGGAGCAAGACCTTAGGATACTTTTCAGTGCCAAAAATGAATACCAAATTCGGTCAACTAACTTTCTTGTTTTGTGCACTGCAGATATATAACAAATTGCAGCTAGACCTTAAAGAGTCTAAAGTGATTAACGATTTTAAACCAAAAATAACAAAGTGGTTGCTTGATGTGCGTAGAAAGCAAAATGAAACTAATTTGTCATTAGTGCAAATCTAACTACCTACACATTTTTGTCTTCAACTGTATTACAGGCAAAAATATTTGTATAACTTTTTTTACAATAACATTTCATAACTTCTGATTGTACTTTTTTTACATAACTTTTTATAACTTATTTTACATTATACTTACCTTTCTTCATAACAATTGTACATGAATAATTACAACTTTTAAAAACTGTACAGGTAATATAATTGCTTTAGAACAGACCACGTCTAGTAAAGTAATTATCTTTATTTTCATATGTACTGTTTATGCTACAAAAAAAAATATATTAAAGACCAATTACAAGAGACAGGTATTTTTAAATTGCAAGTGTAAATACAAATACATGTAATTATTATTTGGAACAAGAGACTAATTATTTACGCGCCTTGTTACTCCGATTGGCGCCACTGGGTTTCCTGGTTGATAGTATTGGGCGTGTGTGTATGTGAGTATTGCCGCCTTTTTTTCGGAGAATACAAGAAATAGTAAACGACAGGCGATTCAATTACATCCCGTGCTTCGACTTGTTCAGATAATAAATCGATCGTCCTACTAATAAACCGATCGTCAGGAGTGCGCACTTTGGTCGATCGAAATATGTCCAGCCAAAAGAACAACAACATCGGACCAGAAAATTAGCACGTACAATAAAAAAGTTAGTGCGGTGTTCATGTATAATATGTGTCCTTATTGTCGATCGGAAACCTGGGAACTAGCTGTCGAAGGAAATTACGGAAACAAATATAAAAATAGTGAAATTAATAGAAAGTCTTTTCAGACTTTTCATTGGGAAGAAAAACCTGGAGCCTTCTGAATACTGAATAAGATACAAGATAAACAGGAATGTATTGAATATACATATACAGAGTGGCCCAAAAAAGTGAGAGCATCTCGTAACACGCGAGTTATTTCAAAACATAATAAAATTAATTATAATTCTTAATGTAATTTTTTTTGTACAATATTTAGCTAATCAGAAATCATCAAAACACACCATATTTCATAATATACTGGGTTTAAATCTGGGCTTTTCGGTGGCCACATGCCTGGCTCGATGAAATTAACATTTTCACGACGAAAAAAGTTGATTGTATTTCTGGTTGTGTGAGATTGAGCTACGTCCTGCTGTGATGTCCAGTTATGCTGTAATGTCTAGCTATACTGCAGGTTTTGTTTCGAAACTCTTTGATCATTTTCCTAGCACCCCGACGTTTTTCAATTCGCAAATTTTTGATCAAAATACGATCTTCTGCACTGATTTTTGTCATTCTGGGCAAAAATTAAAAAAAATCAAATATAAACAATGGGAAAATTAATAATCAAAGATGGCGACCGAAAAACGTCGATATAAAACGTAATATAGGTAAAGAGGTAAATAGATAAGTAAGTAAATCAGTAAACTATTTAAGCTCTTGTTGATATAAAATACAGTTAAACTAATTTTGATGTAATTATATCACATTTAACGAAATGTTCTCATTTTTTTTGAGCCATACCCTTTGATTCATCAAAACTAAATTTTGCATGGCTACTCTTTAGAATCCCGCGAAAAATATAGGTACAGTCCTTTATCTCCTAACACCCCCGCCTGATAAAAATGTGTATTATATTGAACGTCATCTGTTCTAAAGTTTTCTCAGTTGCATTCTAGAATCTCGAATTTTGAATTCATCGTTACTATTTAGAGCCTACGTAAAACAAAGGTACTCCCGTCTCCTATTCACATATTTGAAATTATAACTGTATCTGAATTACGAGCAACGCCGGACACGGGCCGCTAGTGATGCACACATGCGAACTGACAGAACACCCTCTATGTACGTGCAGCGAAATTCAGACTTACTACATATGTACATATGTACTTTCCTTTTCACACAAAGCCGGTGCTGACAAATGGGGGGTTTATCTAGAAATCAGCCACATGAGAGAAGATAAGAAGTGATCTTAGTGGAAGTGGTAGATGAAATTTTTTCATAGCTATAGAGATCGCGTAATCCAAACTATTATTGTGAAGTTGCAGTTTTTAAGAACATAGTTTCGTGGCATTTTTAAAACCAATTAAAATAATCAACAATAAAAATGTACAGAAAAATTCAATTTACGGAAAAAATATTTTTGTTACTATCGGAATTTTCCTATCCGGGGTGATGTGTCAACCAGTTTCGCTACATCAACTAAGTAGGTTGACGACAAATTTTCGAAATGATGTGCTGTAGTTCTAGTATATATATTACTCGAAAGTATTTGAGATTTGTCGCAATATAAAGATGATTGCTTTTTTAACCTTTCCTCTCAGATGATGTAAACTGAGTTAACATTGCTTCTAATTATGGGAATATCTTTGTAAAGTTCATACAGAGTTCATATTTTTGGTATTCCTACGTAATATATTTATGCATTAAATAAAATAATTAATATTTGTATTTACTATACATAGCAATAAAAAATGTTTTTTCGAAGAACCCGACGTGAATTTGTCAATACGTGTATGTGTACGTGCGGATCAGTGTGGACGGCACATTGCGCGGGGTGCGGGGTGCCGGATGCCGATCGTCACTTAGTGGCTGAGCGTGCGCCGGCCGAGTTAGATGTGTTTTATGTTGCCGTTCGTCATGATCAATGTTTTTTCTCATTTTTAACACTTTTACACAATAATTGATGTTAATATTCACTTATACATATATATGTCAACTATTATTTAAAAAAATAAAAAATATTAAAGATTATTAGAGATTTAAAAATCGAAAAAGTCTGCATGTACACTAAGACCGTAACGCGCGTTTTCATTTTAGCACCTTAAGGAAAAGGTTAATTTATTGTCAACCTACTTAGTTGATGTGGCGAAACTGGATAACGCATTTCCCCTGATAGAAAAAGGTCCATGTTCAAATCCCGGTAGCAACAAACATATTTTTACGATTAATTGATTTTTTCTGTAAAACTTTCTGGTTGATTAACTTAATTTATATTCCAAATTATTAGGTCGCGAAATCTTAAGAGCTTATTACATTTTTATTATGTCTATTTGAAAACATCCCACGCGTCATATTTGAAAGCTTCCACCTTGGAAAGCCGCCACCTTCCATCTTGAAATATGGCCGCCGTTTTTCACCTTTCCCGCCAACCGGCCCGCGGGGACCGGCTCGGTGGCACGCGGTCATATATTCCCCTTTTATCGGCAGGTTTTATTACCCACTCCGATCCCAGATTGAGGTCCTCTGCACTTGCCAGGTCTGAGATGTCCATTTGGAGGGAGAGTCTTTTAAAATATTGTCACACTTGTATTAGGGACGTCATCAGGGATGGAAAAATGGCCTCCGCTGGAACTGAGCCCCTTAACCCGTCCGCCAGCGATCACTTTGCTGGTCGCGTTTTAAAATAATATTTCAGCTGAAGTATTTAATTAAATATTAATAAAACAGATCGTAATTTGTTTGGATATAAGACGATATAAAATATTCAATATTTCTAACGTTTCTACAGAAAAATACAACTATCCTTTAGAACAGTTCTTCTGAAACTTTTTTTATGAAGTATCTACATTGTATATATTTCATTTTTATTTTAAGTACCTACCTAAATTTTTTTCAGAAAAATAAAGACATAGATAAAAAAGGAAACTGCCCGTTTCTAAAACAGAATAATTTCACAATGCCAATCAGGGACGCACACACCACACACAGGTGCACGAGAATTTATATGATCAAGTCTAATTATTCTTTTTACAAGGCCGAATGATATAAGATTTACATTTTAATACTAGAAACGGAGTGCACGAATCACGGACACCGCTTGCCTGTCAAGATTGGAACTCTGCTCATCACGCAGGCGCAAGCTCTGGGGATATTATACGTAGAACGGATGAGATAAGTAGATCGGTCGGTACTGCCGTGCGCGGCGACGCGGCTCATAGCGCCACTTGAGTCCGAGGAGAGGCGCGAGGCGGTTCGTTGTGCGGCCGCCCATTGCAGATTCAGTTGTACACAATGAAAGGAGAGGCTAAGAATAATATATTTTGGATGCTAGTGCACGTCTGTGTAATATTGTATTACTACTACACTAATTGCATTGTACACTGTTCCTATGCAGAAATAATTTCCTTTCCTGGCACGGGGCAGAGGCACCCGTTAGTTTGGATATTGGCGTCACGGAGAGCTGGGATGTACAATTATTTTATGTACCATTTGGGATGGAGCGACGAGTTCTCTGCCATAAAACAACGGGGACATCCAGCCTGACGGCCACGAACTCGCGTCAAGGCGAATCGGAAGGATCTGTCAAATAGTGCGCTCCGGAATCTGAGCTTATGTGACATTATAATTCTTTAATCAGTGTCAAGTGGAACGACCGATTTACCACCATGAAGGCGGGTCTAACTTCGTTTCGGTTTAACTGCCTAGCAATTTGTACTTCAGAGCATCGTCAGTATTGGTTTTATTTAGTTAATTTCGGATCCGAGGATCAACCATGTTAAAATGTATTTTTTGTTTGTGACGTTTGTCTTTGTGGCACATTATCCCTGGTTGGAGAGTTATTTTATAAGATTCTTTTATTTTGTATTGAACTAAATTGTTGTAAAATGAACCTCTTTTATTAATTAACTTTGATTCCTAGTCTGAATTACACAACACAATAAATTTACCACAAGTGAAAGAAAGGTCGTCGGCCGATGGTAAGTGCCTAGGCCTCCCAGCTGAACCCACATTTTTTATGGAACCACTGTCTAGCTGGTGGCGGTGCCCTGGTGTCCTATCCGCAAGAGCTGGACTGCAGCGTAACAATATATATATATATATATATATATATATATATATATATATATATATATATATATATATATATATATATATATATATATATATAATTGATTTAAATATAAAAGAGAAGTAATACATAAAGTCATAGATGAAAAATATGACAAATCGCCTGATTTAATAGGTATTGAAAAAGAAAAAATGTTATCTATAATTTATCATGACTGACCATCGTTCATAACTTCCCTCTCTCTTGACTATGCTCCTCCACTTTGCTCGACATCCTGCAGATCTTAGGGCTGTCACCAGAAAAGTACCTGTTGCCTTTCTACTTGGTCAGTCCGTGGGGCGGGGGATTTCTTTTTCCTCTCCGTCCTTTTCCAAGTCTCGTATCTCCAAGTAATCTTCCATTATCGCAAGTTGCCTAAAAAATTGAAGAATTTATTTTAGGCCGGGAGTCTGTCCTTGATGTTCACCTCCCGAAGAATATAAATATTCGTGCGTCTCGTCATCCACGGTACGCGTAACATGTGTCCCCAGCATCACATCTTAATGGCATCAATACATCTCCTCTTCCTTATGTGAATTTGTTAATATATCTGATTATTGAGTAATAGTTCAGATTCTTAGCATCTAAATTTAATAGCCGCGTTGTTATAGAATTTTTATTAATTTAATTTTTATGTTTCTTGGTATGGTTTTAATTTTTTTAATCACAAAAATTGTCAATTACAATGTTAATATTTTCTAAGTGCACCTTAATATGTTTTTATAATAAGCACTCTTAGGATTATTAACGATCTGTTGATAATCTATCTCGTTAAAATAAAATAAAAATAATAGCCCTCCGAGTCTGAGATTTTGAACTAATATAAATGTGAACTAAACCGGCATAACAGAGGGAAGGCGCAGAAGAAAAATCCGAATCTCAGATTATACCTTAATGCATCAAAGTTCACGAATCAATCGCGCTATCTCTGGAATAATGGTGATCGATGCGGGAGATTACGGTCGTTAAGCGTCACTCGGAGTGTCATATTTTTGAAAATAAAAGTACCCCCCCGTTTCTGAATGTATAATATGTGACAGAAACCTTTCGGGGCCGTGAACACATATTGCGAGGGGGTAGGCGGGTAGGCGGGTAGGCGGATTCGCCAACCCTTTTGCTCCCGCTCTTTTTTCGCGCAATAATTCCAGAAAATATGGGCCATATAACCGCCGATAAGCGAGCAATAATCGGCATTAGGCGAAAATATGTTCTTGAATTATTAGGATCACTCAGTGCCTCAGACGAGAAAGGTATAGGCCGGGCGAGTAATCACTTCATGCCTGTTCATGCCATGGACGGATTTTCTTTAAAACTTAAATATATTATAATGCTACGATCTATTTAATATAAAATAATATTACTATATGATATTTATTACTATAGATAACCAGTCAACAAATTATCATATCTTGTTCATCATTTTCTATGTAAATTACTCGTTTTGTCTTCCATCCGCGAATTTTACCTCCTTACGTAGTCAAAATTATTGTGACAGATTCGATGTCTGCTATTGTTTAAAATAATTTATTGAAATATAATATGTATAATTTCGTCTCCATGGATACGGACACGGCAATTATTATAAACCAATTAAAAGTTGCATTATTTGGGTAGCATGGAAATTTGTGATACATTTATATATATATATATATATATATATATATATATATATATATGACATATGTTTAAAATCTACATAATTGTAAAAAGTTCAAACGAGCCGTTAATGTATTTTAAAAAATGTTCAAAACTTAAATCCAGTGAAATAATAATTAAAAATGTATCACAAATTTTCATGTTACCCAAATAATGCAACTATTAATTGGTTTATAATAATTACCATGTCCGTATATATATATATTATCTCTTTATATTATATTTGTGGCCATAATTGGCTCGGTGGCTTATTGAGTGAGAATTTTCAAGCACATTTAGACCTCTTTTGTTTTTTATCTTACTTTAGTACGAATTTTAATATTATTAGTAATTTAGTTAAGTACTACGTATTTCTGTTTTCTTAAGTCATTACAATGTTATCAGAATTTTATCGTCCACAAATATATTGAAAATAGTTAACCCTTAGTTTCATTATCCTGTTTGAGTTTGTTTGAGAAAGGATAAAATTAATTTAATTGTTTTGTTAAGTAGTTTAATGCGTTGTGTCAGTTATTTAATTTTGACGTGATTCATTGGCATTACTCTCGTACTATACATTGTCCACATTCCTATGTTCATTAATTTATTCTTCTGGTTAAATTTTTTATTTGTTAGCTAGATCAGCATTTAAAATAAAAAGGTTTATTACTGACAATGACGCAGTAAGCGTCGAAAACGTTTTAATTAATATTTAATTAATGTGTTGTGTGAGGTAAAAAACGTTGTTTTATTTTAATAATTAAGAAATTTTTTTTTTCAAAAAGTTAAAAATTTTGTAATTTAAAAAATAGTTAATAATAATAATGAAATTACATTTATCGAAAGCACAAAAAATTTACGTTTTTATAAATGACAATGAGAGCGTTTTTTTTGCCTGCACACTGTTATTGTATTCCCCAAAATATATATTAAATGATGTATAATACTTTACTATAAATAAAATAAAGGAATATCCATCTATTTGCAATGAAGTAGAATCGATTTAGTATTTGAGTGAAACTAGGAATATCGTCGACCTTTACATAGAGGGTGACCTGGAGAATTATGGGGGTGGAATTGTGATAAAGGACAATCCCTTAGTCCATATTGATGAAGGGAGCAGTATGTCATTTTTACGGTATCGTTTGGATATATTATTTCATTGTTGAAAGGATCTAGCATGCCTACTTGAGGGATGATATCAAAGGTAGATTCGCAATTTTATTATTATCTCATATTTATTACGGTAATCATAACGAGATATAGAGTGGTATAAATGTTAGCTAAGAAGGGTTCTAGAATTATGAGAGATGTAATATTTATCATCGGTTATGCATATTTATTAAAATAATTGTAAATAAATATTTATTTACTTCGTTGACTGAATACACCAATGTAAATAAACTATTTTTAGACTAAATGTGCTACGAGAATACAAATTTCTAGTAGACTCTCCGATAATATTCATTATTATTTTGCTACCTAAAAAAGTAACTGATGAAATTGACAATATGTGAGAGAAAATAAAATCGGCAACCTTTAGATAGGGGCGAAATTGTGAAATTTGCTATTTATTATTTGGGCGCGCATAGATTATGTTTACTTTTGATGTAGGCGGGCAGGCGCATCACTCCAAATTGTACATTTAAATTAAGCATACATGACGGTTGATTTAATACTCATTATTGATTTGTTTTATTTAGACTTGTATTTTATTTACTCAGCTTTGTATTTTTGTGTCAGCTTTCCTATTTTTACATTATCCAGGTTTTATAAATCCAAATCGATTTTTATCTCAACCATTTTTGAAAATTGATGGTCTACTGTATTCGGTTGGCAGTCGGTGTCTTTGGAATCCCTCATCTTTGTTGTCAAATCGGGCGTCCCGACCGCTCAACTACACATTTGAACTTGAACATTTTTGAACAACACGCATTTGTTTACGCCTTTCAGATACGAAATGCAGTGCAAAATGCAGATCAACAAAGGATCTAGCGAGACCGTCTGCATCCTCCACCGACAAAAGTAATGACTCGTGTCGCGCCAGTGAATATTTTACCGACTCCGGCAAGCCTCGACAAAACTCGCCTCTCACGGGACAATAACTGCTGAAAGGTTTCAGGCAGGACGAGCGCGTTCATTTACCGATCCTTTTTCTGCAGACAAAACCGAGTCTCGGCGCGCGTTTACCGCCCGGTTTCTTCCCCGGCGAGCGGCGGGCGGGGGCGCGAAATAGGAAGAGGAAGAGAAAAGGGGTGGTTCCACAAAGGACGTGTGAACACTGCCGCCCGCCCATCTGTCCTGCCGCCATAGAGAGCTGCAGGCTGCGGTTACTTCTGTGCACATTATGAAAAGCGCCACTTTTGTCCGCGAAAGTGGGGAAATATTCAGCAGAGGTAAACGCCTGCCGTTGCCCTCCTCGCGGGACTGTCCGTCCGGCGCTTTGTGATATTTGCGACGGTGCCGTTTGATGTAAAAATAATCTCCACCGAAGAGTGTTTGCGAGATGTAGAAATGGTGAGGTCGGAATGGGAGGCCGTGTGCATACTTCACGCCTCTGGGGTGTGACCGGCCTGAAGGGTGCAAGTGATGAAGAGGTAGGAAAGCTCATCTCTTTTATTTTAAAATCATTCGAATCCGGTTTTCGCTTTGATGTAAAAAATGTACGTTTAGATGTAGAAAATAAATGAAAAGAAAAAAAAAGAAAATCGGGCGGGGAGGTTGTAACTGTTGTTGCGGTAAAGGGAGAGCAACATGTGTTTATAGGTAGAATGATTGGCCAAAATTGAGATTGTGGTGGTTCATAAGAAGAACCCTTTGAGCGTAGTAAGACTAATGTTGAAAAAGTAATTTTCTCATTATGGTATTTATTTACATGATCGGCGAATGAATAAATTTTGTATGTGAGATGTTCTACTTTTGAGAATGTGAAAAAGTGAGGATTGCCGGGTCGATCTAAATGGTACGTGGAGAGATATTAATTCTAATTGACCGGGACAGTTAATATGGCCTTCAAGTAGTTTGAAGATAAGTATTTGGTCACCACGTGTTCTTCGATGTTCTAGGGTTTTCATATTGTGGAAGTTTGCTAAATCTAAATAGGAGTTGAATGATAGATTAGATGTAACATTAATATATAATTATTATTTGTATGCCTGTATTGGAAATACGATCGATTTTAACTGTTATTTAGATATTATGAGAATGAACGTTTCCTGATTAAATTTTAAAGAATACAAATCTTATTTCTTTAATACATACTCTGCGATGGTGGGTCAGATTTGACCCGGGTGTTTATAAAAATATGAGTTATGCTACAAATATTCGTTTAATACTGTTTTCCTTCTAGCTAATCTTTTATTAAATATGTCCAAATAATTTGAGATACAAATAAATGTTATCGGACGAGATTCAAATGAGTTATTGATAAAAATGTCAAAAAAAGTTAAAAAATCAGTCGCTTTTACGGGATTGAAACTCAGTGCTTATACCGAAATATATATTGTCAACATTTTTAGTGGGTAGACAAAGAATACCAGGTTCAGGCGGCTTCTAGATAATACCAGTAATATAACTATTTGAGGGGCGTTGCGCCTACCTGCAAGTTTTATGATACTACCTGTTCGGGTTCCGACGATAAGATTACATGCTCAGTGGATGTTTGTATTTTGGCTGTGTAGAGCATCTGTTGATGCGTGAGAATATGTACATTATTCGTAATATTTTAAAATTTTTATCTTTAATTTTTTAGCAGAAACATTACGGCACATAATGCCATTTCATTAAATCATATATAAAAATATATAAAATATAATATATACTATAAAAAATCTCCCACAAAACGGTTGAAAAACTGAAAACTTGAGGTGGGTCTAAAATGACCCACCACCGTCGGACGAGTATTGTTTTGACCCACCGGGAAGTAAATGTTAAGCGGGCACCTTCACATTAAGAAATCAAGTAATTTTTGTTTAATAAAATAAAAATACGGATAACTTTCTTAAAAATAATAACGCATATTTCAATTACCAATCATTCACACATATTACATACATGTTCACAAAGACACTTTATAGCAGCTTAAAATACGTATTATACTCGTACAATATACAGTCTCCGCTAAATCACTATTTTTCTGAGTTTAAAAAAATATATTCACGGACGCGGCGTTTTAATCTCAGGGAGGAGTAAATAATTTTATTTAAAATACACCGGTAGACGAATACACTTCTCGCACATTTGAGTATCTTCTTTCAATGTAAAGCATTGTTGAACG
Organism: Eubasilissa regina; assembly: GCA_022840565.1. Taxonomy (NCBI): domain Eukaryota; kingdom Metazoa; phylum Arthropoda; class Insecta; order Trichoptera; family Phryganeidae; genus Eubasilissa; species Eubasilissa regina. Next base: position 6,454,475 of record JAINEB010000008.1, on the reverse strand, counting down.
GGATCTTTCCCGCATTCAAATTGTGATGGGCAAAGGTAAGTATCTCGGGTGTTTGTTTACATCAATTACAAAACCTTAAATCATCAAAGGGGTGCGAGAGTCTCGCCCCAGCTGCGAATGACCTGGACACCTCCGCGTTGTGGAAGTGTAGATAGTTTGGCACTCTTGAGAAATAATTTCAAAAATAAAGGGAATATTTAAAACCCCGTGCGAGACAAACGATTACTTTTATCTCTGTCGTAGTTAATTATTTATTTCGTATGTATTTATATGTTTACTTTAATAAGTACATTCAATTAATTTTTCAACAAACTTGGACTTATATTTGTAACATGAAATGTAAAGACGTAATCCTGTGCCGATAGGATCTAATGAACGAATTTCGCGATCTGGGGAAAGGAAGAAAATAAGGAAACCTGGATATAAAGAATAAGGGTCGATGATGGGATAGGGGTTTCAGTCGAAGGACCAGTGATCCCGGGAAACCGGGATTCGGAAGGACTGCTTGCCTTATCTTGTGTGTGACGCCGCCGAGATCACTCAAACGACACGCGGAAGGGCAGATCTTCGCTTTCAATTGAATACGGCGATATCATAACTTCACTCGCGGCACACAACGTGATCAAACACAATATCACAAATACAGTGCTGGTGCACTGGAGCTGACAAATCCACACCGCGAATGCTATCGGGATCGAACAAGTATCAATCACGTTGACGTCAAGGTCACATTTAATTCTAAAGACGAGCATTAAGAAGGTATGGTTGGGGAATTTGGACGGGGAAAAGTTGTCAACAACATGGGTCGCGGCCGATTCGCAAGACGCCCCAAAAGTATGTATTACGAATCTGGAACAAGAAATATTTGAAGAATTTCACGTTTTCATTTAGACAAAGAAAGCTAGCGAATATTAAGCATTATAATATACACTTAAGATAATATTTACCCTTATACTTTAGGTAATTTAAAAAAAAAAAAATTTGAAAGCATCTGGAGTCTCAGATTGAAAGAGGTTGAGGTGAACGTCTCTATGAAGTAAAAATTAATACGAAAGTAACATTTTTATATAATTAAAATAAGTATTTGTTTTTTAAGACTTTTGGGATTGCTTTAAAAATATCAGATATTAAAACTAAAAATATTTACTTTATAAAAAAAGCGGTTTCTATATATTTATGGATTTTAATTTTATATATAAGTTTTTTGTGTTTTATTTTATTTAGAAGAAAAAGAATACCAAGTCCCTTAATGATACTTATATGTAGTGCCACAAAGCCAAATAAAAGTCTAATGTAAAGGTAGAAGAAACAAAACCTAATATTAAGGTCAACATTGGCATCGAAGAGTCTAGTTGAGGTTAAACTTGTGGAAAATCGTATAGAAAATGAAGTGCCTTAATTTATAAATAAAATATCTAAAAATAAACATATATGTTTAGCGCATGGTGGTAACCACAAATTAAAGGTAAATTCCATTCAAATATTTATTGTGATAAATTTTTCCAAATTAAAATGTGTTTAAATATTTTATCAACATTCGTACCGATGTTTTAATAAAAAAATAAATTTAAATAATAACATAAAAATATAACATTATTACTTAAAATTAATAATTATTTAAAATATTATATTATCAACAAATGAACCCGTTTGTTTTATTGTTTTACTCTTCATTTTTCCTGACATTTAATTTTGGATATAAATAATTGATTTGGATTTCAATTTTTATTCCTCTGGCTTTTACCGTATCATTTTTTTATATTTGTAACTTCTGTTTTTATATTTGTAAAATCTGGTGGTAACTTTGGAAATACCACCAGATTTCCTAGGGGTTCTATCCTCTCTTTGTACTTTCGAGTTGCCTGGGTTGAGTCCTTGTAATAATAACTCAGTGTCCCATGGTAACAATTATATTTTATTATAAACAGTAGATTACAAACGGTGTATTACAGTAGATGGCAATTATATAATTCAGATATAAACTAATAATTATTGCAAAGTGGCGATGGAAAAGAGACCCGTTCCCCCAGTGATGGCCTTTTATAACCATTGTCCCTCACTACTCAACTAACACACACACACACACACATGTTCAAAGTGACAGTTCTGATAATATCAATACACAATTAACATCTCAGTGTATTGGTAGACTGATTAAACTATTTTATCAAATTGTGATTCATGCACGCGGTAAGCGATGGTTTGTTTGACTTTGATGACTGATTTATATTGTCGGGTAATTACTGAAGATTTTAGCTAAGAACTAGAAATCAAACATCTCGTGGATGATGCGGAGAGTTCGAGTCAAGTTCAGACTAGACAAGATGTGGAAAGGCCGGGGTACCTAAACAACTAAGGTTAGATATGTGAAAATAATACACTTGTTTTTTTATTCTATTCGTTTAATTTATTTGAGATGAGACTAGTTTCGCCTTGTAGGGGTATTATCAATCAAAGCATCAGCAAAGATACAAGGCGAAACGCGTCTCAAATAAATTAAATTAGTACAAAAAAAAAACAAGTGTTTTATTTTCACATAAGGTAAGTCGGGGTAAGTGCATCTGTGGGGGAAGTGTATCTGTTACGAAATGTTGTAAATCAATATTTGAAGAAACCGTCCAGAGATGGTGCAAATCCAAACATTTGTTTGCTTATAATAATTATGCATTTCTAATAATGACAGTTGTTTGATGTCAAATTGTGAGTTGTATATCCCTTTTCAATGTTTCGTATATCTTGATAATCTTTTGTGTTAGGATGCTGATACCTAATAAGTAACTTTATTTTGAGCTCTAGTTTGTAATGTTTGAGCTGTAGTTTTGTAATTATTTAAGACACTTACCCCATAAATTTTACACCGTGGGGGATGTGCATCTATCTACTCAGTGGTTGATATGGTACTCCATATATTTTTGTATGGAAACTTTCTCAATTAATGATGTGCAGACAGTTACATTAATTTTTAAAAATAATTAACCAATTTCAAAAACAATCAGTATGATATGTCGCACTTCTCCCGTCTAAGAAATTTTACTAGATTTTTTTGGAACACACCACGATTTACCCATCATTAAGGACTAAAACAACTTATTGATATTGTCATTTAGCAGATCAGTAATTACATTTTTATTATTTTAACAATTTGCCAGAAATAATACAACTAGACGCTTTTATCCCAAATTTGAGGTAAGTGCACCTATTCGTACAATTTTCATAAAATGCTTTCAGTATCAGCTGTCTTAAAAGGTTTCAATTTTTAAAGATCTAAATTAAAAGTTAGTTATTAATCTTCCTATTAAAGTTTCAATGTCATAATGAAGTTTGAGAACAGTTCAAAGTTTATGTCGATGATTTGTATGTCACACTTACCCTGATTCACCTTATGTGATTATGGAGTTCTACAAACATAACTTGGAAACAGTAAATAAACTAAGGTTAGACTTGTGTAGTCTGGTATTTTCAATATTTCTCTTAGTTGGGGAATTGTAGACTCTAATGGCAAATGAAAGAAGGCGGTTTGATGTTTTTGAGATGAGATCATTGGTAGACTCTCAACTATTTGTCAGAAGTGAATCTTTAATTTTTTGAGAAAATGCGAGAAGAGAAAATGGCATGGAGAAGCTTGTTGAAGAGGAAAGGGAGGAAGCAGAAAAAGCAACAGGAAGTTTTGGTGATAGCTTTCAGATCTGCGGGATGAAAATAAAAGTGGAGGAATAGGAATAGTTCAAGAGGGCGATCACGATTCGATCAAAGGACCGACGAGGAAGAATAACGATTTTTTTATGTTCTGTCATCGAAATCTTAATGTTCCGAATAATTAAATATACGTAGTTATTGGGGTACAGAGTTAACCTGTATGCTGATTGACTTCTTATCGAGAGACTCAAATCGAATGGTAATACTCTTTTTGACTTATTCGTGTTTATTGGAGGGCTTGAAATTGATTCGAAATATCATTACACCCTCGAGCGCGCGGCGGCGCGGTGGGGATGGCCCGGCGCCCCGCGAGCCGTGCTCACGCGCGAGCTGACGGAGGACGTTTCATAAATAAACACAGAAAAGAAAAATGATTCCTTCCCGCGGCAGTTCGGCTGCGATGTTTATTCCGCGGTTTATCTGCACAAATATAATATTCGCGCGGAAGGATGAATGACTCGCGCTCAGGCAGACGGCGGAAGCTGGCGGGGGCGGGGGCGGGAAAACCAATAATAAATAAAATAGGTTTTTATCAGTCGCCCCCACGCCCCGTGTCTCGGGGTGATACGCCCCGGGACACGCACATTTTGACGGCTGAAGTGGTTTTTATTGGCATGAGAAAGGCGACAGAAAGCCACGTGAATTATCAACTGCCGGAACGCGGAGGGTTGTCGATATTTGTGCGGCTGGAGGTTATGCAAAGTGTTCCGGTAGAAAAATGAAGCGTCAAAATGTACTCAGTAACATTTTTATTCTTCTCCAGAATATTCTCGAAATCACAACCTGTTTTGTGGAGGCGTTTTTGTCGTTTCTCGTCCGACAAGCATTGTAGATATAAATAACAGACAAGTTTAAACATTACAGTTCATTGTTTATGTGCGAATTTCTTCATCTTTTTTACTTTTCTTTTCATAACATTTATTTAAATCTTTTCATAATCATTTTGTTACTTGAGTGTATTATTTAATTTATTTCAACTTATTATACATACAGTTTGTACTTTATAAATAATATTATATATATACAAATAAGACGAACATTCAAACATACCTATTCCATTTATGATTCATAATGTAAGATATGTTCACTGTCTCCTAATTAGACGAAGTCTGTACTAAAGGAGACAGGTTCATCCGTTATATTTATCAATACAAATATTAAATCATTATTCTCAATCTAAACTAAAAATATTAAAGATAAAGTAAACAGGGTTATAAAATAATTCTAATAACATAAATGACGTTCTGTTCATGTGATCATTTTCATAAATCTTTGTTTAGTTTCCTTTCTGCCAACACCCCAACACCCAATAACCAGCTCCAGAGATGGTTGAGTTTGTCCATTGAGAACTATTTGGCAAAATGTTGTAGGCTTTGGAGGCTAGAAACATATGGGAGGATTGACCAAAGCTCGTTCTCATTTTAGGCTTCAAAAAATAAAGGATCATTTTTTTACATAGAATTGTCGAATATTGTATGTAATATATTACATTGTATGTATTATTTTTATGGCCAATTGGGTTTGGCATCACGCTGGAATAAACATATTATTATTACAATTATTAAGTGGCAATCTTGTGAGAGCCCTTAGTAACAAGGAGGTATAGGTGTCAGAATGATATTACATAAGAAAAAATTACCCATAGAAAAAAATACACAAGAAAAAAAATTAGACCCAATAAATTTCACACCGCAGTCATTTCACACTCTACAGTAACAGTGCATATAAAATATCAAAAACGTGTATTTTTTTCTATAAATGTATTCTATTGGTGATGCAAAACTATTTTAAACACCCTATGTATTGAAAATAAATAAAAACGATTAAATAAAAAATTTAATATGAAATAATAAGACTTTAAATATTGCAATTATAACCTTTATTGCTCTTGTAGTTAAGCAATATTATAACAAATAGATTCGCTGTGTAAGAGAAATATAATGCCTACGGAATAATTCTATAAATAAAATATGCTCATTTTAATAATGGTTTTATTATAATATTACTACCTATTCTTCATCGATCGAAATAAAGTTTTACAGTGTATTTATATGCTATCTAATCGCATCTTGATTTACTCTTTATATATATTTATTTGTACATTGAACACTACACTTTATTACTATATACTTTAATACAGTAAAATACTAGTGTAGAAGGCAGTTTACCGAAATATATGTCTTACTTTACTGTAATGTTATCTGATTATAACAATATAATAACACACTGTACTGTACTATGAATGAAAAAAAAATATTATTAAGAGAACACATTCTTATTGTGAAGTTGTAATTATTCAGAACAGACGGTCTGTGATATTTTAAATATTAATTAGAAAGATATACATATAAAATCAATATTTGAGATTCCGTAAAAATAAGGTAGATGGCTCTTTCAAATAATGGAATGATTAAATGTATTAATATTAAAAAGGTGACATATAGGTTCGAAAATGTGTCACTAAAAATATCGTCGTTGTATTATAGTTTGTAAAGAGATTCAGGTTCAAATCCCGGGGCAACAACAATATTTTTCGATAAAATTAATTTTATATGTATATCTTTCTAATTAATATATTTAATTAATATTTAAAAAAATTATTATTATTTTTGATTTTGATTGATAAAGATTATTTTACTTATATTTAAAATGCAATAAATTTAACCAGATGTTTTTGGATCGTATTGCATTTAATATTATTATAATTTATAACGGCTGTGAAAGCGTGAGGATAAATCAGAAAAATTATCATCGTCAGTTTTAAAAGTCATCTACGTAAGTTGAATAATTTTTTTTGTAATAAATTTTCGCAGTCAGATGATAGTCGAATTTGTTTAGGTTTATTCTGTTGTGGGTCTCGGTTGCGACTAAAACCAGCCCACTGCAGAATAGCCCTAAAGAAATTCAAGTTCATGTATCAATTTGTTTAATCAAATGATTGATGTCCATTATTAGGTGACATCTCACAGTACAAAGCGAGGAACTCTTCTTTTTATGTATTCTTTAATATTTGCGCCGTGTTTACTTGCGCTCTTCCGTTGACTCTGATGATGGATAGGAAAGGTAAAAATAATGCAGAAGTCAGCGGTACATACTTACGTTTTTTATGATTCAATCAGTTCTTTACAATGAGTGCGAAAGTTTGTATTTTTCAAATGTCTACCTACTCGTTTTGTTTATATAAAATTTTATAGATTGGTGCGAAAATTCTGTGCAACTGTATGATGGAATAAATAAATTTAAATAAATAATATTATTACAATGCAACAGTCTTAAAAACAATTGGTTACATTATTTTATAAATATTTTTTCTTCGGATGCCACTGTTTAAATAATAATATTTTAGCTATTAACATAAAATATTTTAAATATTTAAACGTTATACGTTAACTTTTTTTATAAGAAGTTCCCAGGTGGAATGTAATATATAAGAACGATTTGATCTTTTTATTTATCGATTTATTTATTGTATTTAAGATACGATTTGGTATCTTTTTAGACACCAATAAGGAAGATACATGTTGTAAAAATAGTCTATACATTTTTTTAATCAAATTCACAAATCACCATGTTTATGATTTAATTTTTGTGTTATACACAATAATTTTTAGTGTTTCATTACAACGGGTCCTCCTTAGGATTGAGTAGTTCAGAAAATTCTAGAATACATGCAAATCTGAATACTTAATTAACTAACTAAACTAACTTACCATCATGCATCATCAGACAGGGAGGACGGAATGCTACACTTTTCTGTCCTGATACACAATTCTCACTTCATTCACATTCATATATCTTCTCATATAAGCTCGTCGATTATTAAGGCTTCTAATAGGATCATCTTCCAGTATCTAGTTTACCTGATCGTGCAGACGTCTTCTATTTTTGGTGCCATCAACACTTGCGTCATATATCTTTCTTATCATTTTCTCCTCATTCATCCGTTTCATACGACCAAACCATCTAAGTGATCCTTTCAAATTTATTATCAGAAAATATGTCAATTTTCTGCAGTCATAAAGGTGCAAATACTTCCACATCACCCTGCATTTTCCTGAAATTCTAAATTTAAACGACTTGGCACGCGCTGTCATCGCCGATATCCCTGAATCTGTATGTGCATATCGCGGGGTTGGGGACGTTGCATTGTCCTTTTGTTGCTTCCACGGCACATCAATCAAACTTTATGTCACGTTCTGAATGTGCCGTGACTCCAGCGCCTCTGCCCGCGGGTCGGCTAAGCCGAGGGCGGCAAATACGGCGGGAGAGATTTCAAAATTCGAATTCGATTGATAGACTTTGACTTGATGCCGACATCTTTGGTTTTATTGAAGATTAGAATATTAAAAAAAATGGAATTTAAAATTTTTTAGTTTCGATAAATTGAGATCTTGGATCTTTAACGTAACAGAAATGATGCCAAATTACTGCGTTTATTTATTAATATTATTAATATCGAGTTCTTACGTTTATTTATTTTTATATGATGATGAATTTCTATATGATTTTTATATGATCAGTGACAATTTTAAATTAATTAATTGTCAATTAATTTTTTTTTCTTCAATCAACCAGGGGCGTGCAGTTCATACAAGCAAAAACATTGTGTATAACTAAAAATTCTGAAACAAATATAAATTTAAAAATTAGATTAACATTAATGAAATCATTATTTTGCAATTAGTGTCATCTGTGCACCAGTAGTTCTAAAAACTCACCGCAACTCATCGCTGTACTCATGGAACTCTTTTTTTTATTCGCCGTATTGTCCTATTTACATTACTCACTTCTGTCTTTAAGCTAGTGAATTACTCAAGTCATATAAATGGCTATTTACTGAATTAAAAATTCAATTCGGTTGATCTGTTCAGTATGGAGTCGTTACCTATGCTGTTTATTTACAGAATAGCATTAGAAAAGGTTACACCTACCTACTAACTACTTCCTCTTTTACTAATTCGCGAATTTTACTATCTTACTGTTTTTAACCTGTTGATTTCATGATTGTTCTTTGCATTTGGTGCATGGATTGGTTTTTGATTTGAGAAAAACAAAAAGTAATTGGCAGAACTATTTCCTACGTTAACCTTTAATAAAAATACTTATTTCCTTTAGTTATTACGTGAAGAATTTTCAAACAATAAATTAATCATGTTCAGTTATAGAAAGTGTTCTTAATATGTCTATACATTTTTTATACGGGTAAGAAAGTAAAGTAGAGATAAAACTTAAACTTTAAAAACACTATTAATAGTACTCTAAAATTATTAATAAATACATGATAGGATCGTATAAACGATGGTTTTTTTGTGTCCGAGGACGTTGGTTAAACGAGAGTACATATATTGTATTACATATAATATATATGATTGTATAATATCATTGGTAACAGCATAACGCCACTGGGGGCGAGCCCCCCCCTCCCCCCTCCTCCTGGGCCACCACACCTCTTTTGTTGCTAAAAAGATACCAGATAATTTAAAATTTATTAAATTAAATTAACATAATGTTATATATTAAAAAAAAAAGTTAAAGTACATTATCATGTTTACAGTGAAGCATTGTTGTCATATTTATTACATATTATTCATTTTTTTTCTCAATGTTGTCAATATTTTTATTAAATACCTGCTTGATATTTTTTAATTATTTTTCTTTGTTAATACTAGTATAGTAAATTTTTAAACTTACAATTTTTGACACATACTTTTATTAATGTAATTAATACCACAGTATATATATACATATATATATTCCTTAAATTTATGAGAATATTAATATTATGTATTTGAAATTTATGGTAATATAACATTAATAAATAATAAATGTAGAGTTTTAATAGAAGTAATGGAAATATATTAGAAAAATATCGTTGCTTTAATTCGTTGTTCCTTTTACTATTACTAATCTTGCATTTAGGTATTACATATTGTAAAAATAAAATCTCATTAAATCGATTTTTAGTTAAAAGGACGAACTGACAATATTTTTTCCTCTCCCTCTTGTAAAAATAACGTTATTTATTTCCCGACTCGAAACGATCTCTATTCTACGCTCTCATATTCAAATTTTAATAGTAAAATATGCCGCAACACGGTGTTTGGGTCGTGCAAAAAATGTCGGTGCATTTTCGGCGGACGACATAAATCATAGTTTGACAGCCGTTACCCCCCGTCATCCGCCGCGTCCCCCTGTCCATAGCCAGCGATCGCACTCTTGGCCTGTGCGACTGCCGCCCACTTACCCCCTTTTACCCTTTTGTGAGGCGTCTTTTGACGGCGCGGCCGCGCCACTGGTGATAGCACACTCATAGGATGAAAGAATTAAAGATGATTTTAGAATTTTAAGGGAGTGACCAGTGCCGGACACATCGGGACCAGGTAAATGTATTAAAAATAATATATATTAATAAATAATAATAATAATGAATAGTTGTGATTGTGTTCGGTCTTCAATTTAAGTTAGTTACATGTTTTATAAATATATTTACGTTTTTTTTGATATATTAATAAAATAAAAGACACGACAGAATAGTCCAGAAAACTATACACAGTAAATAATTCAAATTGATTAAGACGTTTTACGATATATAACATTTTTCTGTCACACCTGTATTTCCGTGAGATAAAGCGCTTTTTCTCTTTTTAAAAATTCCTCTGATAGATACAATTCTACAGCTTCTTTTTTTATTGCCATATTCAACAAGTTGCTCAACCGTCATGTCTTAATAAATGCTAATAAGGAGAGAAAACTAAATCAATATTAACTATTTATATTTATTTTTGTTTAAATGTCATTATACAGGTATCATGTGTTTATTTAAATATTTTCTACATTTTTATTTTTTTATAAATTGTATTTACGATATTCTTATATAATATGTATTTAAAATGAAATTTAATGGATGTAATTTATCTACAATAACTTTTTGGTATATTTATCACAAATACTAACAGCACTGATAGTAAAAATTATTATATTTAATATGTATTTTTTATTTATTATCTTTGTTCTATTAACCACTGAATTGAGTTTAAATAATTCAGTGGTTAATAAATAAAAAATATGAATTTTAACCACAAAGTTAATATTGCTAATTTTAAAAGTATATATAATATGTACTAGCAAGACGCGAGGATTTAGTTTTATTATGACATTATTGATGTTATATTAATGGTTTGAACATACCTGTTTGTATTTGAGAGGTTAATTGAATATTGCAGGGTTTATCCACATTGTTGGACGTTTATGATGCAGGTTGGGAAAGGCAGGAAGTAGGAAGTCTGGACTCGGACGATAGTAAAGCTTTGGTTACTGGAGTGCACAATGACTGGATGAGGCTGAATGCTGCTGCCCAGAGAATTGAGCACTGAGTAGGTATTGTGCGGAGATGCGAACTGGCGGAGCACTTGCCGTATTACACTTGTTATTGTCCACCATGCAAGGGCGGAGCGTGATTAACTCTAATTTGTGCCATTTAAAAAAAATCTGTAGATTTTTTTAGACAGTGTATGTGTAGTAACCTACATATATACATTTATTGTATACCTACCTACATGAACATAATTAAAATGATTACTTTTTACGAATGGAAAAGAAACTATTCTTCAATAAATCTGTGTAAGTAATTAATATTTTTACTATGAATTAAATTAATCAATTATACATCAAAATAATTTGGTTGCTACTGGGACCGAAATTATTCTGAAATTGTAACTTCATAACAAAAATGTGTATTCATTAAAAATACGAATATCTTCTTGCAAATTAGGAAAAATTCGCATTTAAATGAAGAGCGTATATTGACTTATCAGATTAAATAGTAGTCTGTTGAGTTAGTAATTAATATCTGCTGAGAACAGTATTACCTGCGAGTGCAAAGATTTGAAAAATTCCCTGCCTACAATACAGCAGCATTACAGTTTTCCGATAGAAATGGACGTGTTTGTTTATATTTGAAAAATATTGATTCAGAACCAAGCACATTCACAAAATTTCAAAAGTCATTTGTCATATTGATACTTTGAAAGTTAATATACGATAAAATGGTATGTATTTGATGATTATTCGCGTTGCCACACTGTTGTTAGGTGGAAATGTTTTTTATTACGTACGATGGTAAAAAGTTAATATAGTAAAAAAATACTACTGATCGCTAACCGGCCCTTAGACAAATAAAAAATATTTTTCATATAGTTACGTATTTATTGAAACAATAACGATCTGTACATACGAATAATGTGCAGGCCAAAATAGTTTGAGGCAAATTCACTTTTTAACCCTAGCGCAATATGTTGTCCAATTACTACTGAATGGTAAATTCTACTAATAGAATGATAATAATATAAACTTTAATCAATTAAAAAATATCGATGTAAATATATTTTAAGTCAATTTAATTGCAGGAAAAAATAATATTTTAATTAAAAATCTAAGTAAATATGTCATTTGAAAAATGAAAACTATGTATTTTATATATTATATATTAGTGATGAAAATAAATAATTTGAAACTTATCAATTGAGCTGTTTACCGTACCTTATAGAAGAGCAGTCTACTAGCAATATAAATATTATGGATTTAGGTCTCAAAATTTTGTCATTGCGTTAAAATAAGGCTTCCATTGAGGGCACTAGAATGATGAATATGATTGGTATACAGGCTTTTGGTCGTAATCACAAGGTTAACTGTTAAGATGGTTGGTAAATAATTGACCAAACTGCGAAAAAACATTTCGACGTTGTGTTAACTCTCTCATGTTCTGACTTACAATTCATTGGAAAAATGTGTGGATTGTAATGGTTTTATAAAATAATAAATCTCCTCCCTTAATGTTCCGTCTATTTGTATACTTATTTTGTCTCCTCTTTCGCATATAATCTTTTATTCTATCTCCCTTGATGTTCTATCTAACTGTATATGTATTACGTCTCCCTCTTTCACATGTAATTTTATATTTCATCTCCCTCTTTATGCATATATATTTAAATAGGCCCTGATGAAGATTGAGATACGCGAAACTGATTGACGTATAATAAATTTTGTAGTTCCATACAAAAGTGATTATATTTTATGTAATCTAATATGTCAAACCACAAAATGTTTGCTTTCTAAGAAAATATAATAAAATTAATTATTAGCTCGGAAAAATGTACTTGAATTTGAAAGTCACCGCAGTTATATTTAAAATATATATAATATTTTAAAACACACACAAACGACGGGAACAAATCGCTGTTGAACGAAGCTTAAAACGTATTTTATATTTATGTAGAGTAGAGCTAGGAGGTGAATGTTTTAGCAGAAAAATTCAAACGCCGTAATCAAAAGTAAAGTGCTCGCTCAGAAATAACTCTCGCGAATTATTTTATGCGCGTTGGGTTCACTAAAGCCCCGCGGTACAGGGCGCCGTCTGCACGTGCATGTGCAGGGTGCAGGGTGCAGGGAGTATCTACCGTCCCCAGTAGCAATCCTCCCCGTGCATCGGCGGGGATAATTTAAAGTGTTCACTAGAACAAACGCCGTGGCCCGCATTGTGTCGGCAGATAGATGCGCGGGTACCTCCGCAGAGCAGTCTCTGTGTTTAGTGTTCAGCCCGGCCTGGACTCTCCCATTGTTGGGAGCGTTATTGTTTTGATAATGCTTCATCAACCGGCAGCGGCCGCAGAAGCTGTGGTTTGTACGATCACCCGATAGGGCTAGTGGCCTTACTTTGTGCTATATAAAGGTGCTTATTTTTATTCACGATTGGAAAAACACATTTTTTTATCTAAAATGAGTTACATTTTTTTATTAAGGAGAACGCATTCTTATTGCGAAGTTGTAATTATTCAGAACATAGATCTGTGATATTTTAAATACTAATTAAATGTATTAATTAGAAAGATATACATATAAAATCAATTTTATCGAAAAATATTGTTGTTGCTACCGGGATTCGAACTAGTATCTATTCCAATAATAGGAACGTAATTAAAATAAAGTAGATGGCTTTCAAATAATGGATTAATAGATGTATCAATTTGAAAAGTGTAACATATAAGATCGAAAATTATCGTTAATGTACTGTGTGCTGTGGCTTAATTGGTTAATGCACGTTCCCCGGATTAAAAGAGATCCAGGTTCGAATCCCGGTAGCAACAATAATATTTTTCGATAAAATTGATTTTATATGTATATCTTTCTAATTAATACATTTAATTAGTATTTAAATGTTTCTCATGTAAGAAATAAACATTTGATATATTATATTCGTAAACTATGAGATGAAAGATATTTATTTAATTTAACCAAGATTTACGAATTAAATTTCAGTTATTTTTTACTGAGCCTTAAACGCATCAATAACTTAAACTTACCTACATATTTTATTACTTTAAAGCGAAATTATTTACTCGGTTGATATACGCGTTCGATTGTGTAATATGTGCTTACCCATGCAAACAGCTTCGCACTGCTGCGCAAACAGTGCGTTGTTCCGACCACCGCGCACTGTCCCGTGTTGCGATATCATTGATCCTGGAAGACGTTCACCTTGCATTAAAATAATTTTTATATGTTTAAAGTATTTTAAGTTTTTTCTCATCACTTTTAAATATTGTTATACTTTAAATTAGTTATTTAAAGGTTTTTCTCAACATGGCTCAGATAATAGTTAGATATTTATGTGATTTTTTTTGTTTATCTTTATGTATTATAATATATACAAACATATCTGTAATGTGTCATATTATAATATAATATGACACATTGTAGATCTATTTAAATATTATAATATGACACATTATAGATCTATTTAAAACCAACTGTCTAATACCTGTTAATTTGATGTTTGATAAAAACTATTACGCTCTTGCCTAGCAGGTAAATAAATTTAAAAAAATCAAGTGGGAAACTACTATGAACTACTATAACTCGCTTATAAAGCTTCAGAATTATCATAATTATCAGAATCTCACATTTAGTCCTCCAATGATGATAGTTACCTCGCTGATGGCTTCTGTTAGAGCCATATAATTAAATTAATCGGTATTTTCAACTTTTTTATTTCGAGTAGAGGTATTAAATTACAAGGCGAATACAATTTTCATATTTTGGCACCCCTGATCAGAATGCCGAAATGATTCGGCTAGATGCAGATAATTAGATTGAGCTACGGACCTGATTTTGGCGGCATTTTGGAGAGCAAAATAATGAGTAACGAGTTTCCTAGCATCGTTTGAAGGACATAGATAAATTTGATCTAATTGAATAACATAGATAAATTTGATCTAATTGAATGACATAGATAACAGCGTAGTGATGCTGGAAACAGTAAATAATTATTCTAAATATAACATTTCTTCAGATGTACTACAAATATGGATAAAAATTAATATAATATCGAATACATTTTAGCACTCTCGTATTTTTATGAAATCAATCTCAATTACGATAATCAATTGATACATTATATTAGGATGTATTCAATTATTTTTTATCATTCAAAATACTGGAAAGTACTTTAGATGACAGATATACTTTTGTTTTATCCATTATAATTATTTTTTTTAAATATCGCCATGATATAAATGGGTACAATTATTTATAATGGTTACTACTTTCTACATATATTATATTTTACAATTGCTTCTTGTTAAAAAAGTTATATTAGATATATATTATAATATTCATGCAATTATGGTAGTTTATCATTTTATACAGACTCACAGATATTTCTCTACGTCGACTAATTAAAAATGAGTACTTACGTAGATTTTAATATTTTATAACCATTTGAATACACACTGAAAAATACATTGTTGAAAATATGTAAAAAAAATTAAATTGTCAGTAATTTATTTATTAGTTATTATCCTTCACGGTAAGAAGTACCATTAATAAAGAGGAAAAAACAATAATATTCATTAAAATAACAAAGCAATTAAGCATTCACAAAGATCAATGAAGTAAAAGGACTAAATAATACCTAATATTTAAATAACATAGGTGTTTAATGAATAGACACACATGTAGAAAAATAAAAATATTATTAGGTAATGTATACATTTTTAAGTAAATTAATTAACAGTAAACATATACAACATTTTAAAGAGAACGCATTATTATTTGTGAAGTTGTAATTTTTTACAGAACATAGTTTTGATCTTTAAAATATATATAAGTTGTATTGAAGTATATCCAAAAATTTAATAAAATGAAATTGAAAAATCTCTTGCGTCTTCTAATGAATATTTCTCAAGGTAGGTGTATTCACAATAAAAAGGTGATAGCTTTCAAATAAATGGAACGTAAGATGTATCAATTTGAAATAACTTCATTCGAAAATTTGTCGACTATTTACGAGGCTGAAGTGTAATTGGATATCGCACTTCCCCGGATAGGAAGAGATCCTGGTTCAAATCTCGGTGGTAGCCAAAATATGTTTTTGATATATTGAGTTTATCTGTATCTATATTTTTCTAATCGATGCGTTTAATTTGTATATAAACAACATTATTCGGTGAAATTTGCTTTGTTTTAAAAGTTTTGAAAAACAAATTCTGTGTATTCATAGCCGAAGCTACCTTCTAATAATGTAAGAAATATTTATTGGTAACTTGAATTTATGTATGCAGAAAACACAATCAATTTATTAATATCCTAAGTTTAGTAATTATACTTAATTGACTCACTGAATGTTACACACAAATTACATATTTAAGACAATGATAAAACATAATTCTAATTGTTGACAATGTTATTTTATTTGAAATATTATTAAAATACAAAAGGGTCTCTATTTGACCAAACAAACTGCTAGCATAAACGACGTAATATCGCGTATGTTACGGTAATGTTTATCATAATTAACATTTATATTATTACAGAAGCAGCGACCGGCAAATCCCGCAACTCATTACTTTACAATATCAACTGGGCTCAACAATATTCGTTAACCACGAACAGGACACTTCGAATGAATCTGTGAATTGTAATTACGGCTCAGTTTAAATGGGACATTGTCAATATTGCAGCGGCGATACAATTTGGGACTGCATCAGATTAAAGCAGTATGAATGACCGGTTATAATGTGGTGTTTGTTCATTACACGAGCTGCATGTATAAGTATTATATATTGTATTTTACATTATCTATTGTTGAGCTGTGCGGAATTAGGCGCTGTTTTGTTATGTTTTTAACTGATACAAATTACAGGAAAAATTACATATATGTTCTTCCGTGGTGGTAATTTAAAATAAATGTTTAAAAATTAAAGTCTAAGCAAAAGCATTGAAGCAAAATTAATATGTTGAAATGGGAAATATTAAAGTAAATTTGGGTGTCTGCTTTGAAACCGGTATACAATTTTTAGCATGATAACTTTGTAAAACAATTATTTCAAAACAAGAAGTACAATGAAAGTATTGCCTTTTTGACATGTTTAGAATCATAGATACCTTTAAATATTTATTAATAAAAATTAGACAAACGAAACACAGATATATTTTCAAATTAGGCTAAATACTAGTGTGCTATGAAAATAGGACTAATTTGATAGACTTCTGGAACGAAATTCAAACCCCCGAGCAAGCACGTCAATTATTGTTATTATTATTATATTACAAACAATTATTATGTTTATTAGATTCTGCTAGGACGAATGGAATAACAACGGTCAAAGGACTGACATTTGATGTTTGACGTGGACTACGAAAGATGTGTATTGTCTCCAAAGAATCTCATGGGAGTTATCTCCCAGATTATTTCGACACGAAAATCTCGGTTAAATCTATTCGGTAGACAGGAGCCATTATATCATTACCGCCAAAGCAGTACAGAAAGATAGTTGGCTACGTATCATAAACACCTTTATATTACACTGACTTGTTTGTACCAATATGATAAAAAAAGTTTTATTTTCTCATTTTAGGACGCAAAAGTCAGATAACATCAAACAAGTTGTCAGGTAAAATTTAAAGCAAAGTGCAAGAGGGTAAAAACTATGGAAAACTCCTTATTCAACATTGCACGTAGGTGCGCTGTTGTCTAGTGTACTAATATTATTGTAATGTATACAAATTATAAATTGTGTGTATTATAACAAAATATTTATTGCGGTTAAGTCTGAAAAGTTTATATCAATAACTTAAACTAAGAAGTCAATAACAAATATGTGCATTATTATAGACTCAGAAATTCAGATATGAATAATCAGCAGAAAGATAAAAAAGCTTGTGGATTGTATAATATGACACACTTTAGAGAGCCAAATAATGTTAAATAATATTTGTAAGCAAGTGAAAACATTATATAATATATTATGGTACACTTTGGTAGGTAGTACTGTTAAATTTTCCGGGATGTTTTCATTTCATAGATTATCATCCTGGAAAATTAATATTACAATAACTAAAAAATGTATTTTTAATATATACGAGTGCAATTAGAAAAATATTGAATAACAAAGTTAGAATTCAAAGTTAACACAGAATTGTATTACTTGTACCACTTTAACAAAATACCTTCAAGCCATAACAAAGAAAACCATTGGCAATACAACATATTATACTCGATGTGCACTCAATAGGGCTGTTCATTTACTGATTGAAGGATTTTCACCCTCCTCCCCTAAATCTCACCCTAGCCTCACAATGATACCAGTTTATATGCGAGGTAGTTAAGACCTTCGACGTATGTCAACCAATTGGTGATTAGCTAGTATCGTTCATTTTTAATACTGTTCTACATACACACTCAATTTTATTATTATATAAACGAATATATAAACGTTTCTTTTCTTAAATTTACTTTTTAAAAAAAAAAGATCTTATTAATCTATTTGTCTTTTGTTTCGCTTTTGTTTTGCAAATTCTTTTGTACGAGTATGTTGATTTTGTCTTAACTCTCGCATTATCTATAATATTATCAATAATGGACTTGCAAACTCGGACATTCAGGAAAATGGCATTGGCTGAACACTTTTTGAATGATGGGCACAATTTTGCGTTTGAACCAAGGAAAGCCCAGGAATTATAACGTGCATCTTGTCAAGGAGGCACTCGAGATTTATAAACACCCGGTGAATATCAATATAGATGATGATCTAAAACTGAAGACTTCTTGGTATCATAATCAATCTAGTCTACATATAGATCTGGCAATAAATTAAACATACGCAGAGACACCCATCTTTCGACACGATATTGTAAAATGCACCATGCAATTAGATCTGAAATAAACGGAGAACGACAGAAGAAGAGCACGAAAAATAGCTTAGAAAACTAAACACGGAAGATATTTTAACACGACAAAGTAGCCCAGAAAACTTAACGCATAAGATTTTACAGGTAGATATTAAAATTATTTTATTATCCATTGTAATACTATATTTAAATCATCGCAAGATTTTTCAAAACCACAATATTTATCAAATTACGCGTTATATTTATAATCGTTATATTTATAAAAAATATATGAATATCATGAAACAAAACCATTCGGTGTATTCAAGAATCGATGTGTACGAGTACTTTACATCAGGTGATACTAATTGAACAAGGGGTTGAAAGGGTTGAAGTTCGAAGCACACATGAAATCAGTCGCCCGGTCGAGTGGAGTGAGCGTGGGTGGAATGGTAACGTTTGATAAACACCACGAGCAATATGATTGTGTAAACATTAGAAACAAACATATGAAATAACTTTGTGCTCCCCGACCGGCGACTGCTCATACAGCTTGTACTGAAAGATGGATGTGTACTTACATAATCAGTTGAGTCATTTATTACATATTTAATATTAGATAATATCAATATTAGTTTTTAATGTAAGGATAGTATCTTATAAAGTAGGCGGGATTTTATATTGACTTTTTGACATAATATTTGTGTAATCAAAACACTCGTGTGTTGTTAAGGAGAATATATTCTTATTGTGAAGTTATAATTATTCAGAACAGACGGTCTGTGAAATTTTAAATACTAATTAAATGTATTAATTAGAAAGATATACATATAAAGTCAATTTCATTGAAAAATATTGTTGTTGCTATCGGAATTCGAACCTGGATCTCTTTTCAATCCGGAGAAGGTACATTAAGCGATTATACTACAACACAGTACTTTTGACGACAAATTTTATTACATACGTTTCGTTATTTGAAAGCCATGTACTTTATTTTTACGGAATCTCAAATACCTTTGAGTAGTTCGATAGCTAGTATTATAATGTTGTAATAAATGAGTAGTCTAATTCTTATTCTCATATACTAATAGTCACAAGACATTTTTTGGATAAACGTCACATACAGCCTCCCACGAATTTCAGTAACGAACGTATTTTTTGGGAGTCGGAATTCTTGGAAAATATCACTCTTTCTTGTGAGATCTTTAGAACCAATGCTATCTCTTTAACATGAATAATTTAATATATATTCTTTTCCGGAATTACTACAATTGACGGTCATCCAATACCAGGGTTGTCTTCACCATCGTACTGTCCGCGCTAAAATTCAGCTGCGTAGTTTTTAACTATTACATATAACGAAGTAGGTTCCGACAAAATTATCAACATATCTAAAATGAAATGTTTGATAAAAAATATTTAATCACGGAGTATCATCTACTTCCGAAAAATAAAGAAAAACTGATTTATAATTACTGTAAAAAGTAAACGGACTTTTTGTTGTTGTTCACGTTGTCAGTGGAAATAAAAAGTTCAACTAATTGATATTATTAATAAACTGGGATAAATTTTTCATATAAATTGTCGAGAGAATTTATTATGTTCTATTGAGAGAAGTTTACTCAGATGCATTTAGAAAATTGTGCAGTGGATTGCCCTCCTCCCACGCAACTCTTGCAATACCCGGAGTGCCGTGTGCAGCGTGCACTTTGTCACCGAGTGCACCGCGAAACAATGCGAGCGCCTGCTCAATATTGCATATTATTTGGTCTCTCCTTGCAACTGTGTGTGTCGAGATCGATTATTTTTCTTTTCTATTATTAATACATACAATTATTTTACTTCATGATAATAATAGATATAATAATATTTCTAATATGTAATAACGAGCTAACCCATGGATCGCACGTGTCTATAAATTTATTTGTTTCGGAAGATATTTTTACACAACAAACAATTTTTCTACTATATCAAAGTTTGCTGATATCTGAATAGTAAAATTTGCCATTAAAAAATTAATTTTGTGTCATGTTTGGCGTATATGCATATATTAACTTGAGCATAACAACCAAAAAGGTAAATAAAATAATTTATTTTTAGACAAAATAATTTGTTTAAACCACTATTTACTGATAATTCAACATGTTTCGATACCTATAGTATCTTCTTCAGAAATCAATGTATACTGAAATTAAAAATACAAGCATAGGTAAAATAAAACTATAAAGTGGTGAATAAGTAAGAATTAATATGAAAACGAACTTAAAAGGTGACTATTTGCAAAGAGGATTTGGTTATTTATAATATTTATCTTGCTATTAACACTTTTTTTTATTTCTAAAATTTCAAATTTATCCAACCTAGTATTTAAATGTATAATTTCTAAACCCTTGTTAATATCAAAAGAATAGTTTGGTTCCAAAAGATGATTGTGTAGTTTTGTTTTTATCTAAGCTCGTATTTTTAATTTCAGTATACATTGTTTCCTGAAGAAGATACCATAGGTATCGAAACATGTTGAATTATCAATAAACAGTGGTTTAAATAAAGTATTTTGTCTAAATGAGGCCGCAAAGTAATTTTGCTGATATTGAAGAAGTCATTTATTTTTGTTTTTATGTGTTCTGTAATCTTTAATACAAAATCAGCATCATGTGAACGCAATATGTATAGTAGTTTATTACGTGACCTGCGTTTATTATTATTTGTATTAGTAATTTGACATAATTTATTAACTTCGATTATCTATTTACGATAATTATTAACTGTTCCCGTTAGAATGTTCTCGAGAAGACGCCAAACAATGATATGTCGAATCATCGTACATCATCATTATAGTTTCATTGAAAGCAATCTTACCGTAACTAAGTGTGTAAGAGCATCGTTCATTACAACACTTAGTTTCCCGAGCCACATTTTGGTCTTTTGACATCATCATTGGAAAAAATGCAAGTCGAGCAATTTGTTTATTTACTGATTCCCTCCTCTTGCACATTTTATCAAATTTCTTGTGCCATAATTTCTGACACATAAAAATTTCTGAAGTTAAGATCGAGTTACGAGTGTAAATTGCTTTAAAATTTGTAAGTGTATCATTCGTAAAAGTAAATATCCGAAAATAAAATGATTTTGATCTCAAGAGATGATCCAATCATTGGATTCAATAGTTAATGTAATCTGGGGCGATTTGATCGAAAATACATATTTAGTTATTTACGAAAATAATAAATTATCATTGTACCTACTTATCTGTTGATAATCAAAAATACTAGATGTATAATATTATTATTATGATTATTTGTATTTTTTGTCGTTAAATGACGAAAAATTTACTTTAGAAAATTTTCCAAGCCTTAGTTTTGAATTCAGGTTCAGTAATTTGATACACTTTTTTGGGCGTTTGTCTTCGACCTCTTTGACTGACGTTTCGAATCCTCAGGGATCATAACCAGGGCTGATGTAGTTGTCTGTTGCTGCACAATAGTTCAGAAAACTGAAAAAAAATTAAAAATATATGTATAATAATGTGTAACTCGTTAATTTTTATTGAAATACTTTGTAAAATACACAATATTATTAATTGTATAAAACAATAGAGAACGGCTGAGATGTGGTTTCTTAATCAAATATGAAACATGACTGAATTGTTAGTATATTTGTAAAATTCATTTTACTAGTGGAATTGTATTGGTAAAACTTATATTTATTTCTAATTATTAAAACGTTACTTCCAGCTCTAACACTTGCATTGTCCATCCAGCGACTCGAAGTAATATGCAGTTACATTTCTGTGCATGGGGGCGCGGTGCAGCGAAATGCACTACGAGCTCTGCGGCGGCGGTGCACTGCGTGGATTTCCAATTTAATTAAACCTATTTAACTGCAGTCATATTTGTTCTATTAATGAAATGGTCACCATTTACCCAGCAGAAGGGTGCAGTAATTGTTGTGTGCAGGATAAATGCTGAGGAAATTATTATCTACTACCAAATATTGGGTGCATGATAGGAAAATTGTGTGGCATTTGAGAAAAAGCAGGTAGTCCTATAAATTACGAAATTTCATTGCAAGTGGAATATAGAAAGAGTGTCTTTGCGGTTAATATACTGAGAATATTTATGTTTATACATTCCAAGCACAGTTTTTCATGAAAATCAAAATTTACTTTTTAAAATCATTCTTATTAATTAAAAAAACTAACAAACTTTGTATAAACAATTTTGATCAATTTGACATCTTCGCATGCATTCTAAGTTAGTGTAAGTCCGTCCTGCAGTAAGTTGGGTTACTGTATTATTTAATTAATAATTATGTCCTACCAAAAAGTATACAATATAGGTAAACATTGAAAATATAAAATAATTCTTACCAAAAACGTAGAAAATGAATTACTTTCAAATGTAAGAATTATTGTTATTTTAAGTTTTATGTATAAACGATATAATTATAATCATGTAGTCTTTAATACAACATATAGAAAGGGTCCTAAATTTTTCCTATAGCATTTAAATATTTTGTTTGGTGTCAGACTACTAAATCATATATGTATGTACATAGTATCGATATATACATATGTTGAAGCTAATCTTTTTATCATTACATTCCCTAGTTATTGTCAACATCACTATTAAATCTGTTATTTCTATCTTTAACTAGTTAACGTTTATTACATAGGGAATCTGCAGATGAACGGAAATACGCATATCAACATTAAATACATATTGCTGTACACTGTTTCTCTAGTAGAGGCAGTGTGGGTTAGAAGGAGCTTATAATATTTATAAAATAGCGTTTATAATAAACTCAATTTAAAAATATGTATTACTCATACATATTTATGGTTAAATATTATATACGGTAGGTAAATATTACATACGGTGAAAGTTCATTTTTAAAGAGGACACATTCTTATTGTGAAGTTGCAATTTTACAGAACGCAAGTCTGTGATATTTATAAATGAATTAAATTAAAGAAGATGGCTTTCAAATAATGGAATCACAGATGTATCAATTTGAAAGTGCAATATATATATAGATGCAATAGTTAGAAAATTTGTCGTCAATGCATTTTCCCAGATAGGAAGAGATCCAGGCTTGAATTCCGGTAGCAACATCAATATTTTTTGATAAATTGATTTTATTTGTATATCTTTCTAATTAACACATTTAATTTGTATTAAAAATACATTTAAGTGTTTCAAATGGGTTAGTTTTTAGGTAGTTACGGACAGCGATGGGTTGCTATTACGTTAATAAGTGACTCGTTTAATCTTAGAGCTATTCGCGGTGTTCTGGGGAAGGAGCGGTTTATTTTATCACTGTTATACAATTTTACGCAATATACCGTAAAATAATATCAATAGCTGAAAAACGTACTTACTTATCATAGATTGAAGTGATAACAAGAGAAGAGTTCCAAGATTGACACAGAAATATGTAGGTACTATTCTTTTCGCTCCAATTCCGTGTTTCAAAACAGAACACTGGATTGAAGCTGATGTTCTCCTTAGTAAATGATAGTAAAAAGTAATAAATATTTGCACTTTCTTTCTCAAAACTGTGCATAATTACGGTAAAAGGAAAAAATGTGCAAGTGTGAAGCATGAAGGATAATCGTTTAAAGCATCGTTCATACAAATGTTGCGTTGAACATTTGGAAGCAATATATATCAAATATCGGCATTTTTAAGCATTGTTAGACTATAGACAAAAAACGGCTAAGTCTCTTTTATTATGCACCCGAAATAAATGTATTTTACGAGATGTTTCATAATACGTTTAAACCATCTACAGAAATTGCAGTTAGGTACTGATTTAATCTGAGAATTTTGGTTTTTATGAATTTAACAAGGGGCTCGCACGAGCTCCTCCGAGCCCCCTACAGATCATCCCTGGTTACGGACTGGTTTTGTCCTATACTTCAACATTCTTCATTTTTCATTTTTCTCCCTGGGCATGAAACAGACGGTGAAATAGTTTCTATTTTAAAATATTAAAAGACGGGCACTCCTGGTGTATTGTAAAAATAAAATATAAATATCTTAATTCAAACATGTAACTCACCCCCCTTAACTCACCCCTTCTGGCATATCCCAATACCCACCCCCTACTCGTATACACTTACACACGGATAATGATATATTTTAATCGTAATATTGTATTTACAACTTGCTACTTTCACCAAGGTGGAAAAATAATAATCTTGTATGTTGTTTTCTTAAGTAGGTTCTTGCAATGGTTGTAATTATTCTATAATAAATATACAAATGTTTTTCTCCGAAGTCTGATCTGAATACTTAGTAAAATTATAAATAAATACCAAAGTTGGAGTAACTCATTATTTTTAAATTCTTAAAGCCATTATTTTTTTTAATACAAATTTAATCTGGTTGTAATCCTGTAACTTTAGAGCGAGCCATCTTTTATACTTAAAAAATATACTTATTGAGTATATTTTTGAGCATAAAAAACATGTTATATTAGCATGCTCTAATTGGCATAAATAATCAGGTAATAGAATATATCCATAATTGGTATAATAAATAAATGTTTACTATCGTATTTACTAATAAACTTGAGAAAAATGCGAACAATATATATTCAGTGGTCTCTTAAATTAGTAGACACATTAATTATTCGATTAACACGTTTGTACGGCAACAAAATAATTAATTGCTTTGATTTGGTAGCCTTCAACACAGCCTTCTCTTCTTTACCCCAGAGATCGTCCCACGGAAATTGAGATTCTGTGCTGCCAGGTATGGTTATTAATTATAATTCTAAAAGAAAAAAGTACGTAAATCATTCTTTGTATATTTCGCAAGATAAAATAATTAATTTATTTATGAAGAACGTCTCATAACCGATACCCAAAATACTAATCTGCTAGCTATGGCTTCGGGCCTCTTATAATATTCTTTGTTCTTGGTTAATATAAATATTTTTTATTATAAGGGAAGATTTTAGTTCCAACAGTTTTTATGGGTTCATTGAACCCAACGGTTAACCTAAACACCAACCCTTGGAATCTCAAGAGGACTTTTAAGTAACCGCGTCCGTTGGCCTGACATGTTACTCAAACTAAAACCAGAAATGAATACAATAATATTATATAGGTATGAACTTAACTTGTATAAATTGCATCTAGCTGTAAAGTAGGTAGGTAGTAATAGTAATAGTAATATATAATAAAAAGTAATATAAGTAATAGTGTGAAGTAATAAGTATAAGAAAGTAGGTAGCTGGAATATAACACGTACACATTAAATAATTTTTTTTTTATCATTAATTAATTTTATTTTTTTGAATCATTATAATTTTTATGAAAATATTATACTTAATTATATATATATATACTTTTTATTTTAATCGTAACGACACGTGAATCGATGGAAATCGGAAGTCCATAACCGTATAGACTATCATTCATCTTTTGATATCGTGGTCCAGTTTGCTGGTCTTGCACAATAATATTTCTAAATTTCTAACTTAGATCATCTTAAATTGGTACCTTGTACTGTACATTGTACAGTTAATACTGGAAATTTCATGACAATGCAATATATCGATTTCAATACATATTTTTAAATTGTAGAAATTAAATAACTCTAAATTGGTACCTTATGCTTTACTCTATAGCTAATAATGGGAACGACAATATAATATATCAATTTCAATAAAAATTTCAAAATCTTTCAAACTTGGATCACTTTAAATTGGTACCTTGTATTTTACTGTAGGTATAGCTAAAAATGGGAATTTTACGACAACATATTTTCCGAAACCGGTAGATGTTTTTTAAACTCAATTGTGGTTAATAAAACTAAGATAATAAATAAAAAATATGAATTTTAACCACCAAGTTAATATTGCTAATTTTAAAAGTATACATATATTCAATTTAAATACATATTTCAAAATCTTTCGAACTTAGGTCTCCTTAAATTGATACCTTATAGTTTGATATATAGTTTACAGTGGTATTTCACGCAGGTGTAATATTTCGTTGACAACAATAAATTCTATAATAATAATTATTTGTACTTAGTGACTACTATCTATATCACTAGGCGCACATATATATTTACAAATGTCTAATCTATTTCTTTTTTAATCCATATTTTTTCACTAAAACAAAGTATTTTAAAAACGTCTAAAATCAATAATATGTTCTGCAAATTGAATGGTTTAAAACACTATTAATTTTTAACATTTTGTTAATTTGTCTCAATCTAGATTTGTCTCTGTAATTTTGGCTTTAAGATTATAAGAAAATATATTTCAATTATGTAAAATTTTTCCATATTAAGATAATTTCGTGGTACGCGGAAAATGCATCTAATGGTAGCGGTCTTTCTTATAATGCTTGTGTTGTCTTCATTATTACAAATAATATTCAGTTTATTAGTTTTAAATGAGTATAAAGGTTCTGTCTAAGTTATACATATATAGTTATCTAGTTTATAACTTTAGATATAAATTAATAATAAAAACCCACATTTTCGTAAAGAACGCGATAATTCGAATTATCATTGAAAGTGGCACCTTAACGGCAAGAACATGGTAAATTTAGTGTTCTTACCGTTAAATACTTAAGAATAAACAATTTACTGTTACCTTAACACTCGCAGTAAATATGTCGCACTTACCCTGTCTAAGCAATTTTACTAGATTTTTTAGATATTTTTTGGAACTTAGCATGTTTTACCTGTCATTAAAAACCAAAATAGCTAATTCATATTGTCATCAAGCAGATCAGTAAAGACATTTTCATAGATGCTCTTACCCCAAATTTGGGGGAAGTGCCTTTACTATCGGCTATCCTAAAAGGTCACAACCTGATTTTTAAATATTTAATTAGGAAATAGTTAATGATTCTTCTATCAATGTTTCAAAGGTATACATATGAAGTTTGAGAACAGTTCAAAGTTTATGTCGATGATTTATATGTCGCGCTTACCCCGATTCACCCTACCTAAAATCACTGAGTAATAAAGAGGTTCTTAAAAATATATCTCTAAAATATGTTTAAAATAAGTCAACTAGCCTGGACTACTCGAATCTGATCATTGATGGCATTTTTTTGAGGCATCTGTAGTGAGAGTTAGTTGGATGAATGTAAACGAATGAGATGGATTAAAAAATATTTATGAATTTTTTATTTATTTATTTATTAACGCTCTTATGAGCTTTTAAAACATAGGTTTGGTACAAAAAATACAAAAAAACACATGAGTAGCTGCACAAGTAGCATGAAATATATACATAAAAATTTAATAGAAAAATATAAATTTCAAAATGAGGTAAACAAACTATAAAAATAAAGGCAGAAAAAAAACAATAAAAATTGTAAAAATCAGTTGTATCTTTGACTCAGAACAGCATCAAAATCACTCTTATATTTAAACAATAAATATCGGAATATATCTACAAGACTAAAATCGTTCCCATGCCTGTGCAATCTTTGTGTGGGTGCATTCCTATAAATATGAGTATATGATAGTTTTTGTGGAATCTATATGCTCGACTTGGCGAGTTATATTGTCGAGGTTCTTCAAGAAGTAATAATACGTAATTATGTCAATAACTTATTATATAAAATAATATAAAAATAAATACTGGATTAGAGCTATGATAGTGGTGTCGAAGGAAATGTAAAAAGAGGCCGCAACCGGGGCGTGCCTTCCTTCTTATAGATGTTGGACGTTATAGACGCCCCTCCCCTACTCCTACTGCGCGGGCCATATGCCCGGAAGTCGGCACACTACATATTAATTACAAATCGTATTTTTCTGAATTATAAGTACACCACATTAAAAAAAAATGTATTTTTTAAATTTAGGTGCGTCATAATTTTTTTATTTTTAACTTCTCTGTGTGGCTCACATATTATAAAAATCGAAAGAATGCAACATAAATTTCTAAGATTTATCAATTTTAAGTCGCATATTCCGATAGATACTATAAATTACGATTATTTAATGAGTCTACTTCATTTGATAAAAGTAGCCTGGAGAAGTGATGTGAGTGACATAGTATTTCGATATAAAATTCTTAATAGCATGTTGGAC
Source organism: Eubasilissa regina (assembly GCA_022840565.1). Lineage (NCBI taxonomy): Eukaryota > Metazoa > Arthropoda > Insecta > Trichoptera > Phryganeidae > Eubasilissa > Eubasilissa regina. The sequence goes on along the minus strand of JAINEB010000008.1, from coordinate 6,425,544 downwards.
TCCCCTGAGTAAACACAAATGGTTTCATATAAAGAACCAACTCAAACGAGACAACATGAAGTGTTCTTTGTTGGTACACATAGAAATAGTTATACTATTAATTCGCCAATAATACGGATTCATCAGCTCGGTTGAAGTTGAAGTTTGTTGACATTTTTCTTTGCAGGAGCGTACCTGAATGAAGAAATATTTGTACTTAAATTATAATTAGTTTTTTTTTAATGTTGTCTTTTTAAACTGTTATATTGAAATGTTATATTAAAAATGTACTGTTATATTTAAATTAAATAAATTTTTATTCTTACGTAAAAGCCCACAAAGGCGTTGATGGAATTAATTAATTAAATAAATTTTTAAATTAAGAATTTACACATATTTTAAAAATATGTTTTTATCGCTACGATCTTTTTAAATTTAGGTTTTTTTGTAATACATATTTTTTTAAACTGTTTATCTATTTTACGAACTGTGAAATGTAATTGTTTTCGACCTGGCCGCACCACCGCCGCCGTGCGCCAGGGGCCGTGGGGTGATCAGCATCACAGCAGCCGGGCCCCATGTCCCGCGGTGGTTTGTACAACAAATGGAAAAATGTATTTATTCTGTTGGTTCATATTTATTTTTTGGTTCGCGGTCACTGTCCGGGCGTACAGAATTAATTGACTCCTCCTCGTCCCCTCGGGCTCATCCATAGTAAGTGCAACAACCAAAACAGTACAGGGTCCATTACAAAAAAATGTTTTAATTATTACATTTGTTAAATAAATAAAATTGAAATTTTTCTATTTATTTTCGTTATAATATATATTTTGAAGAATATAATTTTTTCTCATTAATAAAAAGAGGTAACACATTTGTTCACATCTAATTCGATATTGTATTGTGTTGTTAGGTAGCTTTTATCCCGCGGCCTATCATCTCTGCCCCGTCCGGATCAGCCGTTAATATGATTGGCCAGATGCTGTTTGATTACCTGGCCAGATTTTATCTGCAGTGTAATTTATCATTTTATCATTGTGTTAATTATGCATGCGAAGGGGTGAAAATATTGCACACCCTTTCGAGATTTGTTTTATTTTTGAGTGCAGTATAATTGTGTGAGAACGGTTTAATTGTACGTATACTGAATAATGTCGGAATGTTAGGATGATTGCATCAAATATGCGAATAATGAGATGCGGTTACCTAAAGTAGTCAGTATGAAAAATGCTATTAAAAAATATAGGAAATATAATAATCCCAAAACCAAAATCATGTCACAATTAATAACAATAAAATATAATTTTTAGCTATGGACTTAAAAGCTGGAATAGTGTAGGTATTAAATAAAAAACTTTTTCTACGCTGTCTATAGTTAAGGAAATAATGTTAAAATCTAAAATGTTTTATATCAATAAACGCATTTATCTGGCATTTATACAAAGAAAAACTTTGATATTAATTTAATGAAATAATCCACTTGTCTCAAATATTAAAGAATTTGTTGAGCACAAAAATTAAAATCGTAATAATACCAAACGGTAAAAAATCGTATGGGGCAATTCTATTTTTTTTTTTTACAAGATGAACCAGTTTTGCATACAACAGACGTAGTCCACACAACTTTACGGGTGGATACTTTAATAAATCGCGAGTCAAAAACGTTCAAGAAATATGTGCATAATCTTAACCATATCAGAGATATCACAGTATTTAAAAAAAAATCGTAATTATGCAATTATTTCGATTCATTGAAATATTTTATGGATCCAAATAATATATTTAATACAAAAATGAAAGGTCATCGAAATTTGAGCACCGGACTTTTTTTTTGTTAGATGATTTAGGGCCTGAAGCAAAGATATAGATTATTAATGGATACATTTAGCAAATATTTATTTCGAAGTACGTAGACTTAAAGCTTAACACTATTTTGTAAAAATATCAAAAAATAATTGCACTTATTTCCTGAATATTTTCGACTCGTAATTTAGCCAGGTAATTCACACATAAAATATTGTGGACTCGGTCTTTTGGCAAATATTATAATAATTTATTAGTTAAATTCTTTGTATAGTGTTTATATGCAAAGATATGCGAACAATAGAGTAGAACCTTCAGAGCTAGTAGAAGTAATGTTATACCCTTAATCCATATGTGGTTTTTCACATACTACTTGAATGTTTGCTACCAAAAATTTTGCAAAGTTATTAACTCAAAAATAAAATGAAAATTTTGTCGAAAAATATTAATCTCGTATTGTGTCGTATAAAAATGGGTTACATCTTCAGGTTGTTACTTACCCTATATCTACACTACTGGTCATAATTTTGAGGGCGTTGTGGTGTTGTTGCGATGGTCGTTAAAAATGGACCCATAAGTCAGATGGTGAGGTAGCAGGAACGTGTCGCCTGAGGTCTCAATATGTTGGCCGCTAGTGCGCTTGTCTACTCGTAGCTCATACTGGCGAAGAAATTGGAAAGTTGGAAATATTATATTCATACAACCGACGAATCGTTTACGAGAATATTTTTCGAATGATTTGTTATGATTTTTTATTTTTTTTGAATTTTGTTTAATTGGTGAATTTTGACAGTGTAAACTTAATATAACTAACATAATAAATATTTAACATGCGATACTATTTATGAAAATCCACAGAAATGTTTAGGTACATAAGTATATTTAGGTGCAGAAGATAAATAAAAAAGAAAAAAATAGGGAGGTTGCAACTATTGCGCGATTGGCCTAAATTGAGATTGTGTTGGTTCATAAAAATAACCCTTTAAGCGTAGTAAGGTTAATGTTGAAAATGTAAATTTCTCATTATGAATGAATGAATTTTATGTGTAAGATGTTCTACTTCTAGGAATTAGGATTGCCGGGTCGATCTAGATGGTATGTGGAAAGATATTAATTCTAATTGGCTGGGACAGAGGTTTGAAAGGAAGTATTCGGTCAGTACGTGATCTTCGATGTTGGAAGTTTGCTGCATCTAAATAGGAGTTGAATGGTGAACTATTAGTTTATGTAAACAAAATATTGTACGAATTTTGGTCTAGTGGTTAAGATACTTGCCTAGTTATTCAGTGGTCGGGGATTCAAGCCTCATTCCAGGAGACCAGCAAATAAGTCCTACTTCATAGTGGGTTTAGCTTAGTATTGTATTAATATTGATGTGACACGTATTCCGTTTACACATCTATATTTACAAATAAATAAATAAAATCAATAAATTATCCAAGGTCAATGGATTGATGGGCAAGATGTCAGCAGCATTAATTATCCAAGGTCAATTGATTGATGTGCAAGATGTCAGCAGAATTAATTTCACTCAATCAAAAAAATTGTGTATGACTATATTTCTAGAAAATAAATATAGATTTATTTAAGTATGTAGGAACGTTCAAGTTCACACGCCTTCCTTTGAACTGATGCAAAATGTTTTCATCTACACAGCACAAATTTGTTATTGAAGCTGATTTTAATATTTGCATCCATTACAATAGAAACGTATTTTGTATTATAATATTTATAACCCATCACTTAATAATTTGAACAATTTTCCTGAAAAAATGAGTATTAATTTTATATTTTTCACGAACAGAAATAAACTCCCTCAGGTATATTTTTTACAACATAATGCTTTTGAAAGATTTCAGCGTAGCGCCTTCAGTTAAGATTAATACAACCTCTATTGACAATACAGTCCACTGTACTTCTATACCACTTCAAGGTGTATTCTCAAATCTTGGAATAGTCAATTTGAATATCACATACCAATAGGTAATATTTATTTTATTTTTCTGACATCAACACACCTTGTAATTGACGTTTGTAAGTTTTTACTTACTTACCATCACACCGTTTCCCCGCGGGGGTAGGCAGAGGGAATAGAGCGCCACACTCTTCTGTCCTGACATACAACTCTCGCCTCATCCACATTCATACATCTTCTCATACAAGCTCACCGATTATCGAGGCTTCTAACAGAACCATCCTCCATTATCTGGTTTACCTGGTCGTCCCAAGTTTTCCGCGGACGTCCTCTATTTCTGGTTCCATCAACACTTGCGTCATATATCTTTCTTACCATTCTCTCCTCATTCATCCGTTTCATACGACCAAACCACCTAAGTGATCCTTTCTTAATCTTACTCACTATACTAACATCAGTTTTACATTCTTTCCTCATTTCTTCATTCTTTACTCTGTCATAAATAGATTTGCCACAAATACGCCTAAGTGATATCATTTCCACTGTATTCAGTCTACTTTCCAGGCCTCACTTATATACATCAGTATCGGTACCAGGATTCCATTGTGCACCGCTAGTTTTCTAGGTTTTTAAGGATCTTAATATAAATCTCTATCAGAAGCGGTTTATTTTTTGACATCAAATTATAACCATTTATTTTTGTAAACATTTATACTCATTATAACAGATTAAAATTAAAATAATGCGATAATATTTCTGTTAGGAATATTATTAAAAAAATATTTAATTTTAATTTATTTCCCAGAAATTCCATTTTAGTTAAGCACAGATTATTTGAATATATGGACTGATCGCCGCTGGGTCTTAAGAGGCGGCAGGACACGATCTACGTGTTTTTTTTTTTTTTTGAGAACCAATTTAGTGTAAAGTTTTCGAATCTTTTTGCAAAAACTACAAAAATGCATGCTTTAAATTAATTTTATTATAAAAGATACATTCAATATTAAAGCATTTTTAAAAAAATGTCTAAATATATTGTAATTATTATCAAAAAAAATATATTCTCGAAATATTTCCAAATAAAGAAAATAAATGTTCATAAATTGATTGTTAAATGTTCAAACGATAATTATTATTTTTGAAATATGAATATGTTTGCGTTAGTTATTAAATATATCGTCAAAATTCACGATTGGTCTCTTGTATTGTAATATTCAAAAAAAGTATGAAAACATTAAATTATTTAATTTAACTTTATACCTAGAAAATTTTATTGTATTTAAAATAAATAAAATAAATTGATTATGCCTTATGCGCACATATTTTAAATAATTACCAGAAAGGAGCCTGTAAAAGTTGACCGAATTTTTTCGGCAGTCATCATAACATAATTAGATTTTAAAGATGTATTCTCCTGAATACACCTTTAATATGTTTAATACTGTTCTTCTTGCACGTGACGCTTTATTAAATATATTTTAAATTTTTAAGGAGAAAACATTTTTTTTATGAAGTTGCATTTTCAGAACACAAGCCTATCCGGAAAAAAGTGCGTTACAATTTTTGCTATAGCAATCAAATATGTTTTCGACAATTTTTGAACTTATATTCTGTAATCTTTTCAATATACACACATATATATACACATATTAAAGTATATTAATTTTTTAATGTACTTTTCTGCATTTATGACTGTTTTAATGATATATAATCCTCATATCCCAGTATACGAGATTTATAAAAATTTAGGTAAAAGATTACGTAAACTCTTATTAACATAAAAAAATTGCATCATCTTAAGTTGTTTTGAATAATGTATACTCCTTCAATTAAGAGATTTGCAATATTTACAAAGCTTCATAAATATGTCCATCGAAATAACTAAGCAATAAATCAGTGGTGGAACGAGTTGCAAGCATTTAATGAAATATCGTATCTCCGGTAAGGAAAGATAGAGACATTAGTCATAAGAAGATGAGAAATGATTCTGTTACGACCTGTTGTAAGAATATTTTATTGGTTTTCAAATTTGAATTCTTTAATTGGCTCCGGAGCCCCGGCCTCCGTTTACTTTTGAATGAAACTCTCTTGTTTGTTTTTAGTTTTTGTTATTTGGAAATCATTTAAGGATTAGTCTATGAAATCGTCCGCGAAATTTACACAAAATATACGACTTAAGTATGTAAATATGATTATACAAGATAGGGTGTAATAATTAACTGCCTCAAAAATAAATAGTGCTTAATATAAAAGAGGTAGGAATTGAAAAACTAAAACAGAATCATAATTAATAATGAAATTCACAGACAAATAATTTATATCATTAATGGATATTCTTTTAAGAATTTATTTATTTATTCGTATAGAATTGAATTAATGCCAACGCCACTTAGATATGTCCGGGCTGAGCCAAATATTTTACACGTTTTCCATGTAGTTAATAATTTAATAATTAAGTACATTTTTTTTCTCTCCTTCATCGTGTCTATACTGACATATAATGGATGTTTGGGACATATATTTATTTGTTTATAAATATATTAATTATTGAACAAAAATAAAGCACTGTGTCTTTCTCCTCCCTTCTCTTCCCTCACGGCCTTGAACCAGTTCGGTTACAGCGTGTACGGAACAGTTAACACTGTTATATAAATGTCGAAACTTCGCGTCTCTATTTTGTGGGAATCCTTGACGGACATAGTGAGGGAAAAATATACAGTCCACATTTTGGAGGTGCCTGCAGAATTAGAAGAGTGTTTATTCCTTCCTGTTCTGAGATTCTTCTGACATCTACGCTTGTACGCAACAGTGGCCACAATCAGATCAATCAGGTTCGTAATTAACCTCCGCAAGTCCCTGTCCTGTTGTCTCCAGGACTCTGGAGCTAGATGCAAGGTATCTGTCCACACGTGTGTGACATTCTTACAGGTCTTCTTCGATCTAAAGTAGTGCCCGGGATAATATTTTAGGCTGTCACTTTGGCATCACGTGGCCGAAGTATTGGAATAGTGTTTAGTTCACTGCTGCAGATAGGGCTCGCTGTGGTTGGATTTGTTGTAGGGTTAAGGCATTCGTGCATCTATACTTATTATTATTTACTTTTTTATTTACATAAATAATTTGATAATTTTTTAATTTATTACAAAAATGTATTAATAAATTAATTAAATCATTCATGAATATCGATATATATATATATTTTTTAATATACTGAAATTTTAGGAAGTAGAAAGAATTATATTGCATACACTATACAGTTAATGATAGATTTATCGGATTCATTTAAAATTACAAATTAATTGAAACGACGGTAGGAATCCACAACCCACAGGCAATCTGCTGTCACCCGTAGTGAGTAGTACGAGTATATGACTATAAACTCACACTCAGGCAATCTTCTATCACCCGTAGTGATATGAGTATAAAGTCTCACTCGTGCAATCTGCTATCACTCGTAGTGATATGAGTATAAAGTCTCACTCAGGCAATCTGCTATCACCCGTAGTGATATAAGTATAAAGTCTCACTCAGGCAATCTGCTATCACCCGTAGTGATGTGAGTATAAAGTTTCACTCAGGCAATCTGCTATCACCCAAAGGCTTGAATTTTGGTCATATTTTTCGTCGCACATATACCACTTTGACTATGGACATAAGTTATTCTTAACATAATGCATCTTTGGAATGGCTTACGAATTAATAAATATTTTTATTCAATGAACGAAAGGTACAGTTGCTGTCAGCGTCGTCAGTGTCGTCAGTGTCATCAGTGTCGTCAGTGTCGTCAGTGTCGTCAGTTGTCTTTGCCAGTGTCGGGCGTCCGATCTGTTATACATTCAATCCTTCAATACACTACGACTCACTGCAAAATACTTTGCAGTGAGTCGTAGTGTATTGAATGATTGAAAAAAAATAATTTTCGCTACGACTCACTGCAAAGTATTTTGCAGTGAGTCGTAGCGAAAATTTTTTTTTTTTGTTGACCGCTGTTATCAACAGGTCCTTAATGACCTTAATAGATAATGCTACAAATAAATATTTACTTTTTTTTAAAAATAACAATACATGTCACATCAACATTCTTACTATTTTCAAACTAAGCTAATAGCGTGTACTATGAAAGTAGGACTAATCTGCTGGTCTTCTGGAACGAGGCGCGAGCCCTCGACCACTAGGCCATCGTCTCAATCACTAGACCAACAAGCTACTTTCAATGCGATGTAATCTTACTGTTGACAGTTGAAGAGAATGAACAATAAGGGATTTAAATCTTTGGTACGGCTATAAAATGTATAAAGCGTGGCTTCAAGGTCAACGATAGTGAAACACGTGATGTGCGACAGTACTCGGCGTTCACGGAATAATTCAAACAAGGCTGTACTATAATCATGTAGGCAGGAGCGTGCAGTGGACACTAGCAAAAAAACTGTGCACTACTAAAAATTCCGGGAAACAAATATAAATTAAATAATAGGATTAATGTTAATGAAAACATTATTTTGAAATTAGTGCCTTCTGTGTACCAGCAGAGACTTTCATTGCTTAGTTCTAAAAACTCGCCGCAACTCACCGCTGTACTCATGGCGCTCTTTTGTATTCGCCGCATCGAGCTATTCACATTTCTCTGTTCTTTCTTTAAGCTAGTAAATTTACTGAAATGAAAATTCCTTTTGGTTGATCCTTTCGTATGGAGTCGTTACCTATGCCGTTTTTTTTTTTTTTTTTAACAGAATAACACTATTAATAGTACACTAAAATTACAAATAAATGCATGGTATGGTGATATAAACGACGGATTTATTTTGTCTAAAGACGTTGGTTAAACGAGAGTACATATATTGTATTACATATATGATTCTATAATATCATTGGTAAACAGCATAACCTAAATCTATACCTACTGCACGCCACTGCGTGTAGGTATTACATGTATATTTTTTATCAATGCCTGGAATCCTCATACTTAAGAATTATAAGAATTTTATTATAAACTGTATTCTTGTTATGAATATAAATTATTTTATTATAATAATACAGTTTTGGTCGTAGCATAGTCCTTCACTGATTATTCGCTGTCCAAGTGTGGTGTTCTCTCAAAGTATCTAGGTATTAAAGAATTTGAACGATTGCAAAAGTTTGAATAGTCCGGGCGAAAAAAAATTAAATTATAAAAACACTCGGACAAAAAACTTCTACAAATAAGAGTCTTGGAGATTTATTGAGCTTACACTTGAAACGATGTGTAGTTTTTTTATACGATCTATTGTAGTAAAATTGTAGTATCTTGGAATGCTACGATAGTATCTACAATACCTACTTAATATTATGATAACGATAAGTCTGTTTGCGGAAGTTTAAACGGAAGGAACTGATAAGAAAATATCAAAACGTATCTACGCTCGTTTTGTTTGGCGCCTACTGTACATACAGCATAATTAATTTCAATATGTAATGATAAATAGCTTCTAATAAAAATTGTACGTGGTAGTTTTTTTTTTAATGTACGTTTATTGATTTGGTAGTGAACAAAATCATCACGAGACATTTAGTGACGCAACAATGTAGAATGAGATGAGCTAACGAACTTTCATACGTTTCATACTTTCATACGATAAACGTATAAAAGTATCGGAATAACATTTTGAAAAATGTATATGTGTGCGTGTGAGGTTGTTGTGTAGAGTGTGGAAGTAGATATGGAGTATGTTAATATAAATGTATCTGATTCTGATCAGAAGATTTTAAAGATGTGATGTGGGGGTATTGGATACCCCAAATACCATCGTATCCTTTTATATTACGGAGTATATTGTGGTTCGAATTTGTGTCAAAATGTATGTGAATGTATACCAGAATAGAAACTAGTAAATTGACTGAATTTATTGAAGTTAAATTGTACTACTTTTGTAGCAAGTAAGTTAATTTAAGGTAAGCGAACTAAAGTTTAGCAGCTTCAGCTTTAAGGCAGCTTTAAAGCTGATGCTTGGGCGATGTTGATAGGAATAGTGATCGTGATTTGCTGCTAGCTGTATTGTTATAAGCCCTCGGTATCCAACGTCCTTATGGCTGGTGGGAGTAGCGTTTCATGTACCGCCTTGCTGTGTGCATTCTGCATGACGAGTGGAGGCAAAATAAAATGAGAAAATATCAGACATTCTTAAAAACTTAAAAAAGAGAGAAATGTTGCACTGGAATTTACACAGCTTTACCAATGGTGCATTTAATGTAGAACTAGACTTTAATCGTATTTAAATTAAATAGATTCCGTGTTACAATTATTTTCAGCATTTAAATACATGTGTTTATCTATTTTGTAGACCACTAAAATTGAAATGTATTTATGGTAAACACTTTCCTGCTTCCACGTATCATATTGAAATTAGCAAAGCACCCGTGGAAGACAGATCACCAACGCAAGTGTTCTACAGATTGCAAATACGAAAAATAATAGGCGCAGTTCATTTATACGTAATAAACTACTATGTATATTGCATACATACATATTAAATTTGGATTTATGATTACGAAACCATGGAAACGAAAATGAATAATTTTAGGTTTTATTGATTTTTTTGCCACTTGCACTTCATAAAAAAAAAATATTTGTCAAACGTCAAAAATGACATTACTTGATGGGCTTTTTGACAGTTAAGAAATCTGCGTAGGTACTTTAACAAAAAACAAATAAATTTATGGACACGCGGGGTCCATGGGTTATCTATATCGTGAGTTTACAAAGTGACATTTATTTGGAACAGGGGTCAAATTACACGTTTCGTAGGAGTTAGGTATAATAGCTTATAGATAAGTAGACAAATAAATAAAATGTAGCACTCATACGAAGTATGTAGGAGAGTGCGGGATAGAAAAACTGATAGAAATAAAGCATTTAGAAATAATTAGTAATAATGCAGATGATGGAGATATCAAAAATAAATTGCGCTAACTTATGGTTAATTATTGATATACATACTTTTTTAATTGATCAAACAATTTTTTTTATTGCTTTCTATTTCCCACCCCTACCCACACTTTCCATTTTATAAGTACAGTGTAAAAAAACTTTTTTATTTATCAGTTTGTTAATTTACACTATTCTTTAATTTATTATGTTTATTTTTATGTACCTACTATTTCTAAGTTTGTGTGATACTCTTTTTTGTTTAATTCCGAAAACACTTTACTGGTATTATTTTTATATATCATGTATTATGTGTTAATAATTATTGATGGACTATTTATAAGTACCTGTATATTAAATGACTTGTAAATGGGTTATAGATTATCGTAGATACTAACGAATTAAAATGTGGTGTATGTGAATTATTTTAAAAGGGAACGACATTTATTTTTTTAAATTTTATGTGGTTGTCTATTGTTCTTCAATTACTCTCCATCCGTGCCTCGGGCGCCTCGCGCGGGCGGCGCAAAATCACCGGCCGTCTGAGATCGGTATGGGTTCACCCCAATTTTTTGAAGTCAGTCGGACGGAACTTTGTAAAAAGCTGCATACTGCTCAATTCTATTTACATCTATCTAAATCGAAAACATATATTTGTTGGTAGTTTAAATAATCTAGTTGTTTTGTCGTAATGATGCAGGTAATACGAATTATCAGTTTTTATTAATGGTAGTGTTGATATTAATCACACCAATCTTTTATGTATTATTGTCATTATAAATATATATTTCTCGTAAAGAGGAGTTTGCTTTTGACATTTATTTAGTATATGGTCGACAATAAAGAATTTCAATACATTATAGATTAAAGTAAAATAATTAAATGTTATATTACTAGAATAAACCAAAATGTAATGAAAAATTAATAATTGTAATGAAAATTTTAAATCTTTAGATTTTCATTATTGAATTTGAGTAATCACATATAGCACGGTTTAGTAAGTTTCGTTCGGGAAATTTATCACTGAAAGATGAGCCCCGCGCTGAACATTCCATCCATGTTGATGACGAGCAACTCCGGGCCATGGCGGGTGCCGATTAGGGATTCTGTGTCGAGATAATCCGGGAATAAATTCCTGGGAATTCCATGTTAATTTAATTTTAAACGAGTTATTTGAGTTAATCCCATCTGACCATTGTCATACAGCAGGTAGTGACTCAGCGACGAGCGGTGTATGTGTAAGTATATACAAAATTATGGAATGTTTCCATAGTTTTGTAAGTCGTCAGATATTTACTACTAAAAAAAAAAAATCTGAAGTAAATGGTTTTGTCAGTTTGTTCAAACAGCTGTTTCCTTACAAAATGTGATAAAAAAAAATTAATTCATGTCATATTTCGAAACAAAATTTGAGAGGAATGAAATTATTCGAAAAACTTTATTTGGGGACTTTAGTTGATTTTGATCAAATACGTACCTTATTGTCTTCAAATGTGTTTTTTTATTAATTGTTCTTTTATGTATATTTTTTATTATGTTTTTTGATTTTATTAAATTGTTTGTATTTTATAATTTTAACATCTAACACATTTTAAATCAAGTATTTTATCAAACAATTTTCATTTGAATAAATATCAGATATCCCATAGAGACGAAGCCATTTTTATTGAAATATATACAGAAATATTGGTTAATTACAGAGCTTACGACTTGTTTTCAGCTGGCTTAAATGATCACTTTATATATATATATATATATAATATATACACAACGTTCGCTAATTATTACCCCTCAATCTGCATATTTATCAAATTTTTGAAAGTTGTATGTATTATTTCGTGTGTTCTTGCACATTAAAATATTGCTAAAATTTTCATACGTTTTAATAAATGAATGTGTTTTTTTATGTAGGAAATAATATGCATATTTATTAAAATATTTTTTTAAATTATATAATATTCATGGTCGCGATTCCCGGGAATTCCCAGAACTTGAAAATGTTGACTCACGAGTCCCGGAATAAAAAAAAGTCCAGAATACGGAATCTCTTGTGACGACCCTCGACTGACCTCAAGAGAACTTGTAATTGTAGCTAATAATGGAAATAATATAATTGACTAAATATACATTGTTAATTAAAAATTTTTTAATATATTATTTACTTTATTATTAAATTTGATAATTGACTCCAAAACAATTTATTAGTTTCCTTTAAAGTTTCTATACCTACGCATATCACATATTGTAGAATGTTAGGATATTGTATACAAGGTAAGATAATTTTGGAAAGCCGTGACTAATTATAAACTTGTAAATATGTACTACATAAAATAATATAATACGTCAGGTCATTAACCGATCCACTTTTCCCAACCTTCACCCAGAAAGTCCCCGATACACGAGACAGACATCCGCAAGATACGGTAACGAAACAAAATATAATTTTGGTTGTAATCTGCGGATTAACCGTACCGTGATCCAGCCAATAATTAACCGTGAAAGTGGCGTCCGATTTCGGGGTAAAAAAGCGGTTGTGGCGGTCGTTAGGTTCATCACCCCCGCACTATCGCCCCGCGCCTCGCAACCAACCTTCAGCCCCGTACGCGTATATTATTTCTGGGTATGCAAACGTAGGGGAGGCCAGAGATGACGCACGGATGGCGCGCGGGACGATCCGAACTATTTTGAAAGTGAAATCTCTTTGGCGGTACCTGTATAAATTTTTTTACCGAAGCCATTAGCCACCAGTTCTGTTCCCACCCACGTATCAGTTTATGGCTGGCGATTTTCAAGCGACCGGAGTGCGTGGCTCATTATAAACTTATGTCGTTCTTAACACAAGAATAACGCAAAGAAATAAATAAAATTATACTCGTTATTTTTTTTAATTTTTTTAAAATAATTTTTGTTTTTTTAAAAAATTTAAAAATAGATTCTGGTGAAGAAACAATGCTATATTTTTAGTTAGTTATGACATCCTGAAGAAGGAAAAGGTATTTTACGAAATCGGTAGATGTTTTTTAAACTCAATTAGTGGTTAATAAAACTAAGATAATAAATAAAAAATATATATTTATCTTTTGTATTAATCATATTGTCGCCTTAATGAGATATAAATAAAAAGAATACACGTACTTTATGATAATTAAAAATACAAAAATGAGAACAAAAACTCGTGCAACTAAGGAGAAGACTTTTCAAAGTTCATCCTTTATTAAAACTTATGATAAACTGATTTTTTTAAAAATTACATTATTAATACATGTACTGCTTTTGATACAGATAATAGTATCCATAATAATATTGTTATTAATAATGTTATTATTACTTGAATACTAAATAACAGGCCGAGGACGTAGACGTTATATCCGTATAGTATTTCTATTTGAATATATAGTAACAAATCATCATTTATCAGCTGACAATTTTTCAATTATTTCAACAGAAGTATTGGATCCAACAACAGATCAGTAAATGAATAGACATGAAATAAAGCGTACATATAGGAGAGGGGTTCGGAACATTAGTTGCGGGACGAGGGGCATTCTACACATATTATTTGTGGAAACATAAATCCTATAATTTATGACACATTTATGCAACAGTAAAAGTATTTACTTTTCGAAAATTAAATCTATGTGTATTATATTGTCAGCATTAAAATTTTCGTTCCAATCGAGTCATATATTTAAAAAAAGTCGTGGTACCAAAGTGATCACGTGAGTGACACCAAAATGAAAATATTGTACGAGGAATTTCCGTTAGTTCATGTCTATATATTTTGTAGTCTGTGGATCCAACAGTATATGTAGAGGTACGCCCCATTTGAAATGTTCCATGGTTTTAAACAAAACGTTGCTTTGAAAGTCGTCTAATAAGTTTTTGCAGTTTTTTTTAATGACATTTCTGCAATTTTGTTTTTTGTGACAAAAAATGACATAAAAAATGTGTGACATAAAATTACATAAAAAATGGATCCTCAATGGTATGATAGACTGCCCCCAGATTGTTGGTCTGCTTAACTTTCACGCACCATTGAGGTCATCGACCCACAATTTATTGTTTTATTGCAATGGTAATGTCAGAACACATGCACTAGCTAACTCTGCAGTCCCCAGAATAGATTCTTTGGGGAATGAATATGCGGAGGTAGTTGATATTTTTGCTGTTAATTTAACTCTTTATAGGACTGCATTATTCCAATTTTTTATATTTCAACTCAATGGTGACGGATAGATTGCTTTACTTCACATTTTGTATTTATTTTGTATTTTGATTGTGAAAGGACACGCTGATATTATGTAATTTTTTTCTTTATGTATTGCACTTCTGATATAGTTTTCTGTCATTTTACAAATTATGTTAATGCCTAAATAGGGCGTGTATAATAATAATAATAATAATTCTATTCGATAGCATTTTTTCTGCTATACAACGTCTGTGTCGCTATTTTCCTGTGTCTTATAGTTTTTATATATTTTTGAGCTTAAATAATGGAGTGTTAAGTAGAGAAAAACAAACGTTTTCGACACATACATCTTTTGGTCTTTAATTAAGGTTCTGATGGCCATGCAGAAGCTCCACTAGGAAGTTCTGCCGCATTCACTCTACATTCTCGACCTTGCTCCGTTAGATTATCACCTTTTACGGACGCCCTACATTCAAATGCGTGACGTTACGTTCAACAACGACGATGACCTCAGAAATTGGCTCGATAACTATTTCGATATCAGACCAGCCAATTTTTATAGAAAATGCGTCGACAAATTGGTTAAAAGATGCGATGAAGTCCTAAACAATAATGAAGAATACCCATTGATTTAAATGTTGTAATTTTTGTTTGAAAATTTAATTATTTAATAATTAATTAATCAAAATCGCAAAGGTTTATTAGACAATGCATACAATTTTTGTACATAATTTATTTACTGAATCATCAACGCATTTTTTTTATGTAAGTAGATACAACACACTAAACGATGAGGACAGATTCCAAAGCCTTTTTGTTTACCTGATATTACTTCACGTGATGCTAATCTTTGGAGATAGAAAGTAGTCATGATAAAAGAAGAATGAATAAATATGATAAAGATTGTATATGATGAAAAAAAACTATCTAGGGAACGGAATTTAATTCCTAAACGTTGTTAAAAAGTATTTTATTTAAGCACAATTTTTTTTATGTCTCGGTAATGGAGTATTTTAGACAAACTTTTAATGCGATATTGATTGTAACTTGAGATGCCTAAATAACAACAACTATTCAGAATATTCCAATGCCCTTTTGGAAACAAACCATTCTTTTGATATTAACAAGGGTTTAGAAATTATACATACAAATACTAGGGGTTTACAATTAGATAAATTAGAAATTTTATAAATAAGTGTTAATAGCAAGCTAAATATTATAAATATCCAAATCCTCTTTGCAAATAGTCACATTAAATTTTTTTTTTCATATTAGTTCTTACTTATTCCACAATTTTGTTTTTATCTATGCTAGTATTTTTTAATTTCAATATATATTGTTTCCTGAAGAAGATACCATAGGTATAGAAACATATAGAATAATCAATAAAAAGTGGTCTAAACAAAGTATTTCGTCTAATTATTAATATAAAATGAGGCCATAATGTAATTTTGCAAATATTGAAGAAGTAATATTTTTTGTTCAGAATTTTACGTTATACCTATATTAAAAGTTATGTAGTTTTTTTACTAGATATATCCTATATAATCAAAAGATGATTGTTAAGATGTACATTATACTGTAAATTATTAGTAGAATTTTAATTAAAACATGATTGTTAAGATACTGTAAATTTGAGAATAGGCATGATTGTAAAAATAATTATCGTTGTCACAGTTTTATCATCTTACAGACATCAGTAAAAAAAACTTAATTAGTAAAAAGCTTACAAACTGCCATAAGACATGTTAAAATGTAAATAAATAAAATATCATCAGTTCTAAGACCACCGGTTACGAGCGCATGATTTCGCTCCTAGATTCGGGAAGAGATTACTTAGCCAAAAATGTTACGGGCTCTTGTCGATCAGCCGATTCGAACACAATGTTCGACCAATTTACGGACCAAACAATATTGTTCCAGTCAATGGTTAGCTTGTGATGCATTTTTTATGTTGCAAATTTTATTACGCAATAAGCAATATATCAAACGTATTGAGATGTCAAGCACTTTTACGTAAATGCTGTACGTTTGTATAATATCTGTTTTGTTATGGGTTTTAATGATAATGTTAGAGGTTTTAGAGGGTTTATGGGCATTTAACTTTGAAAAAAAAAAATTAATAAAGTTCGACAATGTATCTACTGATATGTAAATACTTAATTCCGAACAAAAAATACATTTTAGATACATATGTACCTACATTCCAACATTCCAAAGATAGTCTTTTTGTTTGCACCCAATTTATGGTCGGGGGTTCGAGCTTCGTTCCAGGAGACCATCATGTTAATCCTATTTTTACAGCACAAGCATTTAGTTTAGTCTGAAAATAGTAAGAAGACTGATGTGATACTTGTTCCGCGAATCTCTCGATTTAAATCTTCCTCTGTTTTAAAAAAAATCGTATGGCTGAAGATTTTTAAAATATTTATTAACTAAAGATCTTTCTTGGCGTTTCTAAGTTTAATTTAATCTACAGTGGAAGAGATAAACAATACATTGCCACAATACGTTGTATAATATATTTTATATAGGTATAGTTTTCATTATTATGTACTGACACTACAATTAATAATTAACTTGAAATATTTTACTGAATATCTAAGTCATAACTTTGAAGTATAAATATGTCAATAGACATGGATACATAATGTGATGTTTATGTATATACCTACATACAAGTAGAATTAAGATAAATATAAATGTGTTCTGCTTAATACGAAAGATATAGAAATGCGGTCCTACTGTTGAGCAACACGTTGCTCTATCTACTAGATATTTGTTTATTTATTGCCCAATATTCATTAAATAAATATCTGTTAATTTTTTATAGATTGATATATGTGAAGGCATTACTAATAAAATTAATAAATTATAATTAAAGTGTTATTAAATCAATAAAAAAATGATCTAAAGTTTATATATGCGGTTGCGAATCAAAAATTATTTACACAAGGTTGTTACACTGCCTTCTGCGCATGTGTGCGAAATTTGATTCCGATCGCGTCATTTTCTTTCCGGCTATTACAGTGTAAATATGTCCGTTCCGCTAGCAGTTTGCACCGAGGAGGAACAACGAGCAGTGTTCCACTTTCCCTGGTCGGAGGGTGTGAAAGGGGCTGAAATTTATTGTAGACTTTTATCACAATACGGGGACAGTGCTTTAGTACGTAAAAGTGTTTTTGTGAATTGAAAAGTTGACAAGTGTGATGCACGAAGAGGGAGCAGAACGCCCATCAACCTTCACCACGGACGACAAGATTCGGCAAGCTCGAGAGATGGTTCTAGCGAATAGGCGAGTTACCATCGGTGAGGTAGCGTCTTCTTTGAACATCACTCATGGTTCTGCCCATTAAATCATCCACAACGAACTTGGCTTCCGTAAAGTTTGTGTAAATAAATAGTAGAATGAAAAATTAAATAGTTTTGACTTGCCCTCGTACAAATATTTTCCAATCGCGTGCCAAAATAAAACTAACAAGATTTACTTCAAAATTAATCATATAAAAAGTAGGTAGGTACATGGATATCGCATCAAATAAAGTAAATTATTTTGTTATTGGATTTTTTCGCTGATTTCCTAGATTTACTTAATTTATTAAGGTTGAAAAAAATACTAATTCTTCGTTTATATTGACGGTCTATTTCATTTTAAATTATTATATTATATATACTAATTCTTCACATATATATCACATTTTATTTCTATATGTAATATTTAATATTTAGGTATATGTATTTGAGTGTGTTCAATATACTGCAAAAATTGTCAACCTAAACATCAGTAACTAAAAAGTGCAATATTGAAAAATATATGATTTTTATGTTCAGGCCATCATTGTAGGAAGCGATTTTTAAATGAAGAAATGTTATTATTTATTCATTCAAATTTTTTCATCCCTTAGATACAATAAGTAAAAAAAAAATAGTACCTAGGAAGAATATATCTAACCAAATATCTGCTATAATTAAAAACTGTATAATGAAAGGAATGGAAATTAATAGAGTCCCACGATTACAGCACAATTTATGAAAGTATTAAAAATAAATTGCAAACATTAAATAATTTCTATTAAAAAGTGGATAATTAAGGTATTCGCATAAATAAAAATTATTTATATATTTTTCTTCTCAGTAGAAACGAGTTATAAAATTTAAAAAAAATGCGTGTCTATCCACCCTTGTATAAGTTTTTGAAGTCAATTGATTCTTCAAAGGGTGTATGAAAAATGTTCCACCCACGAGACGTGATATTTCCATGATATTTTAAACATGGTTCTTTATTTAATCGACCTTTATTTGTTTTAATTTTCCTTATATACTTATATACCAAAATTAGGATTAATATATACATAATTTCAACCTGTCCATCTAGCGAGTAATTATTACAAGAATAAAACCGAGGAAACTTAAATAATATCTTAATGCAAATAAAATGTATCAATTAGAAAGATATACATATGACATCAATTTATCGATAAAATCTTATTGAATTAACATTATTGTTTTTATTTTTATTTTTAAAGACAACACATTAATATTGTGAGATAGTAGTTTTTTAGAACATAGTTCTGTGATATTTTTAATAAAAATTAAATATATCAATTAGAACATAGTTCTGTGATATTTTTAATAAAAATTAAATATATCAATTAGAACATAGTTCTGTGATATTTTTAATAAAAATTAAATATATCAATTAGAAAGATACACATAAAATCAATTTATCCAAAAAATATTTTGTTGTCACCGGAATTCAAACAAACCGATTTTTTGATAAATTTACTTTATCAGTACATCTTTATAATTGATACATTTAATTTGTATTAATATTATTATAATATATTTTCAATTCTGTTTTGATTATTTTTATATGTTATTTTCCTCAGAATTGGAAGTTAATGCGAGAAATACAATCATTTAGAAGATTTTATTGTAAAATGTGTAGAAATCCGGGAGAATTTTCTTATTTAAAGTATTTAATGTTCTTTAAAAATATTCATGTTATTGCTATTATTCTAGAACAAATAGTTAAGTAATAATAACTTAGATTCAATCATTTCATAAAATGAATAGTTAATATAAAGTAATACTACGTTCTTAATTTATTCAAGCGAATCCATTTAAACACAGATTTCCGTAGTGTAATAGAAAATATTTTGCAGCACGCCAGTTGATGTAAAGACGTGAATTTAGATAACCGGGCAGCGCAAGCGTGTTAAGTATTCCATTCAGTGCGTATTCGTTTGGGATAGATTTTGCGTACGAAAACTATTCAAAACACATGCACAGCTTTATTAATTATTTCTAATTTTTTTGTTAAATGATTCTAGCTAAAACATTTTTTAAATTTGCGCACAAATACTAAGAGTTGAAAGGAAAATTCATACATTCCAATGATGTGCCAAATTTCTTCGAAAGTATAGGAAAATAAGACATTTTTATTCTAAGGGTTCATTTTTTCAAAATAGTAAATAAAGAAATCTAGCATCAGATATTTGAAAAAATTGCAACATTGCAAAGCTGCTCTAGTCATTTAAATTTATATAGATATAAAATAATAAAATGATTTTATTTTTAGGTAGGTACCTTGTTAAAAAGTATAACTATTTCACTACATTACATTACATCGGTTTTCAAAATTAAAATATACCGGTATTTTTCTTGACTTTTCATTTGGATATATGACGTTTAATATTTATGTGATGTTTCTCTAATACGAAAAACAATCCAGTGCTGAAAAACCCACGCTAAAAAAAAAAATACGAAAATTGTGAGCTCGATAAAGTAACGACATTATAAAATGTTAATAGATTAAAAAAAATACGAAAATGGTGAGCTCGATAAAGTAACGACATTATAAAATGTTGATAGAATAGCTAATCGCCATGAGCAAGATGCGAGCAAACGCAATCTAAACATGCAGCCGATGTTCCATACTATGTCAACCGTCCTTTGCAGGTACGTTGAACGAGTTTTAAACACTAGTATTAGAATATTTCTACAATCTATTTACCTGTTTATTTTAATAGTAGGAACCCAGTGAAAATTATATGAGAATACTTAAATTGAAGCAGTGTTTTTGAACAATATAAGATACAATGTTACCTAATAATGCTAAAAAAATTGTTTACCCTAATAACAATCTACTTTTCATGTCCCTTTATTGTAACCATATTAATTGTTAATTGTTTTGTGTTTATACAAACCTGCATATCTACGGAAAAAGTTTTATATAAGATTGTACGTAGGTGGGCACCACCAAAAATTGAGATAACACATGCGCTTTTAGCTTATAGATAAATACTTAATTAAGTTTAAATAATCGGTTCAAAATAAATTATTAGCAAAATTTTCAATATGGGTGCCTAGTCTACTTACATAGCGACTTACCCTTTAAAATTAAACTTCGCCAACTTTTTAATAACTATTGACATAAATTATATGTACATGCGTGTATATAAATATATATATATATATATATATATATACCCTTTCCTCCTTACCCTCGCCAATTTATATGTTCAGTATAAAAACATTGTATTGTTTGTCTGTTTGTTAAAATATTAATCATTAGTTTATTATATACTATTTATTTGCTTGTTTAATTCCGAAGAAACTTCACTGGTATTGTTTTCATATGCCATGTTTTATTTATATTAGTTATTATTATTGTACTTTTTGTTTTTCTCAACAATAAAAAAATACTAATTTTAAAAATATTATATTACGTTATTTAATTCATAGCATGTACCTACCTAACTAATCGTGACAATTATCAAAAACATCGAAATTTTATTTTTATTATACAGATTTTTTTCTCATTTTCATGTTCTCCCCTGGAAAATTTTCTTCTATTTAACAAAGCAGTACTTTTCAAATTATTTATTATTTATCTATTTATTATTTATTCTATCAATTATTATTTCAGAGAAAACATGTCGTTGGTTAAATTTTTGTTACACTTTTATTATGATTTTTTACGTCGATTAACTATTTGTTTTCGAAATAAAATCAAATAATATAAAATGAGTGAGTGGGCGATTTTTTACATACACTTGTCAGTCTTATTGCTTACACCTGAAATACATCATACAATACCAAACATCTCAAAATATTACATTTTTTTCTTATTTTATTTATTTAATAAAAAAGAAAATATTTATATTTAATAAAATTACACTAAACTAAATTGAAATAAACCGTAATAGTGAAAGGGTTAGGTTAGGTTAGATAAAATATATAAGATAAGTATTTAAGTTGTGTAGGTACCTACTACGAATGTTTTCAAGAATCCATTTAAAATTTAAAATCGGAGATTAATTTTTAGTGAGTAAAAAAATAATAAATAAAATGTAAATTTTTAAAAAATATATCAGACCTAGTTCAAATCGGGGCAGTCACCCACCTGAAAATATTATAATTGATAATAATTGTCCAAATAAATATATATTTTTTAAAATATCACCCACTTTCTAAGCAAGTAGTTACGAGTATGAAAAATAGTATCAAATGAAGAATATAAATAATAAGTAATTTTATTCCGTTAAGTTATGGCAAAATACGTGATTTAAAAAAAAGTAGTCAAAATTGTAAATAAGGAAATGAATGAAAGAAAAGCTCGGTGATTAGTGTTGTGTGGAGAGATGGGAGGTGCTGCAAGTGGCGCATATCGATTGCCGGGTGACATTCTTTATCAGCGCCAGGCTGCGGGGGCGGGCCCGGGCGCGCGGGGAGGGGCGTGGCCCGGCCCGTCGCGGCCAATGGCGCGCGCCCCCGCCTCGGCCGGACCAATCGCGGCCCGCCGGAGCGTGACGCCCGCGGGAGCTCTACCTACGGCGGAGCCTCTTCGTTCTCTTTTTATTTATTACCATCGCGAGTGGCTCCCGCCGCAGTCGCTCGCGGCGCAGTCACAGAGCTTCGGAGCTCTCAGTCGCGTGTCGCGTCGCTAGCTGTCAGCACCGCTTCCGTTCCGCGGCAACCGGCAACAACCGCAGTGCGATGGAGTCCTGCGCGGACTCGGCTTCCACGGGCAGCGAGCGCAGCGCGTCCCGCTCCCCGCGCCGCTCGCCGCTGGCGCCGCTGCTGGCCGCCAGCCCGGCGCACCCTCCGCCCCCGGGGCTGCTGCCGCCGCGCCTGCCGCACCTGCCCCCGCCGGGCCTGGGGCTGCTGGGCTCGCTGCAGATGATGCACCACGCCTCGCCGCTCGAGCTGATGGCGGCCGCCCACCACCACGGCCCGCCGCGCTCCTACAACAGCCCGCCGCCCATCTCCTCCTCGGACCCGGCCGCCAACGAGTGCAAGCTGGTGGACTATCGCGGCCAGAAGGTGGCCGCCTTCATCATCCAAGGCGAGACCATGCTGTGCCTGCCGCAGGCCTTCGAGCTGTTCCTCAAGCACCTGGTGGGCGGGCTGCACACCGTGTACACCAAGCTGAAGCGGTTGGACATCGTGCCGCTGGTGTGCAACGTGGAACAGGTGCGCATCCTGCGCGGCCTGGGCGCCATCCAGCCCGGGGTCAACCGCTGCAAGCTGCTCTCCTGCAAGGACTTCGACGTCCTGTACCGGGACTGCACCACGGCCAGGTACGTGCCTACCGCCTACCGACCACCACCCACCGCCGTGTGTTCCCTGTTCTTCGTCCCTGTTTCGGTTTTGTTTATTTTACAAAAGTTTTTACTGATCGGTGTGTATTCTTTATTTGAGTTATGTTTTGTGTTATATCCCTCCCCGCCTACGGCGTAGGTACGTAAGACATATTTTATTATTCCTAGTGGTGTTAATTCTCGCGCTTATTCTCTCGAAGGGCGGATTAAAAATGTACAACTAAAACGGTGCCGGGCGAAGGGTTGCCGGCAGGCTGCTACTTATTAATGGAAGCGGAGCGCGGCATTTAATTGCCTGGTTCCTGGCCTCCCTCGACATGCATTTTTAAATACTCATTTTTAACGTTCGTTTTAATTTAAGAAAGTGAGACGGACAAAAAATTAAAAAACATATTTTATGTCGGTCGTCTCATGCAAACTTAATGCAGGACGGTGTCGCGTAGGCCTAATATCCTGCGGCCCGCCCACCGCCCACGACCTCATTGTTTTATCGGAATCATTGCATCCCTTGCAAATACAAATGAACGTACAATTTTAATATTCGTTTCTCGTATGGATACATTTAGCATTAAATTAATGATTCATTGTTGATGTTGCAGTTGTACGTGTTTACACTACCGGCAATATAATATATGAAAACGACTAAAAGTAATCTTCATAAATTAGTCTGTTAAAAATAATGAATTAAATTATAATAGTACAAGACATTTTTTACCTTTTAAACTAAGACTGTTACAGATTTGCATAATATATATATATATATATTTTTTTTTTAAATTAGTATTTTTATCTAAATTTGATTGATAATTATCACCAGAACTAAATTGTACTTAAAAATTGAAATGTATACTTCACCCCAAAATATTGCTCGGATATTCATTTGCTTGTTTGTTGGGTGAGTAACTAACTGCTTATAGTAGACTGGAAAAATATCAAGCTGATGCCTACCAAACGTAGAATAAAATATAGATCTATCTGATGATTTATTTTAGAACACAATATATTTTTGGTGTCGACAACCCAATAAAGAATCGTTATGCAAAGCTTACAAAAAATAGTACCTTCCTAGGAATATACTTGAAACAAATAAATACATACATTTGATAACCTACATGAATTAGGATATATTTGATACGTATAATAGGTACCTAAGACTTTAATATTCACTAATAAATAAACCATGAAGTATTTTTCATATGGATGGTAGTACAATCTTACGTAGTAGATACTATCTATGTAGTATGTACGTATCGATCAATTATTTAATTAACATTAAAAATTAAAAGCTTTTAAGAATAATAATCCTGTATTTATTTTTTCTAAATATTCATCAACTCCGTGAAATACATTAATTTCTTCCGAAATATGAATTCTTGCTTTGCAAAAGTTAACAATTAGTTTCCACAGTAATTCGAAATGAAGCATTTTTCCATTTATCTGTCAGATACAAAACGGCACCAAACAATTCCCAGCGGTTGTAAAAACAAATCAACAACTTCTTTAATTAACCTTTTTATGATTAAAAGAAACAAATATATATCTGAGTGTTTTTTATTGCCGCTGTGGGCTGAAATGATTTATCTTGAGAGACGGAACTATCGCGGGCCTGGCTGCCAGGTAGGAAGATGGCCATGCGATATTTGGATATGAGAATATTACGAGTAGTCTGTGGACGATATCATCATTTCTCTCTTGTCTCGGTTCTGTAAGATTTGAAGATCAGTTTTTTTTTCAAATTAAAAAAGTAAATATATGTCTATTTATAATATTAAGGTAAATACGTCATAATAATAAATATTAACTTCTTCAATATTAGCAAAATTACTTTGTGGCCACATATTATATAAATAATAAGACAAAATATTTTGTTTAAACCACTATTTATTGATTATTCAACATGTTTCGAAACCTATGGTATTAAAAAAAAATCGGGAGTCTACAAATTCATTTGCAATGATTGCAATTTTTTTTATATAAGTACAACTTGCAGAAATTTTGATATTAAAATTAAGGAGCACTTGAGATGCCTAAATAGCGACAACTATTCTGAATTCGCCAATCACCTTTTGAAACAAATCATTCTTTTGGAATTAATAAGGGTTTAGAAATTATACATACAAATACTTGGGGTTTACAGCTAGATATATTTGAAATTTTATAAATAAGAAAAAGTGTTAATAGCAAGCTAAATATTATAAATATCCAATTCCTCTTTACAAATAGTCACATTTTAAATTTGTTTTCATATTAGTTCCTACTTAGTTACCCACCATTTTATAGTTTTGTTTTTATCTACGCTTGTATTTTTAATTTTAGTATACATTGTTTCCCGAAGAAGGTACCATAGGTATCGAAACATGTTGAATAATCAATCAGTAGTGGTTTAAACAAAATATTAACTCTTTATATTTTAATAATATTGCAAGAATTAATCTCCACTTATATTAATTTTGAATAGATATTGCATCATAACTAAAATAATTTCTTCTTAATAATAATAGTTTTTACTGATTAACGATTTTCG
This sequence comes from Eubasilissa regina, assembly GCA_022840565.1. Lineage (NCBI taxonomy): Eukaryota > Metazoa > Arthropoda > Insecta > Trichoptera > Phryganeidae > Eubasilissa > Eubasilissa regina. The sequence continues at coordinate 6,399,627 of JAINEB010000008.1, read as the reverse complement.
AGTAATTTAATGAAAGCATAAAACAGTCAAGGAAGGAAAATAATTGTTTGTTCGTTTTGATAGTAGTTACCTATATCCGTCAGTAGGTAATGTATTAATCTGACTTTTCCAATATAGCGACGAGATAATATATTTTTCATTAGCAAATTTTTTTTCTGTAACTCAATTTCAGGGATATAGTGTTTATGATAAAATGTGGAAAAAATTTACTAAAAATAATCATGTTTTCGATTAATTTTATTAGATGAGCTTCATACCTATAACGATGACAATTAAAATACAAATATGTGCTCATTGACAATGATTATATTATTTTGACTAATTGAAAATTGACAATCAAAAAACACAGTTCTTGCCTAAACTAGGAAAACCTGTCTTTTAACGGATTCTTTGTTTATTTCTTTATTTAAAAAAATAAAATTATATATATTTCTCTGAGACAGACACTGTATTACTATATATGGAATTACATATTAAAAATTACACTAAATATATTATGTACTTAGGTACCTACTACAAGTTTTAATTAATTTCTTTATACCTTTCTATCCGTTTCTTACCATTTATCTTTTCCATTTATTTTTATTTATGAAAATATTTAATTAAAATTATGAGAGAATATGAATTTAAAATAAATAAATATAGAACGTCGTTGTAAATAATAAATGCTACATAAAATCTTATAGAGTCATGGGTTTAAAAGACAATAATTTAATTTTGACTTTAACACAGTTTAGATAAAATGTTGATCTAGTTAGAAAAATAAACTAAGTAGGTAATATCAAAGTGATTTTTTTTTTTTGATAAATGTAATAATTTAAATTAATCGGCATTGTTGCAGTATAATACCTGTAAACGATGGTTCAATAGAACATTTTTTATGAGAAGTGCTATCTCTCTGTATGAGTGAAATCTTGTGTTTAGATAATGACTTATTTGTACGAGTACATTGGTAGGTGTATTATTTAAAATTATATTAATGAAAAAAAAGTCGTTAAAATAATATATTTTCTCAGATATTTTACGATTATCTTTCGGATCAGATAACAAATCTCGATATTATCAACGACTATCGCGCGTACGTGGAGGTAATGCATGAAGACCAACAATTACAGTGTAATAATTGTTACTTTTCTTTCCCATAATGTGGCGAGCTACATTAATTTTACTGCGGGTCGGAATGGCCGTATCATTGTTTCAGTCCAGTAATTGTACCATTGCGTCAGAGAGTTCCTCTTGAAAAGTATCGTTCACCGCACGGGAAATAAAGAATCAGATGAATTGTGTTGTTTGCTCAATAATTTCTGGGAAAACTGAAACACACAGTAGTTGATTGGAATTTATTTTTTAGTTCTCTGAAACATTGTACTAAATTTTACTCTGAGAGTAGCAACTTAAAGTTTGAGGAGCAAATTTATTATCATAGTAATATTAGGTGTAGGTATATATATATATATATATATATATATATATATATATATATATATATATATATATATATATATATATATATATATATATATATATATATATATATATATATGTGTTACCTTGTGTAGGTACAACCATTTACCTACTCATTTACATATAGGTATACCTAAACGCCTGCATAAAATTATATTATACAATAGGTATCTATCTAATTTGATTTCGTTAACAATTAGTATTTTTTTAGAGCTACCATTTTTAAGCTTGGATATTTACCTACCTAATAATTAACATTGGTAAGTACTGCAAGTATTAAGCTTTTGTTACGTTATCGCTGATTAACTAAGTGAATAAAAAATGCAATTAATAAATAAAAATTGTTATACCTACGTACTAGGTAGGTATGACGATTAATTACAAACATTTAAAAGTTAAATTATTTGAATGTATCTATTGTCTACCTAATCGTTATTTATTTAATTATTATTTTTATGAAGATGCCGAACAATGAGGAAATCGATACAATTCAAAACCAATCGCATCGGATTCGTTTCTGGGAACATTTTGAGAAATCAAAATTGATTGCGGTGATAGATTAGGGTCCGGGATTCACGGCCCAGCGCAGCCTCTACCCACGGAAGGGCACATTTCTCGCTTCACTAATTGCCCAACGGAGATGATAAATCAGGAGGTATTAGGTTACAACCGGCCGCGGCCGCGCGGTGGTAGTCCCGGCTCGCCGCCGTATCGCCTTACCGCCGAGTCGCTCGCCACTCGCCGCTCGCCAGTCGCCACCTAGATCCTGCGAAATTACGCCCGGTCGTGTATATCACTTTGGGGCTATATTGTTTTACGGGATTCGAGTTATCCGGGAGGCTTATTCCGGTATTGCGAAAAATCTCTCACTCTTAAAGGATTTCATCGCTTTTCAACCCTCGCCGTTGATATCGAAGCAGGTGTGAAGGAAATTTTTCTTTAATAATATAGTTACCTACTCTACTAATAAGACGAGATATGAGCAGTAATGATTTAAAAAATATATTTACCGTTTCGCAAGATACACATTGACATACCAACCCCACTATCATGCATTAACTAAATACGTTTTTAGTTATTATTCCCGACCATGTTAAGAATAATATTTATCCTGTTTTAAGGGACTTAAGAGGGATTTAAAAAGAATAGCACAAGTTACAATATTTTTGAAGCAATGGTCTCGAATATTTTTAGACATTTGAATGATCTGCTGCCGAATGGACCAAAGTAAAAAGCAAATTTTAACATAGCGAAATGTTTCTGTAGTCTCAAACTTTTATTTTATTATAAATATTTAGCATAAAACGGTTCTGTGAGATGTTTTCAATTTAAACAATCGGTTCGCGGTTCAACCGGCTCAAACTCATAGATGACATCACTGCATATAGGTGAATGCAATTTTTTTATTATGCATAAGTGAATCTTTGCACACGCAATATAAGATACATGTAAATTGCACTTTTGTACATCAAATTGGTAATCCTTTAGTGTAAACAAAGATATTGTCTGTAATCCGACGGAAAGTTTCTCATTTTCTGTGATGAATATACTCAACCCAATTTTTATTGTCTGTTGTTAATAATTAGCTATCAATTGACGCACTTGTTTAGTATAACATTGACTTGCCTAGTGATCAAGCGGTCGGGGGTTCGAGTTTCGTCCCGGCAGAGAAGTTAGTCCTGTTTTCATGCCACAAAAGCTTAGCATTATTTAAAAGTAGTAAGTATATTGATGTGACATGATTCCGTGTACATTTATCACAAAGTATTTAATTTTTAAATAACATATAATTTTATTTATAATAAAGTCTTGTAAGTGGGAGGGTAGTTACACTTACTTTTTTTTGTTTCATCGGGTTGTATATTATAAATGAACTTTATAATTAATTTCCGACACGTACCTTCGTAAGTATAACGTGTTCTTATTAAACAATAATTCATCCTACCGAATAACAATAAGGGCGGGAGGTTAAATCGGCACGAGAGTTAGCAACGAGATTTATCTCCGGCCGCGGAGGCTGGGTGCTGGGTTAGTTGTGAAGGAAGATATATCTGTGTTCCCACAGGTGACCCGGAGGGGAGGGGACCCTCCGGTGCCGGCGGAGGGTCGCGAGGGTTGACATTCATTAACTGGAACCACTAAGCCTAATCTAAAGCGGTTATTGACAATTGATACATTTTTAACCGGAAACACGACGAGGAAACTTATATGGGGTGCCGACTTGGAGCGCTTTAGATATTAGCCGTAATTATGATGTCCTATTAATAATCCCTTAAAAGTGGTTAATACATGGCTTAATTATAGTCTTTATTGTTTAAGTATTTGTTTGTAAATTTAAAATTTATAAATAACGCAAGATTATTTATGGATAAATATGGATACATTAGATGTAAAACAACTGTTATTATGAATTTTAAATAAAATAGGTAATGTGGATGGATATAGGTACCTGTGTGTTTTTTTTCTCTGATGACTTGAAGTGGCGGGAAAACTTACAATACTCATTGTATTATACATTAAATAGAAATGTGGTAGACAATTTATTAATCTGTTCGATAATATAATTAATCTAGGATATAATTTTGTAATTAATTTATTATATTACTGTCGACATCGTATTTTTTATGTCAATAAATATACAATATCGTTTCTATTCTACCTACTTGGGATATATTTCTGACATTTAAAAAAAATCCATACATGTATATATAAGCTACCTATGCAATTCATAGTAAAATGCAATAATAATTGTACAATAATTCTACTGATGTTTAATAAGAAAAATCTGTCATTTTTGAATTAAAAAAAAATTCTTTAAAATATATCTAAACACTTTAATACTTAATACTCAAACAAAATACGTTAAAATTTCAATTCCAAATTCAAATAAAATGCGCGGGACTTTTCCACAAATCCGAAAGAGCAATCGCAAGCAAACTGAATGGGGAGCAACAAGTATCATTCATTCCAATTCCGGCGACAATCGTAAATTCGTCTGTTTCCCCCCTCTCTTTTCGCCCCTCGGGACGCTCACCCCCACCCGCTACTCGAGATGCATCTATCCATTCATTCCTCCCATTCATTCGTATTCGTACGCCGAATCGGCGCGCAATCGTAATGCGACTGCTCTGCGACGACTGTGTGCCGAATGTCTGCGTCCGGGTTTTTCAATCAGAGTTGACTATGAGAACCTGAAATCTGAAAACATGATATGAGAATAGGTCTTCTCAATTAAATAAATATCTGCCTGATTCAAGCAATGTGTGTTATATAATATATCATCGAGATTAAAATAATTTTCATGTGATTAAATATTAACATTTTAAAGAATTGTTTCCTACACTTGTACTCGTGAATTATCGGTCCAATGTATAAATCATCATAGATGTGGACTATTTTCTATTTAATATTAATAACCATAAAACTGTTTAATAGTTAGGAATGATATTTTAAAAAACTTGTCTACAGTGTTTGTCGCGGTATCTGAAAAGTGAAAACGTAGTTTTCCTTACAATTTCACGAGGTTCATTTCTATTTACTTTTACGTTTTCTCGATCGCTTTAGTCGTACATAGAAAATGAGGGAAACTCTTTTTGGGAGAATATAATATCGTAAAAAGTAAAGTAGCTCTTGAGAAAAGTATTTGATTATTGAATTACTTATCAACAAAAGTTCATACATATTTAAAATATTTACCTCCATTTTAGCTTTAATTTCATGATAAGTACACAAATATTTAAAGCTATTTTTATTTAACATAACTATACATTTTATATAATAATGGATCGTAATAGTTTGTTTTGCTTTAATGAAATGTTATGTAAACATATTCTATTTTAAAGTTTTTAGACTGTGTAAGAAGATTGAACGTATTTTTCATCTAAATATCCAATGTAATTCTAACAGTAATATTAGGTAACACGAGGTTTATATTTTAATGATATTATATATAGTTAGGCATATTAAAAATATAACTATCGAATTAAATATTAAACAATATTTTAAAATAGTGCATATAAACAGTATTAACTTTAGCTAAAGTTTTCGAAATCTATATATATTTATTACATTCAAATCAAACTTGTGATTTTAATTGTGAAACTTTATAAGGACCAGTTTTAAACATTTCTATTATTATATATATACCTATTAATATTTCAATACACGAATAGCTAATATATGGTTTATTAAATTTGTATTTATTTATTTATTTATATATATTTTGACATCCATATTTTTGTAGTTACAGAGGTGGATACATAACATACATAATACATAGTTTAATGTGTGGGATGGAGTAGACTTCACCTCTGATATATACAGCGTTGTCCTGGCTACTTTGCTAGACTAAAGTCTGTGTTAAAGTAGCCAATAAAAATTATATCCAATAAAAAAAAAAAATTAATCATGGATGCCGTATGAATATTATAAAAAATAAGGTTGTATCTAGAAATTATATTTACTAGCTATGCCGATAAATACATATACATATCTAAATGCATTTTTATACATGACGATTCATCGAGTTTTAGAATAATAAGGTTAATACGTATCAAAATATTTAAAAAAAAATTATTAAACCAATATTGAAAAACCGAACTTCAGAGTGATTCGGAATATCTCTATGCATGCCGACTGTCTATTTCCGACTGTACGCTTATTGCGGGCCCGAAAGGGCGCCGCGACGCTCGTGCGTCTGCTGGGCGAGAGGCGTCGCGAGAATTCGACTCTTTTTCTCGGCGAATGCGAAATTTCTGAAAAAGATTTTTTGAACTATATTGAAAAATATTATAACAGATAAAATGATCTTATGTATTTACATACAGTACACATACACAGAGCATTATAAAAACAGTTTGATAAAAATCATAATGATTTTTTTTTATATCGCTAGATAGATACAAAGTCCATTGCACCCTTCGCCGATTTAAACGAGAAAGAAAATATTTATTATAGTAGTCGAATAACTAATGGACTCAAACGATTTTTGTATAAGTAACATATCACCGAATTAACATAAGCAAATTAATTGAATTATTGTAATTAAGAATTGAATTAATGAAACCTAAGAGAATTGTGATTATGATATGTAGGTATATTAATTTTGCATCGATAGTTGAATTATGAATTTGAATTGATAGATTTACGAGACATCTAATTGAACTGAAAAGTATTTATGGTTCCGATTAAATTTGCTATAAACGTCTTATATTTTAAACTTAGATTGCAAAGGAAGTATATCCTTTAATACATAAAATAACATCCCAGTAGGAAACATTTTTGATTTCCTTTGCCTGTAATGATTATAGAATAAAAACGCAAATGGTTAATAATATCATCGAGGAAAGGAAGAAGCATATTACGAGCGACGTTGTAGGTACGTGTGGCGTTGTATCCTGGCTCCGCAGATCATCGCGTGACGGGTATATTCAACTCAGTGAGCCGTCTCGGATGCTAGCCTCAGGCTTATAGTGAACATCAACTATAAAGACTTTTTCAAGTCTTCTCTTCGTGCTCTTACTTCACTTTTTCGTACGTATCTGCTTAGTTTTCTTTTCCGAGCACCGATCTAACGGGTGATTTTAGTTTTTAAATTCGACCACAAGACTATGAAAGCTGGTCTTGCCCGAGTGGCCTGGACGGTCTAATGTTGTTGTGACGCCGTAGACACGTAGAATATTGATATTTTACTTGTGACAGCTCAATATGCAAATAGATAAGAACTTATTTAATATCGGATCTGAAGATGTTTTTGTGGGTAGGTACTTAACCAATCCAAATTTATTATTAAAATTCATGTATTTTTTTTTGTACAATTTAGGAGAAATACGTTTTTGATTATTTGTATAGGTACATAAAGTAAATAAATATTAAATAAACCTAATTTTGGATTTACCACATCGGTAACTACCGACCTGATTGTTTTCATAAATAAGAAAATAATATTTAATCAATTTGTTTAAAATTAACTATTTTCTTTTGATACAAATTTAATGAATCAATTAGAAAGATTTTTTCTGTATATATTTCTAATTGATTAATTTAATCTGTATTAAAATACCACATAATATATAACTATATTCAGAAAATGCTACTTCATAGAAAATTCGTGTTCTTCTTAATTTATATTTTCTTTTCGTTAATTAGGTTTAAAATTTAAATATAGGTAGAAGTTCAAGGTTCAATAAATTGTATCGTATACGTAAAAATTGTTTCTAATATTAGCTACCCTATAATATTTCATATACGAGTATATCTCATTATTCGACTATATTTGTTACGAAATGTTGAGAACATTAATGCTAATATGCTCACGATCTGCAGTATTTTGCTATCAATGTTGAGAATCTAAGCAGACAAAACCATAACTTAATTTTTTTTGAAGTATTGTTTATGTGGGCAAAGCCTCATTTAATTTTGATTGTATTTGAGAATTATGCAAATGTTATTATTTACGACTTTGGTATAATAAGTTGAAATGAATCTGCATTCATTACCTTCAATATTTTCCCAAAAATGTTCTCTAGTAGATAGGTACCTCATAGGTATTTCGAATAAATTTATTGTTGAAGAACAAACTTATAAATTGATATATATTTTGTATATTGAAAAAACACATCTATTTAGTTAGTTACGTAATTGTATATACGTGTATATTTGTGTACATATATATTTTTAATTACATATAGCATTTTGTACACAATTTTCCAAATTACTAAAATAAAATAAAAATGTTAAAATAATTGCATATATACTTGTGACTGATAGCTATGTTTGTTTGGAAACTGTTACAGATAGATAAAAATACAAAAAAGAATTCTTAATTATTTTATTTTGCATAATAATAATTTCTGCATTTGAGATAAATTAATCAAATATTTTACCGTAAGATATTTTAAATGATTTATGTATTATATTTAATAATGGGTATATGTTAATTACTTTCCATATATGAAGTAGATACTAATCACGAGTCTTCGTGAACCATTGCATTAAATATATTATTTTATAGTTTTTCAATAAAATGATCTAATAATTAACTTTCAAAAAATTAACTTTAATCGAAATTAAAGTGTACTGTGAAGTAAACAACGTTGCGTTTTTTAAATATTTTTTTAAGAGTTAATTACAATGGATTTTCACTAAATTAATCATGAAAATTTCTGAACAGTAGACTTATTTAGCTTTTCCTATTGCAAATCGATGACATTAATAATTAAAATAATGAGTCAATATAATAAGGTCCTCTTACAAGGAAGGTTAAATAGACTAACTTCGCTCGGCTATTCAAAATCATCGCTGGCACCTAACAGGTTTAGCGACCTCCATTCCGGCATGTCTGGCATTTAAACATTTAAAACGCGCATAGTGTTGTTACTGCACACTTTGTGCTTCAAGTAATTGCTCGAATATTTATTACAACTTCACTACTAACCCTTCAATTATCATAATAAAATGCGCTACTTTTCATCGCAATGAGGGAAATAATAAAAATTTAATCGAATGCGCGTTAATAACGCTGAGGAAATGTGAAGACAATGCCAAAATAAATTCTGTAACAGTGTAATTTTATAAAAACACTTCTTAATCAGTTAACCTCACAACCGACGCAAGGGAAACAATGACTTGTGTGAAAAAGCGCTATATATCCGGTTAAATATTATTTATATGAGACGAAAATATAATTATAGACAGTTCGCTTAGAACACAGATAACCAAATAAATAGACATGAACTAACGGAAATTCATATCTGAAATTTTCATTTTGGTGCCACTCTCGCAATCAAAGAGCTACGCGACTGTTTTTTAATAATTGAAGACTGAAACGAAAATTTAAACGCTGACAATATAATACGCATTAATATAAAAAATATTTCTTGTTTACACAAAGATTTAATTTAATTAAGAGTAAATACTCTTACCGTTGCATAAATGTGTCATAATTTATTAGATTGGATATATGTGTATAGAATGCCTCCCATCACGCAAATAATGTTCCAAACCCCTCTCCTTTATATACACTTCATTTCATGTCTATTTATTTACTAGTCTGTGGCTTAGAAAGATTTCTATTTTGAATTTCCATGACTGAATGCTAACTCATTTTTTTAAAACCATTAATTTGTAAATAGATATTCACTATCTTGGGGAACAGGCAACTTCAATTTTATACAAATAAAATGCATCAATTAGAAAGATATACTGGAAAATTAATTTATCGAAAAAATGGTTTTGTTGCTATCGGGATTTAAACCTGGATCCATGAGGTACCACCAAACTATGTTCTAAAAAAAACTGCAACTTCAGAATAATAATGTCTTCTTAATCAATTCGATTTCAATAAAGTAATCAGGAAATTTTGATGAATATGGAATCTTTGCTTTCTTGGTCTTTGTTGCTATCAACCAATATCGTCTAAAATACTTGTTAATATTAATAATTAATTTAGATCGAACGGATACCCGACCAGCGTATACTAAAATCCTTGTTTATTTTATTATAATTATTTTTTTTACGTGAAATAATTTTCAGTATAATAAATATTTTGAAAATAAATGTGTGAGCATATTGTAGAAGACCGTACATTTATTAGTGTTCTCGTAATAGTATATTTCAGAAAAATAGCTTGAGCTAATATTATATTATCCCATAAAATTAGTAAATAAATATTTATGATTGTATAGTTAAATTTAATAAAAAAATGTAACAATAAATTACATGTTTAGATCATCCAATAAAAATTGTAACCAGATCATATGTGCCCATTATTATGAAAGTGGTCTAAGTCGTGTTTCTTTCGTTTCGAGATATTTAAAGGTTTGCGTTTGAATTGAACAGTGTTTTAAAATTTATTTAGTCTAGTAGATTTATAATTAATTTCGACATATAAATATAAGTAAATGAAAAATTTAAGGTAGAAATGACGAAATAAACCCTAGTGGAATATCATTGAACGTCGTAACAATATACTGAATATAACGCTTACAATTTGCATCATATTATATCAATTTCAAACAATGTTACGCGAAATAATTGATAATCTAATTTTTGTCAATTTCTTGACTTATACCACTTTCATAATAATGGACATGTTTAGGGCAGTCAAAATATCTTGAATTCACGACAAAAATACTATATTTATTACTTAAAATGTGTATTGCAACACCTTTTGCCGAATGCCGTGGTGATTTTACTATGAAATATTTACTTACGTAGAGAGTATTAGTCATAGACCACTCGACGATTTCCAGTTTTAACAAGCCTCTATCTAGTCTGTATTTACGAGTATTGATAGATGAAAACGTGCCGTTATTAATTGTTTGATGAATCGTTTTCTATTCCGTTAATTGATTTTAAATTGTGGAACACGTTTTATTAATTGAAATGGGAACGAGCTAACTACAAATGCGCGTTGATTTAGGAAATGAAAGATCGATGAAGGTTTTATTGGTAGGTAGTACTAGGCTTTTGAATGAAGGATGTGTTAGAAATTTAGACGAGGACCAAGTTTTCATGATTGAAATAGAGGTGCTCATTTTTAACTTTACTGTATTTTTATTATTATTTATTTATATATATTTTGACATTCATATTTTTGTACTAACAGAGATGGATACATAATAAACATACATAATACATAGTTTATTGTGTGGGATGGAGTAGACTTCACCTCTGATATATACAGCGTTGTTCTGGCTACTTTGCTATACTGTATTCTGTGTTAAAGTAGCCAGTTTTTTTTTCATGCTGTTGTAGTGTTATTTGGAATAAAAAGAGAATTACAAATATGTATAAAAAAGTAAAAATAAAATAAAAATATATGGAGTGGGAGTGTTGTAGGACTAGTGAATTATTAGTGAAAGAATTGTATAAATTATATTAAATTGTTGGATATCCATGCTTCTGATTCATCTCTACCTGATTGAATCATATATTGGGTCCATATTTATGTAATCTTATTGGAATTGTACGATTTCCAGTTGGTACTGAGTGTATTGTTAGATTATTAGATTAAATAATATTTTTTACATTTCGATTACGATTTCCTACACAACAGCCTTACGTCTCCCCGTGTTCACGAATCCACGCAAACCGCATCCGCGCATATCGCCTAGCAACGAAATTATACACAACATTATTTTAAACAAACCATATTTAGAATTTAAATTCGAATAATTTTTGTGTAGAACATGATTGATCAACACAATAAATAAATAGGAACATGCAAGCATAACCTACTCTAAACGGGTAAAAAAAATTGTATGTAGAAATAATTTTTCTGTTGTATTTTTGAAAAAAATAATATTATAAAAACTATAAATATGCCGTTATTATTGACGAGTTACACGTAGTTCATATAATATTTGTAATAAAACAGATGCGTTCGTATATGGTAAGATATTACCTACCTTTATAATTTATGTCTAAAATATTTGATATAAAATTTAATTTAACATTTATGAATATGTTAGTACTTATTTTAATTTGTTTTACAATCTATTGTTTAGAGAATGATTCGTTCAAGTTCAGCATTTAATTAATTCAAATAATTAACTTGAATTTTTATCACAGAGGTAATTTTTTCTCATTGTAAAACAGTTTCAACATGAGTAAAGAATTTGTTTCCATGTGACATTGGAGTTATAGATAGGTACTTAAAATATTATAATCCAGTGTGTTAATGAATTGTCTAGGGTATTATATTCATCCGTTAGGGTATTATATTCAAGTTGGTTATTTAAGAAATTTTGTTTATTGTAAATCAAGCCATCAAATGTGTGTATGATCCTCGCCTTCGCAAAACTATTTGCATAATGATAGGACTTGTGATTTAATTAGTCGGGTCATTTTTTAAACTTGAATAAAATTTTGTATTTTTTCAAACACCTGAATAACCGTCCGATATATTCCCGCGTTTTTTATTTCACACCAGTGGCGGTGTTCGGCCCCCGCACGGTTATCGGGGCTAATTGTTACGTTTCATAGTTAATAGTGGCAATAAAATTTATGTTAACCATTGCACGTTGCCGGAAAGACAGACGAGATGAAACGTCTGGGGAAGACTAGTTATAAACAGGTACCTATCTACTGTCTACTTACCTCGTGGAATAATTATTCACACTCGGATTCGAACAGATTCTTTATTCTAGATTAAAGTAAGACTGAATACACAAAGAAATGCTATTCTAGACCGATAATTCTAAGTATGTAATTTTTAGATGACCTACAAAATTAATTTATTTATGAAGTGAAATATATATATTTTTTTTTTATGTTACGGTCTTGACTGAACGTAGTATGGTAGAAGTTCTATAAAAGTACGTAGAAAAACTATATAAGATAAAAACATTTTATTGAAAATTCTTAGTGTTTTACTCGTATACCTACTATACTAGACAAACTATAATGTGATCCCATTTTAAATTAATAAATAAGTTAGCAATATTTGAATATGTCCAAAAACATGCAATTGCTAGATTTTTACCTACAAAGATTCTGTTATTAAGCAAATATCAGATATCTCATAGAAACAAAGGTATTTTTTATTATATTTTAATTGAAAATATATGGAAGTATGAGGTAAGTACAAGGCTTACGATCTGTATTCGGCTGGCTTAAGTAATCATATATATAAAATACACCAATTCTCCATATACATATATACAACTTTCAAAAAAATTGATAAATGTGGAGATTGGGGTGAGAATTGGTGAACGTTATATATATATAGTGATCACTTAAGCTAGCCGAAGATAGGTCATAATTCCTGTAATTACCCCATACTTCCATATATTTTCCATTAAAATATAATAAAAAATAGTTTTGTCTCTATTAGATATCTGATATTTGTTCAATAATTAAGTATTTGTACTAGGTATCATTTATGATAGTTCAGCATTATCCAAGCTACATGTTAAAATATGTAGTATAATTATATTCCTAATAAAGTGTAGCTTACTTATGTGTTTTAATTTTTGCGTTGAATTTATCTAGGAATGTTAAACAGCTTCTGATTTCTATTCATTTTAATCTTCTATATTATAATTATTTTTTAATTCGTAAACAATTTACAGTTAATGTTAAGTGTATAGTAGAATTATGGAACACAGAAGTATTCATAGAAAGTCATTGTTACTCTCGATACTGGTGTAAAATCGTTGCAACTGTGATTTATCATCGAGTGAGTTTGTAGTAATATTCAATTAATACCGATTTTACACGCATATGATAGTGGCATGCAGATCATCCGGTGATGAGAATTACAATAACTTTCCTTAGAAATCCTGCGATTGTATTAATCAGCGGAACCTAAAATAAAACCAAGGAAGTATAATAAAACACACAACTTTGCCGAATATCAACTCGCGCAATAAAAAAAGGCAATTAAACAATAAACATTATATTGTTGAATTATTCAGTTCCCTGACCTCTGTTGATTTCACATTAGATTCCTGCTATGATTTACAATACCATTAAATATCTAATTATCTAATAATAATTTAGGTTTAAAGCGTAATTTATTATCTGCAACGATTTGAACAAAGCAAATGTATTTTTTTTTGTTAGATACATTCATTAATTCATTGTGTCGTGAGCGATGTAAAAAAAGATTTATTAGACCAGTGCAAGTTTGTATGATACAAATACATGTTTGTTTCTCCAATTGCTTTTTATTAATTAGCCTTGAAACTTTTTTAGAGTTTTGATAAAGCCGTAATAACAATTTCACTAATTATTTGGGCTAATACGACTAGAAGTTTATAATAATATTTGAGTCGCGTTGTTTAGTGACGATAAACTCTATAGCGTATTTTTATTTCTAATTTTAAGATAAAATAAGACACGTTAAAGTTTTCAAATCAAAGAGCTTTATGCAAAGTTTTTTATTAAAAAATATTATTTTTGTTACTAAATTTTGACCATTGTTTGAATCATAAATGTTTATAAGAGTAATGGTTAAATCATAGTTATATTATTATGTACTGTATTTAATTATTAATATTTTTATTTATACATGCTTTGAATGTATTTAACACAAAATTACCATAATATAAATTTATTTATTTATTAACGCCTTTATGGGCTTTTACAAAGTTGGTTTGGTATAAAAAAAACAAAAACATGAGCAGCTACATAATATATATATATATATATATATATATCTTTAAAAAAATAATAATTAAAAGTAGGCAAAACAAACGATAAAAATGTAGGTTTGACACAGAATGGCTGAGTATCAAAATCAATTGTATCTTTGACTCAGCACTTTGAACAGCATCAAAAACATCACTCTAATATTTAAACTTTGAAAATCGGAATATATCTACAAGACCAAAATCGTTCCCAAGCCTGTGAAGTCTTTGTGTGGGTGCATTCCTATAAAAATTTGAATATGATGAATTTACATGGAACAGCGCCGACGACCTGGTACTCCGCGCAGGAACGTGGTATACAATCGGTTAAGTTAAATTAGGGGCGTCCAGTATGCTATTTACTATTTAAAATTAAAATAATAATATACTTAAAGTTCTTCTACACAACAAGTTGTTTAAATTAAGAGCGCTCACTAGAAAATCTTAATTAAATTGTTCAACGGGTATACACAGTTTGAAGTTAAACCTTAAAAATTTATGCTGAACCCTTTCTAATTTTAATTCGTGCACTTTATAGAATGGTGACCAAATAGTTGTGTTGAATTCTAAATTGCTACGAACCACAGCCGTTTATACATTGAATAACAATGACTATTTTAATATTTCCAAGTCTTCACGCAACTCTTCCAGTAAGATCCGAATGCAGTTGAAAAGTTTACGAATAAATGTAGAATTTTTATGGGTCTGATTAACATTCAATTATGCAATAGTACATGCTAACGATGGCCGCTTGGCTAACCACAAAAATTGATTGGTTGAACACCTTTACAATTTAAGGTAAAATTCCTGTCGTAACTAAGCTGCTAGGTTCGCTCCTTGCTCTTTGCACCTACTGCCAACGGTGCAAAAACTTTGTTCATTCAATTTTGGAAAGTTTTAACGTTCCGAGTAATTTAAAAGCACTGTCTTATATCACAGAGAGAAAGAAAAAACTATTTGGCAAAGGGAAATTTTATATTTTTATCTAATTAAATATTTTGTCAATTTTGTAGATATTAAATCTGTAATATTTCTAATTAATTTGAATGTATTATTAATATTAAAATAAATTTTGATGTGGGTAGGTAGGTACTTACGTTTTATATAAGTTATATATTTTTTTATTTCTTCCTACGAAATATAATGGAAATGCAATACTTTCACTTATAATTAAAATCATATAATCTATAGGTATATAAAAAGTTTTAATGACTCTTAAATATTTCAACATTAACGGAGAGTTTTGAGATATCTCTGTTTTGGCAATGAAATACGTAAAATGTAATATTTTTTTAATATATAAGCGATATGTAATACATTAAGCGCATTTTTTAATGTATCATAAATGAGCATAATACCTTTATAAATTAAAAAAATGATGCACAGTGTGCGCAACTAGCAACTTATTGAATGTATACGCGATTACATACATTTTCACATACATTTTAAATACATTTTCATCAATGCGTAACAAAATAGCCCAATATTTTAAACCATTTTTATATTATTCAAAAGAATACTCCCTTGTTTCATATTTATTAACGTGTAAGATATAAAACAAATTGATAATCCAAAGAACAACCTACTTTCACACAAATTTCTTTTGCCCTCGAAATAAATAAATACCAGGAGAGCATTTACTTCTTAATGTCCTCACTGAGCAATCAGGGCTGGAAACATTTCAATCATTCGTTGTAAATCACTGCGCACACGAAATGCTCCTATAACTCAAAATGGTGGCACACCCCCTCGAAGTTTTATTGTTTCATAAATGCCAAGTCGTAAAAAGTCAAAATAACAAAAAAAGGAACAATACATAGAGTTTGGTGGCCCAAATACGAATTTAAAAAATGTTCTGTTAAGCGGAAACGTGGAAAGAGGGCTTGTGTGTTATGACGTCTTAAATCGTATGAAAGAAACGCTCGCAACCTTTCAGTGCGTGGATTCATTTCTTCGTATTGGTGGCGTTCAGTAGTCTCGTAACTCGTTTCCACGTGGGAATTATAACGGAAAAGAGAATTTCTCGTTAATTTTTTTTATAACGTTATCGTTGCATATAATTTTACGCTATTGTTATTATTGAGCAATCAATGCGTCAAATTTTTGTATATATTTGAGTTCTCAGTTAGTAATCAAACAGTTTGATTACGGTTCTCGTTATTGCCCACAATTTTATGAATGGATTAAATATGGTAATTCTGTTGTAATAAAATTCACACACAATAATTGGTGTTTTTTGTATTCTAAATGAATGATTTTGTAATGGTATGTTAATGGTAATAGTGAAGTAAGTCGAATTCGGACGACCTAAGTAATACATACATTTTATTTCATATCAATCATATTTCGTGAATATTTGAATTTCATGAAACCAGAAATGGGGGTGGCCATGTTCAAATAGTCGAAAGTAGGTTCTATAAAAATAATGTATTTACTTACTTCTAAATGCCATTCCTGATATTTTATATTATATAATATAAGACAATAATTGAGTATTTAATATGAATTAATATTTGTCCTATTCTTAAAGAATTTGAACTGAATTAAAATTAAATGTATTAATTAGAAAGATAGGATAGGAAGAGATCCAGGTTCGAATCCTGGTAGAACAACAATATTTTTTAAAATTTGTATTATAAATATCACAGACTAATGTTCTTTAAAATTGCAACTTCATAATAATAATGTGTTTTCCTTAAAAAATGTTATTAAAATTGATTAAGGTACTAGGGTAAAATTAAATCAATTATAAGCAATCGAAAAACTAGGCTGACGTCTCGAGCAGATGACAAGAGAATCCTTAAAGAAATGGTTGAAGGACTGTCTTCACCGCATAAGAAACGAGAAGAAATTATTTAAACTCATTTAGATGGAGGTTGATAGAGGCCAGTGAGATTTTGTTAGTAAAATGTGCACGGAGGGGTGAGTTTGGTTATTTTAGTTGTGATCGTGTAACCTAATATGTCATTCAGATGCCAGTTTCATGTTCGTGTTATGGCTTATTTCATGCCTTATATGGAAATACTGCTTTAGAAGTTAGACCAGAATCGAGATAAACCAGTTGTAGTTGCTTAGACTTAAGAATTCCAAAATAAGTCTTCAAGGCCTGACCGAGGTGTGCAGATGTTACCCCTGAATTGGATCGAGTGCAAGAGACAGATTGTAATTAAATTAAAAATTGTGAAATATCTAAAAGCGTGGTTAATTTTTAAAAGCGACAATTTTGGAAATATTCATGAGGTTAGACATAATTTAACTGATATTGCCAACCACTCTGCTGCCTTATAACTCTGATCTCCTACTCCAGAATCTCAGTAAAATGGCCCAATCTCAACAAATGCCAACCTTCAATTTACACATGTTGGTACCTTGATTGGCCAAAAATAATTCGAATTTTTTTTGTATCTGCTTCTGAACCTCGTTTAAACATTTTTCTTCGAGTTTTGCAAAGAACTCGTTAACGTCACAAACTAAGACGTAGGCTCTCAACGCGAGTTGTGTTCCGCCCAAAAACGGTGCAATAAAATCTTTTAAAAACCCATGAATGAATGCTACCTCGGAACTACAGGTAGTTTGGGTTGTTTATCCTGTTCATATATTAGTTTTTAAAGCCTTTAAAGGCACCACTGATATTTCATTGGGGTTTTATAACTGAGTCGGTATTTCTTTAAATTATTAGTTATTGAAAACGTTTCATACCTACTTTGTAAATGAACCGCACAATATTCTCTATACAGTGTAGATGAAATTATTTCATTACGTGAGTCAAATTTTTTGTGAGTGAGCTTACAATATAGATTAAATGTTGATTATTTTACTTAATTGTTAAGATAGCATTGTTTATTATTTGTAGATATCGTTGCATATATTCGTAACAGAGTATCATGAGTGTATCTTCTGTGCAGTGAATTATTAATCATATTTGAATATCGGCAAAATCAACTTTATTGTTACAATTTAAGTTAGGTACTTACTAAACACATTTTTGAAATATATTTATTTTTTCAATATTAGAAAAATTACATTATAATTAAAATTATTTTTAATGAAATATTTTGAATTTTCCAATCACATTTTGGAAACAAACCATTATTTTGACATTAATAAGGGTTTATAAATTATACATACAAATACTAGGGATTAACAGTTAGATAAATTTGAAATTTGATAAATAAGAGAAAGTGATAATAGCAAGCTAAATATTATAAATAACAAAATTCTCTTTGCAAATATTCGTCTTTTAAATTTGTTTTCATATTAGTTCCTACTTAGTTACCCACCACTTTATAGTTTTGTTTTTATCTATGGTTGTATTTTTAATTTTAATATATATTGTTTCCCGAAAAAGATACCATAGGTATCGAAACATGTTGGTTTTATTAATAAATAGTGGTTTAAGCGAAGTGATTATCTTATTATTTTTAATTGTTATTTTTATTATTTTTTAAAAATACATTTTTTTAAACATTAAAATAAGATGATATATATGATTTTGGTTAGTTAATGTGTCATCCTGAAGAAGGAAATATAATTTTCTGAAACCGGTTGATGTATTTAATTTAATTAAGTGGTTATAAAACAAAGATAAATAATATTTTTTTTTTATTAATTATGTTCTAGTGAGCAGTGAAATCGTTTTATGAATTATGTTCTTAATCAGTAAATAAATCTATAATTCAACTTTTTATGTTCAAGAACTTTTCATTTATTCCAAAAAAAAAAAACTATAATTCTGTGATAAAAAATGAATAACGAATTATTATCTCTTGGATAAAGGGCTCTCGCTACGTAATATGTTAGTCTACACACAGGGTAGTGCAACTACACCTACAATCAAAGTAACCGAGGGGTTTCCCACCATCCCTTGACTGAATGCAGAAGGGATTTCAGCTCCCCATAGACACAGATTCCACCCTAAGCGACCTTATGTAGGTTGTATCGACCGGCAATGCCCTCAATTTTTGTACCATGTCAACATTCGTGTAACATCTCGCCGAAACTATGTACGCACAATAAGCTTTCTGGTCAAATTGAAAATCAGGTTGGAAAATTTTGGATGTTGACTTGGGAACCGAGTTACTCTGACTCTTATTTAGATCACATCATATTTATTAATATCATTAGAAAATAGGTTTGATTATTTATGAAAAATATATAAATTTCAATAATAATGAATGATCAATAGAATAGAAATTACAGATTTGTAAAAAAATCTACGTAAAATTTGAAAATGACAATCCTGAGAATCATATTTGTAGAAGTCTTTCTCTCAATGTTTAAATAGCCGCAAAAATTGAATAAATCTTAATAACTTTTGTTAAAAATTATCAGATTATTTTTTGATCGAAAATATATTCATGGTGTTATGTAGGTATATAAAAAACTGTACATAATGATCATGATTATAAATAAGCGGGAGCAGCTGTTTCCGAGACAAAAATGTATTTGCATGTTCAAGTTCCTTTATTTGCATTATGTATAAACCCGCGTGTCCATGAATTCATAGTCTCCATTATTTTTTGTGACCGAATAAAAAGTATGTCAGAATCAATTCCTTTATTTTAACAGGGTGATTTTTAAATTCTAATTTGTTTACCAAGTATAAACTTGGTAAACAAATTAGAATTACTACTTAAGTAGTAACATTTTTGAAGATCTCATATTACTTTTCACTTGTGGTTCTGTGTCCTGGATGAGTATAATCGAACAAAAGATCCACCATTTGAGATCGCGCCGACCTTAGATGACGGCATCTTAATTAAGATTTTATTGATTTTATATATTAAAGATGAAAGGCGCGAGCCGCGGATGAATCATACGTAGTTCAACACCTCTCAAAGTATTATTTGTATCGAGATATCGAATATAGTTATTTTTGTTGTTTTTTGTATACTGGTAGTCGTTTACAATCCCTCAGTAAAATTCAGATACAAAACGTATATCCAGATTATTACAGCGATGTAGGTATATAAAATATTTATAATTTATTTTACATTTCTTCTCTTTATGATTAGAGTTGTCGTCAGAATTATAGTCAATTTCAGTATGTCGATTGTTCTATTCAATATATTTTGATCTTCTAAGATCGTATGTATTTTGTCACAAGTGCACTTTTAACAACGAATCAATAGATAACTACTTTTATTATTACTATAGTAGATTATTATTTTCAGATTAGATATATTAAGTTTTTACAAAATTACTCAAATAGCTAGATTTTATTTTTGGAGGATGTGTTTGTTAAAGTTGGTTGTATCATAACAAAATATAAAAACAAAATACAATTCGTACAATTATTCATTTTATTGTTCGTTATGTTTTTTACATGTTTCAAACGCCATTTGTCATTGACAGTACACTGTTCAGTTATAAAATAATAATATAAATAACAGTATAGATTTATTTATAATATATTTTTTATGAAGTGATAAATGCTTGTAATGATTCGTTAACGATGATAAGAGTTAAGTTCCTTGCCAGCGGATAACATTTGGGTTGTGTTCCGATAAGCTTTCGAGCGCTCTCACATTGTCCTCGGTTATATCAAGCTTGTGAGATCTTCATATGTAGTGTTTGTTGATTGATATCGGGGATATGTTATCGGTAATATATTTTATTAATTTTCGTTTACAATAGCGGCGGGTTAAAGAGATGGAGCTCAACCGTAACCCGCATTTACACGTTAATTGTTATCTCAACGTGTTGCGGTTTAATAATTGCTAATACCGATTTCATTTTATTAGCGTGGCAATAAACAAGACTATCTGTAAACAAGATACATATTCTTTTTTTAAATTCAAATTTTCGAACAATCAAGGTCCACTACCGATATGCATATTTTGTATGGCTATAAGACACTTATCTAGTGATAAAATGGTTAGGGTTTGGAGATTCGTCCCGAGAGACCACTAATTTGGTCCCATATTTTATTAGCACAAGCGCTAAAATGTAAAAAAAAAAACAAAAAAAAAAAAAAACTTTTACAAAATATAGGTTGCTCTTTAATTACTAACATAGTACGATTATTTATAACAACAATTACATATCTGATTCCAATAGGTACATTAATTTAATAAGGAAATCAAAATATCATATAATATTATGACTAATCGTAGTAACTTAAAAAAATAACTAATCAGAGAAACTAGATAAGTCAAAATAATTAATAAAAAGATCAAACTATTCAATGACGTCACACAAATCAAACGTTAATATATCGTGCTATAAATTAATTTAAACAAGAAACGTATTTCTGTTAATTAAAATTACTTAGTAATTTAACATGTTAATAAATATGCAATATTTGAAAACATCAGTATAAAAAAAATTAAATCAGTTTTCAAAAAATCTCTTCCAACTACAAACATTAGGTAGATTTCGTGTGTGTGTGTAAGTGAATTTATATACGAAATAATCATTATGTACCTTACACCCAAATAAAAATAATGTTTATAGAAAAAAATGTCGTATGTTTTTATTTTATGGTTAAAGAACTTCTAATATTTAGTAGCTAAATTGAAACGGAACATAAAAATCATTAATACTAGAAATGAAAGAGGTTATTTTAATACGGAGTTATATTTGATAAATCAATGGTTTTTGTTTTAATATCTACATACTCGCATAATATTGTGTAGGTGTATATAGGTATGTAAGTATGTAAATGATTTTTTTCAATGATGATGTGTACATTTCTACGACTGGTAGCTTTCGGCGGCTCGGGCAGGTTCCTTTGTAGTGTCGGTGAATTTAAAGGCCGGCCCATCACCAGAGTGGCACACTCCGAGCGCATGGCAGCAGGGCCGCCCTGTCATTAGGCCAGTCATCACACGGATCCATTTATGAACCGAGCTCATTGTGAGACGCGGTCTGATTGGTCGGATATGATGTAGAGAGCCAGCGCGAGAGCCATCGATCACATTGATGTTTGAGAACAATTCCTACAACAAAAAAAAAAAAAAACGGTTTCGTACATAGAATTGTAATTGATAAAATTTAATTGTGCAGCTAAATTTAGTATTTGATTTTATACATTGAAGATTAATTCGTAATCAAGAAAATATTCATCTATAATATCAAGTTACACAAAGTGCACAGATATCTAAACGGTTATTAATACAAAAAATGACACACGTGTCAATGCTACCACCACAGTCCATGTGATGACATATTCAGTCAGCTTGTATGATTATTTATTACTGATCTATCATACTATACATTACATTTTTTAAAAATCTCTTTCACCGTGACTACCGATAATAGCTTTGGATATTAGTAACTTGTTCATAATATAAAAATTATAGTACGATTATAGTGTATAGTATATTGCTTTAAAATATGGTATGTTTTTTTTTTTACCTCTGATTGGATCAAAAATGATATTTTTTCGTACAATATTCTTCCCTTAAAATGAAATATTATGTAGTTCCACGTTTCTAATAGTTTGGTAAATTTTGTATTTGGCCTCTGTCCCGTAACGAATGTGTGCATTAAAAATGTTCATAATTCGCATTTTCAAGCATAACACAATACGCATACTGGAACAAAATATTGTTCCAGATAAAATAAAGGGCGCTTGTATAGTTACATACATATGTTTAAATGATGTTATCGTTTCAATACTCTCCCTCTATAATCATAAGCGAGATGTATGTGGCGTGTCGCAAATAACACGGCCTGCGCCAACCCTGTTTTACAGGACAGGCCCTAACTAACTATTATTATACAACCTATGCAATAATTCCCAAATTCGAAGAATGTGTAAAGAAATTTGCTTAATTTTGATTGATAAGCCAAAAATGCTGGGCAGTGTATAATTCACTAATTATTTAGATTTTCAAAAAAAACTCTCGCAAGATTTGAAAACACTTCTGTACACACACCTTCTAACGCCTCCTCGTAAATATCATGAACGTCATTTAATTGTTTATTTTAATGTTTAAAACAATATTTAAAATATTCATTATTATTTAAATATATTTTCAAAATCTTCTAACGAAATATAAACAAAAATTTATCGAACCAAAATATACTTTACTCGTATTTTACTCGTACATGTGCTGCATTCATTTTAACAATATATAATATAATAAGGATTCATTTTCGTACGCATTTTAAATTGTCAATTAACAAATTATTTAACCCCATAAATTAGAATACATACAAAATATCGATTTTAAGCTTTTGAAACAAGAATTGTCGACGTAAAACATCGGGATTACCATCAGACACAGATGTAGCAACGCGACCGCGAGTGCTAATTATTTAGGATAGATATTATATTGTTATATCATAAAGCATCGATCACTTTGATGGTTGCGAGATATTTTTTGCCAGTCAATTAAATGGGCCCGTAATCAATTAAGACATTTTCGAACAATCGTTTGAATAATCAAACAATTTTTTTATTACGGGGCACATTAAAAGAATCGATGAATAAATGGTGCACTGTCGAAGCTCGAATCGACCGGCTGACATTCTCGATCTTTATTCGTTCTTCGAAACGAACGGGCAATGATTCGGAATTATTTGATTCCGTCTGCCAAACAAAGGGGAATGGAGTATTTGGAATCTGATTGATGTGAGGTGTAATTAGGAAGACGTTTTAATAATACCATTAGTGAGAGATGGCGAAGGAGAGCGGCAGTGGAGGGGGTAGGCACTTTTGGCCGAAATGTTGAGACGCTGAGGTGAGCGAAACCAATGCGGCAGTAACTTATATAATATGTAATTGGGCCCTTTCTTAATAATTAAAATTAAAGCATTTTGAAAAGAATGATGCAAGTAAGACATATTAAAACACATCAAAATATCTCAAAGGAACTTAATAGTGATGGGATAAGCTTTGATTGTGTGCTTGGTGTTCGATTGTAACGATAAATGTTAATGATTTCAAGGATATAAGGTTAGTTTCCAGTGTACCGAGTTACGTATACGTAATTACAATTACCAATCACCGCTGCAATTAAACAATCACAGTTTATCTCGTCACTAGAAACTTAATCATCAGCTGACTGCTGTGAAAATCAACGATTGTATTAAATGTACAATTATATCATCTATTCAGATAAATTATTGTTAAGTCAGTCGCTTTCAACACATGTCATATTAAAATAAAAAAACAGCAATCATAATAAGTAGTTGTGCAAACTATGTGAACTGAATATAATTCAAAGTTTTTGGGTAATAGTGATAATCAAGATTGAAAAATCGAAAATTATTTTTAATACAAGTTAAATGAATTCAGAAAAAAATCTATCGAATAAATATTTGGTTACTATCGGTAGCAAACACATATTTTTTTATTTATTAAAGAGATCACATTATTATTGTGAAGTTGTAATTATTCAGAACAAGTTGTAATTATTAATATTGTGATATTTTAAATGCTAATTAAATATATTAATTAGAAAGATATACATATAAAATCAATTTTATCGAAAAATATTGTTGTTGCTACCGGGATATATATAAATATCACAGATCTACGTTCTGAATAATTACAACTTCTCAATAATAGACTCCAGAATGAAATAAATTAATACATTTTATTAAATTTAGAAACTTTAATACAGCTTATATACTAAAAAGAACACATTTTCGTTGTGAAGTTGCATTTTTAAAATACAACTTGAATATTTATTGTTTTTAAAATCATTATTAATTAATCAATATTAAATAAAGAAACGTAAAAATAATCTAATAGCAACACAATAGCACAAGTTGAAAATAGTATATTTTACTGAAAAATTGGACATCTGTTAGTTTTTAGGTGTGCATGTTAGCTAGACTATGCTTAAACGGGAACAACTTATGTAGATGCATTGTTTCGTTGAAGTTGGAACTAGGTAATTGATTATTTTTTGTATCAGCAAGGGTAAGTATCTATGTTTGTTCTATCAGATAGAAGAACACGCAATTTGAATAGGATATGGAAGCATTCGGTGTATAGATAAATCATTAAAAATACTGTAAACACAATTTCAAAACCTTCAAACATTTCGTGCAGTGGAAATTTTTAAAAGAACATATCAAATATTATATAATATTTATATTTTGCCAGTTTTGATGTCTAACCATAGTTAGATATCAAAACAAAAGCGCGTAATTATTTGCTGTCTCCTACTAATGATATAAAAAAATTATTTTAAAAGTGATCTAGAGAAGAGTGAATTAATTAAAATAAAGATTTCTAACTCCTGAAGTCGGACGGGGTCAGATCTCAGCCGCTCTCATTCCGCTTGTGTCAGTTTTAATTGCATTTTTCACCTTTAGCACTCTGTGTGGACGAGGGGAAATGGAAATGTACGTGTGGACTTGTGTGAGTGTGTGATCTCTGAAAATTATCAACTCTCTTTTTTTAATACTATTTTATCATTATTATTTAATTTTGTTCATTTAAATGCCTTCGATATCTGGTTCCTAGGTTTCCGATTAACAATAAGCACACATATCATATATGAACTGCACTAACCTCTTCAATTTTTCTGTCTTTCTGGTCCGATGTGGTTGTTCTCTTAGTTGGGTTGTTTTCTTTAGATTTCGACCGACCGAAGCGCGCACTGGTGGTTTATTTGGACCGCTGGACTGGTCGAAGCACGGGATGTAATTGAAAGACGCCTGTCGGTTACCGTCTTCATAACTTTCCAAAAAAAAGGCGGAAATATTAACATACACGCACATATACATTATTATAAACCAGAAAACAACAAGGCGCGTAAACAATTTACTTTATAAGTAATTCAGATAAATAATTGATTTTAATGCGGTATTTCTCTGCATTAACAATAAACAATAAGCATTGAAAGAACTGGAATGTATGAATGTAGGAGCAAAAATGGGCGATTTGATTGTATGCTGTTTATTGTACACCTATGATGCAGTACTAATGGTGAATAATGAACAAGAACTACAGAATCTGGTGAGTAAAATGTACGACGTATGCAAGGAAAGCGACCTCATGATGAATGTTAACAAGTCGAAAGTGATGGTATTCGAGAAGGAGGAAAGCAAGATACCGTGCAAAATACTTGCAGGTAATGAATGTTTGGAACAAGTAGATGAGTTTGTATATTTGGGAAGTATGTTTGATAGGAACAGAAAGGCTGAGAATGATATCGAAAGGAGGGTGACTGCAGGAACGGCGCTTTGAATGGAATTATATCTAACGGGAATTTGTCAACCGAGGCAAGACCTTGTGAACCAGATAATGGAGGATGGTTCTGTTAGAAGCCTCAACAATCGGCGAGCTTGTATGAGAAGATGTATGAATGTGAATGAGGCGAGAATTGTGTGTCAGGACAGAATAGTGTGGCGCTCTATCCTCTCTGCCTACTCTCACGGGGAAACGACGTGATGGTTAGTAAGTAAGTAACAATAAAAAATACTGATATACTATCTTTCGTTTCGAGTTTTTTTCTAAATATTTAGTTGATTCTTCTACAGGTATAAAGATTTGTTGGAAGGTTAAATTATTTTATCATCACCCTATGAAGTAGTATTATTACAAATGTTAATGATTTTCTGTGTGTACCTTATGTAGGTAGGTAGCTACTTTGTTAAAATACATATAATTTATTTACTTTAAAAATGGCTGCCAGGATTAAATGTAAACAGTATCATTGACGAAACGTCCCAAGTAGAACGTCAGCCAAATCACGACCCTATTATGAACACACTCGCTCGCATTAAAATTATCATTCAGATTTTTTGGCGATTCATACTAGCGTATTCAATTTCACAGCAACCTATCCATTATACTTTCAAAAGTTGATACAATTTGATTCCTTCCATCAAAACAGACACAATGGCAGCGGCTGTAAAAAAAACTGCAGGGGGATGTTAATATTGGAATAAAAAAGTGAATACAGAAACGCGCGCGCTAGAAAGGGACGCACGCGGGGCATGTGAAAAACAATTTCAAACATGGCTACTGCATTTGTTTTGTTGTATCATTGTAGAGCGATCGGGCCCTTTGCAGGCCACTTATGTGGATATTAGATCATATAATGGCGCCCCGCAAGGCAGGATGAACGCGAAGGTCTCCGGTCTCGGTTGATGCGTATGTCTCCAGATATTATGAATTCCGATCTCACATTGTGAATCTGCAACGGAAATGACATAATTTGGATTTATCATGCCACTCTTTCTCGAGAGAGAGCGAGACTAGCGGTTCATTGCATATTCGGGGTCATTTTTGATACCGTCATTAAATTAATATTATTAAGTAAACATATTCTTATTGTGAAGTTGTAATTATTCAGAACAGACGGTCTGTGATGTTTTAAATACTAATTAAATATATTAATTATATTGATATATATATATAATCAATTTTATCGAAAAATATTGTCATTGCGCTACCAGGATTCGAATCTGGATCTCTTTTTCAATACTGGGAAGGTACATTACCAACTATGCTACAGCGACAGTATTTTTGAAGACAAATTTTCGAACCCATATGTTACACATTTTCAAATTAATACATCAATAGTTTCATTATTATTAGTATTAGTACTGCTAAAATATCTCACTCGCATTGCATATTACTTGTATTAATTATCAATTTAATTTACAATAATACGTCTGAAATACGAACCTAGTAATAAAATTACTATTTTCAATACTGTTAAAGTGGATAATATTATTAACGTCGTATTTAAAGAAACTTTAGCCATTTCGAATAAAATAATCCTGTGATCGTCTGTCACTTGACTGAATATGAAAAAATATTTCTGCCTGCATGTCCACTCTTTCAAATAAATCCACTGAGCTTTGCGATTTCAACATGCATGTCCAAGGGTACTTTTCACGTATACGATAATAATTTAATTTGATGATACCCGAAGGTACCTATGTTTTTTTCTCCGTTAATATTTATGTACTCTGGCCTATTTGATATGATGTTATTGTACTAAAGATATATTTTAATTGAATATAATTAATTGAAAACAATGTTGTCTATCCACTGTTAAATCAGAGTAGAAAAACAAATCACTTCAGCAAGTAGCGTTAGAATTTTTTATTTAGTTTACACATGGTTTAATAATTATTTAAATGCTTCGATTTACCGCTCTCGTAACATAGAGTACAATACTGACATCACAAAACGCACTTCAAATGTTATTGCTTTTTTTTTTTCCGAGGTATGATTTCTAATATTGTATTTGCTGCAGTTGGTAAAAAGCGGTTTGTGTGAGCCGGCCTTCCCATTGTTGCATCATCATGCTGATCTGTTACATTTAATATTAGTTCTTTTTATTCAAAAGAGATTATTGTTCCCGCGGCAATATTAGTTTTTTGGTTCCCTGTGCAGCCGTGCTATACCTACTAGTGAACAGAAATGTAATTAACAATAGAGACTACCGTATAGAAAACCATTTTTATAATAGCGGGAACGATGGCCGAAGGGAGACTGGTGTTTATTCTCTATCGTTTCGGAGAATCGATGATATGATTTGTCAAATTTTTTAATTCTGAATTAATAAAATTTGTAAATTATTAATGATTACAATTAACTTTTTAACTGCTAACCGTATTTAACATAGAGAACACCACGCCACAGGCAGAGATAGGCGTTAATGGTGTTGACTTAAGACTAAAATGCTGGGAACTGTTACCCACAGGCAGCAGATAATTTCAAATACATGATATTGAATTGATTATATCTACTAATACCGCACATGTTTTATTTTTACGAATCCATACATTTTATTATTGAAATGATCAAATTTATTTATAATTAATTAATATTGTGTACTTATACGACAACCTTTATCAATTATCCGCATGAAAAGGGTGTTCTATATTGATAATCTAAACTCACCAATGCGAATGGTCAGATGTTAAATGCTCACCGAATAAATAATAAGGAGACGTGAAGCAGTTCTGATGTGGATTTACAGAAGAATTTTCAAAATCAAGTGTGATAGAATTTGATAGAATCATGAATTAGGATGTTATGGTTAGAATAATAAAGAAAAAAAAAATAACATTAACAATTCGAAAACCTCAATACCTCCGACTTGGAACGAGTCAATCAGATAAATAATAGATTCTGCATCTTACAATGTAGAGAAAAGTTGTCGTATATCTAAACAACGAGTCAAGAGTGAAAGAGTCAATGGTTTGGCCAGTATCCTTCTCCTTCATGTCAGTATTGACATATAGTGGTCTCAATCAGATGAGATTCAGTTCGTAATGCACCTTCACAAGTCCTAGTCTTGAGTCGCCCTTCCAGCTAAATGTATCGTATCTATCCACCGCTGTAGCACTCTTCCAGGACTTCTTCGGTTCAAGGTTATTCTCGAGGTAATCTGATTTTGAATAAAAGGTTCTTCGATCGGGGTGCTGAACAAGCCGAAATAAAAAACGAAAAAAAGAGAAAGAGCTGCGGTTTGAATAAAATAAAAAGTTTATGAACATTACTAAATACATAATAAAAGAAAAGCAAGACGAACGACACGCAGATCTAGAAAATACATCTGCTTCTTCAAATATGATCACAAACGTCTCTGCTGTAGTGTTGCCCTGGAGAATGGCAGCTAATTCTCCATTATCACAATAATTGCATACTATGGGGTGCCGTTAAAAAATGGTCACCCAAAAACTCACCTCAGCTGTAATATTAATAATAACTGGAAAATGAGCTAAGAAAGCAATGAAGATTCGGAAACTGTAATATTTTGCCCGTGTGAAGCGAAACTTGAGAGACATGTGTAATACAACACTCACCACCTTATCGAAAGAGTGAATCACGAAAAAGAGGGTCTGTTCGCAGGAGAAATTTCGCCCCAGAGGCCAGGACCGGCAGGAAATTTCGCCACAAAGCCCAGGGCCGGCACAGGCCAAATTATGTCACTGTTGTAGATAAGGCGTGCTGTGGATGGATTTGTGCAGGATTGAGGCATTCGTGTGTCGTGGTATCCACGGGATTGGCTAGTATATTGTGGAGATTTTTCGGGCCGCAATAAACAAAGTGACGATAGCCATTGTCCGTTAAACGTATAGGGCACGAGAAGAGATACATATTATATTGTTATACATTTAGAAGTGCGAATATTTAGTTACGATCTTAATATATACAATTCTATTGCTAAATGTATAATACAAAATGATTTATTTTACCGAAGGAACACACTTAGGGTTAATATTCCCTTTAATACAAACTGTGGTCGAACTACTAAAAATATATCTTATGCCTTGAATTGTAATTGTATAAAATCAACGCTTATGAAGATATCGGCTGAATTTATAAGAAAAATTGATGCAAAATCAACATGAGTACGAACATCATACAAGAGGAAAAGATAGACTGAGGATTTAGAAAGAAAGCAAAATCGATGATGTGCAGTGCGATGAAGATTTTTAATGAAACACCAGGAGAAACTACATAGATTCAAAATGATATTAAGTAAATATGTGAAAAATGAGTTGTAGTAAAAACGGAACATTTTGATCTTGTTTATATTAGAACATATATAAATATACTTATGTGGGTATGCACTGTATTAATAATAAATTAATAAAATAATTAAGAACGAGAGTTGGTGAAATATAGTGAAAGAGTTTTTATTGTATTTTCTACACGTTTCGTTTGCGCATATGGGTCCAGAAGCTACCCTCTACTGCTGAATTAAGTTATTCTCACAGGGTGCCTACACACTGCACACTACACACACGATATAAAACGTCGGTGGAATTGTTTAGGCGCGTATTCCCTTTGTTTGAATAATCAGTAGGTACTCGTGTTTGATTGACTCGAGTAGTTCCTAAACACCCTTCACGATGTCCGTAATTCGATACGGTGTAATATTTTCACGAATTCTTTTCGCAGATATGCAGCGCGAGTGCGAGCGTACTCGTGGGGCGGGGGCGGTAATTGTGAAAGTGAAGGGGTTAGAAAAAGGCCGCAGTTGTATTATAAATGGCGGGAACAATCCGGGATTGAAGAATGTGATTAATTGCTAAAAAGGAAAAAAGGAATTTGAGTAGGAGGAACGGCCGGCTGTCGTTTTGTCTCGCTCTCTCACCGAGCTTCAGGTATACACGGAGAAGTAGAGGATGATTGAAATTTGAATTGAGAATTTTTAATTAGAATACCTATTATATTCGGTGTTGTGATTTGAAGGGAAATATAAATAACAAGATAATTTTGTAAAAAATATTTGTGGCCAGAAAAAGATGATGTTAAATTATAAGTACCTACGTATGGAATATGTTGAAGAATTTTACTTATGACGTGTGTATAAAAAAATCTTTATTTTCGTTAATATTTATTTGAAATTTTTTTAAATTACGTTAATATAAAATATTAATTAAATGTATTGATTAGAAAGATATACATTTAAAATCAATTTTATCGAAAAATATTGTTGTTGCGCTACCTTTTCCAATCTGGGGAAGGTGCATTATCAACTATGCTACAGCGACAATATTTTTGACGACAAACTTTCGAACAAATATGTAACACTTTTAAAATGAATACATCTATCGTTCTATTATTTGAAAGCCATCCACTTTTATAATTAATACATTTATTAAAATATCACAGACCTATGTTTTGAATAATTACAACTTTACAATGATAATATGTTCTCCTTAATAATACGTTAATATTACCCACGTTTCAATTTCAATAGATTAGTGAAATGAAATTTAGTTATAAAGTTTCATAAAGCTAATCAAAACATTAAACGAATCAAAATGATGAAGCTTCTTAATGTAATCTACAATACAGTTCATGCACTTTGCATTTCCCGTACATCTGTAATGTACATAGGCCTTTTATCTTCCGCGTAAGTTATGCATGTTGTATAGAATTGCGTGTTAATACAGCTATTTAATTCCACCCTCCTCTATCAGGTCATTCAGAAACTGTTGTTTGAGTTATTGCAATCAAGTTGGCCGTTCCCGACATTTGAAGCGATCCTGTCAGAAGCACTTCAAACGCAAGGGAATCAGAGTCACGACATTTTGAGTAGTCTTCTTAGGGCGATTAAGGCACGGATATATTACCGCTTTGGTTTTAGTACCACCGAGTACAAAAAATCCTCGCACTTATAGCAAACAATACACTGCAAACATGGAGAGAACGACCTTTTTGATACAATCCTCGATTGTTCATCTGTTATTTCACCCAGATACGTACAGAATTACGAAACACAAGTCACGCTTAAACTCCGAGCTGTACTAGCATCCAAAACGATTATGCATTAAACATGAAATTATGCATTATTTTATGATCGTAACCCAAAGACGTGTCTCGGCAACGTCCATAAGTCAAAAAGCTTTTGCTAGTTGGCTCGGTGAGGCAAGTTCCCCCTGCGTCGACATTCTCGCCGATCAGCACAATACGTACATGGGAGCGTATGTTATACTTTTCTACGAGTGGAAATAATGTTTATAAAAATGAATGATTGTTATAAACGTTTTGAACTTTTTGACTGCCGTGTTTGTTTTGCTTGCCACTTTCTTCGAACACGCGCGGTACTACAGTCGGCCTTTGCGGAGGCAGGAAGCGAACGCACCAAGTTGCGGGTTCACCTCAGTTGCCTTCTTGTTCTCCAATTATTGCGTCACACGAACACTTCAAATGCGAAAATCGGAAAGAGTCGACTCACATTGCCGGGGGCTACTTGGAATTAATAATATCCGATCGATTTTGTGTTTGTATATGTGTAATGTATACTAAGTATTAATTGCAGTGTAGCTTGAAAGTGTAATGTTTTCGTTAAACGGTTCGTTTAAACGCTCCTAGTTTGTTGCTGAACATTTCAGCTGAAGTTCTGAAATATTTAAAAGTATTACGATATATTTAATTTGAATGCATTTTTGTTATCACACCTGAGGTTTTCTGAATTTATAAATTAAGCTTAATTTAACATATTGGATGTATAACATTAAATTTGTGTGGAGTAAATATTCAGTTTACGTACGTATAAGTTTACCTACAGTTTAAGTATTGTTGTATGTTTTTAATGGTAAAATTACTCATACATTATGTAATACGATGGATTTATGCACAATGGAGTCCTGGTACCGACACTGATGTATAAAAGTGAGGCCTGGAGCTGGCAGAAGAGGAACAGAAGTAGACTGAATGCGGTGGAAATGAGATCACTTGAGAGGCGTATATGTATTAAATCTATTTATGACAGAGTAAAGAATGAAGAAATAAGGAAAGAATGTAAAACTGATGTTAGTATAGTGAGTAAGATTAAGAAAGGATCACTCAGGTGGTTTGGTCATATGGAACGGATGAATGAGGAGAGAATGGTAAGAAGACTTGGCACGATTAGGTAAACCAAATACTGGAAGATGGTTCTGTTAGAAGCCTCAACAATCGGCGAGCTTGTATGAGAAGATGTATGAATGTGGCTGAGGCGAGAATTGTGTATCAGGACAGAAGAGTGTGGAGTTGTATCCTCTCTGCCTATAAGTAAGTATTTTATAAAAGTTTTTCTGGTTAAGAGTGATACCTAATAAATGAATGAACATTTCATTTGAGATAATATTTTGCCTCACTGGATAATTATACCGAATTGATCATAATTATGTAAGGATTGTTAGATATCTCAGACATTAATTGCACCGCGAATACATTGCATGCTTTAATTGCTCTGAGGAAACACAAGTGCGTACCTAAACGATCATAGCACACACACAATCAACGTGCGTGTGTGCAGTACACTGATACAGCTTCCAGCGATGTTACACACAGGGTAATTTATAACTGTCATCTTAATTATCATAATAATTCTTTGGATTAGCATTTTTTGCAGTTATTTTCTCGTCTGTTGCCGCAGACATGCACACAGCAAAGTAAATTAGCGTCTTGTTGATAGTTGTGAAAATAAAACACCTTGAGCTGCAATATTATTGAAAACTCTTTTGGAAATTAAATCGCGGTTGAGAACTTGTCAACCGAATAGCTTATGCTAATAATTGGGATAGTTTGATGATCGCTGGCTTTATTATTCATACTGGAGCTTTGCTTTCAGATAACGGCAAAAATAGAAATTTTCAAAATAAGTAGATATGATTAATAAGAACTAACTAAAAATTAAAACGAATTATTATCTTTGTAAAGAGCAGTGGATCAGTGCCATCCGTATCTTTACATAAATCTTTAAATAATTACTTTGCAGCTAGGAACATCTTGATTACCTAAATTATTTGATTCATATATATGTATATAATGTTGGAAGTATAATAATAAATGCATTACGTAAGGATAAATAAAAAGGTAAAAAATTGACGTAATATTAACCACCGAAATTTCCTTAATTGCCCCATTTACGTACGTGCAAAGTCTCTATTTTCCCCAATATTCTGGTCGAGCGTGGAGTAGCCTCGTGGTAATCATAAATCATCCTTTGATTACGGAAACAGTCTGCACGCCACCCTTCTCATCCACTGCAATCGTCGGACGCTATGCATCATGAGCTCTGCGTTATGATGTTGAAATGCTTGAATTGTACACGAAGCGACTGTATTAAGACATTGTCGTACATTTGAGGCGCTGTAAATTCAAGAGTTTTCGTAAATGTATGCAGAAATTATCCAATTTTCTTGTAGACGTGTATATTGAATCTGATTTATTGCGAGGAAAAATATTAATGGCGCAAAAAATAACCCTTACACGGGCAGCCAATTTTGGCATGGGGCCAGTCTGCGCAGGATCAATATTTATTCAGATTTCTATTGTTTGAAGTTTGAATGAATCCTTTCAATTTCATAGTTATTCTAATGAATATTTACCAAAATACTTATGCTTCCATTTCTATTACATATATCAAATTAAAAAAAATAAAATAGAGATGCGTACACGGAATACATATCACATCAATATTCTTACTATTTTAAAACTAAGGTAAACGTTTGTGTGTACTATGAAAATAGGACTAACTTGGTGGTGTCCTGGAACGAGGCGCGAACCTCCGACTACCAGATATAGATTAATATTGTAGTGTACATGAAGTTATTGATCTTTTGACTGTCGTCAATTTCATCTATAATATTTTCACATTTATTTTTTAATGATTCTGAGCTGTTTACAATATAACGATGTGTACGTAATGAACAATATTATGCAATAAAGGATTATTGAAAGAACTAAAGCGTATAAATTCGAAAATTTATCGTCAACTTACTATGTTGGTGTAGTATAGTCGGTTAATGCATTTTCCTGAATAGAAAAATATCCAGGATCAAATCCCGGTAGAAACAAAAATATATTTTTGATAAAATGAATTTCACTGTATGTCTTTCTAATTGATACATTTAATTTGGTAGTAGTTGGTTCAATGTTATCACCATATTAACAAATATCTGACTTCTTTCGCTATTTACTTGAGGTCCTTATAATTGATCACTCTTCTCCTCGCCGTCCTTTTTTTTTTTGATATTTCGATGACTTTTTATAAATTGTAAACAAAAAATATTTTAAAAGAATGTTTAAACTCGCGTTTTTTATTATTTGTTAACAACAAAGTCATCTAAGTAGAATACAAAAACGAAAATAAATTATATTTATTTATTTTTCTGAAGTTGTATTAGTAGGGTAATTTTTTTTTAAAGTAATACTTAATTTTGAATCTTACAAGTGGAGTAAACAGGTGTGACATAAAAATTAATAAAATGTATACCGACCCCAATGAAATTCCTCGCTTCTTCACTGTTAGCCCTGTTAGTCGTCGGGTACCCTTCGATGATCGCATGATTAGTCTCCTTTCTGATTCGTTCGTGTTTCATTTTATACGAAGCATGTAAATATCCCTTATCATCATCGAGCCCAAAGCTCCGTAACTCCAGCCAACATTTTTATCGCCCTAACATTTAATACGTATAAAAAAGTTCGATAGTAAATCCATTTGGCATTTTATGGATTTTTTATCATCGAGTATTTCTGTACATTCTGATATGGTTTACCTGTTTATTGATTAAATAATTCAATCAGATTTAGGATTTTTTAAGGTTATTACCCGACGTTTTGCGAAGTTGTGACATGACGGTATTTGGTCTTAAATGATAATCACGATTGAAATAAGATTATTTTCTGTCAATAATCCTTATACCTAGTAACAATATAGGTGTGATCAGTGGTGTAGTGGGATCAGGGCGGTATCGTGGCACTTATTTTCGAACCGGGGCGCCGCCCTGCTACTTTTTTGACACGGAACATACTTTTTAAGCAGTTAAAAAAATATATGTTAATACAAATATTCCGCATAGAATTTGGTTCAAAAAATTGTGCAGTGGACGGATATTACGAAAATGGAAATAAATTTAGGTATAGGACTGGATCATTTTCAAAACGTGAAAGTCATTAAGAGGAAATTTATAGTTTTTGTTATTGTTAAGAATTGAATCATCTAGGCGCGCGGCAGTGTCCCATTATTTCAATCATTAACCACATGCACTGAAAGATAGATGAAATATGTGAACTCAACTTAAATAAACAGATATCCCTAAATGTACACGTTATAGCTTGATGGTTAATTTGTCATACGCATGGATCTAGCGTTTAGAAAAGCTAATTTATTGCTGGATAAAATTATATCTTTTTAAGCTCAAACTAATGTAATTTCAAATTTCCGTGGATTGGAATGGAAAAAATAATAGAGGAGGGGGGGGGGGGGGGTTAAAATCAAATACCGCTCTGGTACTTTTTTATTTAGTACTACACCACTGGTTGTAATTGTGTATAATAATTACTAAATAAACTTGATCGTAAAACGATTTAAATAAATACAAGTTAGAAATAGAACATTATTTTTTATATATAAGACTGGATTCTAAATTTTTATTGTGCAAAATGTCTTTATTTTCCGATTAATTAAATAAATAGATTTTGTACTGCACGCAAGGCTGTTTGATTTCACACATTTATACCGACAATCAGTATACGTATTCAATTACTTCCGAGTGTTAGTAATCGGCGGTCGATAAAATATATGGATATTTTAATAATTAAAAAAAAAATGGCGCTGTAAATAATTTTAAAACTATATTAAAAATATTCACCCAACATAACATCACATCGTATTGCTGTAGAAATAGATAATATAACGCCGCATGGTTATTTCACATCCTTCCTCATAACTAGAAATTTTTTAGGCTACTGAATCCTTTATTAAAATTTATTCTATCGGTCTTATTTCTGTACTTAATTAACCACATATGTTATTTTGAGTAAGTTTGTTTATTTTTGTAATTATTATTTCAGTTATTTTAAGATATAATTAATAATAAGCGCTTTATATATTATATAATAATAATACAACTGAAATCATATGAATCAAGATTATTTTTTTACCTGTGGCAAAATTTTATTTACTTAATAAATTATACATTTTCATTTAAAGACTGTCTGTTTCAAATTTCAAATGTTAGAGAATATATTTTTTTAACTGTATTTTCATTACACTCTTACATTTAACAGATTTCCAATTTGGCAAGTATATCGTTTGGATGTTGCAACAAGACCCTATAAAACAATTATGGTGAACTACAAAATATAAAATAAAGGTTTCATCTCAATTGAGTAATTTAGAGATACAATAATACTAGCTGGTTCTTGCAAAATACAACATGGCCTTTTATGTTTCGTACGCATCGTAAAATCAGGAGAATTGGACCTCCGGGAACATCGATTGAGTCTTCTTCCAATTGTGTGGATACTCATAATCATATATAATATATTTACATATATAACTCGTAATAGAAGTTGATAGATATATTATATATAGTAGGTGCCTAATAAAATTATTTTTACTTTTAAAATTAGCAATATTAACTTTTTGGTTAAAATTCATATTTTTTTATTTATTATCTATTAATTAAGTGGTTAATAAAACAAAGATAATATATAAAAAATATGAAGTTATTTTTAATAATAATATGTACATACAAATATTCTCATTTCATCAAAACAGGGTTACTAAAAAAAATGTTAATAATTGGTTTGGACAATTATACTAATATACATTTATACCGATTTCAGTTCATAGTAGTTTCAAAAATCATAATATGAAGCGTAAAATGTAATAATAAAAAAAAAATCAAATTTTTGATAATAGAAATGAAGTTGTTTGTTTTTCTATTTGAATGAAATATACATCGCGCTGTGTATATAGTTCACTGGAAAGGAAGGTAGGAATGAAATTTTATTAGCCAATTGTTTAATGTTTCAATGCTTTATTAATTCTCTTTTTTTTTTTATATGCCATATACAAATATCGACTGTACATTTCAAATAATGGTGTCCGGAATTAGTTCTTTATTAGTTAGTGACTACACACTGGGATAGTGACCATGACGAAGCATCTTGATTTACCCTGTGCAAGATGCCCTTCTGGACATTTTGGTGCCACTTTCTAAGGTCACGCGCTCATATGACTCCTTTTTGCTTGTACCTCCGCTATCTTCTATCTTCCTCTGCATGATGAGCTGTGAAAGAACTATTTCTCATTGCGGAAAATGTGTCCGAAGTATGCAGCTTTCCTTCATTTGTTAGTTATTATTATTCATCCGTCGTAACAAGTAAATGTCACCAGCGGCCAAAAAAACGTCACATTTCATGATTGAGTATAAACTAAATACAAATACATACTAAAAATATGATAAGATTTACTGAAGAAAATATAAATTGCAAGAATTTTTTTAATATTTTTTATTTTTGAAATAAGAAGGGTTCTAGTGAAGACCCATTATTTAAAGAAAGTAAGACATTAGGATATATAGGTAGCTTATTAAATACTTAAAAATAACAACTTCGGAGAAAGATACAAATGAAGGCACTTTAACATTAATAAAGGGTACTTCGTATTAAAGCTAATCGGGGCAATATTTTAATTTTCTGAGAAATGCGATCTTAAAAATATCAAGAGCTGGTTTACAATACAACTTAATTAGAAGCTTTTGCGTTTTAATTATACGTTTAAAGTACTCCATTTATATCTAAATCGCCAAAAATGAACAATGTATCATTTATCCGGTCGTACTAGATGTCATATTACATTTGATATAATTTTTGAATTACTACTACATATTATTTTACAGTTGATATAATTTTTGAATTACTACTACATATTATTTTACAGTTGATATAATTTTTGAATTACTGCTAAATAATATTTTACAGTTGATATAATTTTTGAATTACTACCACATATTATATAACGCATAATAATTTGCTCGTCATGTGATGGATTTTAAAATCAATACTCTGAAGCCTATTAAAAAAAAGTCGTACTTTGATTGTATATGTACCAACAACATTAAAAGGAAGTAAATGAAATAAAATATCAATCAATATGAATTTTAAAATTTATCAAGATGCGAAATACTTATTAATATTATCGTAGTCAATCAATTACAATTTTAATTGCAACGAATTATACATGTCATGGAATAATATCAGTATCAGATATTCTATTTAGTTCCAGAAATAACAATACCTAATCGTTATTCAAACGTTGAAAGGACGTAACCATTATGTCCATCTATTTTTATATTGTGTAAAAACCATCATTTGTCACATGTCAATATTTTTATCTTTATGATGGACAAAGTTCAATTTTGTATTGTAGCAATCAAAACATAATTTATACGGAAACGTATAACAGTATTTGAAAATACTTAAGATTAATTATTATTATGTCAGTAAGACTCATGTTATACGTAGTATAAATTATCATTAACATGTAATTTTTAAAATTATTTTTAAAACTTTTATCAATAATGAATTCAGCTGTAGGAAGGGTTAGTGATTATTTTCTGCAGTAGAATAATAAAGGTACATGGTGAATATTGTGTTCCAGGCCGATATTGTTTTTAAATAACTATAAATTGTGTTTAATGTTTTTATTTATCAATTATTTTGCTTATTACAATTATGTATCAAATATAACATTAGTTAAATGACCGCCTCCGGCAGTGGCACAAATGCGTGCTCTTTTAACCATATTTTTCATAATATTCTCGCACACTTAGCGTGTTATTTCATTGCGAATATTGTCTCGTAGTATTAGAATTGTTCTTGGCTTATTGACGTTGACCTTCCCTTTCAAGTATTCTTACAGAAAATAGTCGAAAGCTGTCAAATTAGTTGATCGAGTATGCCAGTTGATAACACCATTTTTTGACGTCATGCGGCCGGAAAAAATTCTCGCAAAATTTCAAGCGTAGATCGGGCTGTGTGTGAGGTGGCACCGTCCTGTTGAAGCCACATGTGTTGCAGACCAATCGACCTAATTCAGTATAGCGATCGCCATTAATGGTTACAGTATTGCCATCATTATTTCGATAAAATATTTTAATAACTTTAACACGTTATTAGCTGCTTCATAATAAATTATAATCAAATACTCTACGACTACCAAATGCGAGCTGACAAATGTCTGCCAAACTGAAATAGCGGCAAACAAAATCGGCCTGGAACATAATATTCACTCTGTATAAGATGATAAAATAAT
This sequence comes from Eubasilissa regina, assembly GCA_022840565.1. Taxonomy (NCBI): domain Eukaryota; kingdom Metazoa; phylum Arthropoda; class Insecta; order Trichoptera; family Phryganeidae; genus Eubasilissa; species Eubasilissa regina. Next base: position 6,358,553 of record JAINEB010000008.1, on the reverse strand, counting down.
GAAGATTCCAATAGATAATTTTCCATTGCATTCGGGAACAATTTTAATAATCTCCAGAAGGATTATTATTTTAAGAGAGGTTTTAATGTTTTGAAACAATAATAATTCTTTGTAGTGTTATAATACCTAGGGCGGGGTTCCGGATATTTGCAGAAAAGGGATAATTCAAAGTATTTCTTTAATTTGGCCAGATCTTCCAAAAGGGAAAATAATTTTTCTACCGTTACTTAAAACCCTCTTGTTTACCTGATAAATCTTATTACAAGGATTACGGTGTAATTAGAAAATTTAACTTGAGGCTTTTGAAAGAGAAAGGGACCAAATAAGCAATGAGAATTCAGCATATTTTTTTAAAATTGTGGGCATATATAAAGTAATAATATTAAAAAATTAAAGCAAAGTCTGAGAACTTAATAATCAACTTTGGGGGATGGTGATCTATTATATTAATTTTCAACTCACTTTACGGCGCGACAACATTACGATTTAAAAAAAATTAATTATTAAGTTATTTGTTTTAACCATTCTTAATATTTCTTTTCTGAGTATAATGCATCACTTAGAAACCATTATTGTTAATCGATTGCGGATACAAAAAATAAATATATTTTTAAAACTGGTAATCATTGTTTTGAAAATGCCTTTAAAATTAATTAATCCTACTAGAAGATGGTGCTCAACGGCAGTCTAGTAAAGATGAATTGTAAATATGATTTATTTTATAAATAATATATTTTTCCATAATGACAAACTAAAATTAAACTTAAATAGATGTTTTAATTTTAATAATATGTATTTCACGAATTGTAGCCATTCTCCATGCATGATTAGAATAAACAGTTTGGTTCTATGCGTATAATTGTTTCGGAAATATGTACATCAACTTTATTTAGTAATATATTAAGTTCGGTATAATTATTTATTAACGATAAGTTAATAAAAATCACAACGTTATCATTCAAAATAGAATTAAATTTCATTAATTGTGTTATAATTTTAATTTCGAATGGGATCAGATTTAAGTTAATAAATAAGAAAATAAAATAAAAGATTGAAGTTATTAAGTGTGTATGTAAATATTTTAAACTAAATTAGAATCGTATCGTAGAAAGTTCGTTATGAGTTTCATCCGAAAGACGGATTCACAATCAAATATTCAAAACGCAATCTGAAAAGGGGTAAATAAGTAACCATGGCCTTACTCGTTCAAACTGATGAAGTAATTCAAATTTATAACTTACTAGACAAATGTACAGTTGTGATTACTAATTAATGTTTCATGTATGTAGATTACCGAACGAAAGGCCCAAAATATTAAATTAATCCTGATTCCCATTATCAAATGTAACGCGCGAGGATGAAATATTTACGAAGGTAAACGAATACCCGGTGAATAAGGTAGCGAGAATCAAATATTGAAATTCAGATGTCTTCTTTAATAAAATTCAGAATAATTAAAAAATATTTGTGCTTTCGAAATGTTTAGATATTTATATTGCGGTTTTTAAATTTTCAGCATTTGGGTCTAAATATAACACAATGTTTCATCTAGTAGGTACACGTGTGTTCCTTTCCGTCCTTCAATGACAAAGCGCGATGGTGAGTGAGTAATATACTGAAAAAATATTAATTTCCTGACTACACAAAAATTGGGGAAAATATTATTTTCACTTAACCAAATACACGTTTACATAGCACTGATATTGTACTACGCAATGTTTCAAACAATTAATCAAACATGATTAATGTTGCTTAGCGTAATTTCAACAGATAAAATCAGAAAGCAATCCGATTAATGACCTTTCCGAATAAAAATTCGAGGGGTCAAATGACTCATTTTAAAAACTGAATAACTGGCTAAGAAATGTGTAAGGGGTGGGTGGCTGAGGGTTGGGTAAAACTCCGCGCGGGGTGAGACAGCGGAATATTTGATTCAGTCTAATTAACATGCTTATAACAAGCAACCCAAGACTTTCTCCTTACATTTCGACTGTGCGAGTCTTCCTTGCGATCCCCGGTAACGGCTAAGGGCATATCATTTATATTATTATTATAAATTAATTTTGTAACCCTTATGCTTTATTATACCTTAGATAATGTAATGTTTTATTTACTTTTATAACATTTTTCATGTAACTTTTCTGTATAATTACATTTTAAACATCATATTCGTGTGATTTTATGATTAGACTTGTGTTAGATGTAGTTTAAAACTAAAGTTTTAACAAAAGTATATTATTAGGTACCCAGCAACCTTATTCTGGGTATTAAAGTGAGTAGTTAAAACGTCTTACAATATGTAAAACTACAGTGGATACCGCACTCGGCCTGCTCACGTTAACGGTACGCGTCAATAGCTCGATAATCGGAATAAGACTACTGGTTTTGATGAAACATAGACAACCTGGAATTTCATAGATAAGTGGTCATTTTTGAACTGTGCTTATTTATTTTAAATTCGTCAAAAACATAGGTACTAATAATTATTTTTTGTATGCTTTACTTTCTCACAGAAAATTATAATGTAATAGGTAAGTTTTGCGAAAGTAACATACTGAATAGTGTTTTGAGGGCATTAAGAAATGATTGATGTACGAAATTTGGCAAAAGTTTTGAATATTGATTAAAATAATAAATCAGTGAAATAATCATTAAATACAAATACTTCGAGATCAATTATTAAATATAACACTCTATTAACTCTCTGACTACCGTCGGTTTAGCTATAAAGTATTCTCATTAATATTCTACGTTAAATACAAAATACTGAAGAAGTACATTTGCTTTTGAAACATTGTAGCATATTTGTGAATAATATAATTCCGCTTCTCTGTGTCTCACCGCGAATCAAAGTTGCAGGGCCACATCTTAAGTAACAACGACTGGATGTAGAAATGTTATAATATCAAGTTACACTCAGTGTTTTCCTTCATAATCCGCATCCCCACCGGGCCACCCCACCGCGCGGGGGCAGATATTCCCGACCACCTCGAGACTTCTCCCCCCCGCCTGGCCCGGGGGGTTGCCGAACCCGAAATCTTGTAACTCGCAAATTAATTCACCAAAAATATGAACTATTAAACGTCATTAGTCAGGACTTGCAGAGGGTTCATGAAAATTTAAGCGTGTTTATTTTTGGAGGGTAAACAGCGCGATGGGCGTACTATTTGATGCTTACCGCGTTGCTTCTGCGTTCGCATTTCGATTTTCAAGTAAATATTCATATTTTTCTAGCATAACGCTAGATTATTTTAAACGTAAATATTAATCTTTTAGTGAATTTCTTTTGTAATACTTAGTTTACGACTGCAGGTGCTACTGATGATTGCAATACGAGGCGTTTTTTTTAGACTTGTTAATAAAATGTTTATAGTATCGAATATTATGTTAACAACAATGCTCAAAACATTTGATAAGCATTTGAATACAATGTAAAAGCGCTGACCGCTGTTGGAATGCAACGTAAAAAAATATAGAATATTATTAAAATTATTAAAAAAAGTTAAAATTAATATTAATTTAGTTTACAACTTACGTATATGTTCTGTTTTATTGTTTTTGACTAATGTGTTGATTGATATATAAACGCGGCACGGGATGTTCCAATAAATAACGAAAGAGGGCTCACGACCCACTGGCTCAGTAACACCCCAACCGGACGTTGTGACACAAATCAGAACTGTCTAGTCGCCAATTCATTCGCGACACATTAATGTGCCAACTGCCGACTAATTCATCTTATTACCGCTGATGTAAGTGACGGTGATTTAACCCTAAAATGTCCGAAAATTTATCAGTTAATTTTTTTTTATCATTAGTTTAATATATACCTAGGTGTACTTAATATATATATATATTTAAAACCAAAGTGCATTATACAATGCTTGTTTTTTTGAGCGTTTGTTATTTGGATGGATGGCACACTTTCACTACCAGCGCCGCGTGCAACTGGTCTTCTACATGTATAATTTATACATATATATATATACACTTAAATCTGTCCATCTATTATTTTCTCACATGAACCCTATCTAACGCGTCTTAAATATCTTGCATAATATAATATGATCCAGTAATATGAATAATAAAATAATCGAATAATAAATCGATTATATATATGCAAATTAAAGGTATAAAATATTTATGGTCAAAATGAAATATAATATTTAACAGTTTTCTTAAAACGATTCTAATATATTATCGTTAATTGATTAGTAATAATAACGGTTACCCACAGGAAATGAACATTCAAGGGTAGCCCTCAAAAGGTCTCTGTAGAAATATGATTTATAGGGACCCCGATCTGACAGTCGATATTGTTACTGTTATTCTAATGGGTCTACAAAAAATATTATTGAAATGAAGATTATGTATTTTTGAATTTTACCATGGAAAAAACAGTATTCAGATGGTGGACTGTGTAATCCAATAACTGATTTTTTTTATTGACAAATGTATTATTTTATAAAGCATATTTTTTCAAATGAATCATTTTATTTTTTATAACGTGATGTTCTCTGTTTTATATATTTAAATAAAACTAATACACATAACAAAATTATCCAAGTAATAACGTAACTGCCTGGGTGTAATGACCAGTATCTAATCAATTCTTAAATTCGACCAACCGTTTGCGATATACTACCAATCATATTTTCATTGCTATTGAAAGTGGGTATCGTCAATCGTGGTAGACTCAGATTTGATCTAGCCACCATCATCATAGAATTATCGATACTTGACTGATGAGAGTTTATACAAAATATTAAAAATAAATAATTGAATTATTATACGCTTATTTATATGTACACGAACTAAAGACGTAACATGGGTGAAATACGAACATGAGAAATCTCGTCAGAAATGTCGGTCAGAGACAAAGAAGTCGAAACAATAAAATATTCAGCAAAAAACTGGCAACTTATTTGTTTCACCCAGCTGGACTCTTAAAACAAAAAAAAAAACATTTGCTCTTTTGAAATTTAAATCATCCGATTCGGCGCGGATAGGTTTCATTCAGTAAGATAGCCGCGATCATAAACCATTGGTTAAGTATATTTGAATAATAATATTTAGCAATATTTGAATATGTCCAAGAACACACCGTGACTGGATTTTCACCCACAAAGGCACTGTTATTAAACAAATAATGGATATCTCATAGAGACGAAGCTATTTTTTATTATATTTAATGAAAAATATATGAAAGTATGGGTAATTACAGGGCTTACGATAGACGTATTCTAGTAAAACGTGTTAAAAACATTTTACAGATTGAAAATATTGTTTTAAATAATTTCAAAAAAATAATTAGATTTTTATTGTGACGTATATCCCGTTTCAGGGAAATGAATTATCAAATTTAGTCCACAGATGGCGATAGTGTAGTGGTACTTGAAGTGAGTCCACATATTAAAATATACACAACTTTCAAATTTTTTATAGATATGGAGATTGATGGGTGGGAATGGTGAACGTTATATTTATATAAAGTGATCACTTTAGCCAGCCGAAGACCCATACTTACATATATTTTCCATAAAATATAATAAAAAATAGTTTCGTTTCTATGAGATATCTAATATTTGTTTAATAATATTAAAATTGGGCATACATGAAAACACAATTAATTAAAAATATTTCTTAAATTTAACCACAAATAGTTTTATAATATTTGTACATCGTAACGCAAGTATGTAAATTGTTTATAGAGTATAATATAATATGAAAATATTTACTAAATTATTATAAATATTAATTTTTATACTTGGAAACAAACGTAAATTTTCAAAAAAAAGAATATCATTATAATAATTTAACGTTTAACCGTGTTCAGGAATTTAAACATCACACAAAAAAAAATTCCCAAGGTAAACGTTTTTAATTAATCTAGTGCTGGATGCCCTTAGCGCCAAATGATGATTATGATGATGAAAATCTTCTAATACTTTCTTATTATAACTTATTTACTACATACTTAGTCGTATTTATAACAATCTAATGCAAGATTAAATAATTTAATAAAAATCCATTGTAAAGAAAAAGTTTATTTTGGTGTTTGCCTCTACTGCCTATTAACGTCCGAAGCGCCGTGGTACGGGGATGGAAGAGGCCAAGTAAATGAAATATTTTATTTTGAAACAATCGTTCACAGAAAAGGGAGAGATATTATCTGACCGATATGATTAATTATTATTGGGAGAAGTTTTCACAGGATATAACAGTCTTTGTGTGTATGCCTGTGTTTCTACCGATAGACCTACTAACTACTTTTATTTTAATTCAACACCGTAAAGAAAACATTTGTCATTTAAAATTTAAAACATATTTTAGAATATCGTGATCCGATTCGATTTATTTTTTCTCGTGTAGTGTTCCATTTCTTGGTGTTATTTTATTTTTATATTACATATATACATATGCTACTGGGCAAAACGAGTATCGAAAGTATATTAATATAATTAAGTAGGTACATAATTCCACAAATTTTTGTAACTATTTAATATGTTCATATACGAGTAAATAATACCCTTTTAGGTAAATAATACCCTTTTAGGTAAATTTTGATAGAAATATCTGTTGCATTGATGCAATTTTTCTAAATTTTAATACACTTTCTTTTATCGTGACCAGGAGTCTCCGAAACCACCCTTAAAAAGTTTATAAATATTTTTATATTTTTAAATCAAAGTTTATCCAAATTTAATAAAAATGAATTGATTTAATTCTGGCGTCTTCTAGCCAGTGGCGTGCAGTAGGTATAAATTTAGGTTATGCTGTTACCAATGATATACATATGTACAATATGCTGGATATAGGATTATGAACTTTCGTTTAACCAACGTCTTTAGGCCAAATGAATCCGTCGTTTATACGACCCTATCAATTATTTATTTGTAATTTTAGAGTATTATTCACAGTGTTTTTAAATTTTAATTTTTAAAAGTAAAATAATTCTTACCCATATAACAATCAATTACTCGTAATATAACAAACGTATAGACGTTTTTTAAAAGACTTTTTATGACTAAACATGATTCATTTACTGTTTGAAAATCTTTCACGTAATAATTAAAGCAAATTATTATTTTGATTAAAGGTTATGGTATGAAATTTTCCCAAATCAAAAACATATCCATTATGCACCTTGAACGCGAAGAAAGATCATGAAAATAACACGTTAACAACAGTAAGATAGTGAAATTCGCGAATTATTAAAAAAGGAAGTAGATATTTCAATAATTTGCACGCAGCTGTAAGTCGAGGTGAAAACCTTTAAAATATTATTTTGTTAAAAAACAGCATACGTACTGACTTCGTACAAAATTGATCAGCCGAAAGAAATTTTCAATTTATTAGGTAGCCAATTATATGACTTGAGTAGAACGGTAGTTTAAAAATAAAAGATAGCAATTTTAATGTGACAAAGGCAGCATAACACGACTACAGCGCTACGGCTGCGGCGGCGGGATAGTCGTTGTAGTTTTTAGAACTAATCAATCAAAGAGTCTACTGGTACACGGCATATTTATAACATTGAAGGAATTTGAGATTTGTCGCAATATAAAGATGATAACTTTTTAAAAATGGAATAACGAATGTATCAATTTGAAAGAGCTACAGCATATAAGTTCAAAAATTGGTCGTCAACCTACTTGGTTGGTGTGGCGAAATTGGATAACGCATTTCCCCGGTTAGGAAGAAGCCCAGGTTCGAATCCGGGTAGCAACTAAAATGTTTTTTCGATAAATAGATTTTTTTGTATATCTTTCTAGTTAATTCATTTTAATTTGTATTAATATATTTATATAAGTATGTGGTATAATAGATTTTGTGAACTCGATATCTCCCGTAGTTCTTATCTGAAAAATTGACTTTGTAAATATCTACATCGTTGTTCTGTTTCAAAATGGCGGTTGTCCAAATAAAAAAAATTATAACCTCGTTAATATTGAATAATAGAAAAAATGTAAAAATATGATAAAACGGGAAATATGTTATTTTCACACACATACGAAATCTACCTAATTCTTGCGGTCAGTACCGGAAGGGATTTTTATAACTGGAGTCAAGGGTTTGATTTTCTTCTAAAATTATTCTATAATTTATTTTCGCGCGGATATCGATTCGCCTTTGGGCGTATCGATGTGTTTAAAATTGAATAAAAATGAATTGTTAAATCTGGCGTCTCCTATCGGATTACTCAAAGGTATTTGAGATTCCGTAAAAATAAAGTTGATAGCTTTCAAATAATGGAACGATAGATGTATCAATTTGAAAAAGTGTAACATATAGGTCCGAAAATTTGTCGTTAATGCACTGTGTGCTGTAGCATAATCAATTAATGCACGATCCCCGGATTGGAAGAGTTCCAGGTTCAATATTTTTCGATAAAATTGATTTCATATGTATAGATTTCTAATTAATCTATTTATTTCATATTTAAAATATCACAGACCTATGTTCTGAATAATTACAATTTCACAATAAGAATGTATTCTCCAAAATAGTAGTTTTATTAATATTTTTTGTTAGATTTCATATACATGTCAAATAAATAAGTAAAATGTAAAACTGGGAGCCAGATTAAATAATTAATGTAATTTATTTCACTAACGGACGTTATTATCTATGACTTTCCAAAAAAATAAGACTAATAAACCAAATGTAATTAGTTATTTCATACTATGTATATATTATTTCTCTAATTCATCACTAGCCAATCAATCATTCCGGTCTTATCAACACAAATGAGTATAAGCTTAGATATATATATATTTTTTTACAAAGCGAAAATAAACACACGACTCTTTGAAAAAAGTCGATGAATCACATTGAATAATAATATCAATTTCAGTCGTTTGATTGCGTGGAATCAGTACGGTTTTTTGCTGAATTTTGTTTTGTGACATGATAGTAAAGTTAGTATGAACTATGATCGTGCATTGTGTTTTTTGACAATGATTGTATTATTTGTTTGCAACAGAGTAGCGATTGAATGATATTTTTTAATCCACACCACGTTTAATTTCGAGTTTAGGGTGTCAAATGCATCGGTTTTATTGTTCGCCTCAATATCTTAATTGCCATGTCCCCCACGTATTCAATACCGTCACGGCAATGTTTTCATAATTCATAAAATAAACAGTATGACCTTTATTTATCGATACGACTGGTGGGTATCGAATAACATGTAAGCGAAATGGAAGAAGATAATTAAAATTAAATTGAATCAGTCGATAAAATGACAGGGTGAGGTTTTATTGGCTTTCACAATAATTAAACCTCAAATATATATTTTAGAATTCACGACAGATACCGCTGTGATTGAGTTGTTTCTAGAAGATATAAAAGAATATCAAGATAAGTGCATTATTTTAAATGCTAGTTTTATCTATTTTGTTTTTTGATCAGGTGTGCGAAGTTTTGTACGCCAACATTTGTACGGCGGAATTTATATGCTACCATTTATACGACAATACGTTTATACGAAATTTATTCACCAAGAACTTGATACGCCAAAAATTTGTACGATGCATATCTTATGCTACAAAATTCAAGCTGTAACAATCCATTATAAATGAGAATTATCATTATGAGTAGGTTATTTTCTGGAGGAAACAGAAATGTACTATAATGAAAGATTTATTTTTTTACGTTAAGTTAGAGGTATCCAAAAGATGTACTATCGAATAAATATTTGGCGTGTTATGTGCTGGCCTTATAAATTTTCACTCGTATAAATGTATTATCGTATAATTACCTAAAAATTACGTAAAAAATTCCTAGAATCGTTTGGTCAATCGAAGTTTCACAAATATTTATTTGTTGTACGCTTTCTACTAATGTCTACTATTTCATGTTTCGCCAGCTTTACGATCGCATGTAAAACACAAACAAGTGTAGAATAAATAATAACGCTTTCTGTTGGTTTTGTCACTTCCCCTTTTTACTAACGAAGTTGCCGGCCAATAAACTAGGCAAAGAGCCGAATCAACATTGTGATTCAAGCCAATATAATCCTCATTCGATTTTTATATTTAATATTATAGTATGTGTTTTATTCATCGAGCAATTGAGTAACAGTATTTTAAAGTTTTTGAAAATCAGGTGGTAATGTGTTATACTGATGTTATTATTAATGTTACGAAGATGCGTAGGTATTATAGGTAGAGAGGGGAGTTCAACCAAGAAGTTTAAAATTCATCGGGTTTAATGTGTGATTTAAGAATGAGGTACTTCTGGAGTAAGTTGGTATCCTTCGTGGTTCGGTTCTTTGCTCAGTCGACGCCCAAAAGCAGTTGGAAGCGTTTCCCCCGAAAAAATAATCTTTCAACGAATTGGTTCGAATTTCTTTTTTTTTCAGGTGCCTGTCAATGAAAGCGCCCGACAGGTATGAACTCCCCCCCGTCCCTCCCCCGCGGTCAGGTCGCCGGTAGCTCCCTTCGGCTTCCCGAGAGTTGTCGCTAGCTTCCCGGGAGCTCTCGCCAGCGCCCGGGGGCTAGCGTCGGCTTCCCGGGAGCCCTCGGTAGCTTCCCGGTCGGCGGGGTGTTAGCCTGGGTGCGCTGCTTGCTGCAATCTGCGACCGGAACCGGAACCTATCTCTTCCGAACAATCGGCAGGTTAACCTAAAGGACGGATTACCACAGACTAGCCTCTACGTGCAGAACAGCCACGGGGAACCGCGCGCGTGGTTCATTGTGATTTATCTCTGAGCTTACCGTGATCGGGTAGTTCACACATCACTGTTCCTCAATCAGTGCCCGCTTGTAAAGGGCACGAAGAAAAGCTCTTTCTGCCAACATTGTCTATACGAATACTTCGTACGTTCTTACATTCTAAAATACTATTTTCTTAAATATCCAGCTAGTCATCGATTCAGCACGAATTAATCAATTTCCCTTTTGCCATTTTAGTATTTTGGACATCTTCATTGCAAAGTATTTGTAAAATGAACTATTCAATCCGACCGACGTATTTCTCGTGACTGCTGTTCTGTACGTAGATGTTTCTCGCGGATAAATGAGACATTAATACTTCTCAATCCGCTCGGATAATCCATCCATTTTACTTTTCAAAAGCTTGTAGTTATGTGTTTCATTCGTGCAATTTTTTGTTTTGTCCAAAATGTCTATGTGTTTTATCGGAATGTTTTGGTGTCGAACAAAGTAATTACTTTTGTCCAAACTCAAAGTGCTTTAATTAAATGATTCTCAGTAAAACATAAAAATTAAATTGAAAAAGCAAGTATCGCATTCCAGGTAACACCCTACTATCAAAATGTTTAATTTTAATTTTACTTATAGAATATGCCTAGAACCTTCTGCATATATGTACGTATTTTCCTGCATGTTTCGTATTCAATTTAATATAATTTCTGTTACACCTTTGAAATGCTTGTGGGTATGTTTATTGTTTCTTATTATCATAATTTAATATATTATTGAATTTATGTAAGTACCTTAATTATTGAATTTTTGTATTAATTTAATTGAATTAAATCCTCCTTTTGGTGAATTTCCAATATTCAAACCATCAAAAATAAATATAATATAAGATTGAAACTGTTACAATCCTTAATAAATGCACCACTGTGTGCTGATCCTACAAGGATCGGTATCACTACTCTGTTTATAACTGACAGACGACCATTTCAGGTTCAAACATATACACGTCTATGTCGACGGGGCTTATAGTCTTCAGGTGAACGTTGAACCAACCCCCTAGTGGACGAGGGTAGTTATCCATGCGTGGCGCTAGTTGGGCGGAGGATTTCACGCCTCTCCGGACTTGTTAGGGCCTTCTGGCCTGGCTTCCGAGGCCCCGCTGGGCCTGGCCTAAGCTTCCAAAGCTCTGCTCTTTATGCCAGGGGAGGTCAAGTGGTAGATCGCTACAAAATGATCATCTCATTTAAATAAAATTATAGAAAATACTTAAAATCTAATGTAATTTCATAAACATCATTAATTACGGTTTTTATGCTTATTGAAAACACATTCAATAATAATTAGTCCACATTAATATATTTTTAAATCAATTGGAAATTATATATTTTATTCAAAAAATATATTTTAAATATCGCAGTTATTTATCTTTTTTAAACCATTTATCTTTTGACGTTGTTTCAAAATAAATATCGTATGAATGATGAAACTAATAATTCTATATATAAGAATGCCATATTTTTTAATAAATAAGTTAACAAGAAACTATCATTTTTAATCTTCAAGTAACTTCTTTTCTTGACGCAAGTGAATTGCTCGCTATCTTAACTATTATATAAAGTCTTCATAACAAAGAATGGTAGATGAATATTTATATATCTTCTAAAATCAGTGTGCTATACGTGAGAGTCACGTAAAAACCGCTGTAAACTCGTGGCAGATATTGAATCCATCACATAAATGTTTTAATGACTCTTGGCCTCCCCTGCACTGGAGTGGCCGCTACCGAGCCGGTCTATGATACGAATAACCTTTTACAATTTCTATTGTTCCTCTGCCGAATTGCGTGTAGTTTTGACAAAACACGGCGACACGGAGTGGTGTTGCCGTGCTGAAAAAAGGTTTTTTCAATCGAAGCGTGCTCACAATGACAACGTCAACACAATGCGAGTAGAGCACTTCTAAAAAGACCTATTAATGCTATTCAAAAGCGCGTTATTTTTTTTTTAAATAGTGCATTATAATCCTAAGTTATCTTCCCATGCATCTGTTTGCAAATGGTCCCACATTTTCTTATGATTTCTCTGAAGATATCAATAACTAGTTTATTTTTAAGAAAAAATAAGTCCTACAGGCCCAGCCCTAAGTAATTTGCCGCTCTGAGGAATAAAATACCCCTATTTTAATATTTACAACCACCAAAAATGTTGAAATAATTATATCAATCTATCGGTTAATTGTTATACAATAATGACTGTGACATAATCCAGATGGTAACTGAAATAAAATTGTTTTTATCATGAATAATTAATTATTCTAAACTTAAGTTTTGTTTAAAAACTGTCCGTAAATAAATGTCCCCATAATTCAGTGATTTAAATTTTTTAATTACTGTTTTGCTGTATAGACTCTTTTACCAGATATACCTTAGTATCTTTGTACGATGCTTGACCTTAAGCCCGTTTTACAAGTGTGAACATATTTTTTGGTAGTTTCTATGAATAATCGTCTTCCATGATTAAGTTAGTACCTAGTTCTCGATTTTCAAAAAAAAATGAAATCAAATGTTTATTGTTTTTAAAATCTGCCGCCTCTTGAGTGCATCGCCCTTAGGCGTTGCATTACTTGCTTAAGTTTTGTTTAAAATATTTTATATTATAATGATTTTTATGAAAATTCTTTTTGTACGCCAAGTTAAACAAATTGTTTGAAATCCGTCGGTTCTTAAACTGTTTAAGCCTGTTCTATTGCAATTGACGAATCACTAGGGTAATAGCAATCAAAAAGTAAATTGTAAGGATACTACAAACTCTTTCGTTACTCGAGAACTTACCATCATACCGTTTCTCCACAGGGATTGGTAGACAGGGTAAAACGGCATACTTTTCTATCCTAGCTTGTCTCATTCACTTTCATGCACTGTCGTCAAATATTAACCTTTACCATACCGTGATATAAAATATTCATTTGCAGCCATGCTGTCAACTCGTGTTACCGTAAGAAATTTTTAATGAGAAAAAGCTTTTATTAGCTTAAATGTCTTTAAAATTATTAATCCTATAAACTTACTCTAAATATTAAGCATTAAATGTAAAAATAGGATCAATATCCTAATATAATTTGAAGCATTCATCAAGTCCGATACAATACGACCTTTTTCTTATCTCTCTTCATTTAATTAGCGAGAAGGAGAGTTCATATATTTGTCTATTTGTTATTATTTTTATTTTGAAATTAATGTATCGTATCTATTTGTCTATATCATATCACAAATGGTATTTTTGCCCACATATTAATTTAACAACAGACTAAACTGAAAAATCATTATTTTTATAGGATTCGCTTTACACAATTGCTTTTTCACCAGTCAGTTGTAAGCTTAAACGTTTTCCTAAGAATTAACTAAAATATTAATTTTATGTTGCGTAAATTAACTGAAAAAATACATGTTTAATCGAGATAGTAGACCTGTGCTAGTGCATGGTTTTGGAAGGGTTAATACTTCCGCAACAGGGCCATCCTCCAATTGATGATTTACCAAATTACCAGATCATTTGCAGGCCCTTTATTCTTTTACTATCTTATTCATGACACATGCACGGAGATGATGGCAAGGTTCCGCATGCCCCAAACCATTTCAGCGACCATTTCTTAATTCTATCGACTACGCTTACCTAAGCTTCACAACGTATAATCACAAATAACACAAATATTTTTTTTAATGTAATAAAATCTTGATTTTACTAATTGAATTGCCACTAAATTAACCGCTGTAAAAAATGTTATCTTATTAAATGAGTATCTGCTAAATAATCTTTTTTTTTAATATCTTCTTAATTAGTTACCGTTATATTAACGAAAAGTAAAAACAATTAAAGTCGTTTTATTGCGAAGATCAGAGATCTACCAGAAATACAGATATCATTAGCCTCACTTATGATTAAAGTAATTGCAGCTCGTTGTCGATTCACATTTATGAGCCATGTAATTTTGTTCCTCTAGTTAACGCCCGGGCGCAGCACACAATGGCCCCAAAGTTCAGTGGTTCGTGTGAAAATTGTTCCGGAGTAATCCTCAATTATTGTTTTGAATAGTATCTTTAATGGAATGTACTATAGCTGACGTTATTTACACATGTTAGAGGTAGCAGATGCACGTCGCCGGCACACATGTAACCAAAGAATCAAGATCCATCTTATTCGCTACTATTTGCTAATTTAAATTTGCAAGGTAGCATTTACGTAATCTATTATAATGTTCATCCAACCGGTAACATTTTATTATTACACCACTGACGTCTCCCACAAAAATTATCAACTCGTTTGCTTAACCAATTTTTGTAACCGCTCATCCCACCGTTCCTCCGCCGGGGTGGACATACGAGTAAATATATTTTTAGTTATTATATTTTCTAAGATTTTTAAAAATACACAATGTATAACATTTTCAGAGGCTCTCGTTATTTCAATTGTCAATATATATTTTTTATTATTTTGAATCAGTTATTCTAGATATATTTGGTAGATATCAAACTGTTCGGCGAGAGGTTTACATTTTTTGCAACCGGATATCACTGTTGCCCACATCATCTTATCGCGCTCATTTATTTTATGATAGAAAGTTTTTCACGAATGTTCTACATTCTTGTCACTCAATGTTCCCTCTAAAACAGAACTACTATAGTACGCGCTAGTTGAGCCAAGCAAAAATCCTCGTGAGTGGTTTGCTCATATATATATTTTTAATATTAAGAATTATGTATTATAATAATAATAATAATTTTGGATAGATCATAAGGTATAAATATAATATAAATTTAACTTATGTGACATACTTGATCATATTATAAATAATGATGAACATAGTGCACTGACAATATTACAAGTGCGCGCCAACGCTGAGTAGATAAGTAGTGCGCGCGCGCGCAGCTTAGAAGGAATATTGCTGTTACCATTGCAAATTCCCTTTATATAAATTTTCAGCATTCTCTTTCACGTATGATTGTCTGTATGTATGTCTAATATTTCACATATACCTCCGCATTTGCAAGGTCAAAGTTCATCTTCCACGCACTAGTGTTTGTAGCAAAACCTCCCTGCGTTACTGATAAATCGAAGTTGTATACAAACTGATAGTACGTCATACACAGCATGTGTTAGTAATAAAATAAAAACTCCCGGAACGTCGACAATATTATATGTGGGCCGTACAAAAAACGCCGGAACAAATGTTTCGCACTCATAAAATAACATTTCCAAAGAGATATGGATTTTAAACACATATTTGAGTTTAAAGTAAATAAAAAATGTTTTTACAAATAAAAAATGCAGCTCGATGCACGTCGAGAGCGCGTGTTTGTTATTTAGCCGCCCCAGGCAAGCCGGGGTGGGGTGGGGGAGTGTCAGGGGTTGGCGAGCGGAGGGGGCGGAGGCGGGGGTGGTTTGCGCTTAAAAAATATCTCCTCGCATCATGTGGGCTGAAACAACTTGGGGTTGTGCGAGTACTTGTAATCGATTTTCATAATATTTGGGACAGCCGCGCCTCGCATCTGTGGGTCCTTAAGTGCTCGTGCTCCAGTCCACGTGTAGCGGTAGATTTCTCGGAAAAATAAGGGATGTCAGTTATGGGTAAAGTATTAATATGTCTATTGACATACGATATAAATACCATACTTTTGAGTAGCATTAATCAAATATCTGCTTTTATGCGCCAACCCTTGATAATTTATTTATCGTTATCATCAACAATCCACAATAAATCTTAGCTGCCCCCAAAAAATTCTAGTTCACTGTGTATAATAAAACTCCTCTTCCGTTTCTAACACTCTGGGGTCTGAGCACGATTAAATTATTTTATCTTTGACCCGTCCACATTCATACGACCTGTTACGGTTGCTAAAGAGTCTCCTGGGAGTCGATTGTCTTCCATCCTCGCAAGGGAGTCCCAGCGCAGTCCGCTGTTGTCACCGCATATAATAAATTCACGCAACAATTTTGATATGCAATGACACACATATATTGATCAGCAGCTACGGTTCATCTCTTATTATAATAGTTCTAAATTTATTTCAAAAAATCATGACGTTGTAATAGGTTAATGAAACTATGTATGTCCACTGCAAGACAGAGAAATGATCGTAAGCCTCCCCTATCTGCCTTCACTCTTACCGTGGACTCGTTTTCGTCATCAACTGTCTCCCAGTAAACTTCTGTACGTCTCGCATCTCTGTGGCGATGTTCTTTGAAACTTCTTCGATGTCAAAGACCACCACGATTTGAAAACATATTTGGTTTACCTATTTTCATCCATTTTTGCAATACATCCAACCCATTTCCACTCGAAACAGACAAGTACGAATATACCGGATTGATGAAAACCGGGTTAGTGATATATATATGCAACTGGCGTCTCTTCTGGGTTAGATCGCGCTCTTTGTGTATGGTTTCCTTGGGGAAACCTAGGTCGAAGTGTCGACATTCGTTTCGGCATTCCTGCGAAAAAGTACCATAATTCTTTGAGGCAACGCCTTGACAATGACACGTGATACCATGCCAAAACGTTGGTCTAGACTTCCCCAAGTAAACTATACACAAAAAGCGCCATCTAACCCAGAAGAGACGGCAGTTGCATATACTGGTGCTCGCGAAAACCTCAAATTAAACAAATTAAACAATAATAAATTAATATGAAAGATACTCAGAAAAAAAAATCTATCAAAAAAATATTTAGTTGCTATCTTTCTAGTTGATTCATTTAATTACCACAGAACAAAATAGATTAAATACCTCATAACTACGTTCTTAAAATACAACTTTACAAAAAAAAGTATTATCCTTAATAAGAAATTACTAGAATTGTTTAAAATTAACATTTATGCTTTTGTAGTTTTTCTATATTATTTTATTTATTGAGTGTAACGAGAATATAATATGAATTTATTACATATCAATTTTTAATATCGTAATATTTTAATTTCTGTCGCTGTTATTTTTATAATAATATATATGTTTGTTTGCGAATCTACGTGACTGATCGATCGATCGATCGATTATTTAAAAACAATTTTGCAATGAGAAAATGCACGTATTTTATATTAAATGTAAACAATTTTGTAATTAGTTAGAAATATATATGCATTCATTATTGTGTTTCTCGATTTGGTGTGAAGGTTATTTAAACGTGTTTGTAAAAACATGACTTATAATAAATTATTGATAAGAGTAACGTATAAGTAATACTATACGTATAGTAACGAATAGATATTGATGAAAAATACTGCAATATGTCGTGGTGGCATTTATTTACCAGTTTGTACTTATTTTATTTGGATTATCCTGTTTAAAGACATTGTAAATAGGAAAAAAAAAAATATTCAAGACAAGTCAGTTATAAGTGTGTAGGTATTATTGATTGATATCTTCCTTTGACGGCACACATATTTCTGTTCCGTCCTTATCACTTAAATAAAAGTTACTCATATTTCAGTACCAAGATACTACATTGGTTCATTTTTTTTTCAAATACGGTCCTTTTAAACTTGTTCCCTGAACACGACTGAAGTTTAATAGCATTTCAGTATTTTGTAAACGGTGTTAACCCACCGCTATCGTTCCTTGTAATTCTAAAACGTAAAAATTCTCCCTTTCACTATGATGTGTTTTTTTACTTTACAAGTTAGTGGCTTCCCATTAAATACAGTCGACCTTAGTCTTATCCTTTGACAAATGCTTGGATTAAGTGGACCAGTCGGAACCCTTGCACTCAAAGCCCTTATCATAAATTGTTTCATGCATTTTTAGATCGCTTCTACTTCTGTTTTAAAGGACGTCCTACAAGACATTTCACAAATAAAATTCGTTAAACATATAATTCAGAACAATTATTGAATCATACAGATTAAAATTTAATATTTTTAAATTCACAATTTTATGCTAGATCAATTTATATTTTTTATTTATTATCTTTGTTTTATTAACCATTGAATTGAGTTTAAATACATCTACCGGTTTCGAAAAATACCATTTTCTTCTTTAGGATGTCATATCTAACTAAAAACATATATTATTGTTTCTTCACCAGAATCTATTTTTAAAAAAACAACAATTATTTAAAAAATAAATTTAGTACCTAACTCAAATTGTTACTTAATACTAAAATTAATACTTAAATTTTAGATTAGGACTCGTAGTTAAATTTAGTTGGTTGTTTATAATTTTTTGATTAGTTTTACATGCTTTATTTATCTCCAACGATTCCAAATTATTTAATTTGCGACCAACACCGTTTGTATGCAAAATTGACAATCCCAATTTTTTATCAAAACCGTGACCATTTTCCATCAAATGATTAGCGAATTCTGAAAACCCACTATTGTTCAAACATCTCAAATGCTCCCTTACTCTAATATTAAAATTTCTACCCGTTTTACCAATATAAAATGCAAAAAATTATTCGACTTAATTTGTATTAAGTAACAATTTGAGTTAGGTACTAAATTTATTTTTTAAATAATTGTTGTTTTTTTAAAAATGGATTCTGGTGAAGAAACAATGATATATGTTTTTAGTTAGTTATGAATCCTGAAGAAGAAAATGGTATTTTTCGAAACCGGTAGATGTATTTAAACTCAATTCAGTGATTAATAAAACAAAGATAATAAATACAAAATATGAATTTTAACCACAAAGTTAATATTGCTAATTTTAAAAGTAGATCAATTTAATTTCACAAATACAAAACACAAAAGGATAAGAAAAAATGTGTATTAAATAAATATAAACCTACATAATACTTTATAATAAAAACAAATTCATCCATCAATTCGTGCTTACCTACAATTGAAATTCGCATTTTTTCAAGTGGTGTAATGTAAATTCCTGCTTTGTGTTTGATTTTCCGCGATGGTTACAATTTCATACAGAAATATTATGACGAGTAAAAGTAAATAAAAATGTGATATTGGATAAGTAATAGGTGGATATGAATATCGGATAACTGAGAGCTGTGTTAGATCGATTATTGCACAATGTGGTAATCATTTAGGCTATGGAATAATGCTTACGTTTTGTTGCCGATGTTTACACAACTCTTGTAAGGCTTAATGTTGCTTTTAATGGAAAACTGCGTGATTTCGATTAAATATTGCTGTCATAATACGGATAATACTAGACATATTGATATGACGTCAATTGCCTGGATTTACCTTCATGAAGGTTAAAATACATCCATTTTTTTTAAACCGATTGATTGGATAAATAATCACCAAGACATAATATTTTAATGGTTGAATTTCTGTTTTAGCATCGACACATATTTATTTAATATGTAGGATCAATTCAAAATGACTTTCCAAAAAAATAGATAATTTTAAGGCTCATAGAATATTCAAATATTTGAGCGTTTTCTCGTTAGAGATAACAAACACAACCACGTGCGCAACAAATTGTAACATTAACAAATTTATCCACGAATTTGTACCCACTTGTACCTACTAAAAAATTACACGCATCAAATAATATAACTTCTGTGGTAGAACATCGAACGTACATTTTTAAGTAATTTAAATTTAGTCCGATTAGTTCCGCCATCCCTAGAGATCTATCTTGTTGCCGTCGACTATAGCGTAGAGATCAACGTACCCGAGTAGAAAGGTCGCACTTGAACCTTGTTATTAAATAAATTTAGTTCATAAGTTTAACTCTGTCTTCGCGGTGTCGCTGTATTACCTTTCCCTACGAATAATTTAGGTATGTTGTGCTTTTAGTTAGTAGTCAATATTTCGTATCGGCGTTTGAATTCGCACCCCAAAATATTCGCGTACGGTACGCTTGGGCGGCGCCAGGTAGCGCCAGTGTAGCGGAGCCGACGGATTTGGCGGGTCTTTGATTAAAAAGGCGCCAAAACTTCTGGCCAAACTCAAGAATTATGAAATGTATAACAAATATGAATATTGGCATGTCAGTTCAAGAAGAGGGAATTTGTTGAACAAAAAATTCTTGAATACCTACTGTTGAATATATATGTTACGGGTTAACTGTTCCTTTTAATCTATCACTTAGCCGATGGTCCAGTTGATCGAACGAGATTTTTTAAAATATGGGGGACCTGTTTAAGACTGTAGATTCGTGTAAAAGCCATAACAGTTTAAACAAAAACATTCACCGCAATAATGCTTTTTGTTTAGAACTTAGCTATTTATTGAATGTAGAAGTATGTATCTTTTTACAATTTGTGTTCGCGTTATATTTTTTTGTGTGTGCTATGTTGACAAATTATGTACGCACGCACATGCGCACGGCTTAGAAAAAAACAATATTTGAGCATTTTACCTGACGATATTTTTATTAGTAAAGTATTTGGATTAATATTTTGTAGAAGAATTTAGTACATAGATAATGTAGTGAATCACATAGATAATCAAGTAAATCTTGTGGTAGGTAAAATTTATTCAAGGGAGTCATTTCTTAATAGAAATTTCATTTGATTACACCTTTCCTCTTTACCTTTGATAGTCAGCAGTTAATTGGTGGCAATAGTGTATTTAGTCATTGAATTTCCTTCTGCACTTGGAAGAGAGCAATTTCTCAGTGTATGATATTCCCTGAAATTATCATTAAATCCATTTGTTGGATGATATACACACAACAGTCACGCTCCAGCAGGGCGCTGGAGGGTGGGACGGGGATGAGAAGAGAAGAGAGGGAGAAAGATGAACTGGTTGAGGGTTGGGACTTCAATCCAATTCAAGGGAGAATCTGCAATGCTAGCAGCAACAAGTGGTGAGTGGATTGACTGGGCCGAACTTTACTTTGATTTCTTTCCCAACGTGTATTAACACTTCAAGTATTCCATTATATTTGTGAAAAATAATGGTCGTTATTTTGGTCTCATATTTAACTAATACGCCGTTTCCCCGCGGGGGTAGACAGAGAGGATAGAACGCCTCTGTCCTGACACACAATTCTTGCTTCATCTACATTCATACGTTTTCTCATACAAGGTCGCCGATTGTTTAGGCTTCTAACAGAACCATCCCCCAGTATTTGGTTTACCTGGTCGTGCCAAGTTTTTTACCATTTTCTCATCATTCATCCCTTCCATATGACCAAACCACCTAAGTGATCCTTTCTTAATCTTGCTCATTACCTTACATTATTTCCTTATTTCTTCATTCTTTTCTCTGTCATAAATAGATTTACCACATATATGCCTAAGTGATTTCATTTACACTGCATTTAGTCTACTTTCGTTCCTTTTCTGCCAGCTCTAGGCCTAACTTCCATATATCAGTGTCAGTACCAGGACTTCTTAGTGCACCGTTGGTCTTGCCTCGGTTGATAAGCTTCCGTTCTATATAATTCCTTTCAAAGCGCCCTTTACTTTATTCTCTGCAGTCACCCTCCTTTCGATTTCATTCTCAGCCTTTCCGTTTCTATCAAACATACTTCCCAAATACACAAACTCATCTACTCATCTACTCATCATTGTTCCAAACATTCATTACCTACAAGTATTTTACACGGTGTCTTGCCTTCCTTCTTTTTGAATACCATCACTTTCGACTTGTTGACATTCATAATAAGGTTGCATTCCTTGCATACATCGTACTTACTATACTTACTATACTCTTTAGTTCTTGTTCATTATTCGCCATTAGTACTGCATCATAGGCGTATAATAAACGGCATACAATTAAATCGCCCATTTTTGCTCCTACATTCATACATACCAGTTCTGTCACATAATTAGCCATATACAAGTTGAACAACCATGGAGACATTACACATCCTTGCTTGACACCTTTGTAATGTCAAACCGTAGTGTGAATGTTCCATTGATTTTTACACACGCAGAATTTTCTTCATATAGGGTTGCATATTTACTGCGCAGATATTAAATTTTTAAAATATATTTTGCTATCTTTGCAAGTAAAAATTTGCTCGCTATAAAGCTAAGAAGCCAAGCGCGTAATAGATATTTGCAAAATGTATTTTTCCCTAATAAATAAAATTAAAATATGTATGTTTCATTTACATTCGGAGTAGTTATACATTCGCACTGAACCAGTAATATTTAGCTACATTCGAGTACACGTTTAATTATTATTTTCGCGCGTTCTTCTATAATGTATGTCTATAATGTAATACCTGTTATTATATCTGCAAAAATCTGATATTGTTGACGAATTATATGCATTATTGGCACGACAAAATTATCCAATTAAGTTTTCACACGCAAATTAAAATAAACTATCATGTCGATTTATGCACGGTATGATCTAGTATAGACAGAAGCATAATCATCAACGGGTTTGCACTAGTTGCTTGTTAAATAAAATGCATTTATTAGTCGCGGGGGCCAGTCAACGTACTCGAATACAAAGCTACACGGTTGAGCGCGGCCGCTCTAGCCGCGAGCTGCGACTCCCACACCCTCGCTAGGAAATCACTAACTGGTAACTGCCTACTTACTACTGTCTGTTATACTGCTCCGCATCAGGGCTTGCCAAATAGTAAAATACTACAGAGAAAAAAAATATTTTTTAACGAAATAATTACTTTTTTATTTTATTGTTATAAGTTATTTATATACCAGCGTCAGCTCTCTGTTAAATATCATAATCTGTATATCAAATAGGTACACTTTGTTTGGTTTCAAAACTAACATTAGTAACGCATGGTTTTCGAAACAAACTTAAATCCAAAAGTTCAGTTGAAAAACTTTGTTATTATCTATATCCATATTAAATATTTAAATAACCTAAATAAATAATATATATTTGTTTTATATTATATCAGTATAATGATTCTAAACGCAGTGAGTCATTTCTATTATTGTTTCATATAAATAGACGCTGGGACTGGTTGGTTATAAAGTGAAGAATAGTTGAAGTATAGAAATATAGAAGGCATGTTCGCATTGTTCTAATTCCTTTGAATTCAGAAATGAGTGTATTTTTTTCGAGGCTCGGTATGAATAAAATAAGATGGTATGTAAATAGCCATACGTACCATTCGAACTATCCTGATCGGCTCGATACACCATCACCATTTTCTTTAATCGCAGGATTCTTTCAAATTGCCAACAATTCATTTCATGACCTTGATACCCAAATGTCTAAAAGGTTGTGAAGTTCTGCCGGCTTCGGTGCATTTATCTCCATAATATTCCGAACGTATATATGTAGGTGAACTACACAATTATCTGTTTTAGTTCGGATTGATGCCAGGTAATACGCACTTAATGTAAGGCACCCGACATAAGGCAATCGGAACCCGACGTAAGGCAAAAGGCACTCGAGAATAACCGGTAGCTGTCACCGTCATTATTCGGTTACTAAACGTAATATTATTTGATTTGCGTGTTGAAACGTTTTAATGATTGTCGGATTAGTTTCTCAGAATGCCAGTGTAATTATTATGAACATTTATCGTCGGGTTTCCGGGATTAATAGGAATCTGGGTTTGATTGAATCGAAATGTTATTAAGGTGTGAATTGCGAAGTAATATTATACATACAGGTTCGATTGATAATATTGTAAATACGTATCTAAGAAATTTTGACGCTTTTAACGAAATATTATTTATAATTAATCTACTTTTAAAAAATTAGATTTTTTACGTATTTTAGTGTAATGCATACGGGTTTGAAAGTATATTTATAATCACATTTAAAAGAGTATAAACAAACTATTTAAAAAATTACATAATACAAAATGGCCAACAGTCTCTAAAATATATATTTTTTAAAATATGTCGTTAAGATATCTCAAATATCTATCAGATTAGTTATTTAATAATTGAATAAAAATGATTTCGTATTACGATGCATACAACTTACATAAATGATAAAAATAGTATTCTTGGGTTTTTACGGCCGTTAAAAATTTTCTGTGTATAGTTTTCTGGGCTAATCTGCCGTGTATATCTGACTGATGTTTCGTATCCCATTACAGAGAGCATCATCAGGGCTGATGTGATGTATGACTGTTAGTGTTGTGGTTAAATACTGGATTGCAGTACCGTGTCGAAAACAGGGTCTGTCATTTATTAGGTACTGGCTTGCACTACCGTGTCGAAAGAAGGTGTTGTGTAAAGTGAGTAGTGTTGTGTTATATTAAGTTATATCAGATAGTGATCCGACAGTAGATGGAACTTAACATAACACAACACCACTCACTTTACACAACACCTGTTTTCGACACGATAGTGCAAGCGAGTATATAAT
Source organism: Eubasilissa regina (assembly GCA_022840565.1). Taxonomy (NCBI): domain Eukaryota; kingdom Metazoa; phylum Arthropoda; class Insecta; order Trichoptera; family Phryganeidae; genus Eubasilissa; species Eubasilissa regina. Next base: position 6,333,662 of record JAINEB010000008.1, on the reverse strand, counting down.
AAATGACACGGTACTGCAATATATACATCAACTCAGCCCTGATGATAGTCCTTGCAATGGGATCCGAAACATTATTCAGAAAGGTCAGGTATACACGGAAGATTAGTCCAGAAAACTATACACATAAGATAAAAATAGTATGTAACAAATTACAGCAAATTATTTCTATAATATATCTAATAACCAAAACAATGACCTATTTCACTGATTTTTTATTTCAATGATCTATTTATTTCACCCATATTCTATTAAGATTTTTTATACTTCTAAAAATGTTTCTGATTTATTTGAGAGAAATCTTAAAAAATCATCAATAAAAAAATAGGTAGTTAGGCGTAGAAACTACTAGATATAATAATATAATAATTTAATAACATATTTCGAATTAAAACACCTCCCTTATTATTGAGCAATTTGCGATCAGGGCTAAATAAAAACGAGCGGAAACGGTAAATTTTCTGCGTCCGGGAAAGCTGTGGTGCAACTTCCTCCAAATGTCCCCCAAGTTAAGGGTAATTTTCCTTGTCAAATTGCGCTTTTTATGTTGCGTCGCGTACTGGGGGAGAGCGGAGTCAAATGTTTTATGGGAAGGCTTTTATTGCTGGGAAAACATACGATTGATAAAATGATATACAACCAATTCACAAAACAATTATGATTAAATTAATAATACACTTAATATTAATGGGTAATTAGTTGTTGCACATAATATGATGGCTGTTATTTTAAAACATATTTGTAATTTGTAAAGATAATGTCGGTTGTCCCGTAAATAAGTATTTACGATGTTTAACATAATTTGCGAAAAATGCACTCCTCTTCGAAAACTAAATATATTTTTATATTATTAGGGCTTATAGGTGCAGTCATTGAATCGAACCTAAGACTCGGTGCACAAGCGTTTGCACAAAGACACCCAGCATCGGTCTACAGACATTTAAAATAAATAGAAAACGTGTTTAAGTGGGGCGTGTTGGAGATAAATCTTGCACAGCGAGTCTCAATTTGACAATTATTGTTGATTCGAAAGCAGTCTGAATCTTTTTAAGCCGTGTTGTCGCACCTGGAAACGAGGAGTGAATCCTTTATGTCAATACCTCTTTTAAAAGTGAAAATGATAAAGTATAACGAACGTAAGTCAGATTCTTTTTTTCTGTTTGTGTTTAGAGATAAAAATAAATAAATAAACCACTACCGGTACGACTTGCGTTGCAAAATATAGAAATAACTGTTTTATGCAACCTCATTATAAACAATTTTCTTATATAATTTATTATTATATTAAAACAATAGAAACAAAATCGCAACATCATTCATTGACTGGCTTGATAAATAGCGTCTCATGTAAATTTAAAAAAATATCCCAAACTACTTGATGGTGGTTTTAGATAATATTTTAAATTTAACATGATAATTTATCACTAAAACAAAACTGAATTCATGATTTCGAAAACAGTAATATAATTTTTTTTTTACAAATATCATGTACAATAGGTACACATGTTTTTGAACAATTGCGCATAATTAAAATATTTAAGTAGGTTTATTATTATTGTTTACAAATACAAAACACTTTTGTCTTGTTTTTTATTAATGATTTTCATCAATTTTTAATGATAATATAAAATATAAACTTCCCTAAATGAAATTGAAAAGGTCCAATAATCCGAAAGTCCGAGAAATGAAAACAAAAGTAATATTTTACAGGCGATACCCCCGGGATTAGAATCCTGCATAGCTCCGACACAAAACAAGGGGAAGATCCTAGCTTCATTGAATTACTAAAGCCAATAGACAAAGAAATACCAAAAACAAAAAAGCGGACGTCTCTGAAAAGCGGGAAAATGGAAAAATGATTGCGAGTTATTGACTCTCCCGGATGTCTTATTATTACCATGATAATTTTTCTCGCACGGAGGATCTGAGGAAGAGAAACGGAGGTAAGAAATGAAAGAGGCGTCTTGCAGACAATGACTAATGTTATTCTGAAATTGATAGGACCGATGAAGCTCTCAGCGATGAGGACGCTCCGGAGGGGTGCGGGGGGAAGCCTGAATTGTAGGGGATGTACCGTACTCCCCAGACGCTTGATATTACTTTGTGTAATTGGATTAAGGACCACTCCCGTTTGTTTAATGCGTTTGCTTCTTCATCTGTTTATTTAACAATATTAGATTTGCCGCACCCGTATAAACCAATAAAAATATTTTTCAATATTTAGCATAGGTACCTAGAACAATTCATTTTACCCCTTTTTGGTTACTGTAAATAACTATGATGACAAATTGTATAGTAAAGTACTTTGTTGAAGAATAGGATTGATTCTTGAAAAAAAACATTTTTAATATATTTGATTAAGTGGTTACGAAGAGGTTAACGAGTTTATATGCCTAGGTGTTCGCATTTCAAAACATGGAGATTGCGAAGCAGAAATCCAAAAATTAACTGAAATGACAAAATGACTAGCCTGAATAAATGGAAAAATCAGAACATTCTTAAACAAAAACAAAATCCGTCCGGTGAAACCTCTAGTATTTGTATGGAAACATTGGCATTAAAAAGTAAGAAATGGAACTTTAAAGACGGTCTTTACAAGATTTGTTTAACATGACTCTAGGGAGAGATGGAGATGTACTGTGTACCAATTTTTGTATACGCCAGGGTATCATGATGCTTACCATTGAGCATATGATGAAGAAGATAAATATTTATAATCTGAAATCAGCGACAACAAAAATCAGTTCATTATCCAAGGCCTCATTCAAAATTACACGAATTTGCTCGGAAGAATAAAAATGAATACGATTTGTAATGGATAAAATGAAAAATTAATTAAGTTAAAAAATCTCAGCAAATATTTAGAGCTTTCTGTATCCCAGAAAACGGGAGATCTGGCCCCTTTCATCCCTCGGTTAGTTATTTAATTCCGCGAGATAGAATCTCGCCGATTGAGATTTTTCTTTGCCTTCGTACTAATGCCGAGTCATACGTACCACCGGGTACAGAGAGCTGGCATCTACAGCGGAGGGCGTGAATTCCGAGAAAATTAGCGCTGGGGTGGGGAAAAAATTTAATGAACAGGAAAAATTCTTCCTTTTACTTCCCACCGTACCTATAAGTCGGCGCGGATTTATCTGCGTCAAGCTCTCCATTACTGACTAAAAGAAAAGTTTAAAGTTTTAATTTGATGATACAATTTTCGGGGAGGAAATACTTATTATACAGTGCTATGCATAAGATGGCAGGAATGGCATTAATAAATGTTGAAGAATGTTAAATATTCTAATAGGATATATTGGAAACCTAAACTAATTTTTATATTAGAATAGCTGTTAACAGAGAGTTGTGAAATGTTTCTATATTATTATTATACGGTCATGTATTTCATTTGAAAATGCAAGACATTAAGCTTTCAAGAATCCATATTACATGAGGCAGAAGAGCGGTTAACCAGAAATATATGAACGCGTAGACCACTCAGAGACACCCAGATGTGCGGCGCGCCGTGAGATTACGGAGATTATTATTGTTAGGGGTGCCGCACAACGAGGCCACTAAACCATTTTCCCCGCGACTTATTTCAAATTTTAATATTTGATGACGAAAAAAGCTCTCGCAGATATGTACCGCGCCAGCCGACCTGTCGGGCATAACTCTCCATTCACGTCTCCAAACTTCTGGATGGATACGGACCCACGTTGCGGTGCTGAGTGATACCGTGAATTATAAATCTTGTTTTAGAGGAGGATATAAAATGCTGCGGATGAAATTTGAGACTGACTGAGGGTAGCATCTGCCAAATGGATTCAGGCAATGCTGACAACGAGGATTCTACCACTTAGCACCCGAAATAATATCAATAACGATAAAGTCTTGCGGTTTTATCTTCGGTGTTGTATCGTAATTTATACCGAGCAGCCAGATCGAGGAACAAGTTGGGGAACATTTGCCGCATGTGTTGATGGTGCACGATATAGCAATCATCTCTTCGTCCCGGATAGCAGGTAGCAGGTACCAGGGAGTTACTTTAACGATGATGAACGTCAATTCGGCGGAGTAATGGTGATTAAAATGTTTGACAAACTTTGGTATAGCTGTCTATCTGCAAAAACAAACTGAGCATGTATTGACTAACTTTGGTATAGCTGTCTATCTGCAAAAACAAACTGAGCATGTATTACACAATCAATAAAAAGTAAAAAACTATCTTAAAACTGCTCAATATGTACAACTTTTATTATTCGTAATATTTTATCTAACTAGGCGCATTTTTGGTTTGAAAATATTCAAATATTTTTCAGACAATACGTTAAAAACCAAACTGCACGTGAAATGTATATTTTTTAGGGCTACCAACTTTACTTGTGCAGATGTTCCCGGTAAATAATGACTGCGCGATGATAGTGCGTTTACTACTTTAAGTGAGTAATTTTTCACACAAAATATGCTCCGAAATAAACTTTAGCGGAACACTGTGCACGTAATAACAATTTTAATTCCAACAAACTTAATTATTTATTCATATCAAACTCTGCATCTACATAACGTATTATTGACTATGAGATTTAATTGGAATATAATGAGTTGTTATATTTGTTATTAAATTAACAAATTCTGTAAAATCAGTTAAAACAATTAACTTTATAGTTTCGCGTATTCGTATCTCTGCTATGGTCAAAACTATTCAAGAACTATTCCTCCTTTTTATATGAAACCTATGTTAAAATAGAAAATTTTCTAGTTACTTTCATTAGTTAATTTCTCACGTTATATAATATAATAATTATATAATATTTTCATATAGCTAAAACGAATAATAATACAAAGCGTAGTATTTTATAAATTGATATGACGTCAAAACCAAATGATAAACAATTTTTATAATTGCGTCGGCGTCCTTACAAGGAGGCTATTTTATTTATTATTGAAATGATTAAGGTCACCCCAGGTACGGCAGATGTGTGTACAAATTAATAAACTCAAATATGATAATGGATCGATATTATCAATACCGCTGTGCCAGTGGTAACGCCTTAAATGCGAGAAATTAAGGCGGTAATGTGAAGACACCGAGTAAAAACGAAAACATATACGTATATGTTATGTTATTACGTGCAACAATACCGAGAATAAATTTTTTGTGAAGTGTACCACTACTACTGCACACCAATTTATTAATTAATTCGCGTATGGTATTTAGCTACTAGTAAGCTGCTATTAATTTAGTACGTATTTACCGCGATGGTCATGCGAATTAACGAAAATTATAAAGAAAATAACACTCGTATCTTTAACGTAAATCGATAACCTATTTTTTTACACAAATTATTCTTTAATACTTAATTATTAAACGACAAAGACAAATGAATAAAATAATTTAATACTCAAACGTGCACACATATTATAATTATCGTACCGCGTTCCTGAAATACAAAGTATTAACAATAAATTAATACGTATTCAAATACTGCTTTGAATGTAGCGTTGTATTTTTATTACTAAATTCAGATATTTTATTGCACTTGTGAGCCTCGTAAGTTTTATTATATCCTTATAACCCTATAACTGCGGTAGTATTATTATAATAAATATCACACCTGTCCGGCCAACCGTCAGTGCGTCCTGCGCTCTAACTATGTGATTCTCCCACAATACCCTCTCATTACTCGGCCCCAATTAATGATCGAAGATGACCCAGAGTGGTGGATGGAGATGCTATGGTCGGTTGTAAAATTAATTCATTCCCCGTCTAATATCTATTTGTCATGTTATAAAATCATAAAAAAATCATTTATTCGATTCCTCGATTCCCGTCTGTTGGAAAAAAATGTAAATTCTTCGATTTGTATCAATTATTTTAAAATATCTGAAAAAGTTTTTTTTTACTTCATAGGATAGGTACTCATGCAAGTAGTATTTATTCATAATACACATTTGCACTTAACTTTTGAAATGCTTTTCGTATTTGATTTGGGACGCATATAAGGCAGTCATTTTTTTTTGTATTTTAGAATGTCTTTGCTAGGTATCAGATGTATTGTATATGTTCTGGAGTAATTAATGGAAATAAACGCGTACATGTGATTTATTAATAGTAATAAAAAGCTGATATTACCGTAGACCATTAACGTTAATTCAATGATGTGATATTTATCTGTGGAAAGTTATGCGATTTCGCAAGTTAAGCAACATTGATTGGAGCCAATATTTGCGAATAAGGCTATTTAAGAATATTTTTTGATAATTAACTTTAATCGGCCTTTTTACACGTGTTGTTGGTCAACAGTTTTAACTATTGTCTGTTGTCCTGAGTGAAAAATACGTATGTGCTCCATATTGTTTAAAATAACTTTTCAGCATTTAAACATTTAAAAAAAAATAGAGATGCGTACACGGAATACATGTCACATCAATATTCTTACTATTTTCAAACTAAGCTAAACGCTTGTACTATGAAAATAGAACTAACTTACTGGTCTCTTGGAACGAGGTGCGAACCTCCGATCACTAGATCACTAGGTCAGAGTCTTAACCACTAGATCGACAAACTACTCGCATTAATAATGGCTTTGTGAGTATATACATATGTATACCAGATAATACATTGCATATGAATATATGAAATCGTGAAAAAGCATAATACTAAGTTTTTTGTTTGTATTATCTGTTTAATATACTTATTAAGTATATTAAATAGGATTCTGTGACAGATACATGCATTTCTATTAGATAATATAGTACATGATTTTTACATTTATCTTTTTATGACTTATAAAAATAAATGCAATATATCCAGGGTTGATTTCCATAAAATTTAAATCGAATTACCATAGTCATTATACATATTTTTTGTTTACTTATTCATACGTACATTTCATAGAGTACACTATTTTCTATTTCTATATATTTAAAAACTGTATTTTAAATTGATTTATTTATTTAATTCTTAACATAATGCATACATAAGCACTCCTATATATGCTCTAATATAAACAAGATTAAAGTATTTCATTTTTCTAATACTTATCTTTTATATATTTGGTCAGTTTCCCTTTAAATCTATTTAATTTCTCCTCCTTTCTTATGTATTCTGGAATTTCATTAAAAATCTTCGTCGCAATATAATATGATCGCATCATCGATTTCTGAGATTTGGCTTTATTCACGAATGGAAGTCTCAGTCTATCACTTCCTCTTGTGCGATGCTCGTGCTCATGTTGATTTGCATCAATTTTTCGTATTAATTCTCCAGATATTTTCTTATTGAGAATTTTATAAATAAATACCATTATATTCAAATATATTTTTTGCTTAAAGGTCATCATATTTAGATCATTCAGCATTGGATGTTAATTTTATATAATATAAATTAACTTGATAACAAAACAAAATAAGATATTAATTTTTGATGTCTATTGTATGTGATTATTAAAGGGTTAACTTCGCTTTATCTATACACTCTGATTACTCCCGAAATGCTTCACTAATGAATAACACCTACCCGGGGTGTGGGAACGGTCAGGTGACGCTGTATGCAGTCAAGGCGGGTGGTTATATGACGAGTGCTACACTAGGGTTATGTTTATTGAAATCCCATTAATGGATGTGTATTCTCTATTGTAATCGACAGGTGATGGGTTGGGAAGTCACCCGCAAAGGGTTAAAACTAATTCGTAGTTAAAAAGTTTAATAAATCAAGAATGATATAAGTGGAATAATTATATATATTTACGAGAACTATAAATTTGAATGAATTGTCGAATAATTATTTATCCGACGGTGTGATAACAGCGGTCGTGGAGTACTTTATTAATTTTATCCGACGAGTAACGTTAATAAGAACTTAACAATCAACAGATAATGCAGTATTTTTTCGTTTAAAATCAAAAATGTAATTAACTATGAAAACTCATTTGAAATACAAATTAAATGTACTAATTAGAAAGATACACATATAAAATCAATTTCATCAAAAATATTGTTATTGCTACCGGTATTCCAACCTGGATCTCTTCCGATCCGGGGAATGCATTAACCGATTATGCTACAGCACACAATTCATTGACGACAAATTTTTTTTCCATTATTTGAAAGCCATCTACTTTATTTTTACGGAGTCTCAAATGCCTTTGAGTCAGAATTAATAATGAGTTTTTGTTAAATTTTGGACACACTGATACAACTTATATATTATTAAGGAGAACACATTCTTATTGTGAAGTTGTAATCATTCAGAACATAGGTCTGCGATGTTTTAAATACTAATTAAATGAATTAATTAGAAAGATTTAATACTTTTAAAATTAGCAATATTAACTTGGTGGTTATAGAAAGATTTACGTACAAAATCAATACTATCGAAAAATATTGTTGTTGCTATCGAACCTAGATCTCTTCCAATCTGGGGAACGTGCATTAAACTTATTTGCCTGATATTGTATCTCAAAAGTATACCAAATAGTGACTTGGGCATTTAATATAGTATTGGAATGGAATAATAGTTCTCAACTTGATGAAATAGTCTGACAGTACGCACGTGCGCGATCTCAACATCCGTACTCGTACAAAGCGCTTTATTTTTCTGTCTTGGTCTACCGTGGAATGTCACGCCAGGTTTCGTTTTTCGTCATCTTAAAACTCGGGTCTCTTTAAACACGGTGCTCAGAAAAACCACTATAATATAAAAATGGTATGATTTAACAGGGAATTATTTTTAAAGATATGTGCGTTAAAATAAATACGTTGTTTCAACGAATTGTTTGTGCATTACAATATTAAAAAGTGAAAATTAAATAAATATAATCCTTATTCAATAAAAAAATATTTAACCTAACCTTAGTAAATTTTTATTATTTTATTGCACACATAATAATTCGTTCTAAAGAACAAAATATTTGTTATATATATATATATATATATATAATTAAAACAAATATTATATATGTATATATATATGACACTCTGATGTATTTATACAGTTTTTTTTAACTGCGCATGCGGGAGAACGCAAATATATAAATACGTAATACGTAAATATGCAAGGCCTAAATATATATATATATATAATATACATGTATATTACACATTACACCTTCTCTTTATAATTGTATTATCGTTTTGTTTCATAATCGGTCCTTTTATTTGGCGATTTGTATCGTCAGCTGATTACCAAAGCAAATCGTTTTCATATTGGATTTTTATTGGAGTGTTGGTTCCCCCCGATTATATCATAGCACGGTATTATTGCTTTTGTTTCGAGTGTGTTTGGATTAATATCTGCGTTCCACACTGCGTTGAACTGTACCTGAAAATGCTAATATAACCATTTGGCGGCGAGCGACAAAAAAAACCATCGCAATTTCGGTCAGCTGCAGTGAATGAGTTGGATTAAATGATGGAAATAAAATTTGCTATTGATGTTATTCAATCATTGCTCTGATTCCAGTGGCTAATATAACTAAACAAATAATAGATATTTCATAGAGATGAAGCTATTTTTTCATTATATTTAGTGGAAAAATATGTTAGTATGGGTAATTACAGGACTTACAACCTGTATTTGGCTGGCTTAAGTGATCACTTTATACAAATATAACGTTCACCAATACTAACCCATTAATCAATCTTCATATCTATATAATTTTTAGAAGTTGTATATATGTTAATATGTGGAAACACTTCCAGTACCACTACACTATCGCCATCTATGGACTAAATTTGATATTCATTTACCTGAAATAGCACATATGTCACGATGAGAATGTAATTAAATTTTTTTGAAGCAATATTTTTTATCTGTAAAAGGTTTTTAACATATTATACTAGAATACCCCTAAAATTAATATTTTTCAATTTTATATATTTTTTTATTTTTACCAGTATATTATTAGCAATATTTGAATATGTTTGAATTTGAATTATGGAAATTGATTAATGGGCGAAAATTGGTGAACGTTATATTTGTATTATATGATTACTTAAACCAGTCGAAGACAGGTCGTAAGCCCTGTAATTACCAATACTTCCATATCTTACCATTAAAGATAATAAAAAAAATAGCTTCGTCTTAGAGATATCTATTATTTGTTTAATAAGTAATAAGCCTTTGTAAGTGAAAATCCAGTAATTATGTGTTCTTAGACATACATATATCATGTACAAAATTATATTTAAGTATACAGTGCATAAATATGTACTTTATCGGTGACTTAAAAATTAGAGAATAGAACACCACACTTTCATCTCAAAAAATAAGTCGTTATATTCCCTCGCACACGCACCCAGTTTTAGACTCACCACTGTCCTATGATATAATAAACAAAATTAAAAAATAAATAATCAACAAAAAATGTTTATAATACTATTGCATGATTTGAAATTCATTCTTATATAATATTTAAAAATTATATAATTGTTAATGAAAGCAGTGTTTTAAATTAAAACGTTAATCTTTTACAGTCCAGAAGCGAAGTAATAGGTAAGATTCATGTGTTCGGTATTATTAACGAAACAAATCATTACATAATTAGTATCGTTATCAATAAAAATGTTAATTATTCAACAGCTTATCTATCGTACAGACTTGTCGGAAAAAAAGTACCCCTTTGTCATGGTGTGGGATGTTGCCTCCTTTTTTGGATTCGAAATAATTCAAAAGATCCGATAGCCCCGTTTGAGTCATTCCACAACACCTTTCTAATAAGGGTCATTCTCACATTGATCTGATATGAAGGCAGAAATAAATGTGACGGCCCCAAAAAGACGTGCCTTTGTTTTGTGTGAATGTCGGATGTTTTCACTCCGGACTGCGATGATGGATTGTGTTCAACACCTTTTCAGTCATGGTTAAGAGGTATGTTCTGGTTTTAATGCTCGAATGTCGTCGGTTTTTTGTTTAAAGCTTCATTCTATTCTGGTATTTTTTTCAACTTTGTCCTTGATCAATATTACAAACTAGTCTGTAGCTCGTCCTAAGATAGTTGTTTAAGCATTAATAAAATATATTAATACGCGATTTGTTATATATATTTTCTTCAATTACGCTACAGATCAAATCGAGTCTTTGGGTTGAAATTTATATCACGTGTCCAGATAATATATTTGATATTGTTTGATAAATATTTAAAATTACTCAAAGTGCAATTTAAATAGGTACATAATTATAGTGCATTTTGACGAAAATCAGATCGATAATTTTCACTGAGGATACTATATTTTGAATATTATATAGTCGAAACTGACAAATCAGTCAATAGGTAGATACGTTGTAGAACACCAATATATAAATTTGGTCATTGTATTATTAATGAAAACTCGATAACAGCATAAATAATGTAAAAACTGTTTTCAGCTGAAATAAAGTGTATATTTTTAAAATGTAGATTTATGAAATAATTGTAATACCTAAAAGTTGCACAAAAATTCTTGTAACCCGCATTTCCTTGTGATATTGTGTACCTAATTCTTTTATACACATACAAATCCTACTTACAAGTAAATCATTCGCACTTGTGAACAAGGGTGTATAATCGTGTGAAGCGGCCATTATAAAAACTTAGGTAGACATATCACGTGAAAAGACATAAGACAAGAAATCCCATCTTTCTGCGGGTGTAAGTAAATTCAATGCTCCCCTATAAAAAAATAAATGCTCACCCTAAAAAGATACTCGTTTCACCCGCTCGCGTAATCGTATCGGATAACTTGTTCGTGTTAGTAATGCCTCGACCATTTTTTAAGTATTTCATTCAAAGGAAGTTACGATGGTATCATGCTATTGACTATTTAATGTATTGGTGTCATTCAAAGTTATAATAAGACGTTAAATATAATATATAATACAAAAAAGTATTGTAATTAATCTTAAAATTAAATTAAAGATATTTCTGATAAATAGATTGTTGAAAATTTAAAAAATAAGTATAGTAACACCTTTTCTTCGCTCTTTAAAGTATATCATGGTAGAAAATCTTTTTTACGTCTGTAACTGCGTCCATACAATGCGATAAACTGTGTCAGGTATTTGAGAGCGAGCTGGTTATGGATTTAAAATTGCGTTCTTTGATTGTAATCCATTGAATTAAATTGATTGCATGCAGAATTTTCAATAAAAAGCTATTTCAGACTTTACAAAAGTATTTAAAATTGGCAAGACCCGTCGCATATTCTATTCAGTATTCATTTGGACTATTTTATTATTATCGATATTTGAGATAAATACCATTATTTAAATTACACATATACTGACGTCGTCAAATAACGAATTATAATATTTAATTAATATTTTAAACAACATATATCTATATTGTTTGGTTTGTAATATTTAAGATATATTTGAAACAAACGTATTCACTCAAAATTATCGATATATGATATACGTATAGTTTTCATGTTGACGTTATAATTTCACAATTCTCAATAATATGACTAAAGTTTATGGCAGACATCAAACCATCTTACTTAGTCGGAGACGTTAGACGAGTAGTCATAACAGAAGGTACCCCATTACGCGCCTTTGGCCCACGGGGGGCCACAAACTTCTGCCCAGGGATTAACAATAATGGCCTCATTCAGGGGTGCTCCGCCCCCGCGCCCCTAACGGCGAATCTTTTACACGACGATGATTTGAAACGGATTAGAGCGCATACAAGTATAGAACTCATAAGTAACTTTAGCTACTATACGAGTACAGCAGTCCTAATGTACGATTACGCTCATTGACAGTACGTAATGCGTTTCTCATAGACATATAAATAATGGATTTGCACAACAGCTTTACGGTTGACTGTGTTTATTTAATAGGTTTATCTATGATATTTTTTTTGTGTGTGAAATTTTTGTATGAAACGAGTTTGTTTGAGCACTAAAAAATACAGATACACATTTAGGAAGATACTTAATCTCCGATGTAAGAAATGTGTATTCATATGAGATAATATTGAGGATTGGAAGTCAGAAACTATGCAATTATCCAGTACGAGTATTATTACCGATGTATGAGTTCATGGAATGAATTCAAAATCTCTCATACTAAATCATTCTTGTTTGAATGAAAATTCCAATTTAATGACATTCTTTGATTAATTTGGAAACTTTGACAGCCCCTTATGTTTATATTTTTAATTATGAACGGAAGTTTTCATTTACGTTATTAGAGAAAAATGATCGAATGACGCTGGCTCTTTTATTACCCGGGTAGGTACCATTCAATATTATCTCTCCCCGGAAAGTTGTATTTTTCTTTCTTGGGTTTTATTTCTCATTAAAACATGACGTCCTGGTTCCTGCGTACAAGTTTCTCTCCCGTCCTGTATAAACCCCATTGGATTGTGAGACGCGAAACAGTCTCATTGTAAGATGGACCGTGGATTATGGTTCCGCTATTAATTAGGGTAGGGATATTAAGAATTCTAATTTAGGGATTTTATTTTTCTTTTTTAATTTGATGCGGAGTTGCCTCTGCCGTGTCTGATGAGGGGTGGTTTTCTTTAAGGGTCGGTCGGGACACGGCTGTATCAGGAAGGGCACCATTTTTGAAGCGTTCATTTAGAAAAGTGAAACAGTTATGATTGATTACTTTTTTAATGTTCTTATCGGCCAACCGAACTGATGGCTCCTAGGAATAATTACCGGGCCAGGTTCCATGAGGTTGCCATTTTTATATCTGAATAAACAGGAGTTTTAATATAATTTATATTATTCATAAAATGAATTATATGTCTATTATTATTATCAGCTAATAGCTTATATACATTACAGAATTACTTACATCTATTACATAAAATAATATATATATATCAATTTATATTTAAAAAAAATATACGTTAAACAGTTATATTTTAGCAATATTTGAATATGTCCAAGAACACACAAAGGGTAGTGGTACACGAGTCCAGATATTAACATATGCACAACTTTCAACAATTTTATAAATATGGAGATTGATGGGTGAGAATGGTGAATTTATGTGTAGTGATAAAGCCAGCCGAAGACAGGTCGTAAGTCCTGTAATTACCCATACTACAGCATATTTTCCATTAAATATAATTTTAAAAAAATAGCTTCGTCTCTATGAGATATATATATTATTTGTTTAATAGAAGTGCCTTTGTAGGTAAAAATATAGTAATTGTGTGTTTTTGGATTTGTTCAAATATTAATATACGTTAAACAATTTTTTATTTTAATTTTTCACATTTCTAAAGTGTGGAATTCAACTGAGAGATTTCAACTCGTAAAAAGGTCTTTATTCGACCACACCTTCTAATACTCTAAGGACTAAAGTATTCCTTGCTTACTACCGCATTTAACACCTGAGCCATCGTACCCCAAACACACCACCATTCTCTATTTACAGCCTTAATTGCTGCGAATAAAACTTCACTCCCTTTCATAGGCCGAGTAATGGAAACTTACCACGATATTCTTCAGTTTATATAAGTTTTACAAATACGGCAAAATATTTTAATAAAAAAAAAAATTAATTATTGATAAATAACCGAGATAAATTTTCATAAAAATGGCTTATTTTAATGAAAAATTTCTTTCCAGCACTGGCCACAAGAGTTAGGTAGATTTTAGAATAAAAGTGTGTTTTTAAAAACATTTTTCTTTTTAATAAGAAGTTTATGGAGTTTTTTTTAATAGAAGTTTTAGAAATATTTTTGATTAGTCTCTATTCTGAAAGAATATGGCGGATCAGGATCGGAACATAGCTGAGACATTTATTGGGTCAATTTAAAAAAAGTTTGATCTAAATTTAAAAAAGGACAAGAGCTCTAATTTTCACAAAAATCAGTTGTATCGTATAAATATGGAACAAGGGAATTACCATGTTTACAAAATCCCAAATACAGGGTGTAACAGACCTATTCCACAATATTACGAGTCGAAAATGTTCAAGGAATATTTGAAAATTCTGTTACGGAAAATGTTATTGTTTGAAGTTTTTTACAAAATCATCTTAAGCTTGAAGTCTATGTACTTTGAAGTAAATATTTACAAAATTGTTTTACTGTCATTACTTCATATCTTTGGTTCAGGCCCTAAAACATGTAACACAAAATAGTCTAGTAATAGTCTAAACTTAAATTTTTAATATTCATTAATTATATAATTTGAAATCAACGAAATATATAAATTAATCGAAATAATCGTATAATTATGATTTTTTTGGAAAGCTTATATCTCTGACATGGTTAAGGTTAAGAACAAAACCCTTTAACGTTTTAGACTCTTAATTTAGTCAGGTATCCACTTTAAAAATATTGTAGACTAGGTATGGCACACCTGTATATTATACATACATATATATAAACTTTTCATGATAGAATACAGTTCATTTTGTGTAATTTTTTGTAAGTTGCATGATGTGACCCTCCGGAACGGGCAGTAGTACCTATTTTTTTCGAAATTTCTAATAAATCGTGGTGTGGCAGTTTTTTAAATTAAATTAATAACCGACCAAAAAAAAAATTGATTTCATAAATGTGACGGCGTTATATGTAAATGTTTGTTGTTTTAAATGCAACAAATACATTTTTACATCTGTGATGTAATAATATGTCTATTTATTAATTAAAATGTTCACAATCTTCCATCTTGAGAATATAGCGAATCGTTAAACATAGCCCCAAAGAGACCCCGGCACTTAAATAATATAAATTATGAATATTATGCACTTCGAGTCTTAATTGCGGACACAAATTTTGTTAGAAACTCCAACCGACGTCTAATAATGAAATGAATGTTTTATGTATTTGGCTTTACGAATCGGCTGTACTTCTGCAATGGGGGAAGTTCTTTTGTAAATCTCGCCAAGTTACAGTAAAATTAGCGTTTATATTTTAATTTATTTCTTGTGCACTGTAAAAGATATCTCAAAAACGAAACTCTCTTTACATATGTACTTAAAATAATATAATAATCTATGAAAAATTATTTGATTATTTGTTTTTTTATACACCCGTAATTATGAAAGTGGTTATCATATTTCTTTCGTTTCGAGATATTTAAAGGTTTGCGTTTGAATTGATTAAAACATATTTTTATATTACGCAACACGATGTTTCAAAACTTATTTAGTTTACTAGATATATAATTTATTTCTACACGCAAACGTTGCATGTAGCTTATGAGGAAATAAAAAATTTAAGGTTGAAATAATTTAATCTGTTATCAAAATAAACACTAGTGGAATACCGTTGAACGTAGTAACAATACACTAAATATAATTTTCACAATTGTTACAATTTGCATCATATTATATTAATTTAAAACATTGTAAAGTGAAATAATTGATTAACTTATTTAGTTCAATTCCTTGACTTAGACCACTTCCATAATAACGGGAACAATTGAGAAAAGGATTGTAAAAAAAAGCTTAAGTAGTTAATAAAACAAAGTTAACAATCTAAAAAATAGAGTTTTACCACAATGTTGGTTCTGCAAATTTCAAAATTATAAATTTTGTTATATTTTTATATCTAGTAGCCTATCATATGTCACAAGATAATAAGAAGTATGATATAATCAGGCTTATTGGTATCTCTTTAATCTGAGAAATTATCTTGTATTTCTTAAATAAATAATATATTTTTTAATAATAAAAAGGTTTTCACACACAAGGGTGCTTTTCTTTTTGAATACGTGATATTATTATTTTTTTCTAAGTAGTTTTTAAAAATAAATATTTAAGAGTTAACTTTTCAATATTGCTCAGCCGATCGATCATATGTAATAGATATCCGAATGGTTTAAAAGGTAAAGGGGTTACCAGACTCACTAGATCAAAATTGTAATCGAAAATAACATTATGTATAATATTGTATATTATTATAGTATGTAATCTGATATAATTCCTTATCAGCTCGATATTGACGGTAGTTGTATGGCAACTACTTAATTTCATATGAATGAGACTTTAGAGAAGTTGAAGTTAGTTAAATATTTTCCATTTTTGATTAGCAAAGATAGAGCGGTGAAACAAACTTCATCTAAAAGAGTTGTTATTATTCCCCTAAAATTTCGCGCTCACCTTTTCTACCTTCGGTATTATAACTACCCCTCCTCGCCCCCGGACTATAAAGCGCTAAATTGTGAGGGTGAAATAATTATTACCGCTGGAGATATTATTTAATACGTGTCGGGTGGTTAATGTACAGCCCACCGCCATATTGGTGCGGATCGTGAGTAATGCCAAGATAGTGAATTATTTTGTTTTACATATAATTTGACATGTAGGCTTAAGTATTATTCGTATAATAAAAATATTTTGTGTCGTGTGTTTTGATTTATTGAGAAGCATTTACATGCAAAAAGTGTAAAATGTTTGCCTCAATTTAGAAATTGGCCGGTGAGGCATGCATTATGAATATAATTCTTAATATCATTTATTATTTTATAGATTCCAAAACAATAGTCGCGGTCTCGTAGCAGGGGTTGTCATGTCACCATTTATGGGGCATAATAATAGCAATCCGCGATATTCGATTGCGTTCTGGTAATACATAATAAATAATTGATTATTTTACATTACATAAAAGATAATTTAGAGCTTTTCATTATGATGTTTATACTATAGATTTTTAATATATTTTTACCTAGATGGGTTTACTGCTTACAAGTCAGGATCAGATTAAGTAAACAGTCTTTAGTCTAGCTATACATTATAGACATCGTCATGGTCTTAATAAAATGTTAATTGATAGCTGATGATGCGTAGGCTAAATTTCGTGAAATTCATTAGATATGTTTAACGCTTGCTGTAACATTCCTGACCGTTCCGGAAGAAATTTCGTATTCATATTTAATTTAAATTGAAGAAACAATAATCTTTAAAATGTGTCAACACCGAATTAATTTACGTTTGCGGTAATATTTGAAGACGATATTGCACACTTCAATAAACACCGCAACAAAAATGTTGCGATGTGACACCACGCATCGCCAGTAAAGGGGATGGGGTGATCTTTAGAAACCGAAGAGTTCACACCGAGACAGAGACAAAGGCTCGCGCAATCAGACGAGAAAGAACTTCCTTTAATTAATCGCCAGGGCTTGGAACAAAGCGCGCCACGTGACGACGATGAGGGCACCGCCATATCTTTTCGATCAATGTCACAAGATCTTTTGTTTCTTCAAGATCTGTACTCTGTGCACTTCTGCCAGCAGAGTGTCTTGTCAGACAGTCGTAGCCACAATTGAAAAGACTTCCTTGTTATTTTTTTCTTTAAAACTATTGTTCTAAACAAATTATATTCTAGTAAAAAGTTTTCTCATATTTACATTTAATTTAAAAAAAATAAAAATATTATCCATTATGGCAACCATATGTTTTCGGTAGATGTTATAATTTTAATTACATTGAAGTTTTATTTATATGTGATTTGTTCTGGAGAAAACTCTATCATTGAAATAAAGACTATATTGAGACTCTTGATTGCTTATCTGCTAGTAAATCAATGAATACATAAGAACATGGTGTATAATTTGATGTACATAATAAATAAATAAATTCCATCAGTGTATTGTATTTTTTTAAGAAAATAAATAATTTAATTAATATATATTATTATAATAGATAACATCGAATTTATATAAATATACTGAACCTATTTTAATGCGAGTTTCATACGCGGGCAAAAATACATAAAACGATATATTTTTTTACAAGAAACATATTAATAATACAAATATCACCGTGGACTTCTTAGATAAGGAATTTTCGTTTAAAATACAAATGTCCTATAGTGTGTCCCTAATTTGGAAATATTTTAGTCCTTAAAGGGTGGAGGTTTTTCAATCTGGTATTAAATAACGGATAATCTTGTTCCGCTCTCAGTTCGCTGCTAATCCTGCAGGCTGGGGCGCGGCTGTTAATACGAAAATTCCTCAAATAAATCAATTACGGGACCCGGCGAACAGTGAGACTTTGAAATATTACCTCGATTAAAGGAACTAAATTCCAAATAGCACGGAATAATAAATAAATCTCCTCTGGTGTCGATATTCCACTCCTCGGCGGCGGAAAACGCAAAAACCGATGATTCGTTTAATTATTCCGCTCAAGTTGTAAGCCGCGATTAGCTGGGCCCGGCCTTGGCAAACTGTGCGACGCGGGTGAGGGCTATACGTCGGTCTGGTGACATGCTCGGTCAGAGCAATTCGAATATTATATAATGCAACCTCACAGAACGCCCAAAATTACTTTAGTCGTCTAGCACAACAATGAATACTGTAAGATAACAGGTATCTGTCAAGTCCGTCAACAACAGTCACTCAATTTGTTCTAATATTATCACGCACTCTGTGGGTATTAAGCAATTATTTAAATAATATAATATATGAAAATAATTTAAATATAATATTAATTCAAGTTATTCGGAAAACGAGAATGACAACACTATCGATAAATTTCGGAATCTGTCAAAAGTGTATTTATCGGATGATTTTTAAACTAGAAAATTTAAAATTACGGTCATGGTCTGTCTAAGTATAATAGTTTTGCGGGTCATAAAAACTATTACAAGAGACTTGACATTTATATTTGAACACAACTAAGGTTATCAAAGAGAGAAAAATATTTGCACGCGTAATTGGGAAATACACAGGGGAAAAGTTGTATCGGAGTGGTTACATCCCAAGTTAAAATTTCTCGCAAATATTAATATTTTTTTAATAAATCGTATATGAGATACTTTAAATACATATCATCACGTTCTTATTCTCTATAAATTTAAAAATAGTGTTTTAGAATATATGAAAGAGTTTTTTTTAAATAGGGTGCGCGCCCAAAAGTTTGAGCGACTTCCGATGTAGGCCTAAGTGTCGCAGGATAAAGGCGGGATGGATGGAATGGAGGAAGAACCCTGTGACAATTATTTATCAAAGTTCATTTCCATTATCTGCTCGATTTGTCGGTCTTGTCAGTGCGCTTAGATAGCGGAGACGGAGGAGAGATAAATCCGAAATGGATTGCTTCGGCAATATTTGTAATTCTTCTGCAACAATCGAGAGATTCTGCACCATCCGCCGTCCCTGAGTTGATACATTTGAAATTTTCTATTCATTAATATTTATTTTGGATTGTCCTACGAGGACAAATTTTAATTAGTGTTCATTATTTTTATAGATTGCTTTAATACTATTAAGTACCTAGATTAATTTTTTTTTTTTAATATGATTCTGATTTAATTTCTTCTTAAATCTGTGTACATAATTGCAATATGTTAATTGATCCTATATAAGATTACCAACATTTTGGACATTGGGCCACTTTCTGAGTATACACAGCTAAAATTACTTCTTTCTACCTATCCATTGCTCTATTTTATCATCCCCTACACAATGCGTTGTAAATTACAATTATTTAGCATGTTTGAAGCATTAATAAACTAAATATAATAATAATAACGCAACATTATTTGATTTGGATTGAAAGATATAAATATAGATTCAAATTGAACATTTTTTGTTGTCAAACTAACCGAATAATCTATTTGTTGAAAAAATATCGTATATTTGAACAACAAATCTGAAAAAAGTCTTGTGTTCCGGCGTTGACCGTCGTGATTCAGAATTTAGGCGTGAAAATGTCTGATTACTACCAGTAAACGAATTATGTCAATTTTGTAGCTATGTGTTTGTGTCGGCTAAGTCAAAGAACTACGTTATAGAAAGAATCCTCAAATCGAAAAACAAACAAAAATCTTGTCCACTCTTTAAGGTGTTACATATTTCTCAATTGGTGATTTGTTAATCATCTTTATTAATAATGTTTTTCTTTTCTTTTTTGAAACAAGGCGTTTTTCGCATTTTTGCATAATTATTTTATAGGTTTATATCGATTTTCAATATAGTTTTATTTGTGTTTCTCTTTATGCCTTCACCAATTTAAGCCTACATAATTAGTCATTACAAGAGTACATGCATTGAATCGTGTACTTAAATATAATATAACAAAACAATCTACATAACATTAACAAAACAGAAAAACAAGATAATATATAATAATTTTGTTCATAATTTAGCCTTATTTTGCTGTGATAGTGCGTAGTTAAAAGTAGGTCCATATATAATAAATATGACGAATTCCATTTGATTTTGTAATATCTTCTTATTCTAAATTTACAATAAAATATCTGACATTCAGATGTTTTACGTGTCAACTAAAAAATAATTGCATGCACCCGGTAGTCAAATGAAAACGTGAGATGGACGGTTTGTATATTTTACCGAAATAAAAAATATTTTTGAACATTGCCTCTCAGATTTAATGCTTTTTCATGATATGTAATTTGACAAAAAAACTTACTTAAAAAAAACCTACTTAATTGTAATATACTCGTAGTTATTAGTGTAAAAGCTCATGGCATCCACAAGTAATCATTTCATTTTACACATTCATATTCTTCGTGGGGTTAAAATATACAAGAAACAGATTATTTGACAATTATTTTGGTTTGATACAGTTAATTCAATTATTTTTGGGGATATATTTATGATTGATTTCTTGTATTCGATTTAGATTCTTCTCTTCCGTTTCATTTTGTATTTATTTGTTATCTAGAATTTGAATCCTCGATAAACACAAGCTGTTTGTTGCCTAGCTAGTTAAAAACTATTAGGGAGATGTCCAGGTTCGAATCCCAGTAGCAACAAAAAATTTTTTTTTAAGTCTTTCTAGTTGATTAATTTAATTTGAATTAACAAATATTATGTATATATAATTAAATTAAAGAACATATAGTTAAACCACTTTAGTATGTACATACACAAATGTCAACTAGTTTCAGTTGGATCCATTCTTCTTCAGGTCAATATAGTAAAGACTAATTATATTGTCCAGCGACGGAGATATATTTAATATTTGTGTAAGTATGTAATAATGTGGTTTAAAATGAAATATTATTTAATTTAATTATGATGTCAAGGCACAAAGTGTTTGATTTGTTTGACCAAATAAATAAATATGTAGATTAAATGAAGATGTATTCTTGTAATGTTGACGGCAAGACCATTTTTGTGCGGTTTGTCGACGACACTTCCCTGTTCAATCTATCTAAGAACGTAAAATTGATATATTATTAGATTTTTTTCATATCATTTCATGTTCTTTAATGTATGCATTAAACAAAACATTATTAACCCGACATTCATAGTCTTACTCGAAAGAATGTAACGATAAAGGTATGTATTCTAAACGAAATATACAAATATAACTTCTAATAAACGTTTCTGGGGGTTGAAATTCGGGGTAATATAATTTCTCATGAATATAAATTAAGAGGAGAACAGCTCGTCGCAGCTTCCAACTGCTTTATGAACTGTTATGTAATAATTTGCTTGAAATGAAAAGTTAGAAGCGAAGGGTTAATTAGTCGATGCCTGGTAACCGAATTCCACAATCAATTCTGCGATTCAATTGTGAAGTGAGGATAATATTTTTGCTCGAAGGTGGATACATTATATTTAAAAATCAAATGTTTTTTTTTTTAATTACACGTTGAAATAGTTAAAATATAAATATATTATTAATCTTAATCTTAATTACTTACGTTTATCAAAAAAATATACAAACTTTGTTGACCTTTCGTAGGATCGAAACACCAACCTGTGTTAGAATTAGACTGTCAAAAATTGGTATTTATCTAACTTCTACATATATGTCATATTTATTTTATCATTGTGGTTACATGTACTAGAATAGTTAATGTTTTTGGTATCTACTTTCTTTAGAATGAGGATACTTAATAACTAAGTTTTTTAACATACTTAAAATCACAATTAATTACGATTCTTATGCTGTTTTGACCACTAAGGGCTGGATGTATGATCAGTAATAACTTTTTATTAATGTCCGTGGTTAAAATCGTTTGCGGGTTGTTCGAACGTCAAATTTACTATTGTCAAGATATAAATGAGATGTCTATAGGCGTGACAAATAATCATGAAATATACTTTATGTTATGCTTTATCTATGGATTTTTTCGCCTCTGAATTCGAAATCTGTTACTTTGGTGGTGCAATTTTTTTGGATTATGTGCTAATGTATATTAAACAATAAGATCATCATCGGACGAACTCTCATCACTAAAATAGCGGGATATTAAATGTTAATTGTCGTACACTGCAACCTTCAAAGTGTCAATGTGTCAGATGACCTTTGGAACAGTTGTGAAGAGTCCGCCATATTTAACTATCGATGGTCGTTTTTACTATCGGATATCGGATAGTAAAATGAATTTACTACGGGATGTACTGTCGAGAAGTAAATATTTTTTTATCAACGATCGAACAACCCGTTTTCGCAATTTTTTTTACTTTGATAACTTTTTTTACTAAAGTAAATAGTTACTACTGATCACAACACAACCGGCCCTTAATAGTCAAATAGAACAGTCATACCATGACAGTACACTTGATAAGATACGAGTTGTGTCTGAGTACCTTAGTAAGAACCGGAGACATGGTCACTTTACTTGAGTAGACGTACGCTACTTTACTTTTCATTAATTGAATGAATATTCGTACAAGCTCACATGTTCGCTCCGCTTAAATTTTCCACGGTACTGCAATCAAAACGGGCGTAATGAATTTATGAAATGGAGTACTAAATACTCTTGAATACCATCACGTAGAAAATTGGTGTATGACTAGGGGACCCGATTGCGTTAGCTAGAACTCTCACAGGGATGGGAAATGTCACACGAAATATACAAGGAATATAATTATGTTTCCGAGAAAAAAGTCGGTTTCGTACTCGTATTCGTAACAATGTTAATTATTTTATAAAGGATAATTAATGTAAGGCTAAAGTGCGTGTGGAAGATTAAATGTGGTTTTTAAAGGTGTGTTATGTTAAGAAAGAGTCTTTGAATGGCGCTTTTTGTAAACTTTATATATGTATGCTAGTGAAAAGTTAGAAAAAAGAATACGTGAGTTAGAAGGTAGATCAAGGCAAAGGATGTCATCCACTGTCATTGCTAATAAAGGTAAATGGCAATAATCATGCCATGTTGTAAGTCACAGATATAATCGATGAATTAAGAATATTCTTGAATAGTATTCACGAAACAAAAAACGGTGTCTAAAACCTTGTTAGGTAGACAAAATTATTATTATTATTATCAGCAGTAGGAGTGACAAGTGACGAAGGACCGAAAGGTCATCATCCAGCAGTGGTAACGGCTGGTCTCATTATGCTTCTGAACAAAACTATCTTTGCGAGTTTTTGGTTTTAATATAAGTGCCTCCGGTTACAATATCGTGTTTTGGTCAGTGTCTATATTTCTGACTCGTGCATAAGTGCAGGTCTGTTGAGTATTTTTTAAAAATTATATCTCTTATTCTTAATTGTATCTCTTACATAATCTTAGTGAAAATATATATTATTTCTTCAATATTTGCAAAATTACTTTGTGTCCTCATTTTGTGTTAATAATTATAGAAAATTCTTCGTTTAAACCAATATTTATTAATTATTCTACATGTTTCGATACCTATGGTATCATCTTCGAGAAACAATGTATACTGAAATTGAATGTAATGAATGTAAATTAAAAAACACAAGCATAGATAAAAACAAAACTATAAAATGGTGAATAAGAAAGAACTAATATGAAAACAAATTTAAAGGGCGATTATTTTTTAGAAATAAGAAAAAGTATTAATATCAAGCTTAATATTATAAATAACCAAATCCTTTTTGCAAATAGTTACCTTTTAAATTTGTTTTTATATTAGTTCTTACTTATTCACCATTTTATAGTTATGTTTTTAACTATGCTTGTATTTTTAATTTCAGTATTCATTGTGCCCTGAAAATGATACCATAGGTATCAAAACACGTAGAATAATTAATAAATAGTGGTTTAAACAAAGTATTTTGTATAATTATTAATATATATTATTTTTAAATAATCTAGTCTTATCAAAATAAAAAGGAAATTAAAAGTTGAACAGTTTAAATAATACATAATATTTAAAATTTAATTTAACAACTTAATTTGTACGTACGTTATAACGCAATAGTTTGGAAGCATTTGTGAATCATTACACTTTTTACCAAAATAAATAGATATATGATTAGTATCAAGAATGACAGAAAAATAAAGGTCACCACGCACAAGGATATTATCACCCCTGTCACAAAACGGCGTCTTGATGAAATGCTGAAAGCTTTTTGGAAGACAGACAAAGGCAATCAGCGCAGACACACACGGGGGCTGACAGGGTGGGAGTGGGGGGTGGTCCAATATTGTGTTACGCTCGGTGACAAAACTCAAAGGGTCGGAAAAACCTCTGCTAAAACACATGGTAGCTTTTCAACCGTCGCGCGTCGCTTCGATTTACAAACGTTGATCGCCCCAACACACCGTTTCAACTTTCATTAGGCGCTACGGCCGTTTGCTGCTTTGTTATTCATTCTCCGCTTCACACACTTTGGGGTAAGCGTATTCAATTCATTGTCGATACTGTTCTCCTCAATGGAGGAAATGTATCTTAGAAAAAAATGTGCGTAATTAAAATGTGCTAATAAATAATATTTATGGCAGTTTCATTAATGAAGTCTTCGACCGCTTCATGAGTATTACGGGACTATGTTCATCATTAGATGTGTATTTTGTATGTTTTCTTGTTGAAAATGCATTAATTACTATCGATTTTATGACTAAGGGTACAATCTCGCGTGGGCGGTCACGCGGTGTTTGAAAACGTAAAGGATATATGCGGCGAACATCTAAATGAACTTACACACTCGGTATGATTTACATGGGTTTTAATAAATAGTCTTTGAAGTAAAAAAAAATAAGAACCAAATTTTTTCTATTAAAAATAACGAAAATTTAATTATTTTTATCAACAGGATTTTTTTTTTAAATATTGAGTGAATAAGCCTTTTACAACATCTACTAAGCTTCGTATTGTATAATTTATATGTACACAAAACAATGTTTACTTTCAGCGGGATTTCATTAGAAATTTAATCTTGATGATTTTCAAATTCAGAAAATATTAATCACCTGTGTTTATGTTGATTTCTACAAGAGAATAGTGTATGTATATTTTCTCACCTTCAAATTATACTTGGCTCGTATTTTCCTTTGTACGAAATAAAATAAGGATTTATTCAGTCATTTAGCTACCCATCCATTAGTACATTTTCCCTGTGTTGTGTTATTGTCTGTCCCTGTTTGATTTCCTGTTCACGGGGCTATAATGCTTATATTCATATGAGCTATTAAGGGGTGACCATTTTCCGACCAGTGTTGGCACCCTTCGTCTCTTTCCAATACGCAGAAAGCACAAAAAGGAATTAGACAGAGTTGACAGCACTCATATTTACAAAACACAGAATTAGATTTCAAACTGAAAGCATTTTAAAACTGTAAACGATTTTTTTTAAGTATGAGAATACATTATAATTTAACATGGCTTTTAAGCTGTATATGTGTATTATAATTCCTCGATGGTAATGTAAAAATCAATTAATTTGATAGATTTTTGATGATTGATTCGATTTAGTGTTATATAATTATTCTACAGTTTTCATTAGTCATACATAACATATTTTAAGATTACTTTTAAAATTAGCAATATTAACTTTGATATATATTTTTGATTAGTTATGACATCCTGAAGAAGAAAATGGTATTTTTCGATGTATTTAAACTCAATTCAAGTGGTTAATAATATAAAGATAATAAATAAAAAATATATTTTAATATTATTTCACGTAATCGCAAAACTAAATATTATACATACATATCTAAATTTTGTATAAAAATTATAGTCTATTAAATAAATTCCACATTAAAATTGTAATATCAACTGACATGAGATTTCAAAATTGAAAATTTTTAAACAAATTTGTTTAAATCACTTGGAAACGTACACATAAAAAAATCTATTAATAAAAAAATATACAATAGCTACCAACAGGACTCGAATTTTGTATGGTCGGTAGATTGATTAACCAATTACGCCATAGTAATACATAAATTGCAGTCTGATTTAGATCAATGTCTTATTTTTTTTTATCTGTTTTTTTTTACCAGATAATTTATTTAAAAATCATAGTGCACGGCATTAACTTACTGTAGGCAAGAAGCAATGACATGTTTGTCCAGCCCAGACAGGCGGTAGAAGGGCGAGTCTGATTTGAATGTTGCTTTTAGAAAACAATACAGAACTTTTTACAGACTGAATGAGCATTTTACCTCTGGTGAATGAACACGAAGGCGTGAACTGTAAACATAATTGAAATTGAAAAACACGTACGGTGCAGGGTGTGTTTGTTTACCGGGGCCAAGTGAAATTATTGTTGTGTTTGTGGAGGAAGCGGTCTGTTTCCTTTGTCATATTCGGGTTGAAAGGGCGTCATTATTTCTGGGTCGCTATGGTAGGAAGCTAGCTGATTGCTAGGGTTTTACATAATATATACATATATATATATATATATATATATATATATATATATATATATATAATTTCAGGGTTTTTAAAAAACTCCTTTTGCAATCAATATATTAATTCCTACAAATAAATATTAGCATTAATATTCAACAACATTAAATAAATTATTGAATTTTGATTGCAATTACAAAATGGGTAAATTCTATATGCGAATATGCACAGTAAATTTTCACAATTGTTACCGATAATAATAAAAAGACTTGGGATTATTCAATAATTAGAGTAAAATATATTATTAAATTAAGGCCATGTTTTTTAATTAGATTATTTGAATACTGGAAATGAAACAGGATGTGAGTAAACAGTAGGACATAGCTCGAAGAAAACTAATTATGTAAGAAAATTGGCGATGTCACGCAGAATTTTTCTGCATATTTTTTTTTTGGGCAGTTATGTCACATTTTATTTCCAGTATACAATTAAACAACGTATATTTAATCATTGAAGTTTTCTTAATCTTACTTTTTTGGAATTTTGTATCTATGAAGTATTCTTGCCATTTTCAAGAATTATTGAAGTTGAAGAATTGCTATGTAAATATTAAAGATTAAATTACAAAATATGTCATAAGTAAAAGTGAGTACATAAGTTTTTAAATCTTCCAACAAGAACCCATTTCCAATTTTTCACGCTTACCATCCAATCTTTTGTAAGAAAATAAAAACCGTATTTAATCTAACATATATACCAGAACATATCCATCATTATTATTGTATTTTCCATTCCAGTTCACCCTCGCTGCCTTACAAAATACACCCAGTCACTGAAATTAATTTTCCATATACTCCATAGAAGAAATAACTCCAAATATTCGTAGCAAATCACTTGGGAAATGGAAACGTGTATCGCTGACAAATTGAATAAGCTTTTATACAGAATCAAATGCAAGGTTTACCTCGGCTACGTTCGGCACTTGTCGGCTTCAGTCGGGGGTAGAGGGAGGAGTCCCTCGTATTCAATCAGGGAGGCAATTGGTTTGGTGACATTTCACTTAATTACCGCTTTCATCTATCGGTGTCCGAATTGATGCTGCCAATCCGTGATATATATATTATACGTACGCTTATACATGCAATTGAATGAACAGCTTCCTGTTAGATGAGTACATAGATATGTTATATATATATATATATGATCAGATATGTCTTGTCAACGTAATTGAATGCAAAGCAATTATCCTTCATGAAGATAGTAAATTGAAAGACGTACTTAGGCTTATTAGCAATTCATACTGAAACCAACATTTATGACTTGTATAATATGATTGTTTCTTACTTATTAAAATACTATAGATACTCGTGTTTTCAAAATTTTTGAAAACTATTTAAATTATTAATAAAACTGATACATATACTTGCACACACGAAAACATGTCGTTCCTGACTTGGCGCGACTTTTAGCTATTATATAATAATTTATCTTAAGATATTTTATAAAGTGAATCTCAAGGATGATCTGATTTATCTGAAAAAGCCTCATCTTCAAATTCTGTTGTCTGTTGAATGAAACGATAATTTTTTAAAGCGCGACAAAATTAAAATTTTGTGTTTTATTTTCAATACCTGTTGTAAAAATACTTAGCAATTATTTGAACAGCAGGGGCGTGCACTCTATACAATCAAAAAAGCTGTGCATAACTATAATCTTTGCAAAATAAATATTTATTTGAAATATTATGTATTGAGTATGTAACTCTATGCAAAAATAAATCAGTTCTCATGTTAAAGTGTTAAATAAAACCGTTTAACTAGCGAAATAATTGAAATTTGACTAATAAAGCTGCGCATGCGTTTTGTCGCAAAATCTATCCCAGACGTATACGAACTAAACGCAAGTTTCGCACCTCGCGGTGGTCTGAAAACACGTCTTCGTTTTAATAGACGTGTAGCAAAACGCCACAAGTGTGTCTTTGAAGTGGAGTTGACTGTATGCTTTCCAATATACTTTAAATGTGATATTATTTTATATTATAAAATGCTTTAGCTCCTTTAGTTAATAATTTGAAAAAATTCCCAAGATTAATTTATGATAATACTTACGCACACTGGTATACTTACATAGAAACGTGGTTCTGAATCACAGATGAATATAACCTTTAATGATAATACATATCACTTTTACATCATCGATATTTGCAGCATAACTTAAGTCCACGCCTAGTGCACGCCGCTGTTGTTTACGCACTACCTACTACAGATACACTATTTTATGAGTCAAAGTAAATGTATGCTTCCTTCCAATATTTTAATCTATTATTATTCTTCTATGAATTACTTACTGTAATTGCAAATTTGCAAAATAAAATCTAATAAACTGAAATCATTATTTTCGTGTGCAGCATACTAATAATCACATGGACAGGCTGTTCCCCGAGTTACATAACCCCGGAATAGTTGACATTGTACACTACCGACATTAATTGAATCATTTTGGCGGCCTTCTGTTTATTGATCGTATCCAGTTTGATGCTTTGTCCCCTTTAGTGACTGCGCCTCAATAACCTATAACCTAAACCTACCGCACTTGTACTGCACATATGCATAAGACTGCATGCACTCCCGTACAATTTGGGGTGGCTGTGTACATTTTAACACAGCATTATCACTCGGTACTGACGTGCAATTTGCATTAGTATGCGCTTCGTATGTTTGGTTTAAACGCAGTCAGGGACCACAAACGCATTCCTTCAGCCAATATCGCTAATTGTTGTGCGGTTGTCATTAGTTAGAGCAATTAGTGCAACGTGTGAGGGCTATGCAGAATGCCTCCACTAGAATCTGGTTGTCGGAGATTTGTTTTTGTTTACGTATATTTTCCCATTATCTACGATTCAAGCAAATATCTAGTACGAGCTATTTTATCAAATGCAGTATAAATAAATGTCCAACTTTGTGACTAACTCTTTCTTCGTAAAAAACCTTTTTATGGCAAACTTTAAAGAAAATAAACATTTTACTAATATTTATCGGTGTGAAATGTCAATTTCCTTTGAAATACGAAATAAATGTTTTTTTATAAAATAAAATATTTTGGTTATTAAGGAGAACACATTCTTTTTGTGAAGTTGTAATTATTCAGAATATAGATCTGTGATGTTTTTAATACAAATTAAATGTATATACATATAAAATCAATTTCAGGTAGCAATAACAATATTTATCGATAAAATTGATTCATGTATTTAATTTGTATTAAAAATATTTTAGCACTCTAAAAATGTAAGTTTATATTTTATCACTGCAATCAATCTCAAGTTCAAGAGGTTCAAAATATGGACAGTAAAATTGATACGATAATTCACAAATATGACCATCAAGAAATTCAAACACGTAACGTATAAAATGCACAACTTTCTAGGTCACGCGAGCCCCTTATCAATAGGATTCTAAAAGGTAAGACAATGCCTTAGGACGGTCCAACCCCTAGTACGTAATATTTAGTCATACCTCTACGGCGGGAATTAAAAGTTCTAACAGATATTTAGATAAAGTTTAATCTTTTGAAATCATCAGATTAAAAAAGAGAACTAAAAATTGAAAAAAAATTTAACGAAATACTCGAACAGAGTCTAAGAATACGAGTGAATATGAAATACACCTCTTCCTACGACGTGATTCTAATCGGGCTACTGAATGAGTATAGTGTAGTTAGTGGTTACAGCGCGTGCGGCCTGTGGTTTGTGGTTAGAGAATGATCGGGTATAAAATATCACGTCACGTGCTTCTTAAATTATGTTTTCTAAAAACAATTCAAACAACAAACAAGTTTTCTTCAAGAACAACGAAATATTATTTTTGTTTGTTTTTCTACGATTGAATGGGGCTTAAAAATCTGTTAATTATCAATGTATGTACGAATAAAGAAATCTACTAGAAGTTATTTCTATTGAAAAATATGAAATGAAAAAAAAAACCACAATGATTGATGTAGCTACTTCTTCCAATACAAAATAATTAAACGAAAATACTGTCTTCTTCGATTTCATATAGTTTATTTAAATAAACAAAAAGTCACTGAAAATCGTTACATCCTAATTTAAAGATTTTAAAATCACTTATATTTTCTTTTGTTAAAGAAATTCGTCTCAGTAGTACGTAATTTGTTCTGGAACATTTTTTATGTTCGTCTAATTACGCTTCCAAACAAGGCATCACGTTGCTTTTTAAATACGTTTTACCTGAAGTTTAATCGAAACAGGTTTGGTTTTATTGAATAGAGAAAAAATTATCGTTTTACATTACAATAGACAAGTAGTGTCGAGGTATAATATGTATTTCTTGAATTTTTGTATACTTTAATGGAAGTTTGACTGAAATAGTTGATTAATATTTTTATTTATTTAATTATTATCGTAGTGCATACATAAACACTCCTATATATGCTCTAAAATAAACAAGCTTAAAGTATTTTCTTTTACTTAAACATATCTTTTACTGGTCAGTTTTACTTTAAATATATTCAATTACTCCTCTTTTCTATTGTTTTCTGGCATTTCATTAATCATGGCTGTATACATCATCGATTTCTGAGATTTGGCCTTCTTCCTGAATGGCAGTCTCAGTCTATCTCTTCCTCTTGTACGATAGTCGATATATATCGTATTAATATAATATTTAATAAAACGACCTATTGGTTTTACTTAAGTATTTAGAAGAAAATAAGAGTTTATGAACATATGATATATACGCATATGTTATAAACCGTAAATAATAAATAAGTCACGAAATAAACAAATAATAAATAAGTCACGAAATAATTGTTAAGGGAAAAATTAAAGGTATTCAGATGCATCCATGCTGTGAAATGTTTCGTATTATTTACTCAAACCTCAAAACGATATATCACTTATTAACTGCATTTAGTTAAATACGAATGCAGTTTGTGCAATGGCCGGTTGGTGCAGTAATCACTGCAACATGTTGCATCTATGCAAGTGCACCATTAAAAGGGGAGTTTTCGACAATAATAACCTTATTGAGCATAATATATTGTGCACAACGTTGAAAAACGGCCCACTGGTGTGTTGTTTGCTGTATATTATGTCTTGACACTGTTTGTCGGGTTATTTTCAGCGATGCGTGTGCTGCGGAAATATTTATAGGGAAAAGTATGTTTTAGAGGATGAATCAATGACTTACGACAATTCTTTGTCGATAATATTAACGATACTATTAAAATCTCTTCTTAAACTTCACATTTAGAGAAAAATAAAATAAAAAAATATTTCTCAGTGCATGTATACAAATATCATATTTACCTACGGACATACGAGTATCACCCACCGGATCTATACTTTTTTACTTTTTTTCAATTACACGCTCGTTGATAGATTCAAAAATTCACTTAACGTACGTGAAATTTATTTGTTAAAACAATTTTATATTTTAGCATTTTAATAAAACACAACTAAATATCTACAACTACAACATGTTATTTTTTTCCGTCAAAATTTAGAGTTATATCACAAGTGCGTAGGGACACTGGAATGCATATTGATTACAATTTGGAATGTTGGAATTATTAATGGTCCGTGTTCACGGATGAGATTTACGGAGATTCGAATCGAATATGTAAAGAAAAGTACAGAGTTTCATATATTTACCGATTCTCAGAGATCAAAATCTCATTGAGAGAATATCGTGGTCCATCATGATTGTAAATAATATTTTTTCTAAATAGCTATTATAAGTAGTGTACAAATTTCATTGAATGATCTTGTGTACCTACAAGTCAAATAAAAAATTTAAAATAAATATTTTGCAACGTTGGTAAATGATTTTTTTACATTGGTATAATTAATTAATAATTAAAAGAGTAGTGAAAAATTCGAAGAATCGCGGTCTTAAATTAAATGTATAAACATAGAAAAATGTATTGATATTAATTTATTTTATAAGAAAAGTGCACGTGAAAATAAAATAATTATTTTCTAATTAATCAGTTGTTATTTTATCAACCAACTAACTACTCAAGTAAACATGGAGTCACTATTTACTCGCTTCGAGTCGTTTTTCAAATAGACTCCTTGTGTTCCGCATTTTATCTGTTTATTTTATTTACTACTTCTTTCGTCTACCGTTAACACAATCTACACAGAAACCGGTATCACCAGTGGCGTGGATAAATAGAGCTATACAAAATTTTATCTTGTGTAAATAAATTTATGTTCTACAATTATTTTATTAAATTATAAAGTTGGCATTACTCTCAAATTTATAATAAAAATTTCTAAATAAAAAAATTATGTTTGACTGACTGATTTTGACTTTTCTGATAATACTTTGTTTCTGATTCCTAACACTGCATAGATTAATTGAAAATGACAATGCGAAATGTTTCAATAGAAACTTTGTAGTAATTGATTATAAATAATCACAATAAAACATTTTATTTTATTTTTCCATATACGTGTACATTGCTATTATAACACATAATAATAATTCTACACTTTATATACCATATCCAGACGTAACTTTTATTTTAAAATATTATGGAAATAAAATATTATTTTTCTAAGGAGCACTTTTTAAAAAAAAACGTAATACAATGGAAAGGTACTCGTAAGATGAAGACCTTTCTTTGTCAACAAAAAATGGTTACATGTATCGGAAATATGTCATATCACCCTGCATAAAATATGTTTAACGGCTGGTTTGTGGTCTTTTTTCAATTTTGTAGAAAAATAAAACGATGTACATTTTATTGATTTGTACTTTGTGTCGTATTTCATACATGTCATTTCACCCCTTATATACACTAGCAAAAGTAATCTTCTTGATATCATATAAAATATTAGATATGTTTCACGCGATTCCTTATATGACACAAATTTGCCCAGAATGCCAGCCATCAAACATATTCTACGTTAAAATATGAACATATTTCAGAATAACAAATACCCAACGAAATTACGCCCCACTGCTTGGAACGATACTAAAGCCAACATTGACACGGCATAAATTAATTCGAAGATAAGGAAGAATTTTTACGTAACACAAAGGAGAATACAGTTTGTTATAAACCTAAAGAAATGAATTGTTTTTTATTTACTCTACAAATACTCTCGTTTGCTCTTTCAGAAGCGCTCAAACATCGCAGGATGTTTGCTGGAAATCCTCATTTATGTAGTCGTATTTTACAGGCCTTTCGTATAAGGGCACCTTTGTTGAATGGGTCGGTTGAAGGGCGCCGGATGGGAATATGCTTCTTCCTCTTGTGTTTGGAGTCAAACAAAACAATTTAATCAGCCGCTCAAGATAATACACCGCTTTAGGTGCTTCTTGTAGTCTTTCTTTTCTTCGTGTTATTAATATTGCCTGCTTGTTCGTTTGACTGTACATTTTTGCCATAAGTTCAGGAATTTTATTGTTTTAAATTATTGTAAAATATTATTTTGTTCACCTTTATAATGCCATTACACCTTAACATTTTTTTAACTGCTAATATGTATTTGTCGTCACATTTTGCAGTTTTATCCGTTATCACTTATAGCGGTTGTCAATATGTAGCGGTATAAGTGATTATCGGAAAGATCGATGAGTGGATGCCAGGGGCTTATATCTTCCACATCTCATGTTGTCTACTATGTTCAGATGCCGAAGATATCACGGAGTGTGTGTGTGTGTGTGTAGATGTGACTGTGGCTAGAGCATGTGAAACAAATAATAAATAACTTACAGTTGATGTCGTTTATAAACGATAGATACACAAGTCATTTAATCAAGATAGTTGTACAATTACAGGTAAATATACACAGTATAGACGTGAAGTGTTTGCTGGCTGGTAGTCTGGTCAGGAAGTCGGACGCGAGAAAAATAATGTTAAAAGATCAGTTTGCTGGGCGGCTTCTCGCGTATATTATTGATTGCCACCCACCATTTAACTGTAAGGCGCGTTAGTAGTAAAATAATTTATTTTTATTAAAAAAATATTTTCGTAACGTTAACGTCTATTTACTAATTGTGTTATTCTTCCATATAACAAGGAAGTTACATAATTAATCAACAAATGTGCGCTGTCAATACACCATTTCAACGTATCTGTGTTTAGTTCAAGAATTGTTTTAGTTATTATAGCGCAGTGTCACATTTGTAGTCGCATTTCGGTTTTTAAGTATAGACTACTGATTAAAAATAAATAAAATAAAATGCAGGAACATCCACAACATTCCTAAAACACCCCATACTGTAGATTTGTAGAAAATTAGGACTAGCTACCACTATTGCAAAATCGGTGGTATATTCAAATGCCTACATGGCTATATATGTATGTATATATAATATGATTGTGTTTAGTTTATTATTTGATTCGCTATAAAATCTTTCTCGATGTGCTCATGTCCGAGCATCGCGACTCTATGATCTGCTTCTATCGCGCGAAATGCTTTCCATCACACTTGCCTATCTTTTATCAAGTACGACATATAGCTAGATCAGTCTCAGTTACTCAGTCTATCAATTTCGTTGAAGATTGACCTCTTGCTCTTCGTTCTTCTAAGTTTCTGGCAATCATTATATATATTTAGCAAATAAACTCTAAGTACGCAATAATAATTTTCTTGCGTGTCGGGGAGATTCTTCCACAGCAGAAGACGCCACAACTGAAAGGTGTTGAGCCTGTTTCTTTCCATTCTTCTCAGTGCTCATGTTTCAACTCCAAAATTACGGAGGAGAGCCGGCTTTTTATTTTTGAGGTTGTTTAAATTTTGATCAGCTGCAGCGTACTTTGCATATTCCATTTCTTGAGATGAGCGCCTTTAAGTAACTAAAATCACTAACTTCTTCAAAGTTACCAAAAATATTAGTTTTCTACCTTTGATCACTCTGAGTAACTTTGCATTGTTTCTGTTTTTTTCAAGATACCGTACCGAACTCTCTTCCTCAATATTGTGGATAAGTGTTATGTAATGGATACAAAGCATATACGTGTAGAAGCTACGCTTTTATCTAGTAAACTGCATCGTACAATCTTGTCAAATCGAGCAAAATTTCTATTAACTAAGGCACTGCCTACTGATTCAACAAAATTTTATTTAGATAATAATAATAAAAAAACATAATTCACATATGCTCTCGCCTGGAACATAAATATATACGTATCGTACGTATGTACGTTATTCGTTCATTAAATATTTCCATGGGAATATGACCACTACTCGTAAACAAATGTTTTAATTGCTTCATAGTTTACATTGGAGTTTCGGGTGTTCTTTTCGGCTGCCCAATGTATTCGTCTCGAACGCAAAGCACCCAGTGAGAACGTTTCACTAGTCTGTATCAATGTTTACTGAAATTAAAAACGCAACATGAAATATTTCTTAATGTCACGGTGAGAAATTACATATTTAACATTATTACTTACGAACGTGTCACGGTGAATTGTTTTAATAATATTTTGTTTGATTTATTTGAACGCCCCTGCCGTCGTATGCGAAGCGATCCTAACAATTGATCAAACCGCGGAGTAATTATGAATGATTGTAAAATATGATCGGTGTGTCTGCTCAGGTTCTTCATATTTATTTATATATTATGATTTCCCGCGTATGTTTTCCTTCTGGAATGATCCAAATGCTGGCCCGAGATGTGGCGAGTGTCAGTTAACGCGTTAATATTTAACCGGTTTATGAAATATTATAATAACACGCCATATCGGATACATTTATTTATAGTTTACCAGAATTCACTTCCAGATGTCGAGATGTTATTTTTCTATTGAGTAACACCCGGAGATGCAGAAGGAGCGGCTTCCGTCAGGAGCTGTTATCGTATCAACGGATTATGTTAACTACACTATTATTTATATCTCCCAGAACACATGAAAAATATTACAACTTAATATATTTGATGATTTCTGAATATTAAACAAAGTCGAACATTAAGTGTTCGTGGCTTTTGGGCTATGTGATTTTAAAATATGATTTATGTGTTATTCTGCGGAAAATAGAACTAATAATAATCGATTTTGTATCTTTTGAGATGAAGCCATGTGTTTATTATTAAATGCGTAAAAATCAGAATCTAACTATTATTAAATATGTGATATATCTCTACCGTACCACAATGTTTTTATTTAGCATTCCTTTTATTATTTGGGTATTAAAAGCTCACTCACTTGCCTTATCGATCTAGTATGTCGTCAATGACATTCACAGCAGTGAAAGTATTTTACGTTAAGAAATAAACCTCGCAAAGGGGAGCTCTGAATGCCCTTTCATTCAATTTATTTAAGGTCATTTAAAGAATCAACAAACCCCCCGGGTAAATGTGCCCGCGCGCGAGATACAATTCTAGGTGGATATTTAATGAAAAATCTGGTCTCCAGCCGCACCGCTGTTAATGGAGTGATCAACTTGACAGAGTAACAATGCTGAATCATTCACTCAATTTCTGTTCATCATTTACATACCTATATAAACGTTGGAATTACATTATTTTGATTGCTTCCTTAGAAACAGAAAAAAATATCATTCGGAACTCAATTTATTTGTGTCGCGTTTAAAAGGATTGTTTTTATCACAAACGAAAATATCAAGCAACGTCTACGTTACAGTTTTATAGATATTTTATATATAAGATGTATATATCGATGATTGTTCAATTTTATGCTAGAATTAATAAGATCAGAAAATTGTCAGAATGAGAATCTGAAAGGAGGTTTTTTCTCGATGCAGGCAGCACGTGCAGTGAATCTATCTAAAGGCGCCACTTAAATATAGTCTAGATATTGACAAATAATTCAAGTTTATCAAACAACTTGTAAAAAAGGACTGACTATTAGAATCCAAACGATATAAAATGTACAAGAAGAACTTCACCGTTCCATAATACGTCTGCATTTTTGAATGACAACACCCGAAATGAACGTTAGTCCTTTGTTTGAATCCCAGTACACCTCGTCTGGGTTTTGTTTTTTATTTTTTTTATTTTTTACACCTGTTTTTTTGGGCGGGAACAAAAAATAAATGAACGAAGCAACTAATTGTTTCTGCGTTCCTAATCGTGACCGTGTTATTTGAATTCTAATTCACGACTCGAAGAAATAAGATTAGTTTTTTAAATTAACAATGGAATCGAATAATTTTATTTAGAATTTCATAGTTGATATGTTTCATTTCAGTAAACTATTTTAAATAAATAAATATAATAATATAATTTAATAACATTTAATAAGTTTGGAAGCATTTGTAAAAATTGAACTGATTTGAAAATAAGGAAGTACATTTTCGTATATACCAGACATTCTTTACGTGTTTGAAAGGATTACCCCTGGAATCTAATATGCTCTGCAAAACTATGATGAGAAGCAGATTTTGATTTATTGGTACCATCTAGTGCGGTCACCTTAGACTATCTCGATGACAGCTCCTATCGGTTGGGAGGTTTAGGGTTAAATGGTGGGGATTTTAATATCAGAAAAGACCAATTGCTTCCGTCACAATTACCAATCAATTTTATTTAAATGTTTCTATAATAATTGTACAAAATAATACATAAAACATATCACTAGAAATTTGTAGGACTAAAAATAACATAATTCATTACATTTTATTACTTTTCCTAGATAATGAATATCTGTAATAATTCTTCTTCTTCGTCTTCGTAACTTAATATTTTACACAGAATAAAAATAAATCGCCTTTAGGGCTGTTTATTCTCCCTATCTAACTATCTGGCCGACGTCGGATTCCATTGCAGGGTCATCAGGCTGATGATCAGCGACATCAGCCCATCGGCCAGAAAAATCAGATATACATGGCAAAAAGGCCAAGAAAACTTACATATATAACTCTGAATGGCCGTGCAATTATAAAATTTACCACAAATTATAAACTATATAAAAATACCACTCAGAAAAATAACATAAGCATGGTAAATAGTCACGGCCAAATTTACGTAAGTAGAAAAAAAACTTAGATATTAACAAATAAGTTTTAATTTTTGTCTTCGCTATATATGCTGTTTATATCGAAGTATTTACATCTTCATTTAATTAATTTCTATTAATGTAATATTTTGTTATCTTATAATGTTAAAATTACGAAACATCTTTTTGCATTATGGTCAATTTTATTTTTATATATTATACATCATTTTTAATTTTATTATAACCTTTCACCTTATTTTAAAGTTATATATATAGTTTAACATCACACTAAATTAAGTATGTATTCACTTTTATAGAGGATTATTTAGTAAGAAATGAGATGCATAAAATTTAATTATTGCAATAGTTCAAACAATATTATTATCGTTTCAAACAAAAAATTTGAATCCATTTAGCAAAAATTTATTCGTCAAATATTAAAACATATTAAGAATTTCGACAACCCTAATTCAGTGCGTGTTTTGGGAAGGAGGTTAGGCCTCCCGTACAGGCTGACCACCCTCGTCCCTCAGCACGCCAGTCGCCGGACAATCGCCGGCGTAGGGCCGCCACAAAGGAATTAATCAACACATCATAATTGCGTTTCATTTGCCAAGAGTGACCATCAAAATGCGCGAATATTCATATATATGGGTATGTTTATAAATTTTGAGAATGGTTGAATGTATGTACGAAGTAAAAAAGTTAAAATTTAGATAAATTAAGTTAAAAAAGTTATTTCGAGCCACAAAAGAATTCGGGAACAGTATAACATAATTTGAAAGTGAATAATCTGTGGTATTCATATTATTTGTCATCAAGTATAAGTTTGATTTTTTAATAAATTCTTTTTGTAAATATAAATTAAATATATTAATTATAAAGATATACATACAAAATCAATTTTATCGAAAAATATTGTTGTTGCGCCACCGGGATTCGAACCTGGATTTTTTTTAAAACCGGGGAAAGTGCATTATCCAACTATGCTACAGCGATTATATAGTTGGATAATGCATCTTCGATAAAATATATCAATATTTTTCGATAAAATTGATTTCATATGTATATCTTTCTAATTAATATATTTAATTCTTATTTAAAAAATATCACAGACCTATATTTAATATATAAACATTTATAAACGAATACGTATGTGTAAATTACTATATTTGAATCAAACGTAGGTAGCAACTGGACAGAGTGTGTGATGTAGAAATCCAATACACAACACAACCTGTCAACGTCAGACCAACAACTGACAGATCAATTGTAAATCGGTTCGAATTTTACAACGCGTTTCGAATACTGTTCCAAATTTGAATGGACTGCCAAATTTGTTTTGCTTTTGTTTGGCAGGTAAAATGATTGAAAGTTGCGTATGCTGTTCTTTGTTATTTTGTGACTAGAAATAACCGGAAAAAAGTAAATATCTAATAGGATTTTTTTTTCCAAAAAAATGAATTAGAAATAAAAAAACTTATCTACAGTACGTGATTTAAATGTGAAGATGTATGAATGTAGAAATAAAATTTTGTACGTACATTTGTTCTAAATGCAAATGTTCGGATAATTTTATATTTATAAATAATGTGTAATTTGAAGAATACACATGTCTTGAAATTAATATGAATAGATTAATAATTATAAATATTTCTTATAAATTAGACAAAAATGTAAATACAATATATCCGCCAACACTAAAACGGTAAGAATTCGTAGGTAATATACACAGTAAAATATATATTTAGAATATTTATTTAGAATATTGAATATATAGAAATATATATTTAGAATATTGGATTTAGAATATTTCGTGAACAGTTTCTTGTCTTGAATCCTCTTACTCCCATTCACTATAATATCATGATTAACTTTAGTTGGATATTTTGATGAATAAATATATTTATTGTGAAGTTACAATTTCAGAACATAGTTCAGTGGTATTTTTAATATAAATTAAATTAATCAACTAGACTAGAAAGATATACAGAACAAATCGAATTTTTTTTTGATTGCTACAGGGGTCAATTTCGCTATATCAAGATATTACGTCTTTTTATATATTTTTAGAAAGGTCCAGGTTCGAATCCCTGTAGAAAACATTTTTTTTTCAATAAATATATTTTTTTTGTATTTCTTTCTAGTTGATTAATTTAATTTATATTAATGATATTTTGATAATACTTAAATAAAATATATGTATTATGGTAACACCGGAAAAGGAGTCCCATTTTTTAATAAAAACTGGGCACGGAATAGATACATTAAAACTAATTAATCTTCATTTTCTTATGCCATATTCGTATGCCATGTTAGATATCTCCAAATACGGCGAACATCCAACGATCAACGCAAACAGAATAGCTCTCTCAGACTCCCGATTCTGATTTAGTCGATTGGATGTTTCTCAGCCAAAATAACTACCAACTTTTAACTCTTACCAACTCCCGTATGTTCTTCGATCTTTCCTTTATTATATCATGTAAAAGTTGGCAGTTATTATTTTACACATATATCAATTATACATATCTATATTTACAATACAATACATGTAGGTAGCTTTATAATAATGCAATGACAGAACAGTCGATGCACACATTATTGACTGCAGCGTTATCGTGCTTTTACGCGCTCCAGGAGCACGCGCCAGACACGTGACCTAGGGCCGCACCAAAAGGTTAACGTCGTCTAGGCGTTTTATGCTCCAACAGTATTAAAGCATTTGATTAGAAT
The DNA here is from genome assembly GCA_022840565.1 of Eubasilissa regina. Classification (NCBI taxonomy): domain Eukaryota; kingdom Metazoa; phylum Arthropoda; class Insecta; order Trichoptera; family Phryganeidae; genus Eubasilissa; species Eubasilissa regina. The sequence goes on along the minus strand of JAINEB010000008.1, from coordinate 6,291,584 downwards.
TACATATCCTTTTTTTTTAATGAAACCGTTTCTTGAACAACATTTAAGAGATTCTGACACAGAATCCAACAATCTCACTAATTTACAATAAGAATAACAACGAACGGTATATTAGAAGTTGAAAAAAATCCAAAAATATTTCATTGTAATTTTTATGAAAATCTACAACATAATATGTCATTTAACTGGTGTATAAATAAATATACGTGCACATGTTTAAATATTTATTATTATTCAAAGTAGATATATAAAGAAATAGAATATTATAAAAATATTAATTAACCCGTTTAATTTTCTCCAGACGTGCAAGTGGCAGTTGGGAAATTCCCTCCAGCAGTTATAAGTACGAGTATACTCGCAGGTATAATTTAAGAGTTTGCAACTTGAGCAGAAGTACATTGAATAAATCATCAAAGACACAACATTCTATTTTCCTTGCCGAAGTCACCCTTCCTTTCTTGTGACGTCTGTTGGTAACAAAATAATAATAAGTATTACTCGGGTTTCAAATCCACCCCGTCTCCCGCCCCAGATCTTTCCTCCCTTATTCGGCTTCATCTGACGTCGCTCACAACAAGGAAATTCATAACTTTCGCAAAAGGAAATATTAAGTAATTTAATTCCGACGGAGATCTGATAATTCCCAAACAACGGTACCGGAACAGCCATTACAATCGGAAGCGAATTCATATTTGGGAAGGGTTGGACGATTGGACTGTTCGGTTTTGATCCCGGATACCCCTTTGAAGAAATGCCTTTTGAGGGCATCTTCGATATCTCGTATATTCATCAGATAAACTCGGGTTATAATTAAGTATTGAAATTAAGAAACGAAGGGCGCTAATCACCTGGAAGTGTCCCTCTCGGCTAAAGGGGAGGCGCCCGAAACCCGACCCGAGTTCTAATTTAATAACGCTTCGGTTTCTTGCCTACATTTGCAGTTGAGTTGTTTGTTAAAAGAGCATTTATTACACACTGCTACTGTTCATATAATAACATCAGTGATCTGTAATAATTATGGGCTTGCAGCCTCAAGCGGTCAGTTACATTTAATTAATTATTATTTATAACGATTAATCTACTTATACCGTTAGTATAAAATAAGTATTTACTTTCTTAAAAATGCATACAAAGGCCAGTATGTTTCAGTTGCTCATTCTACTCTGCGTACATAATATAATGGACAACAAATGACATATTGTTTCGCGCTCAATTTTATACTGTCATTTACACGAGTCTCATACTTGTACACGTTCCATAAAACTGTTCGGTAAGGTGTTCGAAACTTGAATAAAGTGCCCAGTCATTTGAAGTCTATTCTGTTTTTTATGGAGATTGCCCAACTGATGAATACTTATTAGTCAGAATTATTATACAGTCAGATCTGTGAGTCTCAACGGAAATTTTTCACCCACGACTAAGCACACTAAGTTTATATATATATATATATATATATATATTATTATATATAATTATTTAAGGCATTTATTTACCCGTAAGTAGTTTCAATAACACTTTATTTCTATGAAAGGGGAAATGTTAATTATTTTTCTTCCTTAAAACAAACCGCTAACAATCTAACAACGGAAACATATTTTTACAGCTCAATTAATTTTTCATTTTTTTCTATCTTTCTCTTCAATATTTTTTCGCAAAAGAAAAACTTTGATCATTATATTGCTACAAGGAGAACAAGGCCGACAAGAAGATGTTGGGTACCTACGTGAACAAAGTCCCGATACACAACAAACAGCACACCTTGTCCAAAGTTAATTGCCTAACTTTCCGCTACATCCACTCCCCGAGACGGGGCGGCAGAAGTTTTTTATAGAAATTCTATGCAAAATTATTGCTAATAATAAAGTAAAATAGGTTGATCTTTCTAGTTCGGCAGCGGCCGCCGTGGCGCCCCGATCTTTAATAAAGCAAAAATATCCAAATAAAGCAGCGTGTGCTTTAGGAGTTGGAATAAATTTCGCATCAAAGTAGATACAACAAATAGCACTGAGACATTATATGTCGAGACAAAAAATAATTATGTCATTAAAAAAACTCTTTACGCGGGAAAATAATTATTCTTATCAAATTACTTCTTCTTCTTCTTTTAAATTGGCAACCCACCCTTCAAGAGTGATTTGTGACATTAATCAAGTTAAAACTTTATTTTTTAGAAAAAAGTAAAATAATATTATATTACAAGTTAATGCCACTGTCGTTCAAAAAATTGTTATTATATAGATTAAATGTGGCGAGTTAATGGAAAGAAGATGACACAAGATAACCGGGAGTTGAAAATTACCATTGACGAGATTACTATAAAAAAACCTGTGATCCGCAATGGACAGGCAAAAAAGATATGGTCAAAGGTTTTCTCCTTAGCACCACACTCACACATTGGGGAATATATTAAGCTCAATCTGAATAAATGTGAGGCTACCTGGCAATGTTCAATTCTCATTCTAGAGATATTTGATATTGTTCTTTTGGAGACTTTCTTTTTGGAGAACCAGGGGGTGCGGGGAATTGATCTTTGAATTATTTTAAGCTGATTACCCCTATGATTATTTGGATCCATCCATTGTGCAGTCCAGATAGAATTCGTACATTTTTTTAACATATTAAGTCTGTCATATATCGGGATATGGAATTGATGGGGAAAATTCCGGAAAAAGTAGCTTCCTTGGCCAGTTTATCATTTCCACGAATTCCCTTATGTGCAGGAATCTAAATGAATGACACCTGTTTATTGTCGCTTTTGTAAATTATTGTAAATTAAATATACATATTCTGATGAAACAGATTATCTCGTTGTGTAGCTAAACTTTCATATTAGTAGAGAGAGATTCAAGAGCTGCTTGCGAGTCGGAGAATATAACAGCCTTATTGACGTTCTGGAGTACGCGCGCAAATAGTCAAAGCGTACTTATTATATAACTATATGAAGACATCTCTCTCTGGGTTGACCGGTGGTTAAAATTGAAAAACTCTAGCCAAATCGCTTGTTGCTAAATTTTTGTAATAAAATCAAACATTCATATACCAGATTTTGGTGTTTCCAGAACCAAATCATTCAAATAGTTCATAATATTCAAAATCACAGTTTCTGGAAAAAATATAATTCACCCGCCATTCTTTTGAAATTCTTTTCAGTGCCTTAAAATAGATTAAATGGTATTGTTAACATGGTCGGGAATAATAACCAAAAATATATTTAGTATTTGCGCGGGATTTGAGTATACAAAAATTATTTTATCGGTTGATAATGTTTTTGACGGACAAACACTCGGGAACTACTCTGAGGCTGGTTGACTATATCCTAACTTCCTTTGATTATACTATTATTATGTAATACTTAAAATACTTTATTTGAGCTGAAAAAAATTGTAAATTATGGATAAATTGAACAAAAAAAAAATCTGCATTATGCGGTATAGGGGTTTATTTTTTCTTCTCTTTCCCCATTTTTTTTTCAGTGTTTATTTATATATTTTTTTATGTTGCTTTATATAATCATGGAAAATTATTGAATTAAGTTTCGATGTAAAAAATGACATGCTTTATTTTCGCTATACAGACCTAGTCCACAATACTTTATGGATGGATACTTGACTAAATTACTAGTCGAAAATCTTCAAGGGATATGTGCCTAATTCAAACCACGTCAGAGATATAAGCATTTAAAAAAAAAACGTAATAATGCGATTATTTCGATTAATTGAATTATTTTATTGATTCAAAATTATATATATATACAAAAAAATGAAGGTCATAGAATTTCGAGCGAATTTGTTAAATGATTTAGATTTAAATATATAGATTAATAATTAAATAATTTCGCAAACATTTATTTCAATGTAAATAGATATCAAGCTCATTACGATTTCGTAAAAATTTAAAACAAAAATATTTTCAGTAACAGTATAGAATTTGCACATATTCCTTGAACATTTTCGACTCGTAATATAGTCAGGTATCCACCCATAAAATAGTGGACTAGGTCTGTTACACCCTGTATATGATATCTACATTTATTTTTTACTTTTCTAAATACTTCTACTGTTTCTATTCACAACTAATTATTTTTTATATATACTTTTCTAAATACTTCTACTGTTTCTATTCACAACTAATTATATAAAATAATTATTACATTTAGTTCTTATGTGAAAAGTGGATCAATGGTTATTTACGTTATGTTTTCTGCTTGAAATTTGCTGTGAAATTTTCTCTAAATAATCTTTGCCATGCTTGTTCAATAATCTGTCCATAAGTATATTATTGTTTTAAATACTAATTTTAATGTATTAATTATAAGTATATACATATAAAATCAATTTTGTCGAGAAATATTGTTTTTGCGCTACCGGGATTCGAACCTGGATCTCCATTTCCAATCCGGGGAGGTACACTACCAATTGTGTTATAGCGCCAGTATTTTTCATGACAAATTTTCGAACCAATATGTTACACTTTTTCAAATGAATACATCTGTCCATTATTTGAAAGCCATCTACATTGTTTAGAGATCCAGGTTATTTATAATTAATACATTAAAATTAGTATTTAAAACATCACAGACCGTCTGTTCTGAATAATTACAACTTCACAATAAGAATGTGTTCTCCTTAATGTTACATCATACCGTATAAATAAATAAATGCTTGATATGGTATCTAAATTTAAGATCGTGCACTTTTAAAATTAAAAGAACGCAAGTTAGTGAAAGCAAATAATTGTTTTCTTCAAGAAATCATTGTAAACAGTGACGCGTGTTTGCGTTCATGACAATGTACCAGTAATATTATAATATTGGGTGAAATTTGCTTGTCATTTGGGAACAAAAAATGTAACATCATTCTCTCATACGGCGTATATGCAATTACTATTGTTGAAATGAGCCCGAATATCTCATCCCCTACTAAAAAATGAACCTTTCTTGTCGCGAGTATAATGGATCGGCGAAATCGGAGTACCGTTTTATTTGTTGCGGATGATTGATTTGTACGATTACGTTCGGCTTAAATGCAAGTTTCATTCAATTGAATTTTCTATACAATGGCAATAGAGCGAATATATGAATTTGAGAGAAATAATAAAATCTTAAAAATACACACATTATATTTGGTGATAATTCTATTAATTTTTAAACACATTAATGTATTGTATCTAAGGGTGTGTGTACACGTGCGAAGATGAAACTGCTCATGTTACGGAGATTTGGTGGTGCAGGTCGATATATATCACTTGGTCATTCTACTGTGCATACAAACAATAATATGCGATGAATGACAGCCATCTTTATACCATCCAATATGTAAGTTTCGAGGCAACTCTCGTCCGTGTACACGGAATATCTGTAATACGGTATTAACTTAGCACGCTTTTAAAATACCTACATTTCTTATATAATAATTATATTCGTCATTTTGATTTGTTCTATGACTTTTATTTTTATATTCACTATGGAAACTTTCTGGGAAATATAATAACATCTATAACATTTATTAATTTATGGACATATTTGTTTATCGCACAATACTCTACGAATAAAAAAAAAAGAGTGACTGCAGGGAATAAAGTGAACGCTTTGAATGGAATTATAGCTAATGAGAACTTGTCAACCGAGACCAGATTGGTAGTACGTAATGGAGTTCTGGTACTGACACTGATGTATGGAAGTGGGTCTTGGATCTGGCAGATGAGGAATTAAATTAGACTGAATGCAGTGGAAATGAGATTGCTTGGGCGTATATGCGGCAGATCTATTTATGACAGAGTCAAAAATGAAGAAATAAGGAAAAAAATTATAGCTGATCTTAGTATAGTGAGTAAGATTAAAAAAGGATCACTTAGGTGGTTTGGCCGTATGGTATGAGGAGAGAATGGTAATAAAGATATATGACGTAAGTGTTGATGGCACCAGAAATAGAGGACGTCCGCGGAAGACTTGTCACGACCAGGTAAACCAGATAATGGAGGATGATTCAGTTAGAAGCCTCGACAATCGGCGAGCTTGCATGAGAAGATGTATGAATGTGGATGAGGCGAGAATTGTGTGTCAGAACAGAAGAGTATGGCACTCTATCCTCTCTGCCTACTCGCTGGGAAACGGCGTAATGGTAAGTAAGTAAGTAATTTAAATTATCAATTGTTACAAGAGAACGCGATTTAAAAGTATCTTCTCAAAATAATACTGTGATTTAATTTACTTTTTCACTAATTAGCTTCATTCATATTTAATTTTTGTTTTACTAATATACTATAGTATCCGGATATGTTCCAATAGTACACAGATTAATAATCTGATTTTAAGTATATTCAATAATATTATACTTAATGTTGTACAATTAATAATATTATAAAACAAGTGTCGACAAATATCTGGAAGTGTCAATCAAATTTAATACGTTTATAATAGTGTTTAATAAGTATGTTGAATACACGTACGTTACTGGAGACAGTAGCATCCAAAAAGAGCTAGCACCACATATTAGACAATCGAGTGCAACAGTGTCCAATTTAATAACTGCGTTAAATACGTCACTGGAGACAGTAGCATCCAAAAAGAGCTAGCACCACATATTAGACAATCGAGTGCAACAGTGTCCAATTTAATAACTGCGTTAAATACGTCACTGTAGACAGTAGCATCCAAAAAGAGCTAGCACCACACATTAGACAATCGAGTTCAACAGTGTCCAATTTAATAAGTGCGTTAAATACGTCACTGTAGACAGTAGCATCCGAAAAGAACTAGCACCACATGTTAGACAATCGAGTGCAACAGTGGCTGGGAGTGTCACACCAACACGAGAACTGTTTTGAGCTCGTAATTGTAATCGGTCAAAACAAAATGCCACTTTCTTAACGCATGCTTTATACTAGTTCTACAGGCCCAAAGGCTTCTGAAGGCCTTAAACATTTGGTTTTGAGAACAGGTGCTTGCGGAGTAATGTTGCCGTGTGGAGTTTTATGAAAAATACACATCAGTTTTTTTTTTTTTTTTTTTTTTTTAAGTTGGAAACCAATGTTCCAGACGTCCAATAACGTCTATGCATATGTTGTACTTGATGCTACTACGGAACATGGGGCTGACATGGAAACCGCAGTCAAAGGAATTTAGTGGCTGCCATACGCTTGCTTCAATTTGGGGGTGGAAATGGCAAAAGATGAAGAAAACGAAGAATATTAAATAGAGTATATAACTTAAAAAAATGACAATTTGTGTTAAATTACTCTAAATTTGTATTTACAACATTTGGAAAGCAGATACCTACCTTTAATTTTTAATTCCTCAAAAGCTGTTGCAGATGTACCTATTTCTAAATCCTTATTAAATGCATTAATTAGAAAGATATACATATGTAATCAATTTTATGGAAAAATATTTTTGTTGCTACCGAGATTCAAACTTGGATCTTTTTCAATCCGGGGAACGTGCATTAACCGATTATGCTACAGAACTCAGTACATTGATGACAAATTTTTGAACCTATATGTTACACTTTTCAAATTAATACATCTATAGTTCTATTATTTGAAAGCCATCTGCTTTATTTTTATAGGTTAATATACGTTTCCCGGATTGGAAGAGATCCAGGTTCGAATCCCGGTAGTAACAATAATATTTTTCGATATAATTGATTTTATATGTATATTTTTCTAATTTATACGTTTAATTTGTGTTTCAAATATCACAGACCTAGGTTTTGAATAATTACAATTTCACAATAAGAATGTGTTCTCCTTAATAATACTTATTTCTTATACCCCTTATTTGTCTCACAGTATATGGAAATTTGATATATTAAAAAAATAAAAATGCCACCTTTTTGGTGTTATATAGTTTCATTGTCAACGTATTACAGGCTGTCTATTTTAAGCCATCAAATTAGGCGAACATAGGTAATAAACACAGATCGTTTATTGCCCGTAGCAAATTGTTTAAGCGTCTCTTTAGTTGCGCATTTACGGACGTAATTGGTCAGTGATATGTTATATAACTGTTAAGCCACTTGTTACGCATTTTCCACGGATGACGCGCTATCCATCTACCCCCACCGATGGCCACAGAGGATGTTAAGTCATTACTTCCGCCAGGGTTGCCGGTGCTCTCTAGCGGACGTAGTTCTGCCGACTGGCAACCCACCTGTGAAATGTGCGGGCAATTTGACCCGCGGTGGGAAAATTGAAAAATCTATTTGAACTAGAATAACATTCCAATAGTGGCAGCGGTTGTCGCGCGAGCACTCATATGGAACTCACTCGCGAAACAATGAGATCTACAAGTGCCGAAGTTCGCACAGAGATCCGCACGGAACCGGTCGGATCGAGTAATCGCATTGTTGTGATCGTGTTTCTCCACTTGTACAACGCATAATTATCACAAAACTAGTTTTATCGCATTAAAAATGAACAATCTTGTGCAGTGGGGTACGTTTTCACGGAAAACTTCATTGTTTTTGTTTATGACATTTATCAGTCACATTATAAACTGATTTTATTTGTTTGCGTTCAACATCTGTTAAACGTACTCGTGTAAGAAATGGTTTAAAAACATAAACAATATAAAATACCAACATTTGTTATTAGTTTCATGACTGTTACATTTTATTTGTTTTCATTGCTAAGCATTTGTACGCGAGTTACGCCTTTGATTCTTTCGAACGTAAACATTACAGCAAGATCTGTTTTTCTAAGCAGTAACCCTCTCAAATAATTCCATGCCTTATACATTAAACCCTTTAGGTTTTAACAAGGTGAGGCAGATAGACTCTAAACTCGTATGATTGTTTGTTTACGAATGAGCCTCCTTAGAACATATTGGAGATGAATGTTCCATAACAAATTTACTTTGTATATTTAAAAAAATAAACACAAAACAGGATGATGTACGAATAGACGTAAACAGTCCACCAAAAAGTTGGTGAACGATCCCTAGGGAAAATTTAACTCGGCCGATATTTGAACGACGATTTTTTATCAACTATATACACCCTCGTGATAGATATGTTACTCCGCCGGTACTGGTGCCTCCAGATTCGACAGTTCTGTACATAGACTGTGTGATACTATCAAAATGGATAAAATATTAAAATATTTTGAACAATTGTTTGTTTAATCTTCTTGCGTTATTACAATTACAGTTCGCCATTGTTTTATAAAAGATTCAGATTTTAATCCAGATCAATAATCCATTGTAAATATGATTTTAAAAAGATTAATACCTACACTTATTCTGGAAAGAAAAGTTATATATTGATAAGTAAATTTTTTATAGCGTTAATTATATTAAATTTACATAATACATAATACAAAATACATTTTAAGTAAGTGCCAGAATTTTTTTTTAAAGAAACACATCATTGTTTTTACAACATTTAACATTCCTCGGACGCTACATACCTTCAAGTACTTCTCAATATAGTCGCCAACATTATTAAGGCACTTGTCATAACGGGGTACCAATTTTTTAATACCTTCATCACAGAACGACGCCGCCTAGGATGAAAATCATGTCTGAACTCCGTCTTTAAGTTTATCACCGTCATTAAAATACTTGTCACCAAGGAGCCGCTTCAGATGAAATCAAATACGGAAATCACTTGGCGCCAAATCAGGACAAAATAGAACACACAAGTTTCATGTTTAGTGCATTCAAGAAACAAATCACGGACCGTATCTCACAGTCGGCGGGCTGATCTATCATCTTGAACATTTCAACCACTCACTACAAGATGGCAACGCTATGTCGATGTCTCTAACATTGGATGTGGTGAGTCAATAGATGAAGGAAACTATTATATATCCGTCAATGGTATTTACTTAAAAAACGCGCCTCGCCATACCTTCTTTAAATAATTCACTGATCCAATCTATGGAAATAAACTCATTTTTTCTTTAGTTGATAATTATTAATTATCAATCGTTATATTTTTGTTGTCACAAAAGCATGTGTGCAATTTTATAATCAAAATATGAAATCGCACGAAAGTATGTAAAATATCTGCATTTTCATCCCTAATTTAAAATTATTTTTGAACATTAATCTTAAAATTCAGTCAGACTGTTTTTACGCCATCCGTCTCCCCCTCAAGCGTGACGGGTCAATCCAATCTAATATCGGCTAATACCATTTTTTTATTTCCTATAAATATTTCCGAAACAGAAAAAAAGGAAATCAAAATATATACTTCAGAGTCACGAAGCTTTGGAAAAAAATAAATCATCAGTAGGACCTTCTCCCTTTAACAATACATTATATTTACCAAAGTATAATTGATAGCTAATGTTCAATATATGGATTGCTTTCGTGTTTTAGTACTATTTTAGTTTATCACGTAAACAATGATTCAGTTCATATTGCCGATCATCAGAAATAGATTACTATATTTGGAAGGATATTAGATTTATCGATTTATTACTCTGTTTCTAAATGCTAGACAGTATCTTACATCATATCTATTTTGTAAAGCAACCGCTCTGTGATTTGCACATACGATCCCCAGGCGATATTTTTTGTCTGGCAACTCGATAACATCCAAAACTCTCGCAAATTGAATCGATGTACTTATTGTATTTTAGTCTACACATTTCTCACTAACGCACACCACTGTTACGTAAAATGCTCTTTACCTCATATAATAATTACAAATATGAATAAACGGACATATCTGCATTACGAAAATCAATGCAATTGTTTAAATAATATATTAAATACTCTTTTTAATAACAAAGGTAAAAATTCACTAGAAATTTAAAAGCTTTTAAGTTATAATATCATTTGAATATTTAATGATAAAAAAAGTTTTATATCTAAATACTTATAAGTAAGATAGATATATTATTTGTAGATATTGCAATAATTTTATAAAATGAATAGGTATATAATATTTTTTTCGCTTTAGTTTCTTGATATATTATTGAATTCTATTTAATAAATCATTTATATTTTTAATATTTACTGCAAAAACCAGGGGCGTGCAGTGCATACAAGCAAAAGAACTGTGCATAACTAAAAATTCTGGGAAACAAATATAAATTAAAAATTGGATTAACATAAGTCACGAACTCTCACCGCTGTATTCATGGCGCTCTTTTTTATTCACCGCATCGTGCTATTTGCATTACTCAGTTCTGTCTTTAAGCTAGTGAATTACTCAAGTCAAGAATTGAAAATTCCTTTAGTTTGATCCGTTTTGTATGGAGTCGTTACATATGCTGTTTATTAACAGAATAACATTAGAAAGGGTTACAACTGCGTGCAAATCATTGAAATGTCTACTTCCTCTTTTACTAATTTTACTATCTTACTGTTTTTAACCTGTTTATTTCATGGTCGTTATTTAAACTTGGTGCATGGATTGAATTTGAGAAAAACAAAAAGCAATTGGCAGAACTATTTCCCATGTTAACCTTTCATAAAAATAATTATTTCCTGTAGTTATTACATTAAGGTTTTTCAAACAATAAATTAATCAAGTTCAGCCATAGAAAGTGTTCTTAAAAACGTTCATACATTTTTATATGAATAAGAAAGTATTATTTCACGATAAAACTTACACTCTAAAAAACACTATTAATAGTACTCTAAAATTATAAATAAATATATGGTAGGATCGTATAAACAACGGATTTATTTTGTCCAAAGATGTTGGTTAAACGAAAATATATATATTAGTATAATATGATTGGTAACAGCCTAACCTAAAGCTATACTTACTGCACGCCACTGGAAAAAACAAGATGGTTAGTAGTTTATAATAAAATTATGAAATTATCTTGTATTAACCTCGTGATTTAGAATCGTCAGAAATAAGTAAGTGGGCAAAGATAACCAAAATATCATAAATAACCAACTCAGTTTTACCACTAGTCCTACCTTAAAAATATTTCCAAATGATTTTGGATCATTAAGGTCATCTTATTACATTTAATATATTAGTTTTTTTTTTTTTTTTATAATTGAAGTTTTTAAACTAAATATTTACAGTAATTTGATGTTTATTTGTAGTTTTTAATCACCCTGATGAAGGATAATATTTTTTTCCGTAACTGGTATTTTAATAAACGCGTGGTTTTTCAAAGAAAACTCACGTGGTCAATAAAAATGCAAAGTTATTTCATAATTTTAATTATTATGTATACATTTTTAAATGAAGAATCATAAGTTTTGGACAATAAAAATTCAACATTAATTTAAATCCTAAAAAATTATCAAGAAAATAGTTTTCTTAATTATTAAGGAAAACACATTCTTATTGTGAAGTTGTAATTATTCAGAACAGACGGTCTGTGATATTTTAAATACTAAATTAATGTATTAATTATAAATATATATATTAATTTAGTTTTCTTAATCTTTAAAAAAAAATTAACTCGAAAGTGCGTACGTAGGACACTGATAATTTATTGGTCATTGTGGAAATTATGAGTTTCAATATCCTAGTTAATAAATAAATATATGGTAATTTTAGTGATGGAGAGTTCTAAATAGCTGTAGTGGACTTGTAAGAGGAACGTTTTTTAAATAAGTACCGTTGCCAGATATTCCAGATGTAGAGCTGCGGTTTCGATGTTGTGCATGCGCAATGGTTTCCTTCATCTGTTGACTCACCACATGTAACTTTAGAGACATTCACATAAATATTCAAGACAACGGATCAGCCCGTCGACTGTGAGATACGGTTCGTGATTCGTTTCTTGAATGCACGAAACATGAAACCGGCTGAAATTCATCGCAAAGTGTGCCCTGATTTGGTGTGATTTTCATATTGTACTTCACTTGCCTTTACTTCGTTTCACACTTCGCTTCGTACTTCACTTCGCTTGCCACCAAAGAAGCGCTTCAGAAAACACTTCTTTGGTGGCGAGCGTTTTGATGACGATGATGAACTGAAAGACAGAGTTCAGACGTGTTTTTCAACCCAAGCGGCGTCGTTCTTGATGAAGGTATACAAAAATTGATGCCTCGTTATGTCAAGTGCCTTAATAATAGTGGCGACTACGTTGAGAAGTAGTTTAAGTTGTGTAGTATCTGAAGAAAGTAAAGTGTTGTAAAAATGGAGTTACGTTTCTTTAAAAAAAAAATCTGGTACTTATTAAAAACGCGCCTCGTATATTTAGTTCATATAAAATCAAATGAACAAACATTTTGCTATTACAACTCTCTTTGATTTATAAATGAAATAGTATAACATGAATGAGATGGTTGTGAAATCTCATAAATATCGTTATACCACTTTATAATGAACATTTTTAATAATTATTATTATCTCATAACTTGTGGCGATACCAAATAAAGGAACTTGCAATTTAATTCTTATTTAGCCACAGTAATTTTCACAGAACTGGTAACCCTGGGCAGGGCGTAAAATCCCTCTTTAGACCCCAGACACATAAAACAAAACTGCTTGTCGTCTCGTATTACAGGCTAACAGTTTATTCTCCTTTTTATTATGGTTTGCCGTGGGGATGTGTGTCGACGTCATTTTTTCCGGTTGGTTATTTATTTATTTAATTCTTTTTATTAGCGAAGGCTTTTATTGCCGTTCGGGGTGTGTTTTTCGGAGATTACGCCAAGTCCCTGGTATTTTTTGGCCCTCCCTTAAATGTTGTAGTATGATATTGTTGGCTATTCGGGACATGTGTAAGCGTTGTCTTTTATGTGATATTTGACGATGGCCTTTAAGTTTTAATTTAGAAATTGGAAAATTAATCGTTTTAGCACCCGTTGTTACTGGGTCGTGAACAGAGATAGGGAAGATTCAAACCAGATATTTTGTCTGCTTATTTTTACTAACTTCTTAAAAATAATCTAACATAACTAAATATATTAGTACATTTTTAGATTTTCATGTAAATTTTTTTTTTTGTAAAAACTCCTCGTTTATCTAACTATTACTTTTGATTTAACAAAGCGTCATGTAGTGTACTTTATCTTTATTTCTAGAGAAAAAATGCTATATACATATTTATACCTAGAACTATCATGAATTGATAGATATAGTGAACTTAAATAAATGAAATAATATATGGACAGGCAAAAAAAATTTTAAATCTCGAGTGAATACAATATTTCGTGTAAAACCATATTGAACTGCAATGTAACAAATATTAGACATCAGTAACATCTATTGTACAATGCGGAAAGATTGCAAATAAATATTATTATTCATTATTATTTGTTGCTAACCTGTATTGCAATCTAGCGGATTTCTAAAGAAAAAGGGACGTTGGATAATATTAGATTGTATATATATTTCTCGGAAAGCCATATAGAATGCACTCTGCTGTCCCGGCGTACCTCTTCGCTTATTACTTCTTTCACTTTTATACATCATTTCTATAAGTTAATTATTTATAACTTAATATGAATCGATATATTCCTTTAGAGGGAATCAAATTAAAAATACTTTTGAATTCGTGATTTAAATTAGTAAATAATGTGATTTATTAAATTTATTTACATATTTTTCTTATTTATACTATGTAATATTTTCTTATTTCATATATAAACTAACAAAGAAAGTAAAATAGTCTTATACAAGAATATAAAAAGTAGTGTACATTTCATCCATTGTGTATGAATACCTATTGACTCCACTATTGGTGGATGACCGATTGATATGGCTTGGCAAATATTCAAAGGCAATTCCATAATACGGTGTCGGTTACTACATATCACCCTCGGGGAGGAATGGCGAAGTGTTAGTGGAAGATCTTCACAAACTGCGGCAGATAAGATTGGGCAGAGCCGGTGCAAGTTTTTTGCGATCTTAAAAAGTAGTTATTCAAAGAGTTTTAAATTAATTTTAAAACACATATTTATTTAAAAATACAACATAATTTCTAAAGTATTTTTGTACTCATACTGTGTATTATTGAAAATTTTTATTGCTTTAAGGGATAAAGGTCATTTTTGCAAGAGAACTACAAGTTTGAAGTATTATTTTTAAAAAATGTTTTGGAACTGTCAGTGTTCAGAGAGACTTAAAGATAATCAGAGTTAAAATATTTTATTTACTTTATTAACAACTTAAAATTAAAGATTTTAGCAAAAATGTTTTTGAAACCATGTGAAATAAGAATTTTATTTTTTTTACTCATAAATTACATTAAATTAATTACAATACTACGTAAATATGAAATAGTGAATTAATAAAATTATATATGATATGTCCCCTGCGCCAGCCCTCACGATGAATGAAGAAAATATGGATGTGTTGGTGATGTTGGGACCAGCGCTGGACATCCGGACTCCCTATTGACAGAGTGTGGACAGTCAAACAGACATTCACAGTAATGGATCGTCCTGTCGTAAAAATAAATGGGGTAGAAGTAATCTGATAGGTGGTGGATCATAACCTAGTGGATGCTGATACTGATGCTGTAATGGAATCATACAGAGATATTAAAAGAAAAAAAAAGATGTAATATTATTATATACACGTTCCTTAAATTTAGAATTTATAATATAGGGATTTTTAGCGATCGTATTTTGGGATAGACTCGGTTTCTAAATATAACATATTGTTTAACGGTAAAGGTGCTTAAAAGTAACTAGCTTGAGTACTTAAATGAAAAATGAATGTTTTTTTTTGATTTACAGGAATCGTATTATAAGGTAGTTAATATTTTTAATTATTAAGGAAAACACATAATTATTGTGAAGTTGTAGTTTTTCAGAACATAGTTCTGTGATATTTCAATACAAATTAAATGTATCAATAAGAAAGATATACAGATAAAATCAATTTATCGAAAAAATATTTTTGTTACCATCCGGACTCGAACCAGGAACACTTCCAATCAAGTGCGCTGATCTATTACACCACATAAAAATGAAAAATTTTCGAACTTATATGTGGCACTTTAAAATTGATGCATCTGTTATTGCATTATTTGTAAAAAAAAATATTTTTTCGATAAATTGATTTTATCTGTGTATCTTTCTTATTGATACATTTAATTTGTATTAGTGAATATAGGGTTGAACATTATAAACACATGCATACATACCACGATACTGTTTATTCCAGAAAATAATTTATTGGGTTAATAAAATTGCGAAATTTTCCCACGTTTATAATAATTGTCAAAACAATCGCGTGGCCCATAAAAACCTTCTCACGGAACAATCACCGTGAAATGTCAATTGACCCACCCCCGGGCTCGCCCGCCCATCCCTCGCGTGTGACCCGACTGAAGAAACCCCTAGGAAATTTATGGCTGAATTAAACTCTCAGCTTGTCCCACTATTTCATATCTTCCAAGCCCTCTGCAACGAAATAGAACAAGGGTGGCTTTTCTCGTAGCCAGCAATATTTTCGATAAATAAAAGAATAAAATAATATATTATAATGTTTTGTGCTTGATTTTAAACGAAATTAATTTTAATTTTATCTGGTGCACACTCCGAAATAAAAATTTTCGCATTAAAGAAATTACTGAAAAAATTATCAAATAACCTGTAGAAATACATATTGTATCAGATAGTAAACGGAATGAATGTTTTCATTGTATAAAATAATTAATGAAAATATCTGAGTTCTTCTAAAACGATTTGAATTATTTATACATATTAGTCTGGCATATAGATTCCATTTTCATATTAAACAAATATTTGCATTGCGTCATATGCGAAGTTATATTTATAAAATTATATATTCAACTTAGAATTTTTTTGTATATTATTGTATTAAAACATTTAAAAATTGAAAACGATTGACGACAGCTACTATTTGTAAATTAAATATTACTAGCAGCAAAAATCAATCAGCTGTCGCTATTACCGATTGTTTTATACTGCTTTCGGCTATTGCTTTTCTGTTAGTGCATTCTGTGTTCCCTGGAATGTACAAATGTGAAAAATACGGACAGAAAATTCATAGTGTGCGACGCGACATGACCATAAGACATAAATAAGAAGACGCGAGTCTCACAGACCTGGCCGTTTAAGCAAGTACTATACAGTCCACCGAAAAAAATTACACTAACGAAGTCACCACTGACGTCACATCTAAAAAGTCATAGATATAGTCGGGGAAGCGTAATGGATAACGAGATGTTTTTAAATGTAAGCGAGACAATATTGCTCAAGTAAATTATGCAGCGTTCTTGTTATTCGAATTTTTAAACATTTAAATAATCTGAAATGAAAAGACAAGATTATGTCTTATCTGAAGAGCTACTTTTTCCAAAATAATCTGAACACTATTTCTCAGCCCCGACTTGCAATAAGTCCTTTGCGAGGCCGGCAGATTCAGCCATACTATTTCCACCCCTCCTCGCGTGCGACCGTTCAAATGATCTATGCTACCTTATTAAATCCTCGTTCCTTATCACACGTCTTCTCACCTCCGTGTCCTTTGGTCTAGCAAATCCGTTAATACATTGTACCTTTGCGGCGTAAATCACGAGGCGGGACTTTCTCGTGATCTTCCACGTAGCGCGGGGACGCGAGGATTTGAATCCAATATTTTTCCAGAAGGAACAATAATAATTAATTAAATTTTAATATATATTTTTTATTTATTATCTTAGTTTAATAACCACAATTGAGTTTAAAAAACATCTATCGGTTTCGGAAAACACCTTTTCCTTCTTCAGGATATGTCAAAACTAACTAAAAATATAGCATTGTTTTTCTATTTATCCAGAATCTATTTTTAAATTTAAAAAAAAAAAAAACAACAACAATTATTTAAAAAGTAAATTTAGTACCTAACTCAAATTGCTGCTCAATACAAATTTAGTCGAATAATTTTTAGGAAAAAATTTTAGAATAGGACTCGTAGTTAAATTTAGTTGGCTGTTTAGAATTTCCTGATTAATTTTACATGCTTTATTTATCTCTAACGATTCCAAATTATTTAATTTGTGACCTACACCGTTTATATGCAAAATTGACAATCCCAATTTTTTATCAAAACCATGACTATTTTCTATCAAATGAATAGTAAATTCTGAAAACCCACTATTGTTCAAACATCTCAAATGCTCCTTTACTCTTATATTAAAATTTCTACCCATTTTACCAACATAACATATGTGTTTTCCGAAACCGGTAGATGTTTTTTAAACTCAATTGTGGTTATTAAACTAAGATAATAAATAAAAAATATGAATCTTAACCACCAAGTTAATATTGCTAATTTTAAAAGTAAATTTTAATTTATTTAAACGTTAAATGATAATGAATTTAAGCGGAATGTGAAACAAATCGAGACGCCCTCCTTTAGTCCTCTTTATTTTCATTGTTTTGTTCAAGTACCCACCTGTGTAAATGTTTTTAGTTGTTTATAATTTATTTTGTGTAATGTGTTTTGTATTAATATTTAATTTTACTAACAACATTGTCTACTTCTATATATACAATTATGATCACAATTTAAGTATATTATTTCTAAAGAACAAAATTACAATCAATAATAAATTATTTCATATTTAAATTCAATAAACCAGTTCATTCTCGTATAAATATTCTCAATAATGTGAATATGTTTTATAAAATTTTCTCTGTAAATATTTTTTCCAAGGATCCTATTTGGCACACATAAATACATTCAAAATAATCTTTACATGTGTATCGAGTCGTCTAACATGAAGATTTTTACCTTTTTAATAAAATAAAATGATGTTGTACTTGTGTATCATCAGAACTTCGGTCTAGGTCTTTCTTCCTAAAGTGCCTATTTTATGTGATTAAAGTGATTATTTATTTAGAATAAACTTTTTATTGATACTAATTAAATTAATTAAAAAAGTAATATTTTAATGTAGGTGTACATGTAAAATAACTAAAACTATTCGATTTTTATTATAATTATACAATTAAATTGTTAAATAATTGAAGCACTCTTTGAGGGTATTTTGTGATAGTTATTTTTATTATACAAAGAACTTTGATTTCACTGAAATCCTTTACGTACTAGTTTTCATATTTTAGTTAACATCGCACCTGTAGCACTTGCCAGATTAGCTGAGATTCTCTGTCGTAGTAAATTCAGCCAGCACACATGAACACACTCAAGGCCTACCTTGAGCCCCCGACGGTGTGGAGCGCCACCAGTACTAACACCGTTGTGTCTCTAACCACAGTAACTGTCTACCACTCCGCAGCTCCAGGCCCGGCCGGCCGCCCAAGCGCGCCTCCCTGGGGCTGTCGCTGGCCGCCGCCCATCTGCCCGCCGGACACCCCTTCAAAAAGCACCGCATGGAGAATGGCGAGTACTCGCCGTATGAAAATGGACATCTCGGAGGTAAGTCATCAACGAATATTGTAATACGTTTCAGTTATCAGGAATATGAACAGTGAAGGCGAAGTGTTAGGGAATGTTATCTTGTTAATAATGGTTTTCTACGAATTTAAATTCTTTTGTATTTCCTTTGAAATTGTTCACTATTAATCGTTTATAAGGTGGCGAGTGTATAAGTTTTAGTCTACGACTATCGAAAGAGTGTTTTGTTTCAATTATGTGGTTAGAAATTCTGAGAAGTTGTTATTTTTAAGGCAGCGGCGATGTTCTTTTATTCTCGTATTTAGTTTTCTCGCGGTTTGACCAATATGTTTTTTGTCGCGAACTCCACAAATTATTGAACGCTATTAAGTTATCGGAACTAGTAGTGAAAATAACCCAACATATGTGTTGTACAAAGTTTTGTTGTGAATATTCAAGTTAATCATGTTACACCACAATGTAACCGCCATGTTAATTAATGATATTATCTTCGGTGCATTAAAAAATAAAAATATAAAGAACTCCTTGAAGGTGTTCAGGTGAATTATAAATATTACTAGAGTTTTAAATTACTTTTGACATTATTTACGGCGCTCATCGTATTGGGTGTTGACAGCTAATTAATGTCTGATTACATTCATTATTTTGTTGATAGTCATTTTACACCAAGCTTCACTAATTTTTTAACTCTAATAGCGCATCCACGGATAAGATTTTCGAGACAATTTCTGAGACAGGAATCATGCTTCCACGAAACAATTTTCGGATTTCGTAATCCACCGTGAACACACAAAGTATCAGAGATTTGAGCACCGCCACCCATTTTGCGCATCACTTTACGCTTATTGTACGTCAAACCTATTAACTGTTGATGTTCTATTAAAAAATAATAAATATTTGTAATTTAATGCCTTATGTTCCTTAATTAATCCTTGAACAATTCAGGCTCCACAAGAAAATTTCTGCCGTGAAGTTGCTGCCATTGAACCAACGCTTTTCTCGCGTGTTCGCAAATTTAAGAGTCCGATTGCAAGAGTATCTTGAGAGAAACGGACGGCATTTAGACGATATTGTTTATAAAACGTAAAATCCGCATTATTAAGCTTCATTTTGTATAAATAAAATATGAGAATAACATTGTAGTTTTTATTTTGATTTAATATTAAACTTGAAATTTTTCCTCTGGACACCCTTTATTTGTAGGTTATATATATCTGTGGTTCTATGTTGAGTCTAACTATCAAACTTCGTGCGGTGATTTACGTTTAACATAACATTAGATTAAAATCTTAACACACGTACTCGGCATTGAGATTTATCTCATTCTTGTCTCACCCCGTGGACGCGGACCGTAAAGTCATTTAAAATATATACCTGCTGTCAGAAATATGAAGAAAATTTTTAGGACAATCTAGTGTGTGTTTTCATTGTCGGTGTAAACTTGTCAGTAGGAGCGCCCGTGTATGAAAGCTCGCGGAGTTGGGATGATTCCAGGATAGTTATGCGAGATCACGACTCTAATTGCTCCCTCGTTGCGGGCGGCGACAGTCGCGATGGGTGGCCCCCTCCCCCCCCCCCCCCCTCTTCCTCCCTCGCCCTGCAGATGATTGATTACTTCGCGTCTTTTCCTGAGCTCTATTTAATCACTCTATTTCCTCTTCCGAGCATTTATACATCTGACGATGTTACCGTGTTATTATATTTCATTATTCTTGTTTGTTCGCAGGGTGTGTTTGAATATTTTGAATGAATTTGTGCCTGTGTTTCGGTGATTATTTCCCCCCCCCCCGAAGGTTTGTTTATTTCTAATTTAAATGGGATGGGCTGAGAAGTATCTTTCTCCTCCCCCGTAGCCCTCCGCTGACGACGGTTGATACTTGAATTATTAGGGAATCAAATATATTAAATATTTGTTTCAATCATGATTCGCGTTTGTAATAAACGGGGATTATTAACCTCTAAAATTTTGTTTGGGTGATAAAAACGATTGATTGCCATTTGAGATATTAATACATATTTAGTTCGGTGTTGTATACATGTACGAGGTTTTATAAATAAAATAGTTGATGTATAACTATTTGGCGGCTAGTGTGATTTTTTTATATATTTATTCTAGTGAAAAAATAATAATTTGTCAGATTTTATTTTTTAAACAAAATATTTGCTGTTACCATCAGGTACCGATTACGTTAAGATCTGATGGAAGTTTAAAACATTTTTATGGCTTTCAATAAACTCATTTTCAAGGAAATTGTTTGCAAATGTTTGATTTACACCTTTTGACGAAATGATGACAGAAATACGGTAGGGGAAACGGGGAAGAATAGGTGACGTGGGGTAAATGGGTTTGGGGGATATGGGGGTGGCTTGTAATCCTTTTTTGAGCGGAAAGGGAAGAGAATTAACCCTTTTCCTTTCCAGTGCCATGCCCGTTGTGTGAATGAAGAAACGTTGTGTTGATAGTAATTAAAGGTTTATATTATACAGTTGTGATTAGGCAGAAGGAAGTGATGTGAACGTTTGTGTAGGCACTTTCAGCCATTTCGGGAAGGGATTTGTGGGTTTCTGCTGTACCTTTTGTTGCTGTGTGTTTGCTTTGTGATTGTTTTTGTTTACATTTCAAATGGCGCAAGAGATTACGGATTAATTATTTTTCATTTAAAACTCGGAACCATTTCTGCATTGTGTATCGCTTAGTAAAATAATTTAAGGGTTTTCAATTTGATAAAGAAATTGCGGTAGAAATTATTTGCGTGGCGGAATGAAAGAATAACTAGAAAACAAATAGAATTTTGCGATTTTTATATTTGTTTTTTATTTTTATATTCATCTTTAGAATTAACGCTGTGAATTAATGTGTAATTTATATGCACTTAAAAAGCAGTTTAAGTAATAATTTTTGTGTCTTAAGGATGAAACAAATTAACAATTTTCCATTCATCACTCTTCATCTATTGAAATAAATAATATCTAACAATTGCCACTATGTCAGTACACGTCTTTTATCCGTATCAACATCTGAAGAATATTAAGAATCACTCCTATCTCTTTCACAAAGGTGGCTTAATTTTGCTTGCAGTTTGAGCCGAGGTTAGTGGTGGTCAGTGTGTTTAATATGGGTCAGAGGTGGGCGCCCAGTGGGGGGGGACCCATAACAAGAATACCCGCGGAGACCAAACACTAACAGGACCAAAACAAATAATAAACATCTCGGATATTTTTATACCAGGCGTAATCGAGGAGGTAGTCTGACGCATATCCAGTAATGAAGATCCTAAACATTTATTTAATAAAAAATACAGATTTCTAGACGCTTAATTATTATGTATTTATAATTAAATAAAAATGTCGATTGCCATGGTGTACATATTTATACAGTACAATACAGGCAGTTTATATGGATTATTTTTTGATGTCACTATAATAGAATGTTTTTTACCTTTTTCATCCTTATTTATATAGAGAACTTGCAGTGAGGCAGTGGCTCACCAATCCAAGGGTCATAGATTCGATTTCTAATGACTGCTCAATAAAAAAAATATTTTGTGAATTTTTATTACCTACATTTAAAACGGCTCAAAAAAATATAAAAATATTCAACATTTGGGGTGTTTTCTTAAAAATTAAACGCATGTAGTAAACAATGCATAATCATATGAAAAATTACTTTATCTTTTATATTTTATTTTGAAACTGCTCATATTATAAATAATAAGTCAGTCATCTTCCTAGTCAGTCTTTAATATAACTATGTAAGTTTCATGGAAGATGTCAAGTTTATACATTATATTACATACACTTATTTAAACATACATTTACGTACATATACATTTATGTTAGGTGGCCTAGTATTATAGGTACTTGTTTATCCAGGACGCAAAGCTCTACCTGGACCACCAGACCTACAATCGATCAGAGAAAACAGAATTAGCACCCGACAACAAACACACAAAAGGATTTATATAGGAAATGTAATTAAAAATCCTTTACTAGCTGGGTATTTTTGAAAACTATTCGAAAACCGTCATATTTTAAAATGCAGCCTATTTAATATTTGTTTATTTATTCATTTATTATTTTTTATACCGTTGTGTTATGTTTATATATATATATTATTGTATTATAGGAAATATTATATTTTACACAATATCTTTTTAGAGAATATTCTTTACGCGAATATTTTAATAGTTTTGTTTACATACAGGTATAAAACACCGTTTGACATAAATCTATTTTTAATATAATTACTTATAATAATAATAATGATAATAATATAATAATAATATATTTATTCAAGCGTGATCAGGTTTTTTTTAAACCGTTTCACCATAGAGATAATACATATTATGTTATACATTAAAGTTATAAAATAAATATAATGCTATGAAAAAGAAAAAATAAAAGAAAACCAAGGAAAATATTAATAAATAAAAAGTAAAAACTTCACACATCCTATACACACAAAATTTAAATATTACATATGTAACTACTTCAGTCACGGCCATTGTTGTATATGTAGCTATTCTGTAGGCGTTGCCATTCTCTGGTCAGGGAACCAGCTTTCCATAAGAGCGCCGTTTGCACTAGAGAGTTGGTACTGAGCTCCAGCCGCAACTTTACGCCTGCAACTCGATGTCTCAGAAGCGGAACGAATCTATGTACACGGCCTTCTGTAAACATTGTAGATGCGCTGCAATAACGCGGCAATCCAAACAGCATTCTGTACGAGTTGTTGTACTAAAT
This sequence comes from Eubasilissa regina, assembly GCA_022840565.1. Taxonomy (NCBI): domain Eukaryota; kingdom Metazoa; phylum Arthropoda; class Insecta; order Trichoptera; family Phryganeidae; genus Eubasilissa; species Eubasilissa regina. The sequence continues at coordinate 6,267,600 of JAINEB010000008.1, read as the reverse complement.
TCGGAGACGGTTATACGTCACTTGCTTGTATTTCGACCAGAGCTCGCAGTATACATGCTGGTGAAGAACGATTTTAACAGGATGCTCTTCACCTTCTTACTGAATCGGTAAAAACGCCGTGACAGTATATTTGCACGAACGCTCAACTGTCTCCTCTACCATTCTATATCATTATCGTCTTGTCCATCTTCATTGAATATATGGCTAAGGTATTTGACCTTATTTTGAATGCTCAATTTCGTCCCGTCCAGCTACACGGGAGGGATATTATCTGGCCCTTTTCCATATTTGAACACTCTTTTCCTTATAATGGCAGCATTCTTGTTATGAATTTTCATTTCAATGATCTAGAATTGTGGGGGTAATTAGACATTAATATTAAAATATGCTCAAAATCTATAATAATATATACGAATTATTAATATTATATTTTATAATTAATAAATAAATTGATCTAATTAGTACATCTAATACCATTTCGTGGATAATACAATTGGGTAAAGTGTATTTCTTTCACAATACCAAATCATCACAATTTTTTTCTTTCGTGAGTATAGCCCATCCAAATACATTTTGAATTCTACCATTATTGAATTAAATACACATTTATATAATATATATTGTTCTTCGAAGATATCATTAGTAAATAAATTGTTATAAAATACATTACAATGTGTCATTTAGATTAATACGGTTAGTACAGCTTTGCAACTTGTTTCGTCAAAACCACTAATTTTTTTATAAATCTCAATAGATCTGTTTAGTTTTTTAAACTATTTTGGTGTTTTATCAATGGTAATACGCGATATGTAAGAATGTAAAATTATTATGCAATATCCTATTTCTAATGTTATCTATCTAAATGTAGTATTAGAGATATGCACGCCACAAATATCAATTTCTAAGATCATGGATGTGGTGCTCGTCGTCGGAATATTTAGCCAACATATCATGCTCGTGTTAACCAATAATAATTGCCGAGGTAGGTGCAGCAGGAGGCAATGAATAGCAAGTTGCACACGGCAATTTGCTGTTGCAAACAAAGTCAATGCGCATGTTGCCGGGTAATTAGGTATGTACAAGCTGTGGGAAGGAAGATCATCTTTCATGTTCTTGGAGGGCTTCTTATGTGCTGATTGGCATTGAAAGCAAAATGCTACAACGAAACTTTGGCGCCATTATACGATTAAGTATTTAACAATCAACAACTCGACAATAAATATAACACTCATGACTTAAGCGCAGGTAAATAAATACATAAATAAACGTATGTAAGCTGTCACGGTAGGAATTTTTTTGATGGTTTAAGTTTTGATATACTCGTATCTACATGTAATTTATTGCAACCACACACGAATAATGTGCATTTTTATTATTTTCGGAGCCTGATATCTCTACATAAAATATCTTGTTTTATTTTTTAATCGATCTTTCTCGTGGGATTGAACTGAATTAAAAAGTCGCTAATGATAAATTAAATAAATAATAATTATTGCGGAAAGAAGTCGGCCGGAGAATACGTAATAAAATTCGCCACAGTCGGATTATTCACTTTGCGAAACTTTGATTTCTAGAACATTGTTTGTTACAAATGTTAATAACGCAGTAGGTGCCTGTATACATAAATATTTAAACGAGCGAAACAGAGCTGTTCATGTTTAATTGTTCATTTGCGTTGTCTGCTTTGCATTCGAGAAATTTTTATCCAACGGTATGTATAATTTGCAATCGGACAATTAAACATGCAAAAGGGAAGCGAGTGATATAAAAATTAATTGCACCATTGAAATACAACAAGCTGTGAACGCTTTACCTCCCGCGTGAAAAGTTCCCGGTGTGAGAAAACCGGTTTGGGACGAGAACTTTGCATTTGTGCATTTTGATCGCGTCAGTTTGAGAAATTTTGCACTACATATTACATTCGATTCAATATGATCGCTGATTTGGCGATATCCAATCATTCTGGACTTATGCTAATACAGCGATGGAACATAGAACATTATAAATGATAAAATATCGAGTAGTTTAAAAAGTGCGTAATATTCTTTCAGTGTTGGAATGTATGTGAATGATGAACGTGGGCGAAGTGAAGTTTAAAAGCAAACGTATCTATGACAGTATGTATTAATATTATGTAGAGTTAACAACATAATGTAATTTCATATCAGTAAACTCGGTAATTAATTAAACAAAATGTCATTGCATATTTGAATAGAATCGCAAAAGGGCGTACTGTGTAACCTTTTATTAAGTCGGACAAAAAAATTGGTGCAATTAATCTACACGCAAAATTAGCATATTAAAATAAATACAAGGAGCAGACTACATTGTAATACGTTAATAATACTAGTATTTAAACTTAAATATACCGTCCGAATAAAACTTCAATAGGGACACAAACTCACAAATAATAAAATAGCACAAATTGTTTACTAACTTGTTACAATCTATTTATCGTATTATTTATTGTTAAGGAATGCGGAGAATTTGTAGACCAGGGATAACAAACAGTTTTAATAATTATTTAACAAAATTAGACATTTTTATGTTTTTTTTATTATTATTTTTATTTTTCTCTGCCTTTTCGTATTATGTTTATTAGTTATTTATTACGTTATAATGTTATTTCGTATTTTTTTTGTAGCTCAATATAAGCTGTTCTCTAATAAGCTGGGTCTGTAACGGTTTTTTGTTAATTCAATAAATTAATATATTTACTTATTTACCACAATGCCGTTTTTCTGCTGGGATAGGCAAATAGAACGCCACAATCTTTTGACCGAATGCTTCGTTAACTGTCATACATTCATCTTTTCGAGCGCGGTCATCAAACAATATCTGATTTTATCTGGTCTAAAAAATATAAATAGCTGTGCACTAATATAATTTAGTAATATTTGCTAAAATAAATTAGTATCTGGAAAGAATATTGGTAGTATATAAAATTTATTACGGAATATTATATCAATAACAGATAAAATATTTTATTTCCCTACTTTTTTTGTCACTTTGTTTCCGGTATCGATGGTCGACTATCGCGTAACAATACACAATCTAAGACAGCACGACTCGCTCAGGTCGGTCATTAAAAATAAAATGTTTTGACCGATCCGGGATCACCAATGATAGCAATTTTACTAATTTTAAATTGATAGCTGGAGCGTGGTTACAAAAATGACAGGAATTTTTATGTAAATGGAATTGACCAATGTTACGGACGCACGCCTTAAATCAGCCATTCCAGAAAAGGAAAGCGTTTAAAAACACTAACGGCACCGAGAAAATTACAATATTTATGATTATAATATGCTAGTTAATCAAAATAAGCACCATCTTCATACTTGTCTTAAATTGAAATGATGGATAGGTAGTTTCTGCAGGTATGTACGTGCCTTTTTCTAGTTTAAAACTTGTAAAGCCTTATAATAGACGTGTGCCAAAGACTCTTTTTAAAGAAACGATCGGTATAAATAAAGCTCTTTAAAAGGCATTATTTCCGAGTATGAATTATGCCACCGCAATCATAATTCGCTGCGGATTATGAATAATATTTAAATTGCCAGTTTTTAAATCCGTCCATTGCCTGTATCGTTGCGAGCGTCTGTCAATATTTCGTTGTGAGTCCATCTCTTATCCAATTTATAATGATTACACTAAATTGTTCCCTGATGGATTGAGCGGGGAGAAACAGATAAAGCATGTTATTTTTGGGTGTATTCTTTCTTTTATTTAATTTGACCAATTTATTGTAATACCGTGGCCGTTTACTTATGTTAGGCCATCAATGATGGGTTTTATCGGTAACTCGGATGGTATTTTGGATGGTTTTTGACTGGAGGCAATACGCTTTGTATTCGATGCGCCATTGTGTTTTGTTTTCATTTTAGGAATAGGTGATCGATTATACGTAGGTGTGTTATTTGATTATTTTTTAAATGCATTATTTTTAATGTAATATTTAGAGTGTTTAAATGTGGGTAGGTAAGTACATATGTACCTACTGATTTATTAAATTATTTTCTTATACGCAACTTTATATTAACGATGTTGATTATTACTCTGACATCGACCGGTTTCGATACCACTGTATCTTCACCAGGACAAACCTTAGTGGGTATACGTGGTTAATGCAATGATATGTATTTATAAATGTAAACATAAAATGTGAATTAATGCATTCAGTATTATATCGTTTTAATTTAATTAATTACCGGATTTTGACAGTGTGAACATTATAAATATATAACATATGATACTAATTATAAAAATCCACAGAAATGTTCAGGCACATTTAAAAAAATAAAATAAATAAAAAAGATGGGAGGAAGGGTGGGAGAAAGGGTGAGGAGATTGAAACTATTATTGTGGTAAATGAAGAGCAAGATATGTTTGTAGGTAGAATGATTGGTTAAAATTGAGATTGTGGTGGTTCATAAAAATAACTCTTTAAACGTACTAGTACTAGTGTTGAAAAAGTCAATTTCTGTTAACATCATATTACGGTATTTGCATCTATAATATGAACTGATTGGTTTTATTATTTAAAACTTTATTTTTTTTGTAAATTACACAATTTAATTTTTCTGACACTAAAATATATATTTTTTGTTCCAGAACTTACTGATTATATCCAAAACTATTCGTTGGATAGAGAAACATTCGGGCGTAAACAGCCACACAGGTGGTTTACTTTTCATATTACATCAATTTACCGCTCGCACTATAAACTAGATATTTAATTTTTAATATTCAAATTTGGAACGATCTTCCCTACGCGCGTGATTGATACACGTCGTCTTCAAACATATAAATAACAGAATGCTTTGCATACTGGCTGCCCTGGCATCCTCTATCATCTGTAATTTCCGATTGCCCCCGGTGTATCTCCTACCCCACTTTACCTTTTGTGTTTTAGTACCGTAAATTGCCGAGCAATGGTACGCCAGGCATTCGGGTGAGTTATTTTGATAATTCCGATATTGGTGTCACCGCGAGTTTTGAGTAGATACCTATTGGGTAGGCACCGCGGCACTCGGTCGCAAACGGAATGTTGGTATTCTATTTGTGTTTTTCTTGTCTATGGTGAATTTCACCCGCCGAATAAATGGCTACGTGGCCCGGAGCGTCGTGGAAGATCGGGCGCGCGCCCTTTTCGTGATAATTATACGATTGATATTTTTGGAATTCGAATGGGTTCTCGGTCGCCGGGCTGACTCGGATAACTGTCATTACTGAAATCGTATCTCTGTATAAATGCACGTGTGCACGAACACTCACACACACTCACGCACACGCATGCGCGTACACACACACAATACATTGCCACCCGAAAAGGAGCGGAGGTAATTTCAATAATTTAGCGGACGAGTCGCGTGTCGATTGATTTGCTATTTGGATGATCTTTCGAATGTTCTTGTTTTGATCAAAAAGTGGTCACGTGACGGTCGCGTGTTGGGAGTCGAATAATGTATTTGCATACGAAAATCTTATTTCTTTTACGACTCTTGTTCGAGGATCCCGCTCAGGTGTAATTCGACATGACATCAGTGAGTCATTTTATTTAAAAGGTTCAAATTGGAATGCAAAATAATAAAAATAATCGGTTCACAAAGTTGTGGAATTAATCAATCAATTATATTTTTTTGGTTTTAAACATTTCTATAATTAAAAATAAACTAGAATTTAACATTTTTCGTAAAGATATTTACACTGACATAGTAATACATAATATACTTCTGATCATCCGTTTTCTCAAAAATTATCAGCTTTTCATTCCATGCTTAGTAGATTAGTTAATTTTCCTTTATCCATAAATAGCTTAAACATACAATAAAATATTATTAAACAAATTGCAATTAATAATGATTATAATATTAAATTAATAGATAATTTGTTAGATCATGTTAACCCACCTATTATTGATAGTGGAGAAAAATTGTGTTTTTAAATAATCTTACTTCAAATTCAATTATAAAAAATATCCCAAATTCTATTCAACCAGCTTTTTACATTAATAACAAATGAAATAATTATATATTAAATAACAAAGATAAGGACGATATTTAAAAATAAACGGGGGTTTACAAATTAATTTGCAATGGTTGCAATTATTTTTATATAGGTAAAATTTGCAGAAATATTGATATTAGAATTAAGGAGCATTTGAGATGCTTAAATAACAATAACTATTTGGAATTTTTCAATCACCTTTTGGAAACAAATTCATTCCTTTGAAATTAATAAGGGTTTAGAGATTACACATACAAATACTGGGGGTTTACAGTTAGATAAATTAGAAATTTTAGAAATAAGAAAAAGTGTTAATAGCAAGCTTAATATTATAAATGATCAAATCCTCTTTGCAAATAGTAACCTTTTAAATTTGTTTTCATATTAATTCTTACATATTCACCATTTTATAGTTTTGTTTTTATCTATGTTTGTATTTTTAATTTCAGTCTACATTGTTTCCTGAAGATGATATCATATGTATCGAAACACGTAGAATAATTAATAAATAGTGGTTTAAACAAAGTATTTTATATAATTATTAATTATATTTTTGCTCAGTATCAACGAACTATATAAAACATATTTAATAAATTGTATATTATACGTTCGATAAACAGCGTATAAGGATAATATTTATTGTTTATTGTATATAGATGATGCAGTAGGTACTAATGAAGAGAGTAAAAAAGATTTACCTGAGAATGTTAACAAACTGTAAGAAGGAAACATGTAAAACAACGTGCGAAATATTATGTTATAGATAATTAATGTTTGGAATGAGTATTATATTTTGTATATGACGCGAGTGTTGATGGTATCAAAAAAAGAGGACGTCTGGCGTGACCAGGTATACCAGATACTGGAAGATGGCCATTTTAGTAGCCTCAAAAAACGGTGACCTTGTATGATATGTATGATTATGGATGAGGCGAGAGTTATGTGTCGCCCTAAACTGCGTGAACCGAAGTTAGTTGGTTAAAAAATTGTTCATATGTATTAAGTCTACAGGTCTACCTACCTGCATTCAGATCGGAAATATAATATTTTTAATAACATCGCTATTGACAGCTGTACAAATATTTTTTATTTATAAATTTCAATTGTACTTTTATTTTTGCAACCACCCGTAAACGGTTCAAAGTTATGTAACAAATAAAATGATTCTCTTTCGCTCGTACAATCCATCTAACCCCTCAGTCGAAGAGAGATGTCGAGCGACCCTTCTGCACGAGTCGGCGCTGCTCGCGGCTCTATCTCCTCATTCACGTATGACGATAATCGGAATTGATTTGTTAGAGATGTATTTTTAAAAATTACATTTGGGCATCGAATATTATCCGAAAAGTAAATAATAAGCAGAGGATCACGTGTGGGCCGCGTTTCCGGGCGGATTGGTTCGAAATTCAAATATTAAACTTGACAGGTAAGGCTCTGCGGCGTGTTCAATAATTATTGACTTAATATCCTTTGTCTTAAGTGCATAATGAGCTGTCAAAATTGTTAAACGGCTCGGATTCTCTAGGGGCTCATCGTCGGTGGATCACGTCGAAAGAACTATCAATATTAGACGTAGTTTTTGAAACATGATTTCAACAGTTTTGCTCCACACATACAAGTTTATAGACAGTTACGTAACGAATAATAAATTTTGATCACAAGAAATTTAAGGACCATTATTTAAGCATTAGTGTTCACCCGTTTGCTAAATCTTGCATAAATATAAAATATTAGCGTACTTTAATAAACAGTTGAAATGTATAATTGACGGCTTCTAGTAAAGTGGAAAGTGATAAAAATATTGTTAAAAAGAAAAATATATTATTTAACAACACAGAAAAAGGTATATTTAATAATATTTTATATTTACATTGTTTAAACTATTTTCAATGTTAAAAACCGTAATGTATAAATAATTTGTTACAATGCCTGCAAACTATTGTATGTCTATCTCAACACTGATAATTCTACTTAAGTATATTAGTTCAATTCGAATAATATCATATTTACAACTTCTATGGATATAAATAAATAAAATAAAAAAATATAGTTTTCTAGTACAAAAGTGTATACCAGAAAGCTGATTTACAATACATTTACTATGTTATCTACTCATTCATAAAAAAATTGTTTTCGAAAAAAAAAATTACAAATTATAAGAATCAATTTTTTTATCAAATATGTTTTATTAAGGTGAATTATTTAACAGAATTTGTAGATAAAATTTGCAGCGATCAGCGTGAATATATTTTTTTAATCAACTCATTTCAGTCTGTATTTTTTTATTTTTAATATTGTGTAGTTAGTTGCTTACTTATATTTATATATTTAAATTAATTCGTATAAGTATATTAATTTAATATGAACCTTAGAAATATTGTGGAAAAAAAACCTTAATGTCTAGAATAAAATAATAATAATTTATCTATTTACATATTACAAAAAATGATTACATGGGTACACATATTAAAAAAAGTTATTTAAAAAATATATCTATGATAGTAGTAACAATTAGTTCACAATATTTAATGGGTGGGTAGGTACCGCATAAATAGTGCGATTTTGTTTTTCGCTAATCATCAACCTCTAAAATAAGTATTTCACAATCTGTATGCACTAGTGTTGTTCTATACCAGTTACATTATATACCTATACACTGGAGACCACTATTAGTAAGAAGTGTTAGATAAATGATTTCACTTCTAAAATATTTTCGATGATAGCAATGTTGTCATTGCGCAGAAAGTGTCTGTTTAGTTTCGCGATTTAATCTAAAGGGCCGGCTTTATGATCGGCTGTAACCGCTTTATAACTCGGGTTATCGCCCCCACTTAACTCTCCGCGCACCGGCCCGTTAATGGATCAACTAACTTGCACATTTAATCGTAGGTCAATTTTTTTTCTCCGCCAATCGGCGGTCAATCAAATGTTGTGAAATGTCCGACCGTATATCGAATTTGTTGACTTTGCACTTAGCCGCGATGACTCAGTGCGCGCCCCGCTCGGGATATCGCGCGGCCGACGTCCGTTTGCACAGGCAATGGGCTCCGTGCCCGCCCGAAGAAGGCATGCATGATTAGAAAGTGAGATTTGATTTCTTGTGGGAATGTTTCAAGTCTAAAATAATGAGATGATTTCTTCATTAACATCTCAACATTCACAATTTGTCTTGCGTCATTTCATTATTAAGTGCTTAAAATGTATAAACATTTTCGGCTATTAGAACGCACAGAGAAACGATCATTTAGATAAGAAATCTTAAACAAATTTGAATATTAGGCAATACGCTTTTGTGTATACCCTATACAACTAGACACAGTTTTAATTAAGTTATCTGTGTAGGCGTAGGTGCATTTGTTTATTTTGATGATGAATAGATAGGTTAAAAATAATAATATCGCTAAAAATTATCTACTATACACGTTTTCACAATAATTCTCGTTATGGTCAGGGGAAATTTATTATTTTTCCTTAAACAAAAAAAATATATTTTTGAATACATTACAATACAAAAAAAATTTATGCAAACGATAAGAATACTTACGTACATAAATAAAAAAAAACAATGATGTATCGTATCGTTTTTGATACGATACATTGAGTTGAGTATTTAAGAGTCAACATATAATATTTCTAATAAATAAATTAAACATATGCAGTTTAATTACTGAAATGAAGTGACAGGCTTATATTTATATCTAAATGTATTTGGGGAGAAGAGAGATAACCTAGAAGAGATTAAACATTTTTTTTTGATTTTGAGGTAAAATAAATATATAAAAATATAATAAAAAATGCGTAATTACGTTATAATTGTGTCTCTGTTTACTTTTAAACGGTTGTTATGCACAAGCAGTTGAAGGTGAAATAGGAGTAGAGTCGATGAAGTTCGCGTAAAGAATGTGTCCTGCTACAGAATGGGACTATTTCAAGGTCGGAAGATATGATGTGGATGGCGATGGCGATGTCTTGAGACAGTGTAGGCTGTGCTGTTGTAATTTGCTCTTCTTTTATTCATTCCTTGCCATGTAGAACCTCATCCATAACTTCTTGAGTGAGGATTTAGTAGTCAAGATTATTTTGGTGAACATAATCTTTGTTACATCGGAGTCTGTTAAATCAAGATTTACTACGAAATATCATCCTAATTTAAAATATAATTTTTAATTTTAATTTATTAATTTAAACATTGGAATTTAACGCTACAACAGGCCATGAGATCTGTAATTAAATGAAATGACTAGTGAAACACATCCAGGCTTGAGAAAATCACGCAGATGTATTGTGATCTCACCGGGAATCGAACCCGGAAGCATGCACATTCAGTCAAATATTTTACAATTCATTTTGGAATATCTGGGTCATTATAGATTCTCAAAGAAACTGTCTCCGATATTTAGATATGATGGTAAAGATGAAGGAGCCTACACGAGTATACACGAATATTAGTAGTACGTGGTTTATCCATTAAACTGTAAAACAAAATTAGTCTCTTGTCTCCTTTAATATTCATACTTTTACTAATAAAAATGTATCAAGTATTTTTAGGCATTTATATGAACATAAAATTTTAAAAATACCTGCTTCGCTTTAAGGCGAATTCCGCTTTACAGCGATGGTCTGGTCCCTAACCCGACACCTTAGCGGGATACTGCTGATGTATATATTGTTAACTTATTAACCGAGGCAAGACTAGCGGTACACAATAGAGCCCTGGTACCGACACTGATGTTTGGAAGTGAGGCCTGGAGTTGGTAAAAGAGGAACGAAAGTAAACTGAATACAATAGAAATGAGTTCATTTAGGCGTATATGTAGCAGATGTATTTATGACAGAGTAAAGAATAAAGAATAATATGGAAATAATGTAAAGCTGATCTTAGTGTAGTGAGTGAGATTAAGAAAGGGTCACATAGGTGGTTTGGTCATATGGAATGGATGAATGGTAAGAAAGATATATGACATAATTGTTAATGGCACCAGAAGTAGAGGATGTCCGCGGAAGATTTGGCACGACCAAATAATTTAGATACTGGAAGATGGCCCTGTTAGAAACTGCAATAATTGGCGCGCTTGTATGAGAAAATGTATGAATGTGAATGAGGCGATAATTGTATGTCAGGACAGAAGAGTGTGGCATTCTATCCTCTCTGCCTGCCCCCACAGGAAACGGCATGATGGTAAGTAAGTAAGTTCACATGATTATGTAATGCCAGCAGTCAACTCTCGCCGAGGTATGGCTAGAGGAGCCGAGCATGAAATTGTAATGCAGCTCTCAGTTTGCATCGCCTATTCTCGTGTCGACTCGGGTCGTCTCGTGCCATCAGCTCTCGGTTTCTGTCGCTTCTCTTAGCACTCCTCGTCTCTGGCCTCGTCCACGCTCCGACCGGAACGGAGAGATGATGATGAGAGAACGGTGATGTTTTAGACATTCTCAGCCCTTATTAACACTAGGAAAGATATGGATACTCGTAAAAATACCGATGCCAAATAGATTTACGAACTTTTCGGGCCTTTATCTAACGTGAGCTCCGATGCACCGTATTGGTATAGTTACCTCACTGGTTGGTGGGATAAGATCTCGTGGACTGTATCAATTATAATAATGATTAGTTGACGCAATCCGAATTGGATTCAAGAGAGGAATATTGGCAAAGGGACCTGGCCTACCTTCATCTTGATCCTGGATTGGACTTTTTTTTTTCACCTCCGTTTGACTAAGACGTTTTTTGTGAAGAACCGAGATACCTTTACACTTCCGGAAAACCAAACCAAACCTTACCTAACCTAACCCTATACCCTCATCCCATCTGTTGATCTGACTTTCTTTTTCTCTATATTCTAAACATTAATAATTATTATATTTATGCACTATTACTTTACTTCCTAATATCATATACTGTACCTTTTATATTTTGTGCATTTATTAATTGTATTCTACTTTATATTTTTACTTGAATAAAGAAAAGGGATGGGGACAATGAGAGTGTTTTGTTTGGCAGCCGTGCGGCGGCGTCTCGTAATTTTGTGCGGGCGCTGTTGCACGGTTGCTTATTTAGCATTAAAAATTGCCAACCTGGCGGCATAGGAGTGAGACCGAGACAGAAGCCTAGCGCTTATTATACAGGCCTCTGGAATGTAGTGGATCTGCTCTAATTGCACTTCCGGAACTGTTAAGAACACTGCTTCTTTGTGGTCCGAGCGTTACGCACGGCGCTGCTTTCGGACGGGAAAAAAACATAGATTTTGATAGTTCGGTGTCAGAAAGCAATCTATCCCCCCGTCGGTGAAATCCCTAAGTAATTAGTTGACCAGAGCGGGACATGTATATATTAAGGTCTATATTGGAACGACAAAATGCACAGGGAGTAGGTACTCGACTTGCGTTAACTCTGGTCGTTCCAATAAAATTATTTTTGGAACTATTCCTTACAGTCGCAAAATGTGACACGTGACTCGTGTCGAGATTTGCGAGCGCGGGGTCTTACAGGGATGTGGACTGGAAATAAAAGTATAGCTCAGTGAAATGGGGCAATAAAGTTAATTGCCTGAGTTGGGCACAGTTTAATACTTGACAAACTCTGCCTCGCCTCGCAGGGTTGAATAAAATGGTCCGCAATACGGGAAATGGTTGGGCGGGTATGACATTTAATTTGCTCTTAATATTTTATAGAAACTGCCCAACCAAACATATTTTACTAGTTGTTGCTTACAACCCTTCAATGTTTTCTATAAAAAAATTATATACCTCATTAGAATAGTGAGAGGTTATCTACCATCATTTACAGCAGCGGGGGTGAGTCATGAATAGCTCGGATTTGTCGCAAAAGTAAACACGATATTGGAAGGTTTTCCTCCTTATTTATTTATTTATTTATTAGACTTTATTGACATACATGTTTTTGTTGTAACAGAGGTGAATATAAAATAATATAACATGATCATGTGTTACTTAATTCAAAAAAGATAAAAATTCAACAGGAATAAAAAAAAACATATAAAACTAATGAACTATTAGTGTAGGTATTGCATTATGATTATGCTGGAATGTTGGACAGCGATGCTTCTGACTGATCTCTATCCAATTGGATCATGTATTGAGTTCATATTTGTGTAATCTTATTGGAAGTGAACGATTTCCAGTTGGTGTTGAGTGTATTGTACAGTTTTGGAGCTAAGAACATGCAAAATCGTTGATAAATATCGTTGTTGCTCTCGGAACTAGTGTGTAGATGTTCGTTCTTTGTCTTGTGTTGTGACCATAATTTACTGTTTGGGTGAGTTGTTGTTAGCATGAAAATATTGTACAAGTCTCAATATATTGATTTGTCTTATGTCTAAGACATAAAACTCTTTAAATATAAGATCTGTGATGATATGATGCATAAATATGGCTGAGGTGACAGTTGTATGTCAGGTTCGAGTGGGGCGCTTCATCCCCTCTGCCTACCTCCGCAGAAAATAGCGTGATGATAAGTTAATGAGTTGGATATTCCTTGTATATGTGGTATCTCTCTTCCAGTTTATCACCCACAGTCCACTACCACCTTATCAGGCCATCTCAGCTTCGGTTCACCCACTCTCTTGCATCTTGATCGCGAATCATTAAACAAAACTTTCTTCACGGATCTTCTATACTCTGATTTAGCCAGCATAATCGCAATTTTAATACGTTGTATCTTTGAATCTAAACATTATTGTCATTTATGGGGCCATAAATACTAGGTACGAAGAATTTTGCTTTCTAGAAATGTCTAGAAAACTTTATCGCATTTTGTCTACTTTCCGAATTTCCGTACACGAGCAAGGGTCTCATAAGTATTTTGTGTACGGTAGACTTTATTCTTTTTGAGAGTAGAACGATTATGATTATGAATTGTTAAAATAACATAAGTAACCTCTTGATTAAATTTAATAAGAGCTCTTATGCACACTAAAATAAGCTTCAAGAGTAAAGATGTGTCATTAAATATGAATGCGCAATAAACTAACACAGTAATCTGTGTTTATTGTCACGTTTGATGACTCACGGTGTGTGGCTAAGCCTCAACATTGAATGATGCCTAAATCCAAATGTGACAAAGACATAAAAACAATGTTATTGCTTACAAACCCCACTATGCAGTTAAAGGTCGAGATTAGCCCCCCAAAAGATGGCCAACCGACAGGTCTCAGCGTAGACTGACGGGAGAAACTGAAACCATTGAGCCGCTGTGGGGTTCTTCATTTTATTGTTCATATGAAAACTAGATGAGCTCATAACTGAGGCGATCGAGGAGACTTTATCTGAGTTTATCCTGTTGAGATGACAAACGGGTGGCACTTGGAGACGGACTTAAATACTCATTAAGCTCTCCCATATTTTTGATACGTCAAGTAAAATAAATACGAGATACGTATAAATGAACAATTACTTGATTAAATAATAATTATATGTATTAATTACAAATATATACATATAAAATCAATTTAATCGAAAAATATTGTTGTTGCGCCACCGGGATTCGAACCTGGATCTCTTTCAAAACCGGGAAGGTGCAATATCCAACTATGCTACAGCGACATTATTTTTGACAGAAAATTTTCGAACCCATATGTTACATCTTTTTCAAATGAATACATTTATTGTTCCATTATAAATATTTATAATGGAATGGTAAATGTATTAATTTGGTTCGAAAATTTGTCGTCAAAAATAATGTAGCTGTAGCATAGTTGGATAATGCACCTTGTTTGGAAAGATATCCAGGTTCAAATCCCGGTGGCCCAACAACAAATTGATTTTATATGCATATCTTTCTAATTAATACATTTAATTATTATTTAAAACATCGCAGACCTATGTTCCGAATAATTACAACTTCACAATAAGAATGTGTTCTCTTAATAATTACTTGATTAATACGCTCTACATATCTAGATGATAAAAAACATTAATAGGAAATGTTTCGGCATTGCTTACTGCAGATAAATCGATTTTTGCACTCATGAATAGGTATTATTCAAAACAAAGAATATAATACAACTCGCACTCGGTAAACACAGCTAAGAGATATTGTACAGCATCCCTGCGCTGCACATCTTATAAACATACATTTCTAAAGGAACGACTACTAGCTCTTTAAAGTAATAATTATAAACAGAGTTAAGCAGCAATCATAATTCCGCTGTCATAAATTTAATTTGCTATTCGCGGGCAGGGGAGCCGAGCGATCGGGAATTTAAATTGTTTTAATATCTGTGTCAATATCTTCTCTGAAGTTTTAATTATTTTAAATCATTGATTAGATTTTTTTTTTAGTTGGCGTGCACCTAAACCGTTGGAATTATAACATTTCATAATTTTCTATTTATTTAGTGTAATGCTAAATTTTAAAAAGATTTGTTAGTCATTGACAACACTATTAATTAATTAATTTAATCATGGTCGATAATAATGTTTCTGAAATAAACAAATAGTGTTCCTTTTCAAATAAAAAGAAAAAGCGTGATATATAAATATATGCGTTTCAGTTGCGGTCGGTGACTTTTTGTAGAAGGGATGCTGGAAAACATGTTTATACCTACTATCAAATATAACATGTAATCGAAGGATATTCAATGTTTCAATAATTCGGCTTCAAGTATTCAAGACAAACTATCAAAAATGCATCATACAAACAAATTTCTCAAAACAATCTGTTCGCTTAGTATTATATATGCTATTTTGTGCATTATTCCCATAAGCATTTTTGTCATTTTTTTGTTTTGGATGCTGTTAACGAATGTGCATACGCGAAAGTCGAATATTTTAAAATTTTGTGGATACGGAAAGAATGATAGAATCCATCCACTGTTGCTGGAATGTATATGTACTTTTGAGAATGTATATGTATTTTGTTTCGCTCCGTTCGCACGCCGTGTCGTAGTGTATGTTATGACTGGTCTCTAAAAGACAGGACGAATTTATTTGCAGCAGTATTGTTTTCGGCTAGAAATAAAAAGTCCAAAGTTTTTTGACTATAGAACATAGGGGTGCGGAGCATCCAAAGTATGTATGAAGCGACTGCGCCGGATACCTACCTAGAACAAATTTACTGCAAAAACAACGATGTAGTAAATGATATACAACCAAATATTTTCTCGTGTTTTCACGGCCGTTTAGAAATTCCTGTGATCGTTTTATTGCGTTCAAATAAGTTAAAAACAAGAGATAAATTCAGTTCTCGTGCGCAGTAAAACATTCAAGCCGGCTGTGCAGATCGGCGGGGAAGAGAGTCGAGGGAAGGAAGTTTGATGAACGTTTAACAGGCATCATTTTGAGTAATTTAGCCACTTAAAAAGTGCATTTGAATAGCAATCGCAAAGTATCACAAATTAATAGTCGCTGATGACTTAGAAACGTACGCTAATTCGTATTTGTTTGTCATCGCTTGGGCGTCAAATCACCGCTCGGACTTTTACTCTAGTTCATTTAACCTCTTTGATTATTTGTTATTATCACCTGCATCTCCAACTTCTCGGTAAACATTTGGGATTCTATGCATGAAAATTGGAATATCTTTGTTTCTCTCATGGAAAATATTTGATTTTAATCTTTAATATATATATATATATATATATACATATAAAGTAGCTCTTATGAGCAATATTGGCAGCAGTATTCTTCAATCCGCCCCTAAATTTAACATTTTTTTCAATTCACTTCAATTAATTAATTAAATTATTTCGTTCACGGGCCGGATGTTTTGAAGTTCTGGGATCAATGCCGACTTCTCATGTTCGTAAGATACGAGCGTAGTTGATATACACTCAGCAAGCTCAACAACCAGCGATACTTTGGTTTACTGCAAACTAACATGAGATCCGTAATCACAAACCATAGTCTGCTGAATATCTCTGGTGTTGATAGTTATTCATGAATTTAGACAACAACGTTTAATAAATATGTGTGTATTTTGAGATTTATTAAATGGTAGATTCTTCTGATTTTAGGTTACATCGGAAACCTAACAATCATTAACATTTTTTTAGTACACCTACTATGTAGGTATATGACTAAAAATAATTATGAAATTGTTTAAATTTATAATCATAATTTTTTAACACATTTACAAAATTATAAGTAAAAAAATAAACATGAATTAAATATATTACATGTACATATACATATAAAATCATTTTTATCAAAAAATGTTGTTGTTGCGCCAACGGGATTCGAACCTGGATCTCTTTTCTAAACGGGGAAGGTGTATTATCCAACTATGCTACAGCGACAATATTTTTAGCGACAAATTTTCGAACCTATATGTTACTTTTTTGATATTAATACATTTAATCGTTCCATTATTTGAAAGAGCCATCTATGTTATCACAGACTATGTTCTGAATAATTACAACTTCACGATAAAAATATGTTCTTCTAATAAGTAAAAAAATTGTTTAAAAAAATTATCTTAATTGTTCAACGTGTTATTTTCAAGGCTTCGAGTGTAACAACGTAACATTAAGTGAAGTTATGCCTATCTATAGAAGATCCTGCACTTCCGTTAAAACCATGGCAAAACATTATTGCCTAAAAACATGCACCGCCGTCCGTTGACTTTTTCACTT